>CM052093.1:19985350-20022187 GCA_028453745.1 Agapostemon virescens | reverse complement strand
TCAAGCAGAATGAAAAAAAGAAACAAAATCGAACAAAACGCAATAGAAGAACGTGGAACAAAACGAAACAAAATATTGTCGAATAAAACGAAATAAAATATGGTCAAACAAAACGAAATAAAATAACGTCAAGCAGAATGAAAAAGAAACAAAAATCCAGCAAAACGCAACAGAAGAACGTGGAACAAAACGAAACAGAATATTGTCGAACAAAACGCAATAGAAGACTGTAGAACAAAACGAAACAGAATATTGTTGAACAAAACCGCAATAAAATAACGTCGGATAAAACGAAATAAAATATTGTCAAACGAAACGAAATAAAATAACGTCAAGCAGAATGAAAAAAAGAAACAAAATCGAACAAAACGCAATAGAAGAACGTGGAACAAAACGAAAAAGGATATTGTTGAACAAAACACAATAAAATTTGTAGAATCCGTTTAGAACTGCGTAGAACTGCGCTTCATCGGGAATAGAGTGGTGTAACTGCTGCATTCCCAACCATAATTTCGTCTGGGAACGTTTTATCGATTATAAGTCTCTTATTTTGTTTCAGGATATCATAAGGATCTAAGTTAGGTCTATTCTGAATAGAACTGCGCTTCATCGGGAACAGAACGGTGTAACTGCTCCGTTTCCAGTCATGATTTCGACCGGAAACCGTTTTGTGGATTGTCAGTTCCGCATTTTTTCGTGAAATCATAAGGATCCGAATGCATATACGAAAGGGGTAGCGTAATTAATGCAGAGTCCCGCAGGTAAATCGACTGTTCCAGACACGGAATTGCAACGAGGTGGATCGAACGCACGCGAGCACCGCGGAGCAGCTCGGACAGGGTTGCAAAGGCGGTCGAAATTGTGGGGTCCGAATCGTCCGTGAGTTATCGGTCTCGGAATTGCGGATCGGGAAAAGAAAACCGTGAGAATCGCGTGCCGCCATCGCGTTGCATTCTACACTGCCGCTCAAAAGTACGTGGACAGTTTGACTCCTGAATCCGTTCAATAAATTACGATGATTCAGAGAAACATTAGAGATCCATGCAGAAATCTTGCAAAGATTTCATCGAGATTTTTCTTGTGATCTCGACAAAGTGCAATTTTCTTGAAATTTTGTTTGCTCGGCTGCTAGCAAATTAACCCTTTGCAGTCGAACGACGACTCTGAGGGGCCAGTAAGAATTACTATACCATTTTCCAAAACAGTGTTCATATTACCAAACTCGTATGTAGTCTATAAATTGAAGAAAAATTGAATAAAGAAAATCTATAGAATAAAAATGTTCAATGTTGAAAGAAATGTCTTAATTTTGGAATTAAAGTTGCCTCGACTGCGAAGGGTTAATCCAATTAGATTACATTTTGATGCATTTAGGAAAAGTCACTCTATTTTTAAAGGATGCCTATGTATTACGGTTCTCTTCAATCAAGCAATGCATAGCAATAATAAAGTGTAATTATTAGATTGCGAATTTCTATGCAAAATAAAAATTGAGCGTTTCGATCATTAGAAACAGAAACAGAAGATTCAATTCTTCTTTGATAACTTGAATAACCAAGAACTCATGCTTCCACATTTTAAAAATCTATTAACTTACTTAATTACTTATTTTCGACTTAAATGCATAAAATTCATACTCCAACAATTATACATTACTATTTTTGAGATTTTGAAGAGTCCTTATTTCAACGTATAAATTCGTGTCTACATTTCAATACTGTCGACCCAATTAAATGATGATTAGTCGGTACGAGAATTGACATTTTCGCAGCATTGCAGCGATTGACATAAATCTGAATTTCAACTTTCACATCCTCTAATAATAAAATAATATATTGATGATTTAAAACGTCCGACGAAGGAATGCGCTTCTGCCGCGCCGTTCGACGTTCCTAAAAATAAACATATTGAAAACAGATCGATGAGCAATCAAGTGATAAAGAATAAATCAACGAAAACTCCAAATCTTCGATCACGTTTAATTTATTTTTAATCAAAGATAATAAATTGCAGATTCTCATCAATTCCCACCCTTTATTCTTATAATACTGAAATATTGTCGCATATTTACCGAAACCAGCAGCAACCTAGTGAGAATCACGTATAAAAAGCTAGCGTGCGATAAGGGTTAACCCGTTGCCCTACAATTTATTCTGTGATAACAGTGACTGGACGTTCTTCGTGCTCCAAAGAACGACGAAAAAAACAGAAAATTTTGGAGCTACAGCGGCCGTAGCAATTCTCCAATGACCGCATACGAGCAATAATTATTTAAAAATTTATTTCGGCTCATAGAAAATTAAGAATATACAAATATTGAGAAGAATCTGCTCGAAATCTTCGTCGCGAGTCTGATTCGTCGTTGCAAGGTAAGGGGTTAGATTATTACCCTTTGCACTCGAAACTGTTTCAACTTGAAGATCAAGGCATTTCTTCTCACCCAGGATATTTTCATTCTACATGATTTATTTCGTCTTGAGCATATGTAACTGTTTTATTATTATTTGTCCTTACAACCGTTCAATTTTTATCAATTACTTGGATGCAAAGATATCGATGTTAATTTATGAGATGCTTTTTTCATGAGATGGCGCATAAATCTTAATTCTATAATGTTGCCAAGACAACGAATATTAATATTTATGACCGTTGCTGGGCTCATCAACCTGAAACAACAAAATAAATGCTGTGCAAACTGTTTGCAGTAAAAATAAGCGAAACCATTTGATCCAATTGATATTATTTGTGCTTTTGTCAGTGATTACCAAACTAAAAATAGTGCACATAATAGCTCTGGGTTCGTATATCAATAACCTATTTGTTTGCATTTCAATTTTCAATTTGTTACTGTTTTTTTATGATACAGTTTTGTAACTTTGAGGTTACAGTGAGCTATTATGGCAAATTTCGGTACATTTAGGATAAAGCTTGTGCTTTCTCCTGTTTTCAGATTTATACATCATATATACCCAAAATATGAATACAAAATCAGATAGAAATAACAGAGGAATTAGAATTAGACGCATTAGCGGTAATAGATCCGATGATTCCTTATTAGATTCCGAGTCCGATGAAGATATAATAGTATTTCACCGACGACGGATAAATGTCATTGACAGTGACGAAGAATTTAGTACTCGATCCTCGTCACATGAGGAAGATGCAGGACCACAAAGAATTGTTTGGCAACCACTATCCCAGACGAATAATTATAGTTGTTATCGCCCTTGGAAAGGAGATTGCCCTAATGTCCCCGAAGCACCCCATTCTCCTGTGACCTATTTTCGAAAACTATTTGACAAGGAAATTAGAAGCAATATAGTTGACTATACCAATATGTATGCACTGCAATGTGATCCAACAAAGAGATTCCAAAAATAAAATGTTTAACGTCAAGTGTAAATTGTTTTATAGAATTTCACGCTTAAGCTTTTATGCACAGAAGTGCAAACTTTATAGGCCGTTGTTACCTGAAAGTCACATAGCGAATATATTGCAATAAAATTGTTAAAACGGAAAATTTTTTTTCATTTGCATATAAAAGTTTATAATTTCTAACTTTTCGTTCCCCCAATCTTTTTGGATTAAAAACAAAAATTCAATTATAGTGCAGCAGTTTTTCGTGGTGTCTCAAAGTCACCATTCGAGTGCTAAGGGTTAATAGCTTCCAGTCGGTAAAGTGTTAAAACGGCTTCGAGTGCAAAGGGTTAATTACGACACATTCGAAAACCGTTATTGTAGAAATATTTAAGTCAGTTCTATATTTGACTAAAAAATCTTGCAAAATCTGGATTTACCCGGTTACTGCGTCTTTCGATCGCGACAGTGGGGAAGGGACTGTCTAGATACTTTTGAGCAGCAGTGTACCTCGAGGCAGCATTGTTGCAACGAGAGGGGGTTGGAAATCGGCCCTAGCGGATCGTGTGTGCCTACGTGTGGAAACAACGTCCCGATTGGCAGTGTGCATCGCGGAGCGAGCTTGCGCGCCGCATTGCACGGCTGCAGTCGAGTCATTATGCAGGTGTACTGCCTGTCACTTCTACTCACTGTAACCGCAGACCGACGTTGACTATCGTCGAGTTCCCTATGCATCCGGCTCTCGACGGTTTCGTCGCCCGATACCCGGCGGTAGACCGCTGAATATATTACATCTCGTTTAAACTTGATTTCTAATGCACCCCCAAGTGTCAGCCCGGCTACACTGATTCATGGAATCGTTAAGTCTGAACGCACGCAATTTCAACGTTGGAATCCTCGGGAATTCCCCTTCCGATCGAATAACAATGCGTACGAAAAATACTATAAATCATTTTGCGACTCGAACGCGATTTCATCCGATCGTTTATCGATCATCCGTCCGATCGATCAACACCGCCACGAACGTATTTCAACCCATTGCTCTACAACGAGTCAGACTCGTGATCAAGATTTCGAACTGGATCTGCTAAGCATGTATTTCTTTAATTTTCTTTAAACGGAAATAAGATTTTATTTAATTGTTGATCGTACACGGTCATTGGAGAATAGCTACGCACGCAGTAACTACAAATATGTCTTTTCTTTTTGTCGTTCCGCGGAGGACAAAGAAAGTCAAGTCACTGTTATTGTAAAAGTAACTCGTAGGCCAAGGGGTTAACTCCCAAAGTTTGCAATAAACGATTCTTTCAAAGGTACAGGATTTCAAAAGCATATCCCATAAATGGCGTTCTCGAGTTTCCAAAATCGACGAAGTTATATCGACTTCTTGAAATTTCAACGGCACAGTCTATAGAACCGTGCCAGATCTCGTGTGTTTCCGGAAATTCGATCAATCGCAACTTTCCACGATAGAATCTGACGAGGATCTGTCGGAGCTCGTTTCGAAGGGTGAACCGTCTGCTTTCGTCTACTTTGTTGTCTCGCGAAACCGTAGAGTCTAAATCCATGAAATTCGAACAACTGCATCCTCGAAAATTCTCTTCGACTCGAAAATGAAGTTCAAAACAGTGAACTGACTAGAACGATCGAATCGTACTCCAGTTAAGACCATAAACGTGATTTTCATATCGGTTCTTGCAGTCGACGCAGAGAATTCATCTTCCAATGACAAACTTCAACCTGTTTAACACTTTGACTGCCATGTCATCCATATATGGGTGACAGAATTGTTTGTCCACGTTTAAAAATTAGTTTGTACATTAATATGTTCGTTGCACTAAATTTAGTTGAGACCTGAAGAATAGAAGATGGTCAAAGGATAACTTTGTGACACTAATTTCAAGTTTTCAGTTGTTGCTTCATTAAATAAATTACTTTGATTGTGAGGGATTTTTGCGATTGTTAGTTTGGCAGTTAAAGTGTTAATCTGCAAAGAAAATTTGAAAACGAGAAGTTACTTTCACACAAATCAAAATTTGAATTATATTTCAACGACGATGAAAATTCCAAACGTAAAACGAATAATTATCTCGCGTTCTTACCTTACATTTGCGACGTAGAATTCCTGGCGGCAATGGTCTGAAACAAGCACATTTTCCAGCTGCAACAGAACACAAGGAGAACACGGAGTAACTTGTGACAATTACGGTGGAGACGGAGATATTTTGTAAGTTTGTTATTTTACGGGGAACGTGTCAATCCTGGATACCGTTGGATGGATCGTCTGGATCGTTTCGAGGAAGGAGTTGTTATTTTGCAACAGAAGGTCGAGATCTAAAGCAGCAGACGGCAGAGTGTTATAAGTAAAACATATTAATCATATGCAAATATAAATGGTTTTACATGGTCGAACTACCAAATTAACGGTACAATATGAGGATGACCGTTGCGCGAAAAAGCGAGTAAACATTCACATATGTCAACCGCCGGTGTGTCCATGCACTTGAGAGACGTCGAATTCAAAAACGGAAAGAAGATCGTGTCCAAGACTCGTCCTGTGAAATTACGCGTGTCCCGATCCCAGGGAAAATTATTCGCACGTTACGCTTGCTTTACATGCACCGATAAATAAAAGTCACCGGGTAAAATGTTTTCACCGCGAAATACATTCGAGACGATCGCTCCCTCGATTGGATCGCGAATCGTCGATTGATCTCGCGCATTCGTTAAAAAAAAAGGAAGAAATAAAATGAAATCGATGATCGATCGCAACGACTACGCTACGAGTTAAAAGTATCTCGTTGCTCGGAACGGATACTCTCTTAAACGCTAGATTCGTCAATTTCGATTACTTTGCGATCGAGAGAAGAGCAATATATGGAACGGAAAGAAACGGAAAACGAATGGGAGCCGATGGTGTGTGTTCCATTTGTACGATTGGACCAAATTGACCGCTTCCACGCTCGTCGCAAGCGCGTCGAGATAGTTTAGGGGTTGTTCGAGTGTTAAATGTTTTGTTTCTTTCTTTTTCTTTTTGTTTTTTTTCGTTTTCTTATTCTCTTCGCAGCGACGCGCACTTTCATCTGCGTGCACGCTCGATCGCACGATGCGTGGGATCAGGACCACCCCTCCCCAGACTCTTGAGAAGCGTAGGACGACTCGGCCAGTCCGATCTCGAGTGTCTCTTCTTCCCTTGAATCCTACAATTTCGGAGAAAATCCTGCACTCGATGCGGAAAAGCTCGTTACGCGTGCATCTTGCAAATGCGTCTGATCTCATCGCCTGAACGCACGGAGAATTGGTTATTCGGTTTTCCGCTAGAGTACTTGCAAATGCAGTTACTCTCTCTCTCTTTTTCTCTGTCTCTCATTCTCTCTTTTTCTCTTTCTCTTTCTCTCGGTTGAATTGAATATTTCACAAAGTCGAATTAGGAATATCCATTTTGTATTTTCGATCAGAGAACTTGCAAGCTTAACTATTTATCTGCCCGGCTATTTTGAAATTCTTTTCGCGTTTGTTATTTGAACGCTTGCGAGAATGCAACCGTTCGTTCTCTGGCTCTGTAAGATTGGAGAGTAACCAAGCCACGCCCTTTTGGAACACTCGAAACAAGCAACGAAACAGGAGACTCGCGATTCTTTTTTGTTTTCGTACTCCGTGTAAATGACAATTGTTACGATTGCGATCTGGTTTTGTCGAACAGATCTGAAACATGCTCTCAGGCTTCCCAAAAATTGTAGGACTTATTATCAACATTCGCAAAACTGTCGTTCGCTTTTGCTTTTCGCGATCAAACACAATCTGCCTCGTACGACGCTTCGAACGCTCCAGATCTTGACACGAGCCTGTACAGTCGCAAGTCGATTGCGCGCACGAATTTATACGATACAAACAGGTTCCAAATTTTCTTTCTTCCTTTTTTTTTTTTTTGCAAACTCGAAGCGATTTTCGATCTTGATAATTCCAAGTTGGTAATGTAATTTTTGAATGTGCATTCTTTTCGGTGTTACGTCCACTGACCACTCGTTTTTCTTTTTTTACTTTTTTGACATAATCGCGCGTGCCAAATCCTGGAGATTCGACGCGAACCTCAGACCTTTAAGAAGCGCAGGACGACTAGTTAAGGCACGTGACCGGCCAGTCCAAATCTCGAGAACGCGGGTTCGAGTCCCGCTTGCCCGGTTCCCTCTTTTCCTAAAATCCCACATATGTATGTATGCTCGCGTGTGTACGTTTCTGGTGTGTGTACGTGTATACCGTGTTCTGTGTTCCGCTGGCACGTTAAATTTTGGCCCTGGAGCTGCCGCGTCCCGCCCACTGCCCAGTAGCCACGCCTCCGCCCACAAATCTAACGAAAACGCAAATACAACGCGACGCATCAAATACATGAAACTTCGATCCTCCCGACTCAGGGCCTCTACCGTTACGAAACGATCCCAGAACTGCAATACCCCGCCCAGTAGCCACGCCTCCACCCACGAGTCCACTAAAAACGCAACCACGACGCGACATATCAAAGACATTACTATTACTGGCTTTTTTCCGACTTTAGATTCCTACATCTTTCCGAATCAGGCCCACTACCGTTACGAAACGGTCCCGAAACTGCAACGCCCCACCCACTCTCTGCCCAGTAGCCACGCCTCCAAATCCAATAAAACCGCAATTACAACGCGGCGTATCAAAAACATCACTGCTACCGGCTCTCCCTTGAAACCACGAATATGGACTCAGCTTCTTAAATCCTCCCAAATCCGAACTCGCGTTATGGAGTGGCCCCGAGGGCCACAAACTCAACGTTCACCACGGATTCTGTATGCAGTGATGGGACATCGAGTCGTCGAGCGCGATGGAGTGTTCGGATTTGTTTGAATCATTCGAATCGGACCAAACCGCCCGCTTCAAAGAATTCAAGGCAAACCGTCGGCTTAAACGGACTCGGCGGCTCGGTGACCCATCGCTACCTGTACGTCCACGTAACTGTATCTCTATCAGTGTCACGTGTAAGCGTAGCGCGTTCCTTGTCCACGAGAAGATGGCTCGGAGAAACTTGCAGGTATCTATGCCCCACTAACCGATACCCATATCTCGCGATGCAAGTATTTGAGAAATGCAAGCATTTCGCAATGGCGCGAATCGTTTGACGAAGAAAACAAACGAACCTATAGAATGTGACCGGAACGGAACGCCGCGGTCACAACGTCCCCCCGTCCTCCCCTCCACAACTTTATATTACCGTTACGCTAATATTAACCCTTTGTACTCGAATGGCGACTCTGAGGCGCCGGTGAAAATTGCAATACCATTTTTCGAAACAGCGTTCGTATTATCAAATTCGTTTATATTTTATAAATTGCTGAAAAATCAACCGTTGAACAAGATAAAAGGTTGAATGTCAATTGCATGATATAAAAAGAATTACACAGAATAAAAATGTTCAATGTTGAATGAAACGTTTTAGTTTTGGCATTGAAAGTGCTTCGACCGCAAAGGGTTAAGAGTGAACGATCTTAAGAGATCCTTCCCCCGTTGTCCCTCCCCTTTCTCGAAATATACGGCATCTTCTCGTGGACAAGTAACATGCGATTCTTTCCGTGTAGAATGTGTTGTGTATAGATATATATATACGTGTCTCTGTGCCTGCACATATATAGATATATAGGTACATACCATAGATCGTTCTAAGATCGAGCATGCCTCGGCGCACACATATCTACACGTTGTATGCACCGTTAATATATGAATTTCCTCTTTTTTCTTTTTCTTGTCTCTTTATCTCGTACTTATGACAATAATAGTATATTTTACATGCAAAAACAAAAGTTTTTATCACAGTGGGACAGCATACATTCGTTTAATAACGTAAATATTGTGTTATCGATATCCTTCCGGTTGTTTCACCTCTCGTAACGTTTTTCCGCCCCACCCAACCCCAAAACCACGCCCCTCCCCCCGCCCGTCCCATTAACCCCACCCCCCCTCCCCCCACAATGAAAAGACGTTCTTGTCGAACGTTAATTGATGATCCGTGATTATCATCGCCTTGCAGCACAAACCGTACACCGCTTAAACTTGTCATTCTCACTTTCTCGCTTTCTCTTTCGCTCGCTCGCTCGCTCTATCTCTCTCTCTCTCTCTTTCTTTCTCTCACACACACACACAGGTGCACTCGACGACGTCCACCGATAGACGTTTTCGCGATTTCACACGATCCGAACGATCGAGGGAAGAATCTCAACGGAATAGCGATTAACGAGACTGGCAAGAATCCAAATGGACGTTCACACGAATCTGTCAGGCCGTCGAACACGGTCTCGAGACGATCTCTCGTCTTCCCTCTCTTAGGTCTCAGCCTCGAGCATCGCGTTTTCTTTCGCTTCGTCTTCTTTCTTTTCTCTTTCCACTGACGAACAGCAATTTGCGATGCGGGTGCTTCGAACTGACACGAATTTTACAAAACAAAAAACGGAGCGATTACAAGGATCCGCGGCTAAGTCGGCTTTTCCTCCGTAACGTCGCGGGGCCCGCTGCGGCTCTCCAAACCACGCAAACATTATCTCTCTGTCGTCGTCGGCCTCGCTATTGCCTCGCGGCGAGCTGGCAGGATTAAATAAATTCCCCCGTAACGTCGCGAGACGCAATGGGACTTTTCGAAGCACGAAATAAAATTATCTCTCCGTTTGTCGTTAGTGAGAGACTCGCTATTGCCTCGCGACGAGCTGAAGAGATTAAAAAAAATTCCCCGTAGCGTCGCGAGATCCAATGGAACTTTTCAAAGCACGAAAACATTATCTCTCCGTTTGTCGTTATCGGTGAGAGACTCGCTATTGCCTTGCGACGAGCTGACAGGATTACATAAATTAGCCCGTAACGTCGCGAGACGCAATGGGACTTTTCCAAGCATGAAACAAAGTATCTCTCCGTTTGACGTTGTCGGTAAGAGACTCGCTATTGGCTCGCGACGAGCTGGCAGGATTAAAAAAAATTCTCCCTTAACGTCGCGAGATGCAATGGGACTTTTCAAACCACGAAAACATTTTTCTCTCTGTTTGTCGTCGTCGGTGAGAGACTCGCTATTGCCTCGCGACGAGCTGGCAGAATAAAACACAATTCCCCCATAACGTCGTGAGACGCAACGGGCCTTTTCAAACCACAAAAAAATTGTCTCTCTGTCGTCGTCGGTGAGAGACTCGCTATTGCCTCGCGACGAGCTGACAGGATTAAAAAAATTCCCCCATAACGTCGCGGGACGCAATGGGACTTTTCGAAGTCCGATAACATATATCTTTCTCCGTAATTTATCGATCAAAGACTCGCACATTGTCTCGCAACTGACGGGGGCGTTAGAGACGCGACGTTAAAGGAGTTCTGGGACGCGGACGCTACGGAGGAAAGGCTGCGGTCGCCGTTAAGATATCGGTGGGTTCGTAGATCGTCTCTAGACCATGTTCTCGCGTGCGCGGCTCAAAGATAGACGGTCGAATAGATCACCCGGTTGCACGGGCGTATTTCTCGCAACCAGTCTCTGCTTGGTTGGCTCGGACTCGGAGCTGGACAATATTTCTCTCGATCTACCATGTTCCAGAGGTTCCTTGAAATAGTAGAGTCTCTAATCAGACTCGAAAGGGTTGCCTATGCATTCGATTATACAAACGATCTCGGTAACACGCTTGCTCTGATGATCACAGCACCGAAAAAGATTATGCTTTCTATTATACAGTCGAACGATCGGGTTCGATTTTGTTGCTAAAATTTCTCTTCCTGACGTAGCAGTGCTGAAAGATTGCCTGCGCGTTCGGTTATACAAACGAACGATGATCGGTTGGCTGGACTTGGTTTTCGCATGATTACAGCACCGAAAGATTATGCTTTTTCTATTGTACAATTATATTGTTCTAACGACTTCTCGGTAATCGATCGCGTACGGTAGCAGTGCTGAATCAGATCACTTACGCGTCTTGTTATATAAATGAACGATCGGTTAGACTTGTTTTCACATGATTACAGCACCGACAGATTATGCTTTCTATTGTACAATTACATTTTTCCTAACGACTTCTTTGATAATCGATCGTAGGCGCTGCTGAAAGATTACCTACGGCGTTCGGTTATACAAACGAACGATCAGTTACCACTCGTTTCCATGATTACAGCACTGAAAGATATTATGCTTTCTATTGTACAATGAACTATCGGCTCGATTTGTTATTACTATTTTTCCTAATGCCTTCTTGGTAATTATTCTTACGGTAGCAGCGCGCTGAGATATTTCACCTGCCCGTTCGATCATTCGTACGATCAGTTTCTTCTCATGATTCGCGCAGCACAGAAAAAAGATGACCCGAACGGTGGAAGAAAGAGAAAGAGGGCAAAACAATGGCCAACTCTGTGTGTTTTCCGCAGATAGAGAAACCTAATTCGTTCCTTTTCGATGGTAAATCGATCCTCACGTATTCGTTCGCGAATCTGTTCCGAAAGCCATCGAAAGAAACACGCTTTGTTCTCGTTCTTTGCCATTTGAGTCGCGTACAAGCGCCAAGAGAGACTTCTTTGCGATTAGATCGTTACGTCTACGATAACAATGTTTAATATACACTATATAGGAATGGAATATCATACAATTCGACAAGTGGGACCGCCGCGGACGGCAACAGCGACGGAATAAACGTGTGCCGAACTGTTTTCCCCGCAGCGACTTTTGGCAGCGTAATTTACAAGTTTAACGCAGTAACCGTGTGCGGGCTGGTTCCGAAATATTTTTAATTTGCGATCACAACTACATACCGATACACCGTGTGCAACGAACCAGCGTAACGACGACGGACATGTAAATCGCAACATCGACATCGCGCGGCGAGGAGATCTTTCCCAACAGTTTTCCCGCTCCGTCGCGAAAAATTTTCGAGACAAGCACAATCGCATAACTCGACGTTCTTAACCTGTTAACCGGAGAATAAACTTTTGTTCAACTCGTTTCACAATGGGGACCTTTTTCCTCTTTTTAATACTTATTGTTTATATATATAATTGATTCACTTGAATAAGAATTACATAAAATGTAATGTGTTCAAAACATTACGACAAGTTTGACGAGATATTTCGTCATACCCAGTTAACAGGTTAAGTCCATGGTTAATGGCAAATTGCTGACAACAGGCAGGACACGACGCAGGCGGATCAAGAAAAAATCGAGAAACCATCGAAAAATTGCAATCGTCGATGTAAAACGGTGTAAGAAGCTCGATTTCTGAACATTGTAGATAAAAGATGCGATTCCTCCGAGAGAAAATGGCGACGTGAACTGTGAATGGAATTTTAAAAATTGCTGATCAATCAAGCAGTTTATGCAAAAACAGAAAATCGATGGAATGCTCGTGGAGGAAACAATTTATAAATACGCGACGCCATCTATGAATTTACTAAAATTTCGTCTTCGTTGTATTATTCCTCATAAAAACCCGCGTAATTTTTATTTGTATAATTTTTCCCCATGCCTGCTAATTTTCGAGTTATCGAAGGATTTCATGTCTCTGTTTTTTCCACCGACAAAAGGATATTTGTCAAATATTTTTAACCGAACCGCAAGCGCGCAAAAGTTTTATAAAAATCCGCAAAATCGATAACCGCCGCATAGTGGGCCAGAACCGCAAAAAGCTGGACGAAATTCGTGTCTGCGTTGAATATAGTTTAATTACACGGATTCAGGCGTGTTTTATAATTCATTAAATTACAAGGAAACGTAATGGTAACAGAAGTTAGCAATGGTTGTTTCGTTATCGGTTACACCGAGCTTTCTTCTTTCAACTCGTTACAACTCTTCGTTACTAATTGCGAAACGACTTCCTAAAACGAAAACGTTAAATCTGCAAGCTGCTGCGGACGAATGTTCTTTTAACCGTTTGGCTGCGGACGGATTTTTTCACTTTTCATACAATAAACTCACTTGTATTGCATTGCAACAACAAAAATTTTTTAAAATACCATTCATGAGCTTTAGTGGACGCATAACTGTTACTGATTCAGAACAGCATTATTGTGCTTTATGTATTCCTGGCATAACAAAAAAGGAGCGCTTTTCATAATTTTGGCAAAACATGAAAGGAGCGCGACAGCGCTTCTCCGCACTCAAACGGTTAATTTCAACAATGGCGTTCCTTGATCGTAACAGCGGAGAAATTTTGACGTACCTAACACAACCGAAACAGTTACGCATCCTATATCCTAACATGACGTAACAAAATATCGAATACGATGATTTTTTATTGGTGTAAAACAATGAGCACTTCAATGCTTTAGTGGAAGGTATTAAAGTTAGAAGTAAAACTAACTCTGATAGATTGCTTCGAGAGACTCGAACGTACTGTATTATTTATTTCACAAACGAGATCAGACATAGGTTTGTGCCTTCTCAGTCTCAATCAGTTATAAGATTACGAACAGATTTGGTTTTTTAATCTATTTTATGATATGAACATTTCGAATTCTTTCAATCTATATTTCCAGCCCACTGTGCGCCGTCTCCGGGACGAATGATCGAGCACAGCAAACCCGCTTTCTCTGTCGCTGTCTAGGCGACCAGTGTCTTCACAAACTGTGCCGTTCTTGTCAGTCCAAAACGTCTGCGTCCGCCGCTGCTACCGCCGGCTGTCCATAGTTGTGTGTCTCTTTGTACAATGGCGTTCGCCGCCATCGCTGTCGCCGCTGCCGTCGTCGCTGCCGTCGCCATCACCGCCGCCGGCAGTCTTAGCGTAGAAATAGATAGGAAATAAAGTACGTCGTTTTTGTCGCTCACTGAGCTTGTCGTCTCATTCGAGGACCTGGACAACCGGCTGAGTCGGCACCTTCCTTCCACCCATCGATACAATATTATAAATAATCAATGAAAGGTTTGCTTTCAAAGTAAGTAAAAATATATAGATATATGTATATATTTTTTCCCCTTCCTTCCTTTTCTTTGTTTTTCTTGCTGGTACCCTTTTATCTCCTCCCCCTCTACCTTCCCTCTCTCTCTTCTTCTTCTTCATCTCTCTTCACTTCGAATGCAACGACTATATATATATATATATTTTTCTTTTCTTCGTCTCGTATCTTCGATTTGTATATTGCGCGTGTACACCTGCGTGCGATTCATGTATTTTCTCTCTCTCTTTCTTTCTCTCTCTCTCTCTCTCTCTCGCTCGCTCTTTCTTTCTCTCGCTCTCTCTTTCTCTCTGTGTGAGTGTGTTCACGTGCGTGTATGAGTGTGTGTAAATGTATTTGCAACGCGTTCTGACAACGAGGGCGAACGCCGAGGCTCGATAGCAACGACGCGGAAAGAAAGATGGCTGCCCGTGGAAGAATGGAAAATGTCAAGACGCGTGCGAAGAAGCACGCCGGAGTCCGCACAGTGTGCTCATGTGTGTGTACATGTGTGTCTGTGTGTATAGTGTCTTTATTTCGATCAGAAAAAATGTCGTCCGGTTCGTCGAGGATCGGACACTCGACTCGTCTCTTGCGTGTTGCGCGCGGAAATCGCGAAACGGGGTTTTCCGCGCTGACCCCTTAATCGCTGGAGCTTGGTAACGCGCGAGAAATCGCGCTTATGGCGTCGGATCGCCCGTTTCCCGCTTCGCCTACGACTTATTTCGAAGAAGAAACAAAATAGGATAAAATAAAACAGCGACTCACGACAGACATAACATGCACCGCCCCACGGAGATCCGACTAGGGCTTTACGGAAATCTGGGATCATCAAGCCACGCCCCGTATCGGCGCTTCACGACAAAAGAGAAGCAGAAAGCTCGCGATATTACTATAGAGAATGTAGAATTTGGAATTAAATTACTTCGGCTACGCTTAATTTCGAAAAAAAAGCAGGTGGAACACTCGGTATCCTCTCTCGGGGCATTGTTAGCGTTTCGCAGAAACCGGAGACTATCAAGCCACGCCCCCTTCTGGCAACTCGATTACAAAAGAAGCAGGAGACTCTGAATTTTTAAGTATATCCTGTGCAATGTGCGTTCGAACGGTGTCCCATGGGTCAAATCCAGAGCGCTCCCAGGGTAAAAGAGCGCTCGTGGCACAGGATGCCTGGTCTAGATCCGACCGGTAGCTTTCCAGTAAATTCTTACGAGGGACCAGAACCCAAGTATTCTGGTTGAGAGAGGAAAATTAAGAGTAAAAAATTATTTTACAGCTACATTATCGATGTGGAATCTAGGCCAGCCATTCGTTTAGCTTGTCCCGTGGGACTCCGTCGGAATCTGGAGCAACGAAGCCACGCCCACAGTGATGCACCGATTGACAGTTTTCTTTTTTAAATCGAGAGTCTCCTTCTCCGACGACGTTCATCTTCGATCGAAGAGCACTCCCAGGGCAAAGAGTGCTCTTCGCCACGCCCACCTTACGGTTTAAATAATTCTTACAAGTCGATCCCAACGTGGCTCCGCCTCTACTTCGCTGCCCCAACGTCGCCAAGCAGGACCGTCTTCGTAACCGGAAGCGACGTTGGAATCCACCATCGGGATAAAATATCGCGCAGATGTCGCGAAAACGTGCGATCCGACGGCATTCTGAAGAAAAGAACGATCGAATACTGCACCGGCACGCGATCGGACGAACACGGAATCTAGAAAGCCTATCGCGACGCCAGAGCACTTAATATCTCTTTCGTATAAAAAAACCTAAGCTACCTAAACCTACGGTAATTCGAAGCCTTTAGGATGAGCAACGAGCCTTTCCTTTTCGATACCGATTCTCTTCTCCTCTCTACTCCTCTCGTTACACACACATACCCCCCCCTCCCCAACCCTCCATAACACGCGCGCGTCAATTCTCGTCGTTTCTCTGTCACCCTATGTATCCGCGCGAAGAAAATCTAGTATGTAAATTTTAATCGTAGAGAATAACTAATCGTAATAAAGAGAACACGCGGCATCGCGGCGCCCGACTCCTCCGACACCTCGAGACCTTTTTCCCCCACTCATCCATTCGACTTGCATCCTTTTTCTCTTTTCCTGACTACGGCGCCGACGATCGCCAACCACGGACCACCATCCAGACAACTTCTTGTCGCACCATCCACCGAAACCATAAACCTTCTCTCCATCGCGAGCAGACTCGTGCACGGTACACTTTTGCGATTACTACCGCTATGTAATACACAAAATTTCTCGAGCAGTCTGTCCACCCGCGATCCTAATTCGCAAATAAACTTTTCAAATCCTCGAAATCACGCGAAGAAGAAGTTGTCCGGATCGTGATCGTGGCAAACGATCGCGGCCACCTTTGAGATCATTCGAGGGCATCGTGGGTTCCGATCTCCCAAACGACGAAGATCCGACCATCGAGGATGTGTCCAGGACAGGCCAAACTGTCTCGCAGAGGCGGCGAAAAGAATAATAAACACAGAACGATCGTTCGACGTCTATCCTGAATCGTACAATCGCTAGAGATTCGCGGTACGTCGGCTCGTCTTTACAATTTAAAAGCCGACGTACCCGGCGAACATTGTGAAGCAGGCTCAAATAACTCGCTGGCCTAATCGGACTTCGATTAACGCGCTCAGGACCCGGACTCTCGCCAGCGAGACACTTCGGCGCACCCGGTAGCCAATATTAATAAAGAATCTATCGAAGAGTGCGTTCACGTTGGCAGGCTGAGCAACGATAAAAACAGCTGGCCCGACGATTTGTCTTCAAGCGTTGCTATGCTTATTGCTTCGGAGTAGACGCTTCCGTTTACAAAACGATAGGAAGTAGTTCCACGCTTCTCGTTGCTCTAATCGTTCACAACAGCCGCCAACGTGAACGCGCCCTTATGGAGGCGGGGCCGCAACGCGCAACCAAGATTCCGATACATAAAAGAGAACTACCGATCCATTCGAACGTACGAAATACACGAACAATAAAATTACGAACGACTGTGGCGCGCTTGCGCCTTGAACGCCAACGAAACTGCAACTCTCACTTCTCTCTCATTTGCATCTACTCTTTCTCTCTCTCTCTCTCTCTCTCTCTCTCTCTCTCGCTCTCTCTTTCTTTCTTTCTTTCTTCCTTCTCAGCTTCTCCCTACAAAAGCGCGAATATCATTTAAAAAAGCGATTGGAAAACAATAGACACGATATCATCCTCCTCGTAGGCAATCCGAAATCACAGACAAATACATTTGCTTCTCGAGAATTAATCTCTCCGCGTGCCGAAACTCCACTTGCGACACGCGTACAGCCCTCTGGCACAGCACTTTGAAATCTAACGTATAAAAAATCGCCCACCGCGCGCACCCATTGCGACGTTCGCTATAGACGAGGTTCCCATCGAGAGGAAAGAGGACACTCTCGAGACCGGCGAGGTTCAGAGCAAACGGAATAGAATAGAACAACCGGCGACCCTGCCCATCTCGTCGCAACCGGCGGTTCGACGGCTTTACGCTACGAGAATCATTGTAAATCGCTAGAAAAAACGTTTCGCGTGCATCCGTGCGGCTAGCGCGCCTCGCGACGTTACTAATTATACTCTAATATCACTGTTTGAAGATCTTATCTCGCCGACCGCGATCGCAACGCGAACGGCGTGTCCCGCGCGCGCGTACAAAATGGCGCCGATGAATGTAGAAAATCGCGAAGAGTACCCCTCGTTTGTTCGCCAGTTCGTCCTTTTCTATTCGGTTACTCGACGATTTTCGACTTTGGAAATCAAACCCCGCCGATCCTCAGTCTCGAGATAGCTTTTTAGCGAAGGGAAAACTTTTTCCCCCCCCCCCCTTCCTCCTGCAAATCGTCTCTCTTTGTTTAACACTGTCTGTAGGACTAGATACATGCCTCTGCTATTCTGAACGTTGAAAACCGCGCGTCTAGAGATTGACGGTTCTCCAAACTGAATTAAAAACCGCGTTTTTCCTCGTAATTCCTTTCACTCGTTCCTCCGTATCGTCGCATACGTGTACGTATAGGAGTCGAGTTCCGGAGTCGGCGGGACCCACTTAGAAGGCCTGCAGACCCTGAGAGACTAATTGTAAAACCTAATCGCGACGTGCCGTGGGTCCCGTCGACCGGAATCCGCGCCTCTCCACGTACACCCGCAGTATTATCACCTTGCACAGGTCTCCGAGGACTTAACATTAAACATTTCTGCTCTTCATGTCGCTCTCGCACTTCACTTTCTCTCAATTTTACGACGGAGTCTCACTGGAAGAGATGCATCATCTCTTCGCAAACTACATAAGCAGAACCGATTGATCGTCGACAATCTCGCGAATCTTATGCGGTTACACGTTGTCGTTGGGAACATAAGGGAATCCGTGACAAATGTGGCTTTGGGAACATCGTTTCTCTCGAAAATGGTGCGCGCGGATGTCGGCGTACCCGCGAAGACCCGCTCGCGCATACGCGCCCGGTAACGCGCTCGGAGAATGATCACGGTGTGGCCGAGAAACGGGCGGCGGCCTTACGTGTGCGGCATGTTGTAATGCTGGTTCTCGAGGGGGTGAGAGAACTGCAGCTGATTCTGCGTATGGATCGGCATCTGCAACTGCATCTGTAATTCTGCCAACGCCGCCGACGTCGCAAACGCCGGGTATGCGAGCGTCGTGTTCAGGCTCTCGTTGTGTTCCTCCAGCGAGTTCTGAGCATAGTGTAGCACCAAGTGTTTCAAACTCTTGTGGATGTTGTACGGCTCCGCGAACCCAAACCCGCGCTCCGTGCCGTAAATTATGCAATGATTCACGGTGCCATTGCACCTGAAACAAAAGATCACGTTCGAATTGTTTGAGAGGCGCGCAAAGAAATTCGGGAAAATATAGTTTGTGTGAAACAGATTTTGATCCTCTATACGTAAACTGTCCTTTTTCCAAATAGTATGCAAATTACAAGATTAATAGAATATAAACTCGTTTCTCAAAATTTCATAAAATCACGGAAGAGAAAGGTAAATTCCCATATGGTTCCTATAACTTGATATTTATGCAAACAATTTTTATAATGCATAAAGATCCGCAGTTTACACGGAGATAACCGTTCAATATCCCTCAATTTACTTAAGGGCGAAATACATTTTATAACATGAAAATTTTCGATTTTTTTTGTTTGAAATTGATTCCAGTATATGTCTGGAATACGTGTATAAAGTTACGGAGCAAAATTTAGTGCCAACAGGTGTCAAAACCACATCCTCTTAACAATTAGTTATAAAGTACAAATATTGCAGCAGTGAAAAATCGTAACTTTTTACAATAAAGCTCAAAATTTTTGCATTTTTGTACTTTTTGTTGGAAATTTTTAGAAATCAGAAAACCACAGGAAAAGGAGTGACTTTCAAAGGCGATTGTGCAAAAATTGCATTGCTATCATTTAAAACAATCTTTTCAACCCCATATTTGTATCTAAGAAGAGGTGAAAAATTTATTAGCATCGTTTTGGTGCAGGAAAAACGTGTTCGTTGGAAGAATCAGCGAAACCACAGAGAAAGAAGTGAGTTTCAAAGGCGATTGCACAAAAATTGCATCGCTATGACTTAAAACAATCTTTTCAACCCCATATTTGTATTTAAGAAGTGGTTAAAAATATGTTAGCATCGTTTTGGTGTAGGAAAAACGTGTTCGTTGGAAGAATCAGCGAAACCACAGAGAAAGAAGTGAGTTTCAAAGGCGATTGCGCAAAAATTGCATCGCTATTACTTAAAACAATCTTTTCAACCCCATATTTGTATTTAAGAAGTGGTTAAAAATATGTTAGTATCGTTTTGGTGTAGGAAAAACGTGTTCGTTGGAAGAATCAGCGAAACCACAGAGAAAGAAGTGAGTTTCAAAGGCGATTGCACAAAAATTGCATCGCTATGACCTAAAACAATCTTTTCAACCCTATATTTGTATTTAAGAAGTGGTGAAACATTTTTTCCTTTCAATTTACATTATAAAGTCGAAATTTTTAGCGAAAAATCGTAACTTTTTCAATAAATTTTATTGCATTAGCTAAAAATAATTACGAGTTATTTCAAGTTTTATACCTCAGCATGACTGAAGCAGTAATTACGGGAAAACGTGAAGATACATACATGATTGATAACGCATACTGTCCGGTCCTTGATGTCCGAACGAGGAAGGTGCCATCCGGCCGGTCAGCAAGTGTACGGTCTGCATCTGTACGGGAACACTCGAGAGAAAGCCACGTTTTCTCGTCGGAATGAACCTCAAGGTCAACCTCTTGAAGATCCCCGAAACCCGCATCGCCTAATATTTTGTTTTGCTTCATGCCGTTCTTCTTCAGCCATCTGTAAGACGAAAATAGAACGTTCGTAAAACACCGTAGCCTCGGAAGAGAATCGTTTCTTTCTTTTTATTTCTTTCTCTTTCCCTCTGTGTTTTTTCGACCGACGAAGAACCGATGTTATCGAAATATACGTACACGTGATGCTTCTCCCTTTGCCGCATCAGCTGGAGGATTTCCGGTTTCAACTTCTGCATCTCTCTCTCCAGGGTTCTATTGTGAGCGATTTGATCGTTTAAACTACGATCCAACTGTTCCTTGCTATCTTCTAAGCATTTCAGTCTTTGTTTCAACAATTCTGCGTTATCGGTTAAGCTGCAATCAAATTGACAATCCTGATAACTTGTTTCGGTATTTTTTCCTTGTCGCCTAATATTAACATGCTCGCTGTTGACCGATCAGGAAAAATCGCTGGTAAAATCAGAGCAACGAAGATTGCGAGACCGAAGCTATAAAGTCGAAGTTTATTTTTAAAATCTCTGCAATTATTTTAACTAGAAAATCAAACATTTCTTCCATTAACCCTTTGCGCTCGAAGCTACTCTGACTCAAAAACCTAGGCATTCTTCTGACTTAAGATATTTTCATTTTACATAATTTATTTCATGTTACGCGTGTGGGTAATTTTACTATTACTCGTCCTTGAAATAGTTATATTTTTACAAATTTCTTAAATACAAGCATAGCGATGTAAAAATTGTTTTAAACAGTCGTGTGGAAATTTTTACTGGCGCCTCCGACTCGCCAATCGAGTGCAAAGGGTTAATACACTACTTGAATGCTTAGTAATTTATTAAATACGAACAAATATTTTGAATAACGATATACCAATTTTTAGTGGCACCTCAGCGTGTTATAACACAAATTAATTTTATTATATTACGTCTAAACAGTGGATTTTATGTACTTATAAAAAGAAATAAAAATTCACAATCTAGTTATGATCAATGTGGCAGTAACTATGTTTATCGCAAAACGTTGATTTCTTAAAAGGAGCCACTCACGTGGATATTTCGTGCGGTTGAGCTTCCTTCTGGAACTTCTCTTGCAGCTTCATCTGATCCTCGAACATTTTGATGGCCTCCGAAAAAGCTTCCAGCGCTTGCCGCTTCAGCTGCACCTCAAACGAGGTCTTATTGTACTGCTCCGAAATGTCTTTGTACTCCGTTAACGCGTGCGACGTGTCCTTTTCCAGCTCGACGAACTTCTGAATGACGTTCGTCATGTCGGTGGTGCTAGCGATCTCGTCATCCTAATCGGCATAAACAAAAACAGTGGATTGAGTATCGGGGAACAAACTGAATTGAAAGCCGAAAATATAGTAGTATTACAGACTATTGATATTTCTACTGAAAATCGAAAAATTACCTGTTGTAACCGGGATATAGGGTACAGCAGTTTAATGTCCAGCGTAGAATTATATTGTGATAGGGAGCAATTCCTATAGTGATCCACCAGCTCGATCACAGACTGGAAATTGTACGGCTCCGAGAAGCCGAACTTGCCATTGCGTTGACAGATCTTAATGAGCTTGTTGGTCCCGCCTTTCCGCAATGTCAGTGTGTACTCTCCCCCTTTCGAAGAGGCATCGCGAACCAAGAAGGTGCCATCGGGGGAGTCGATCATCTTCTCGTTGACCTCGTCCCTCGTGATATCTCCCCAGTACCATTCTGCCTCCTGGAGCGTGCGTGGCCTGTCGACACATTACCCCATGTTAGCAGTCGAAAAGTTAGCAGACACAAGAAAATTTCTAAATCTAAACTGAATTTCCATCTCAAAAGCAAACATTACGAGTCTAATCGTCAACTAGAATATTCGCCGAAATGGACTTACAGTATTCAACGCATTCTGCAGTCTATTAATAAATAAAGAAATATCTTTGAGTTGCTGACACGGTTGATTCGAAGCCTCGGAGTGTAAAGAATCGAGCTCTATATCTTTACGAATGATCTACAGTTTTACAGAACAGGTTCTAACGAAGAAAATCCGGTCATAGCAGGTTGCCGTCTTCTCAGCTTCCAATAGCGCAAATCAGTATAAAAATAGGTAATCCACCTGTGCTGTTGCTGCTGCTGTTGTTGCTGTTGTTGTTGCTGTTGTTGTGGTTGTTGTTCCTTGTTCTCCAAACCCGACACGGATCGATCCATGGAACTGTCGTCTTCGAGCATGGAGAACGGATCCAGGACCGCAAACTGCGGCCTGGAGACTTTCCGGGGAGGTAACTGCGGTGGGCTGGCAAATTGTGGCAATTTCTCGTTCCAGTCACCGTGCAGCAACAGTATCTCCATTATCCGTATGTGAGCTTCAATATTATGCACTATTTGACTGCAAAGAAAGATGGAAGACAACGATCAGTACAGTTTGTGTCTTTATTATTTCTACGCGAGCTTCGATAATATTGCATATAATATTTGATCGTATACAAGAAGATGGAGGACAATGAGTGAAAATAGTTTGGAGTCTAGCTTGTTTTAAGGCGAGTCCTAGGAGAGACTTACACGATCCGTTCCCAAGGCGGCCTCAGGAAAATATGGCATAGGACCTGAGTCAGGATCGTGGGCGGTTCCGTATATCCTCTTCCGTGTTGCAACTGGCAAATCCGACAGAAGTGAGCCATCAAGTGGAACAGAGTGCTGCGATGTTGGTGTGGAAGCTCGTCGACCAGCTGCGTCAAACGCAATGCACACTGTTCGTCGTTCCTTAGATCTGAAACATACAGAGAGCCAATTTAGGCTACCGACCCCTCGCGCGCGCCGAAGGTTCCGGGTCATTTGCGTCCCTTATGCTCGCGCGTAGTTCTTCTGCGTTTGTATGCCGAATAACGGCGGATATTAACCCTTTGCATTCGAATGGTGACTCTGCGGCACCACTAACGATTGTCAGATTATTATTTAACATATTGACTGTCAAATCAGCAGCTGGAAAAATTGCATACAGTCGGAGCAAGTTATAGAAATAAAAATTGAAAGAACAAAAGCTATGACACTGAGTAGTTCAAACTTCTTCCATTTCCTGGACCACCGTCAGATTGGATGTAATGAATATATTAACCCTTAACGCTCCAAGTGTGCCTCCCAGGCACCACCGATGTGCATCTTAAAGATTGTTTTAAGAAATTCCACACATTACTCGATTATAATTAAAACAAATATTATAATGAATATTATATTACTTCTAAGATGAATAAAAATTGTTTTGAATATTATTATTTACACGCCATTGTAGTATTTAAAATCTGACACTTAAAATTTTGCAAGTCGAAGAATGATGAGAATAAGTTAGAGTTGCCGGTCGATAACCATAATTAAAAGTCGGAGCGTTAAGGGTTAACGTGAAAATTCATTTAAAGAATTGTTAAAAGAATTTTTACTTTCGCTATGCTTTTATCTTTGACATTGCTAAAAGTTTAACTATTTTAAGGACGAGTGATAGTAAAAGAACCATATATGCATGAGATGAAATAAATCGTGTAGAATTAAATTATCCTAGTTCAGAAGAAATGCCTTGGCTTCGAGTTGAAACAGTTCCGAGTGCAAAGGGTTAATACTAGGGCCGAAGAAACCTTCTAAATGACGAGTTCCAAATTTTTATACTATTTACTGCTGTCTACAATTTGATACTTTTAATCCTTTGCAGATAGTATAGAACTTTTTATCTGGTATCGTTAGATATTAGTCTTTAGGTTTGCAGAAGTTTAGCGGTACAGTGTTAGCCAAAATTTGTTTATGAATTTTTATATTTTACTGTGGCCATCGAATGAGTGTCATGTACTTACTCGACGCTTCTATAAACCTATCGTAAAAGAGTACAGGAATCACAGGATCCGGCAGCTCGCGCAGAAACTTCTTGAGCACGCTCGCGATGCACTGGGGGGTGTAGGAATTCAAATCGGCGTTGCACACATCTGAAACACAATGAAAATCATTTAAATGACTCATACCGGTAGAATTGTCTCTCCTAGAAAAACCAGCGCCCCAGAAATGAATCACTGATCGCTAGACTGTAGATTCTATGCATTCATGACAGAAATGGACGCTTCTGATTTCAAACGAAACTAAGATTAAACAAATATACGAGTATATACAAATTTCCTCCAAATCAATTTAGATATTTATTATTTATTATTAACGTAACAAAATTAAGCCTAGCAAACTGCTTTTACATTGTAAATTGTAACCAAATTATTAGACAACGTTACTGAGGATGTCACATTGATTTAAAATAAAAATTGCTGTCAGTTAATGTCAGCTGTCAAAAGTTTTCAATCATAGACAAGGGAACTCGAAAAATTCTGAAATACTCGCCGGTCGATAAACTGTTACGTTTATTAATAAAACCACTAAAAAATATAATGCTATGAAATATCTAAAAAAAATTATGAATTTTTAAACTCGTCTTTTAAATGGATTCAGTTGCATCGAATATTGCGCAAAGGAAAATATATTTTTATTAAAAACAATAATATGAAAATCTTTCGCTTCCAAAAAAGAACCGTTACAGCCATATTATAGTTTATACTTCCAACTGGATCTTCAAAAATAGTAAGAGTGGTTTTCACTTGGTACTCAGCATCTTCAACGATAATTCTATGTAACGTATGGTTTAAATGGTCTCACCTTCGTTCAATTTCTGTCGCAGCTCCAGCGTTTGCTCGTTAGGAGGACTGCTGTGGTAAACTTTGTACAGATCCAGGGTGCTGTCGGCGAACGCCTTCTCCTCGATCGCGCGGGTGCATCGTTCGACCAGGACCGGTGCAGCACGTGCAGCGATGTCGAATTGCGCGCAAAGCCCGAGCCCGAATACTGCAAACGGCAATCAAATGATCGTCATTGCCCCGAACAAGAACGGAGAGAAGACGACGAGGGAATAAAACTGTACGGAAAAGAAACTACTCTAAACAGGAACGGAGAGGAAGAGAGAGAGAGATTCCATCGAAAGAGGGGGGAAGATGATTGTTCACTTTTATGCGTTCGAAGTTGTTGGTCAGAAAACGACACAGTGCGTGTGCGTCGGGCATTTAACCCCCAGCCGTTTCTTATTTTATAGCTTAACCTCTTCAGGGACGCTCGCACATGTGCGAATGGCTCAGTGGCCAATCAGTGTGCGTCCAATTTCCTCTGGAAGTGACTTACGCGCCTCGAAACATTCTTTATTGTCGAGACTTACGGTCGATGAAGCGATAAAGTCAAGCTGCGAACGGCCGTGCAGTTTACTTTGTTTTAAAAGCAAAAGTCAGAGAAGAGTCGAGTCGTTCTTTACAACTGGCGAAGATCGTCCGTGAAGAAGTTAATCTGTCCCTGAACGTTGCATCGCACACGGAATAGAAAGAAAATCATCGATATGTTAACCGGGATGATTAACTTTCCGATCTCTTTCTTCGAGAACGAAAAGCTAAGGCAAGAACGAGTTGAGTTCAACCTCTTGTCTCATTAGTCCTTCGCAATTACCATTTGATAATCGATACGTAACTACTGCAGCGAACTTATTGCCTGAGAGCAAAAACGAATCAACGTCCGCGGAATCGTCTTCCAAAGAAAAATAGCAAAGTATCGAATGCGTCGATGCTCGATCTCAAGGCTCGAATTGTGAAGCCTAATCGTAAGAATTCGCACACACAAACAGTTTTCTTTTCGGGGATCAAAGTTAATCGCGAAAGATAAAGAAAATGTTTCAGTTTAATTTTTTCCGCCAGTGTACATTTCATTTTACATCCACTTCGAATAATTACTGCACAAACAACCGACACAAAATATTTTTATTTCACACAAAAACCGACAGTCCATTGAAGACAGAAAAAATATCTGATTCTATTACGACTGGACGGAAACGAATATGATTAATGCTCGATGAGATGTATGTACCCGATGAATAATATTCGAAGTCCGACCCGTTGTTGTAAGGCAAAAGGGGTAAAAGCGAGATTACTTACGTCGTTCTAAATTATTGCGATAAGACTAGCGGCGTGACGCGCCGTTCGCTTGGCGTCCGTGGAGATCGTGTTAAATCGGCGAGAGGGACGAACGAGGGTTGAAGAAGATCGGTGTTAAAAACCGTGTCTCGACGGATCCGCGAAACAAGGTGGCGAAAGGAAAGAAGGAAAAAAAAAAGAAGAGCCGCGTGCAGCTCTACCTTTCACTGTTTTATTTATCGCCACGACCTCTGAGGCCGAGGAATCTGCCGACGCGTCTTTTGCGCAGACGTCGCGTGAGAATTTTTCGACGACCGTTGAAAACTTTCATTTGTTCCGTCGATGACTGTGCGCGATCCTCGATCGTTCAGACCCCGGGGAAAATACTAATTCAAACGACAAATAGTCTACTTTATTTTGGAATCACGCGTGCGCAGTGTTCGAATTCAAATAATTTATTGGAAGAAGCTTGCGAGGCAGTATTTATTCTAAGCGAGACAAATTTTGGTACTTAACACTTTACCGACCGGAAGCCTATTAATAGGATTTTCTTTTACATTTAATTATTAGATAATGGTACTGAAGATGCTTCGAGGATTCTTAATAAAAATTCCTGTCAATCATGGACTGTGGACCTTAAAAAATTCTGTAACAATCGCCGGTCGGTAAAGCGTTAAACGCTTAATTTTAATTTTAATTTTAATTTTCTCGTTTTCGAGAAAATCAACTGCGAAAAATCTTTCCTCGATCTACTGTCATTGTCAGTGAAACTGTTCAATGTTTTACCATTGCATCGCACTGAGCGTGTTAATAGGCCGGTAAACAATGTGTTAACGTTTATTTATATGGGTTTGATTGCGCGTTAAGCTCTGCGATCTTCGAAGAGCTTGATAAGAAAGAAACGTTGCCGTAAAAGCCAAACACGCCGGGAAAAAGCTCGTGCAAGAAAAAATAATAAATTGAACGAGACCGGTCGCGCAAGATACCGGCGATAAAGTTAAAGAAAACAAGAGAGATAGAAGAAAATCGTGTGTGCGAACAGGTGTGCGTGGGAGTCATTGACCCCGCCGAGGAAAATAATAGCACGACGAAATTAATCGAACGTGTAAACGTGTTCGACAAACAATCTCTCTTGCTTCATCTATCTCTGTCTCGCTCTGGCTCAGCCTCGAGCAGCAGACAACTGAAGAGACGAGAGAAGTTAAAGGCATCTGCAAGAGATTCGTCGGTTTTTATGAACACGCCGAGAAGAAAAAATATCTGACATCTCGCAGACACATTCCACACGCTCGGAGATGTTAAACCGTGAGGGACTTTGTCTTTCCTTCTTCGTTACATCGTTTTCTTGCTTATTTCTCTTCTCTTTCCTAGGTCCGTTCTCTTCATTAGTTCTCTTCTTCTTTCGACTTCTCCTTTCTTCGTTATTCCTCTTTTTCTTTCGACTTCTCTTATCTTCGGTACTTCTCTTCTTCTTTTCACGTCTTTTTTCTTCGTTGTTTTTCGTTTCCCCTTTGATTCTCTTTTCTTAATTTCCTTATTCTTCGATATTTCTCTTCTCTTCGGTGTTTCTCGGCTTCTCTTTTCCTTTTTACTTCTCTTTTATTCTTCATTTCTTCGCTATTTTACTTTTCCTTTTTACTTAAATTTTCTTCACTATTTCTCTTTTCCTTTTTACTTATTTTTTCTTCCTTATTTCTTCGCTATTTCCCTTTTTCTTTTTGCTCCTCTTGTCTTCATTATTTCTTCACTATTTCTCTTTTCCTTATTGCTTCTCTTATCTTCATTATTTCTTCGTTACTTCTCTTTTCCTTTTTACTTATTTTTTCTTCCTTATCTCTCTATTTCTTCACTGTTTCACTTTTCCCTTTTACTTCTCTTTTCTTCCTTATTTCTTCGTTATTTCTCTGTTCCTTCTTGCTCCTCTTGTCTTCATTATTTCTTCGTTATTTCTCTTTTCCTTTTTGCTTCTCTTGTCTTCATTATTTCTTCGCTACTTCTCTTTTCCGTTTTACTTCTCTTTTGTTCCGTATTTCTTAGCTATTTCATTTTTCCTTCTTGCTTCTCTTGTCTTCATTATTTCTTCGTTATTTCTCTTTTCCTTTTTGCTTCTCTTTTCATCATTATTTCTTCGCTATTTCTCTTTCCAATTCTACGTCTCTTTTCTTCTTTATTTCTTCATTATTTTGTTCTTTCATTTCCGCGTATTTCCTTATTTCTTCATCGGCTCAGTTCTTCTATATTTCTTTTTGCTCAATCATCTCTTTTTCCGTCTGTATTTCCTTTCGTTTCGCTGAGCGAGTAAGCATGCTCTGCTGCGTCAGAGAGGGATTGCTCTTTTTCCTTCGAGCTAGGATGAACATAAGGGGAAGTGCGAGAACCAGCGTTACGTTTTCTGCAATTACGTAACGCGGCGAGAATCGCAGCAGACAGGACATTCCGTGAAGTTCGCGAGGGTGAATCGATGGCACCTTCGAGAACGGAACAGGACGAACCGGGTCAATATGCTCCTCCAAGACGACTGTTACTACTTCCGACGAGACTTTTTTCCCCCGTTACGGTTTCTCTTGAAACTTTAATTTGGCCCTTAGCGGCCCTTCTGCCTGCGCGCACGACTCGCGCTGACACAGTTTCACCCTTTAGCGACGGTTCGAGTCAATCTCGACATTGCGAGATATTCGAGAAGTTTTCCTCAGAGGTCTGATTTTTCGATAATCGTGTAAAATCATGTGATTTGATATTTGCAGCCTAACGCGGAAAACGGTGTGAAATTTCTAGTAAATATTTTTCTCGGTGTCTTAAAACTTTTCTGTGATAGAATTTCGCTTTTCTAAATATTTTTAAATTATTTAAATTGATGCTATGGAACAGAAAAACCGGTTTTAACGTCAAATACATAATGTAAAAACGATTCCGTAAGATAAAAATATTCAGTGTTCAAAGAAATGTTTTAATTTTGAAATTAAAATTACTTCGACTGCAAAGAGTTAAATTTGCAAATCTCTATTGAAAACAGAAATTGTTTGCGTCGATTGAAATTAATAGAAACGAAGTGGATTGTTACTTCTTTCCTCATGAATTTTAATAGACAGAAGACAATATATCGACGGAGAGTCACGACCATTTATTTTCACAGCAACGCTGCGTCTTACACCCTGAAAAGTGGTAAATCTGCACGAACCCGGCATTACAAATGTATCGCGTATTTATTCGTACTTGCATCAAGTGAAAGCAGCTGGCTATAATCAGACACACATCGTCGAATTTGAATTTAATTTCTCCGAACACCGAGAAGATTAAAAAAGCAACAGACTGAAGATAGCCTGACAGTCGAAGATTAATTCGAATATATTTCCAACAGCAACGGCTAATTCGATCAACAAGTTACGCCAATATAATCTACGTGCAATATAATCTAATTATTTCTTCTGGGATTTCTATTTAAAAAAAGATTTCTTAGCTTCCTTCCGAAGCAGCACAGTGCTTCGAAACCCTATTAATAGGTTTCCGGTTGAGAAAGTGTTAACGCTAAACCTACCGAGCACCAAAATAAACCGACAGGTATACGTTTGTTTAGAATTGTCGCTGTGCATAACGCACGGTTGGTTGATGAGATTTATTCAATCATTTTCCACGAAACAGTCCGTACAGTAAAAACAATCTTGACAATTAGGTTTACACGTCGAAATCACGCGTTTCGATATTTTCAATTTACGTCTATCGAAATTGCAAAGATAAATCTGCGAGGAATAACTGAATAAATTTATTTCTTCGAGTATATATTATTTTTAAAAACCGGCGCCAACAATTTAGACTGGCGTATTCTCGTCATTTTTATAACGTAACGTGAAATGATGAGTTTTGCACGTCGAAATCACGCGTTCCGACATTTTCAATTTACGTCTATCGAAATTATAGATGCATCCGTGAGGAAGAACTTAATAAATTTATTTGTTCGGACATATATTATTGAACAAAAGTAGCCAACAAGTTTGACAGACGTATCCTCGTCATTTTTATAAAGTAACGTAAAATGATGAGTTGTGCACGTCGAAATCATGCATTCCCATATTTTCAATGTATGTCTATCAAAATTGCAAAGATAAATCCGTGAGGAAGAACTCAATAAATTAATTTCTTCGGATATATATTATTAAAGAAAAATAACGTAAAATGACAAGTGCTCCGTAAATCTAGTATTAAAATAAAAAATCGTAGTTAACGAAGACATTGTTGCAAACCTCTTCAATATTCCTAACAGATCTGGCACGCGTTTCTTCCGGCACAATTAAAAACCACCTCGCACAAAACAAGTCGCCTCTTCGAAAATTGACCGCAACGTCGCGAACGAACATCACTCATGCTGCAGAGACCGGCTGGAAATTAGCGTTGGTCCATGGGAGGCTTTGTCCCATCGCGAAACAGTGCGAATATCGCGAACATAATTTCGCGACTTGAACCGATTCGTCGCGAATGTGCCGCGTACGCGCCACTCGTACAGTCAAAGGCGCGCATGCATGCATCATAAAAAGGAGACTGGGGAGAGAGAGAGAGGAGAGAGAGAAGGCTTGGATTCGTGGGGGACACGCGACGGGGAAAGGAGAAAGAAATTTATTTTTACGTCCGTGACAGCAACGTCTTGTTTCTTCGTGACCGTGTCTTCGGCTAGCCCGAGGCGACACAGTGTTTGGGACAATGTTAAATAGTGCTACTTTCGAAATATGAATTCGAGAAAAATTTTTCGCAAAACGCAGACCGTAACACCACGCCGAGACTTCATTAACATTAGGAACTACCGAACAATAAATCCAACGATATTATATTACTTTGCAATAATAACGAAACTCTCCCTATTCGAACTTCATACAATTTTTATCGTAATATATGGTTTCGTCAAAGAACCACATCCGAAAATTTCTGATTAAAACATTTTTATAACTTTGACAATTGCGAAGGAAAAAATTGGGGACCAGTCATTTTAACTGGTTTGATAGTTCATTCCTATTAGTCCTAGGAAATGTTGAGGGACAAAAGTTAAATTACCTAAGAATATTATAAAAAAAATTGTATATTTAACATATTTTTATCTAACGTTAATCCAGTAAAAAGACATCAATAAATTAATCTTGCAAAGAGCGAGGAATTATTCAACAAACTTACTTCTTTAGATGTTTTACAACTACCAAACCAGTCATTTTAACTGGTCCCTAGTTTTTTCTTTCGCAATTATCGAAGTTATAAAAATGTTTCCGTCAGAAATTTTTTGGATGTGCTTCTTTGATAACGTACATGTCAGAATAAGAATTCTATGAAGTTTTAATAGTATTAATTTAATAGTGTTTAATTTTACTAGTGTTAATATTTAAAAAATGGCTAAAAATGTGGGTAGACACATTCTTGTTATTTTTAGACGTTTTCAGTGTTCCGTGGACCTACTGTTAAAAAGGTAACAGGTGTCCCAGGTCGAAAATGAATTAGTTTAGAAGTTGTTAATTTTCCAGCGACTCCTACAAGAGTTCGGACACTGCGACGCCGGATCCACGGGACAAAAAGGCTCGAGTCAAAACCGAGCCTGTACACACGCGAATTTAACGGCGACGGTGCCTCGATGGAGGTCACACTACGGAAACTCGATATTTGTCACAGTCGTCCTGCTGACCACCAAACGAAACAACGTGTAAAAGGACGACGATCCGATATCTGCGCGCTGTCCCATATCCCGTATGGACCATGGGAAAAAACTCATTCTTTAACGCTGAAACCACCGATCATTAACCTCTTAGGCACGGCTGAATTTCACGCGGGGCTGTTTCTCTGTACGGCAGAGTTCAACGTGTGGCGTGCAATGTGTGGCGGATAATGCTGTTCTCTACACGAGTACATTGGCATGAAGCGTTTGATCATTAAATTATAATTTTTCTTAAAGATACGATACACGTATGTTGACTTTAACAATTTACTTTAACACTTTGACTGCCATATCACCCATATATGGATGACAGAATTGTTTGTCCATGTTTAAAAATAAATTTGTACGCTAATATATTCGTTGCATTCAATTTAGTTCGTATCCGGAGACTGCAAGAAGGTTAAAGGATAACTATGTGTCAGACATTTTAAGTTTTCAATCGTTTCTTCATTATATAAATTACTTTGATTTTGTAGAATTTTTCACTTTGTTATTTTTAATTAAAGGCAGTTAAAGTGTTAATAGAGAGATGGCATCCGTGAGAGCCACTATAGTGGCGCGTCGTACAAGAAGATGGCATCCGCGAAAGCCACTATAGTGGCGCATAGTGCCTAAGAGGTTAACCCATAACACTTTACCGACCGGAAGCCTATTATTAGGACTTGCAATAGTTGCACTGTAACAAAACGAAGCCTAACAAACTACTTTTACAGTGTAATTTGTAACCAAATTATTAGATAATGTTACTGAGAATATCATGTTGATTTACAATAAAAATTACTGTCAGCGTTGAGAGATCCATCGAAGAGTTTTCAATCATGGACCTTGAAAAATTCTGAAATACTTGCCGGTCGGTAAAGTGTCAATCTCTTTGCTCTCGAGTGGCGACTCTGAGGCGCCACGAAAAATTGGCACACTATTATTTAAAATAATTTGAACATTGCTATCGTTATATCTAAGAAATTGATAAAAATTTAAGTGTTTTAAGGACGAGTTACAGTAAAAAGCCCTGTATACATAAGTTGAAATAATTCATGTGGAATGAAAATATACTAAGCCAGAAGAAATGCTCTGATTTTCTAGTTGAAACAGCTCCGAGTGCAAAGGGAGCTTCTGAGGCGACATTAAAAATTGCCACAATATTTTTGCAAAACAACTTTTACTTGCTTGCATCTAACAAAATCTGTAAGATTTAAAATATTGCATGTACGAGTGCTAAACTTGATTTGCACGAAAAGAAATGGCTCGCGTACAATGGAACTTGTTCGATATCAAAAAGTGTCACGATTTTGGAATTAAAGTTGCTCGGAGTGCGAAGGTTTAAACGTAACTACGTATCGTCCCAAGACGATGCATCGAAGATTTTCCACAGAACGAAATCGGAGGCGACGAGAAGATGCTCGATGCTGCCTCAGCAGCGTGAACACGTCTCTGTAAAAGTAACAGGACCGAATTTATCGAGTTGATACGGAAAGCAGCGTTTTTCGAATTAAAATTCGAAGATAAAGTTAAGATATGCGGTGAGAAGTGTATTCGATAACATGTTTTCCACTGTGCTTTATCATTATTCCTTTCTTTCCGAGGTAATTTTCACGTCATGGAATGAATAAATATCTTAACTTTATCTTCGAATCTCGCTTTAAAAGCGGTTACGAACTTTCGTTTCGACTCGAGAGAAGTCGGACATGTTTCCGTAAATCCACGTAGTACACCGCTTGCGAAGTCTCGAAAATAATTCTTCGGCCGAGTGTTCGGACGAGGTTCGAAGCCTCGGTGAAGTGAAAGGACAAGACCATGGACGGTCATCAAATTTCTTTATGAAACGAAAGGGCTGACGTGGACGGTCGAATTTCTGTACGAAGTAAAAGGGCTGACGTGGACGGTCTGCTGTGAAGATCGGGCGACCCTAACGAGTAGACCGCAGATTTCAGCGCGTTTCGCTAAACCGAGTACGATCGAAGACCCTGTTGCAGAAACCGAACAAGTACGAAGTGAAATACCAGCTGACCCATATTCATAGATTTTCATGCATTGCTACTTACATCGTGCGGGAACGGTTTTGAAAATTTGCACCGTGGTCTTGGAAGAGCAGCAAGACTCAAAGAATCTTCGAGTAATCGAAGAACGATTTCTAATTCCCAGACAATGTCACGCACGAAGATTCTCTCTACCTGTCTACCAACGAAGTTCGAAATCTAAACCACCATAGAAACGTCACCAATCATTTTAATTCCAAGGGAAATAATTTTAACGCGAAATTTTACGTGCTCGAGCGTCACGCGAGCGGCAAGTCACGAAAGATCGAGCAATGTCAACGGAACGCTTGCAACTAAATGCAAACAAGAAAGAAAAATGAAAGAAATGGCACAGACCGCATTTCCCACGAGTGATGCATAAAACGTAATGCATAATATGTAATTTACGCACGTCCGCTGTCTGCCGATAAATCTATTTTCTTGAATAATAGAGGTCTAAGACTACGGAAAAATATGTGATATTTACTCGCCGACTGTCTGCCCGGCAAATTCTGAAAATAAATGGCGTGCGTGCATGCAAATCGGCCCTGACCATTGATGCCTACGAGCCCGACTCTGTTCGCACGGTAACGCCAATGATCGATAAGCATTAACCCGTTGCCACATTGTGACCAGTCAGACTCGTGTTGAAAATTTTAAATAAACTCTAACACATGTAAATGTTATGCCATTCTCTCGGGACAAACTCAAAACGTACTGTTTTGTGATCGAGTGTTTTGTATTCAAGTATTGAAGTCAACACAAGGCTGTATAAAACATACAATTTATCTACTTTCTTGTTTAACATTTTTGAAGGTGTCACAGGTATGGCGAGGGGTTAACTCTGAACCTACGGAGTATTAAAATTGGCTAGAGTGTAAAAATGTCGAGATTTAATTTATTTAGATTTTGTGCGATTTTTATTTTGATTTTTGGTCGAACCAAGAAATAGAACCAAGAAATCGATTAAATTTAATATTTGTGAAACAAAGATTCTGTAAATGAATGATTTTGTCCGGTTGTGGTAAGTTTAGTTTCAAAGTTGGAATAAAATTTGGAAGAAAATTGTTTCAGTTGTTTTGGAGTATTTTCACTTGAAAAAAGAGATTGTCGAAGTAGCTACAATAATTATTAAACTTAGATATGCTAGCTTTTGTAGTTGAAATGTTACAATCTAGCTGTTTTACTTATAACCATTAATTTAATTATTTGATCAACATAAGATTATCTTTTTATTTCCATACAACACTTAAAACTTCAATTTTAGCTTCCTCGAGGAAACAGTTTCAATGTTCTCAAAAATCCTCGTCCGCAAAGGGTTAAAATTGTCTCTCGCTGCATGAAGTAGATACAAGTATGTATCTACAATACCCGACAATGCCCAAACCCAATACAGCAGTTAACCCTTTACACTAGGAACTATTATATTTCGAAAATCAAACATTTCCTTAGATAAACATATTTCCATTTTGTACAATTATTCTCTGCAAGTAAAATTGTTGCAATTTGCTCACAGACTATTTGACCGTTTACCAATTAATTAGCTACAACATTTAACCCTTAGTACTCCAAGCGATTTTCATTCCAAATGCTTTTACATTGTAATTTATAACGAAATTATTAGGTAACGTTATTTAAGAGGCCTTCTTGATTCGAAATAAAAATGGCTATCGACGTTGAAGGATCCATTATAAAGTTTTCAGTGATGGATTATGAACTTAAAAGATTCTGACATAATCGCCGGTCGGTGAAGTGTTAATATACAATAGTTTCATTGTACATGGTTTATTTCCTTTCACGCACAGAAAATTTATTACTATAACTCGTACGTGCAACGCTTGAATTTTTACCAACTTTTTAAATCGCCAATTTAGTGATGCAAAAGCTGTTTAGAATAATAGTGTGGCAATTTTTAGTGTCTCCACGGAGGAGCCATTGGAGTATTAAGGGTTAATAATGTAAAAATTATTTTTCATAATTATATAGTCATATATAAAATTAGATAGATAATATATAGATTAATTTATAAAAATATAGAATTATATAATCATATTTTTATATAGCAAGTTCCTCTTCGAATGACCACTCGAGTGCCAAGGGTCAGAGTAGCTTCGTTCGCGAGTAAATGAAATGTTCGAACGATACTGATTTTTGTCCTAGTTTTTCGAAAAATCGACCGCAGCGAGGCGCATCCTGCTCCGCCATCGACGCGATAGCCGCAGACCTAATGAAGCTTATCGAAGCGAGAGCGAGCGTGGAATAGATCCCCGAGCGGACGAGCAGACACGAGCGGACAGGAGCGGACAGGAGCGGAGAGGCGGAGGCGAGAGCTGAGTCGGCTTTATCGATTATAGTCGTCTGCCCCGACGAACCAATGTTCCGAGACTAGCCGCGTAATTTCTTGGAAAACTGTCTACCTTCACGGACAACCGAGCATACCGCACCGAACGCCACTCTGCCTAATCGAGCAGCAGCCGTGTGGGTGGATAGCGAGCGCCCGAAAACAGATCCGATATGAAAAACCACGGTGCAGTAAAGTCGCGTTAAATGCCACCACCTCGGGCTCGAAACGTTGCACCGTAAGAAAAGTTGTTTCAACTGTTCGGATAACTGCCACGGTATTATCCTCACC
>CM052093.1:19924728-19952596 GCA_028453745.1 Agapostemon virescens | reverse complement strand
AACGTTATGGCAACAAGGACTGCCAGGAACTTTAAAGCCTCGCAAACGGTCTCTTTTCATGGTTGTAAAATTGAGATTGCTTAAAGCAGTTACAATTTTACGTATCAACATTCCAAAACACATTCTCAAAGATATTTAGAACGAATTTGAGTAATCAACCGACAACGTTAACCCTCAGCAGTCGCATGATGACTGCGGGGCACCGCTAAAAGTAAACAACCTTATTTAACCTCTAAGGCACGGTTGAATTTTATGCGGGGCAGTTTCTCTGTACGGCAGAGAACATTGGAACGAAGTTTTTGATAGCTAAATTATAATTCTTCTAAAAGATATGATGCATATATTTTAACATTAATAATTTACTCTAATAATTAATAATAGAATTGAATGTTCTCAAGCCACTATAATGACGTATCATAATATGACATCCGCAGAAGCCACTACAGTGGCGCATCATGCTCAAGATGTTAAAACAATTTTCGCTACTCCACGTTCGCGTCTAAGAAATCGCTAAAAATCAAACCGTCGATCGGAAAGGGTAACAGTAAACGGTCACCTAGAACAAAAACATTCTAGGTCAGAAGAAACGGCTCGATATGGAGTTGGAATGGCTCAGAGAGTGCAAAGGGTTAATACTCCGAGTAGGTGTTTCATTGCGAAGCGTTGCGACGAATAGAGAGACGGTCTGGAAAAAAAGACGTCGAAGAACGCGCAGTTGTACTTCCATCGAGCAGGATTGTAAGGGAGCGTGGTGTCCGCGATTTATGCAAATGACCCTTGACGGTGATAAGTTCTGTCGTCGAGCCAGTCGGTTCAGCTCTTCGGTTCTGCCGAGCAACAAGGATACAGCGAACGATTTTCCTTGTAAACAGTTAGGTCGCGCGACGTGTTTCTACGGCGTCTCTCCCATTGTCGGCGAACTTTGACTTTTGTTTCTTCTTCTTCTTTCTTTTTTCTATTTTTTTTTCCTTTTTTTTTTCTATCAATCCCGAGAAAACGAGACGCGCCGCGGCGGGCGCTCCGTGTCGCGGAAGGTAAGCAGACGGCACACCGCTTTCAGCAGGAATGAATTTCGCCTTGATCGTAATTGATTTACGATGTTTCGATCCCGGGCTCGCGAGGAGGAATCTAAAACGATTAAGTCATCCGGCTGCGACCTTGCCCGTGTGTGTGTATGTCGCGAACTATAGTGGCGCACGGTTGCCGCGAGCGAGCACGGTCTTCGGCCATGGTCTCCACCAGAAATTTCAAACGGGTCGTCTTCTTATCGTCTCGCGATTTATCTTTTCGTATATGATTAACCCTTAGAGTACGGAGTGGGGGACTTTAGGGCCCCCAAGATTAGTTTCTCTTTAATAACTTCGTAAATAATTTCTTTCTACCTTTTTCCCTTTAGGAAATCGAGTTTTATTTTAAATCCTGTATAAAAACTTATTAGTGGCATTCTATTATTAATTTATTTATAATTATATGTTTATTTTATGTCAAAACATGAAATGTTTGAAAGTGGATAGTATTTTATTTGTTTATTAAAAATAAATGCTGTAAATTTAATTAAATAATCGTTTTTTAATTTATTAATAGTCTTTATAATATTAATATGTCAACTTATAAACAAAACAATTTTTGTGTGGGGGACTTTAGTGACCCCACTCCGTCCTTTATGTTACAAAATAGACTCCGTACTCTAAGGGTTAATCTGCCCGCGGATCTGCGGTAGTGACGTTCGATTCGTCCAAGAAATCGGGAAAAGAATCGACGTTTTCGCTTTTCGGTCGCAGCAACAACCGACTCCAGTAGCATTCTCTCGTAGTACCATCGATTCGATTGCTTTCGAGAGTCGAGATTCTTTGGTACGCGAAAGAATCATATTGGATAGACGGTTTCTTTGCTGCTGCTAAAGAAAGGGACAATTCTTTCAAGGCTAATTCTCGTAGAATCGATTATTTCGAAAGAATCGAACATCCTTGCCGCGGGGGTGGAAAAGTGATCGATTCTTTTCGAGGGTGTTTCTTGCATAGAATCGGTAAGTCTAAATCGTTAACTGTTAACCCTTTGCACTGGAATGGTGACTCCGAGGCACCACTAAAAATTGCCACACCGTCATGTATAATGATAAATGGTTCAACTGATGTAAATTAAATTGCAATAAAAATTTAATTGTCGTAAAATAAAATAAAATAGATCAGGTAGAATGGAAATATGCTAGATCAGAAGGAATGTTTTGGTTTTCGAGTTAAAACAGCTTCGAGTGCAAAGGTTTAACCCTTAGCGCTCCAATGGCGCCTCTACGGCGACACTATAAATTTAAAACAGCTTTTACGTTGCTCTGTTTGTATTTAAGGAGTTGCTAAAAATTAAGACGTTGCACGTACGAGTAATAGTAATATACTTTATATTCGTGAAAGGGAATGAATCATGTACGATGGAATTATTTTACGTGAAAGAAATGTTTCAATTTTGGAATTAAAATTGCTTGGAGTTAGTTAACATGAGGTCGGACGAGAAGATTAACATTCTTCCCCAAAAAGCAGTTGCAAAAATGAGCGAGAGAAAGTACTACGTGAAGATTGGAACTAATTATGGCTACCATATATGTATAATCGAAATTGATCGCCGATCAGAAGTTTAAAATGATTATTAAAAAATCGCTGAGGAACGTTGCCCAACATGGGGAGGTAAGTGCTCTCAATTTGGTATAATATATTATAATAATGAAGTCTCGAATATGATTTTGTAAAATCTGAATGACCTGTTATCCTCCTTATTTGAAATTTTGTATTTTAAACTTAATATTGCAGCATTTATATCTACACCTTTAAATTCAGAAGGAATCTATTTTGATCTTTTCCAATGTTAATAATCAAACATATATTAAAAGAATATTAAAAATGTATAAATCGCAAACGGTTACCTCTCCGCAACGACCAACGTAATATTTCATACAAACAATTTGTTATTCTCATAACACAGATCTGTTTTGTCTCGAAAACCTAGACACTTCTTCTGATCTATGATATTTTCATTCCACATGATTTCTTTCATCTTATGCATATGGGATTTTTACTATTACTCGTCGTTGCAACAGTTACATTTTTCTGAATTTCTTAAATACAAGCGTAACGATGTAAAAATTGTTTTAAACAGTGGTATGGCAATTTTTACTGGCGCCTCAGAATCGCCGTTCGAGTGCAGAGATTTTAAAATAGAATTCTTTACTTCTTCTTTATATCTTCGAAAGAAACGACTAAACACAGTAAATTAGCGTATCTTCAAATTTGACGAGACAGTTTCGAGAGAATTTCTTGATATGCGCAAAAATAAAATTATAAACAGTAACTACAATGTTTGTGGACACGGAGCAACCGGTTTTATACAAATTTTCGATCCCGTCGCATTGGAAATCCTTCCTATGAGAGACTACGTTCCTCCAAAGTATCAACCCCTTTGCACTCCAAGCAATTTTAATTCCAAAATCGAGACATTGTACACGGTTCATTTCCTTCGGTGAAATATTTAACATATTTGTGAAAATATGTGCCCCACGTATACACATCGCTATGGCCGAGGAATAGATCCGAAAGACGTATATATATATATGTGTGTTTTACCCAAACAATTTGCAGTAGTCGACGAAGTTAACATTTTATTATTAAAAATCTCGAATCGGTTGCTTAAGCGTCAATGCAAAGTCCGTCCACTATTCCAAACATTCTACTTTGGAATGCTATGAACGAAAATTGCACTTACAGGGGAACATATTCAGATGCGAAAATCCGATTTTGATGAAACTTATAGTAGCTTATATCTTTATTGTTTAAACAAACAACTTTCGTTAAAATTTTCTTTTGAACTAAATTTCCCATTAAAAACACACAATTTAAAAAAAAATCAAATTTTTCGTCCTCTGGTTTCCGAGATATCTCAAAAACACCCCAACTTTGAGGGCTGTTTTCACCCCTTCAAAGTGAACGGTTTCCAATAAGAAAAAATACGTGTCAAATATTTTTCAAATAACTATAAGCTCCCACAAGTTTCGTCAAAATCGGATTTTCGCATCTGAATATTACAGTTAGTCTGAAATCTTCGCTGGCAAGTAAATGACTATATCGCGGGGGGCATCGGGCCGACCTCGCGCTACAGTTCGCTCCGAACCGTCCCTTCCGCAAAGGGTTAGTGTCGCCTGGGAGGAGCCGGCGTTGTAGTGCTAAGGGTTAAAGCAAAGGCGTGAATTAGAATATTTGATACTGACCTTGTCCTTGTCGAGAACCTGGCCCGGTAGCGAGTGACCCTTGCTAGTCCATTGGCAGAGGTGCTGCTCGCTGAACTCCGAGCAAACCACGTGGAAGCACGCATGGCACTCTGTGGGACATAGAGAACCGCACATGCAGCAGCATCCCGAATTGACACGCGCGAATTCCGCGTAGATCCTATCTCGCGGGGGCGGTTCGACGCCCTTGAGAAGGGCTCGATGTCCGCAACCCGAGCCCTCGTGACCGATAGAGAACGAATCGACGATGGCCTCCGGCACTCTATCGCGACTACACCCGTACAAAGAGGAGGAGGAGGACGACACGGTGCCGTTGTTCGTCGTATAGAGGTTCTGTATACGGCGCTGCAGCTGCAGCTGCGCGGCGTCCTTGCAGAAGCACATATACCGGTGGAAGGACACGGGCCTGGCGCATGGAAACAGGCCCCTCCAGAGACGCTCGTGGTCCCTGATCAATTCGTCGATGTTCCTGTCGACGAGAGGCTCGTCGAGCTTCTCCGTCGACTCGTCGCCGAAACGAAGTTTATCCTGCGAGAGCAGACCCTCCTTGAAGGTGATACTCTGTGGCAGCACGGACAGTTGCCGGTTGTTCAATCGGTATTTCGCGTTGCCGTTCGTGAAAGCGTTCGAACCCAAGGTGGAGGGGAACGAGGACGAGTACGTGGCGATGGCAGAGGTGTTTCCTAAAGGATGGGTCGTCTGTTGGTTGGCCGGGGTGTAACGTCTGATCGTAGGCAAGGATAGATTGCCCCTTGACCTAACAGCCGTTTCCTGAGTCGACGACGAGTCGTTCGAGTATAGGATGGGAGTCGCGTTCGCGACGCTCGTCGCTAGAGTCATCTGGAAATCATTGTAAGCGACGTTGCTGGTGACGACGTTCGCCAGGTAGGCCCGGGTCTGCGGTTGCAAAGGCTGCAACGACGGCGGCCTGGGTTCACGGCCTGGTCGTAGAGGCAAAGGTAGAGGCAGATGCGACGAGGCCGAGGTGATGGCCGCGCCGCCGGAGGTCTGGCACGTTGTCATCGAGGACGCGACCACGGTGGGTATCGTGGATGCCACGGTCGGTACTACGGTGGTGGCGGAGGAGGAGGTGGTGGTCGTCGCCCCGGCGCCTTTCCGGAGCATATAATTGTCCGCGTCGACGGCTAACAGCCTCGACATGGCCGTCGACTTGGCCTTTGTGTCATCGTTCGTTTGGCTCCCCTTCGGCGACGATAGACTCTTGCTCCCGTCCGTCCTGGATTTCGTCTCGGCGATCTTCTCGTGTTCGTCCCTGTCCGCGCTGCCACCCGCCGCCGTTATCGGATTAAACAGATCGTGTATCCTGCCTTGTAAGCTGACCGCAGGCTGCTGCACCTGCGAACCGGCGATCGCAGCTGCGGCGGATGCGTTCGTCGCCAGCTTCATCGCTCGACCCGATGCTCGCGATCATCAAATCCTTTTTCTCGCTCATACACGCGCTCTCTCGCTCTCTCTCTTTCTCTCGCTCTCTCACTCGTTGTCTTTCTTCCTACTTGCTCCACCTCTGTATCTCTCTCTCTCTCTCTCTCTCTCTCTCTCTCTCTCTCTCTCTCTCTCTCTCTCTCTCTCTTTCTCCCTCGCTCTCTTTCTTTCCCAGTTGCGACTAGGTTTTGTTGTGACCAGCTTCCACAGACGTGCTCCCGTTCGAGTTCCAAAGGATCCTAGTTTCCGGTGAGGACAGAGCCTCGCTGGTACCGAGCGAGTCACCACCCGTCATCGTCCCGAATCGACCACGGAACTATGAATCTCGGTCGATCACACCACCGTCGCGATTCTGACGAGCGGACGACGACTGTCCCCGCAACGAGATCTCGAAGACGGTGTTTCTCGAGCAGTCCAAGGTCACTCGCATCTCGCCGACATCGAGAGACCCACACACGCTCCGCACGTTGTTCCCGATAGGCTGTCCTCTCTTCCTCTTCTTCTTCCTCCTCCGTTGAAGACTCGTGCCCGTTTGACCCGATTTCGGGTGTCCTCTTTGGTCCTAAGGCCGACGCGCCCAAGGTGTCCGGATCGGCGTGGATGCAACACCGTCGATCTAATCTCTAGAAATCGGCTCCATTAATCGGGGGCATCGGTGATCGCCCATCTCAAAGCCGAAGGGAAACGCTTCGTTCGACGATTAACTTATCGGACAGCTCGGACGTTCATATCTCTCCGTTGAAAAGATTCCATTCGAGGCTAACCTAACGCCGGGGGAAACGAGAAACCGAGCCGTCGCTGATACGACGAACAGAAAGACGACGGCGGCGATTCAGCGCCGCTAACTCGGTCGAAGTGGAAATAGACGGATAAACGCGCTGTTTCGCGAAACAGATGAAGCAGAGAAAAATAAAATGGAGAGGCAGAGAGAGAGTGAGAGAGAGAGAGAGAGAAAGCAAAAGACAGAGAGAGAATAACGGAGAGAAAGAGTCGCTCCCGTGGGTGTGACCTCGTGTAAATTCGTTTTCCATAAATCTCGCTCCTACCACACGCTTCTCTCCTTCCCTCCCACCGTGACCCTCTCCCTTGCTCTCTCTCTCTTTCTCTTTCTCTCCCTCTTTCTTTCTCTGTCCTCGTGCCTCTCGCGTTCTCTGTTCAGAACGCGCACACACGACCTTTGTATAAACGCCGAGATTCGCCGAGCCGAACGAAACCGGTTTCGTTAGGCAACGACACCGAACGATTTTCAACGTACTCCCGCGCGCGTGTACACCCTCGAGTGACCCTCGTGGCTCGCACAGAGCTCGTCCCGAAGCGGTTCCCTTCGATATCGGTTCGATCGAATGATTTTACCAAAACGCCTCCGGTCGGAGCGCGGGCCAACGATCGTCCGATCGGCTCCCAGATCGAAGGACATGCGCGCCCGCCTCGATTCGACTCGATTCGACACGATACGATTCCACCCGACTCGACCCGACTCTCGCAGATCGGTCCTCTTCGTCGCCGTCGTCGTCGACTTCCGCGTGTCCCGTTCCGGCTGCGAACCCAACCTTCCTGTCGGCCGACAGACACCGCGCGCGTGGATCCCGCGAAGGACCTCGCGGCTCTTCGTTAGCCTTCGTTTAATCGCGACCGGTCGCGCGTTCTCTGCTGCTGCTGCTGCTGCTGCTGCTGCTGCTGCTGCTGCTGCTGTTGCTGCTGCTACTGCTGCGGCCTCACGTTAATTCGAAACGAGTGTAGGTATATAATCGCACGACGACGGTCTCGTGTTACCGTGCAGCCGACACACGACGCAGCAGAATCCTCCGGTTGAAAAACGTGACCGATATCTCGGTCAAGTAGACTTTTTTTCTAATCTTCGAAGACCCCGTGCGGTCTCGAACGCGTACACTTAACGTAGAAACGTATCCTCTTCTTCTTTTTTTGTCTTTTCTCTCTTGTAGTACCGAAGTCACGGATCTGCTTTCTTCGGTGTTCCCGAGCGAACACAACGTCGATCACGGAACGCGCACAGATCAGCGCTCTCGCCCTTATCTCGAGCACGGGAGGTTCGCGACTGGCGCGCGTCTCCTCTGTCCGCCAGCGATCCTCCTCCCAAGATCACTCGGTGGAGGCTCACCTTTACCGACAGCGAGTCATCGCGGTCTCGGTTCGCTGCTCGGTCGGTAAAGCAGCTCGCGCACCGGATGATTTCTCGAGGTATCGTTACGCGTCTCGCAACACGTGTACACTCCTCGCTTTTTTCTTCTCTCGGTGTATCCCCCTTCGTACCACCGATTTCCTCTTCTCTCTCGCGTGTTCCCTTTCGTATCCGTTTTCGCCGAGCTCCGTCGATAAAAATCGTGCAGCAGTTTTGACACTCGACCAACCAGCGACGAAACACTTCCGACCTTCCTACCCGCTTGCGGTACCCCGGACCCGGAGGGGAGAAACGAATAAATCCCACTTGGTACCCGAAACAACTCCTTCTTTCTCGTTCGCCGATATCGCGCCCGGAACACCGACCGTATACGTGCCACCTAGCCGAGGCAGCGCACGCACCACGGGATGGAAAAGTCCACTGGGCACTGCACTTTTTGCACCGGCGGCCTGCACCACGCGCACACCAGCACACGCGTCACTCCGCGCACATATGTGCACGACACCTAGCCGCCTGTCCGTCTCTCTCGCTCTCTATCTCCCGTATCCTCTCACCCCCTCGCCGCCGCGCTCGCCCTCTCTCGCTCCCACCACCTCCCTCCGGTGTCGCCTTCCTTCTTCCACACGCGAATCCGCTGTTCTCTATTCTTTCCTCTCTTTCGCTGGCGAGCACACAGCCGGTCCACACGCCGACTGGCAACCGTGGGCCAAGTCTCGAACTTCTTTCCCCTTTTTTTCTCTCTATCCCCTCCCTTCCTCTCTCACTCCCTCTCTCTCGCTCTATTCTCCCATACACACTCACGCACACACTCAAACGTCTCTCTCTCTCTCTCTCTCTCTCTCTCTCTCTCTCACACTCTCTCTCTCTCTACTTCGTTTCTTCCCTTTTCTCTCGGTTGCCAGCTCCGTCTCGCTCGCACACCGTTCTCCTATCTCAAGTTTTATCTCTCGCTGAGCGTACACCGGAGAACGGTCCCAAGTTTTCGGCTTTCACTCGTCGGAGCAAGACACAGCGTCTTCGAATATCCTCCTCTGCAGGGACGACTGCTGTGGCAGGCCTGCTGTCCATAGATCGACGGATTACTCGACGCCGAACCCTTTTAACAGACACGACTATTTGCCACCGTTTCTATCTCTCTTTCTCTTTCTCTCGTTCTCTCTCTCTCTCTCTCTCTCTCTTTCACTCTCCGTCTCGGTCTCGGCCGCCGATCCGTTCGCGTTCGTGCGGATAGATTCGCGAGAGAGACCGCGCTCCGTTCGTTCTTTATCACTGGTATTGTTTTACACGGACACCACACGCGTCGATTCCCCACAACCGTGACCGGTTGCCATCCGCCGCACGATTCACCACGATCCCCTGCCAGAGAGAATATCCTCTTCTCCGGCGGCTCGGCGCACAGCTGACCGGCCGGTCCGCCAAGTTCGGTCAATAGCCATAGCAGTCGCGCAGCCTATCGAGGGTAGCTCGTGCTCGACCGTCGGCGTTCCGACTCGGCCGATTCCGTCCGCCGTCGGCTGTTTCCGTGGCCTTTACGCGGCGCCACCGGCGTGCCGAGTCGACCCGGGGCCCCGGGCTTCCGCGTCAGCCCGATCGAAGAGAGCGCCCGAGAGAGGAGAAGCTTCGCGGATACAACTTCTTCGCTAGCCGACCGTGTGGCGGTTTCACGGTTCGAATACCGTCTTGCAAATTCGCTGGATGCCGAACCGAATCAGCGATTTTACCGACGGAAAAACACCGTGCGACACTCTACCGTCGACGTTGTCACGAAATATAATTCACCGGTAATCGTGTGGTTCGTCGTTGGAAATGGACGACGCAAAGTCGCCGACGAAACGGCGTCCGTCGTCGGACTCTATATATTCCGTCCGTCCAGAGGCCATTAATTACAAATTACACCGTCGATTCGCGCCGCGTAATCGGTCCTCCGTCTCGCAGGCTCGGGCTTAGTCTTATCTTACGGCCCGGCGGCGACGGCGCCGATAAAGTCGCCGAGTGCCGGACGCATCTGCCGAAAAAGATCGGTTCGACCGATAAACACGAAAATATAAAAGAATCGCTAAACGTGAAAACACACCGTCCTCGTTCTACCCCGTCCCCCTCCTCCCGATAAGCCCGAAGAACGATTCGTGACTAAATCGAGAGAGCCGGACGGACCCACCGTCGACACCTGTGTGCGTGGGTGATACCGCGCGCGGGGTCCCTCGACGAACAAAAGAGAGACTGCTTCCCCTTTTCTCCCTTTCTTTTTCCTTTCTTTTTTTTTTTTTACCTTTTCTTTTCGAAACGATGATCGTTCGTGTCAAGCGTAGATCCTTGTGCGCCCGGTGATTCAGAGATCCGAAACAGATAGAAATTCCAACGAGCACGGAGGCGTAAAAATAAACCTGCCGCGATAAAGCGGATTGCGGCGAACGGGACGCGCGCGCGAACCGCCTCTCGGAAACCCTCGAAGAATTCAATGGGAGAAATTGGAAGAAACACCCCCCCCTACCATCTCCCCCTCCAGCGGGGCCGCTTCGCTACGGCCCCCCGAAGAAGAAAAAAAGAAATCAAAGGCCCTGTGTGTTCCCTTCTCGCGTGTCGTAAATGTCAATGCCGACGGGGCTAGAATCAGATTTCATTCTTTACGATCATTTCTCTCTCTTTTCCACCCCTTTCCTAACCCTGCTACCCCCTCGCCCCTTTTCTCTCTCTCTCTCTCTCTCTCTGACGTTCTTATCGCTGCGTGCGATACGTTCAAGTGCGTACGCACGTGCTCTCGCGCGCACCAAGGGCCTGCAGCTCTCGAGTCACATGAAAGGGCCGCGCGTGGTGTACTCGAAAGGGAAGAAAGGGACGTGAAAGTGAAAAGCGACTTTCCAAGGTAAAAGAGGCGAGGGAGGGAGGATGGGGGGACAAGAGACCGACGGGGGTTGACGAGCCGGAGGGCGAACGAGGGTGGCGCAGGGTGAAGGGACGCGATACAAGGATCCCCGGACGTAGGATGATCGAATCCGTCCGCGCAGACGCACCAACCTCCAATGTCCTGTTCAAGGTCACCGGCGACCACCGTGCCAACCCTTCGCCCTGCATAAGCATAGCCAGGACCGATCGATTTCCCGTCGAAAAGCCAATTGATAGACCCTTTCAAGGTTTCGACGGGGCTCGGATTAAATTGTAGCCGACGGTTATTTTGACAGAATCCCCGGCACTGGCTGTTCTTCTGCTAGCCCGTGACGAACACCCCAGGCGAGGTCTATCGAGCCACCGACACGACGATTTTTCTTCTTTTTTAGGCATGCTACGACCGTGTTGCGGTATTGTTCGAATAAAATGTTGTTTGAACGGAGAAGAACGCTGGACAACGGTAATTTCGTACTTCGACAGCTAACCGGTAATTCTTACGGGGTTGAGTTCCCGTCAAATATGATTTACAGATATCGTCGTGGTTTTGATCCTCGACCTATCCCCCCACCCTCTTCTCATGGAAATTTAACGTATTCGTTATTCCCTCTGTCAAAATAACTTTATCGCCGGCGCGTCATATTTATGGAGCATGCGAACGATCTCGTTTCAAGCTCGTCGCGGATATCACGTTTTTCGAAGACTCGATTCACGGATTTAATCGTCCATCTATCAAGCGTATCGATTCCTCGGCGTTCCGCTAATTCGATATCGAACCGCGACAGACGAAGTTGAAGAAATGACGGATAAGAGTGGTTGAAACGTATCGCGATTGATGTTTCCGTTGGAGAAATCGAGGATCCCGTCGGTATACTTGTTTCCCCCACCCCCCATTCATCGTTTTCCACCATTGTCGAGAGAAAAGGTATTCGTTGCGATTTTATTGTTACGCTTCCAGCGGTTCGCGAATAGATTTGAGAAATTTCTGGCAAATTCGCGACTCGATGACGTCGTTCGTTGAACCGGAGTGTCCGTGAACGTGGCTCCGTTGGCTGTAGGCGCGGAAAGGGTAGAGGAAGCCTGACGATCTATGTCCTTTTTCCCTTGTAAGTAGAACAAAACAGCAGTAGATAGCCGAAACGGGAAGTTCGCGGTGCCGGACGCACAGTGAAACCAGACGGTTATCTCGCTTGTGCCCAGCCTCTCTGTGTACTGGATTTCCTTGGCACGTTCGAAACGATCGAAACGGGAGAAGTGAAATAAAAAAGGAAAAAAAATAAGGAGAGAAAAAAAGCAACGGGTTTTACGAGCATTCCTGATTCACGGCGCTCAAACTTATACATCACAAAGGTGATCGAGGTAATCGCCGCATTCCTAGATATTCGACGGTACGATCACGCGGCGTGAAACGCGTTTCCTCTGTAGCAAAGATCGCGGTATGTTGCGAATCAGGTCGAAGGAGGCGCGGCGCGCTTTTCACGCGCGTTATTAAATATCTCCGAGCCGAGCTAAACCTTGCTCGATAACTTTCAACTGCTCGCTGGCACTGTGTGTATTTTCCCAGCGATGCTTGGGTTACATTAGAACAGATCTGGGTACAAAGTATCCCGCGAGCCGCTGATTCGTCTGTCTGTGAAAATCGAGAGCGGCGAAGCCACGCCCACTTGGGTTCTTGCAAAGCAAGAAAGAAAACGTATCATCTTCTATTTGTTGTTTTAATGTTAAATGTGTATACCTGGGATTAAATGAGCGTAGCAATTGCTATACGCGGTACTGATTCGTCTATGTGAAAATCGAGAGCGGCGAAGACACGCCCACTTGAGTTGCTGCACGCGGAGAAAGAAAATGTATCGTCTTCTATATTTGTTCATATTAATGTTTTTCCCCCGGGATTAAATAAGCGTAGCAATTGCCATGCGCGGCACTGATCTGTCTATGTGAAAATCGAGAGCAATGAAGACACGCCCACTTGAGTTGTTGCACACGAAGAAACTAAATGTGTCGCCTTCTATATTTGTTCCTTTAATGTTCAATGTTTCCCCCCAAGATTAAATAAGAGTAGCAATTACCATGCGCAGCACTGATCTGTCTATGTGAAAATTGAGAACAACGAAGACACGCCCACTTGAGTTGGTGCACACGAAGAAACAGGAAAGCGTATCGTTTCCTATTTGCTCTTTTAACGTGAATCGTTTCCTCCGTGATCAAATAAGCATACAAACTGCCATGTGGAACAGTAATTTGTCTATATGAAAATCGAGAGCAACGAAACCACGCCCACTTGGGTTGTTGCACACGAAGCTACAACAAGATGTACGGTCTTCTATTTCTTCTTTCAATGTTAAATGTTACCTCGATGATTAAATAAGTATACCAATTGCCGAATGGGACACTGAACCATGTGTATGAAAATTGAGAACGACAAAGCCACGCCGATTCGGGTCGATCGACATAAAGAAACTGCACGATATCCCATTTTACATTTCTTCCTTCAACGTCGGTTGCTTTTAGCGTTGCCAGCCTTAGCTCCACAATAAAGAGCAACGAAGCCACGCCCACTTTGGATCCTCTTCGAAAGATATTTCGATTTCTATCCGTTTCTTCGTGATTACTTTCGCGAGCACCGTCTCTAAGGACAATCTGGAATACAAATTTTCCCTTCGAGCTTGTCCAAATCGAAAGCAACGAAACCAAGCCCACGGAAGATGTTCCGCCCACCGAATAATCGACATCTCGGTGTCCGACATCATTTCGGAATCAAATACACCGGGAACAGTGGTCAGAAAATTTTGCTGATGGCCTAAAATCTGTTCGAACAACCCGCCCTCGCCCAATCGGATCGTGACTCGAAACTTCAACAACCAAACCGATAACACCGATGTTTTTTTGACGTGAACGCTGCACGCGTCCAAATAGATCTCGGATTCGATCGATGGATCGTGGTGGTCACGCGCGTGCGGGGTCACGCGTTAGCACGTGCACGCCCCGCGATCGAGACGCGACTGCAAAAGAGAAACTTATCGTCGTCTTTCATTTTTTGCATACAAATCTTATCTTGCGGAACAACGATCGCATTGCGACTGGTAGTTTTTCACGGTGGCGACGAGCAGCACGATTAGCCGCCGCGGCATTTAAATGGGCGATCGCGATAACGACGCTTTCTTTAAAAAAAAAAAAAAATAATAAAGCGTCGTTGTTAATCGATCGCGAGAAATAGTTTTCCCTATAAAGTGCAAGAGACAATGGAACTATGACTCAATGCGCATCTAATTTTTCATACTTTGCCGTATCGCGCTTCGATTCGAACTACACCGCTGATGTTGAGAAGAGGTACATACAATTACAAACTCATTTTATACAAACCATGAAGTATAATTGTTTCGAAAAAATAACTGTTCCCTAAACAATTAAGTAGAACAGCTTCTCACTGAGGTCTTTTTAAGATCGAGTATGCGGTAGCCACGCCCTCCGGTTACACGCACCAATCGCTGCGCCCCACTCTATAATATAATACGGTTCGCTTCCCAAGGAGCAACTAGAGCAAGGAAACCAACGGAGAAGTGGGGGAAGCGTGCGCGTGAGTGGTCGCTCGATAACGAGCTGCTCCCTGAACAGGTCCGCCCACAGGGCGCACAAAGCCTTTCTTCGCGCACTTATCGAGCAACTGCTCTAGAAGACAAGGTAATTGAGATGACTCCGTGATAATTAAGCAGAGTCGGAGCGGTGGTAAGTAAAACTATCGTGATCGACGGCGACGAATATAAATTTCCAGAGAATGTTGCCAGGGTGTTGGCACGATTTACGATTGATCCCGAATATCGAAGACGAATATTTTCACGCACGGGAAACGGGAGTTTTTAACGAGGAGCAATGGACGAGCGGCAGGACGACCTTGCACAATTTTTCTACAGCTTCCTCGCTAATTGCCAAGCTTCTAACGGTAATCGCATCAGGATCCGCCTCATCCGTCAACGTTTAACCGACAACGGAAAAGGTCGGCCGCGCCCGCATAATCCGAACCGGCACGTTTTTTCTTTCCTCGGCCGACGGTTTCGCGCGTGTCTCGTCCGATCATAATCGCGTATCAAAAGTACTGACGCGCGAACTCATTCGAGCCGGTGGTCGGCGTTGCTCGTTCCTGCACGGCTCGCGGAGCCGATCAACGTCGACTGCATCGATGCGCACAAGCCGCTTACGTAACGATGCAAATGAATTCGCGAAAGATTCGTGCCGCGGTCAGGTGCGTTCCTTTTTTGCTATTTTATTCCTCGAATCGAATCGCGAATCGTGCCCCGCGAGGAGGCGTCGCTCTCTCTCTCTCTCGATCTATCTCTCTCGTGATTCGATTCGATTCGATTCGATTCGGGGAAAACGAGATTGCTTTCGCGACGCGAGGCGATGCGAGGAGGCTCAAGCCACGGAACAATGCCGCATAGGAACATAGGAAACGTGGGCGGCAGATAAACGGTAATGAGACGAGTTACGTAATCGACGAAATTGCGGGTGTCTCGCCGATAATAATTAGCGAGGCAGCGTAATTGGCGAACCGAGAGAGACCGAGGTAAGATACACGAGCGTCCTTCGCTCGATGCACTTCTGCGGTCGATGCGATGCGTGCGTTCGCGACCGAGGATTTTGATTCTATCTGGGTAGCCCGTCTCGCAATTAATGTCCTCCACGGCCTTCGGCGACCAACGAAAAATTAAACTTGAGCGAGAAAAATGGTGTGCGAAATTTGTGACACCGAAGAGGGATCAGGAATTGAAATGAGATATGTGCCCATAATTATGAAAGTGGTCTAAGTAAAAATTAAAAAAAAATGAGTTTATCAGTTATTTCACACCACATTATTTTAAACTAAATTTATTCAATGTAATTTTTACGATATCGTCAAAAATGAACCATTAGATAGTGGTTGCAATTTCAACATTATATAGAATTCATTTAGTGTTAATTATGAAAGTGGTCTAAGTGAAAAATTTAAAGAAATTATATAAAAATAACTTGAATTTTTGGTATCGGATCATTCCTTTCTACCGAATGACCGTGATTTTGGGTTGATAGAAATGAAAATAAAAAAAGCAAATTACTTATACAATCCTGAGCATTATTATGAATTGATAGAAAAGTGTAGAAGAAGAAATACATTTTCGATAAAAACGAATGTCGCAGCCGGATTTTATTTCAACGAAATCACTAGAAGAGTAAAAAATACCGCGGGCAAATCTGTCTCTTGGCTGCAAATTCAATGGAAGAGATTCTTGAAAAATGAACCTTATAAAATGTTCTATAAAACTTCTTTAGATGATTCTAAATTCCACGTTTTGGATCTTTCACCTAAAACAGGAAGACCAAAAATATACGGAAATATTAAATTACTTCCATTATACACCACCACTAGATCAGTAACGGAAGAAAAACGTAAAGATATTATGTGCTTACTACCATAAATCCCTCCAGTTTTTCAGGAACATTTTAAGAATCTTAAAAACTCGAAATGATAAAAATGGATTACTTTTTAAAAATAATTAATAAATGTTCATGAATTATTTCATTAAAGTTATTGTTTCAAATAAAACTCATAGTTCTTTATTGCTTTAAATCATTTATAGGACATTCAGTTAATTGTGAAAATGGTCTAAGTCAGTTCAAACTTGAAAAACAACATTTTCGTATGAAATTCACACAAAATTTCATATTCATAATAAATTTCCATTAATCAAGACTAATAAAATTATAAATTAAAATGTCGCATAATGTAAAAATATTTTTTAATTCATTCAAATGCAATTCATTAAATATCTCGAAACAAGAAATATATGACTTAGACCACATTCATAATTATTGAAAAATCAAATTCCAATGTACCGATACACTAATATATTCAAGTATGATACATATGCTAATGCACTAGTAATAATATAAGATTCGAATATTATTGGCAATCTATAAATTATGATAGTCGCTTTTCGCTAGCGCAAACCGAAGACGATATATTTAGTTCAGCACCGAAACGGTTAAGTTAAACCTAGCCGTCGTGGTTACGGGAACTTATATCCATTAGTTTCTTAACACATTACCGACCGGAAGCCTATTAATAGGATTTTCAATAATTGTGCTGTAAGAAAATGAAGCTTAAATGTCGCTTTTACATTGTAATTTTTAATGAAATTATTAGTTGATTCGCAATAAAAATGGCTGTCAACAATGAGAGATCCGTTAACAAATTTTTAATCATGAACACCATGGACCTTGACGAATTCTAAAATAATGGTTGGTCGGTAAAGTATTAAGATTAGAACCACCGGATGGATCAAAATGGCTGATTCCTGGTTTCATCGTTCAGGATTATCGAAATTATTTATGAGAAGCTTTTTGACTCGAGAAACTTCCTGAATCAAATATCTACCATAGCGCACGACAGACGAAGTCTGAATAGATCCAATGTTGTAATTTTTAGGAACAAACCGCGTATCATTATGCAAATAAACATTGTTCGAGTCCGCTGCAAGAAACAGAAGATAAATCAAAGCGAACGACATCGTTGAATTCCTCTTAACGTCTTCGCAAGTTTCGCATTTGACCGATCCGTTTTACTCATAATTTCAATAAAATCACAGACCAATTATAAATTCATGTACGTCCATCATTTTCGACAGTCCGTCAAACGGAGAAGAAGAATTGTAGAGGACGTCGGTCGATGATTTCGGAGTACACATAGTAGAAAGAGTCTCCCACCGAGAACAAAGAAAGAGAACAACAATATACTCGTGGATTGACCCGATATCTCGAAATTGAGAATGTGCCACGAACGCTCCGAATGTCACGATTTACCCGATGCATGCGAGACAACGTCCTTTTGGAACGTCGCTTGATAAGATAAGCAAGCAGATATTTGATAGGCGATCGTTATGCACCGGGCTAAAACGGCGCTTGCCCCGAAAATATCGAAATCACCGACGTTATCGAGTCTACGGCAATTAACGTCTACCGATTCCCGAAAACCGCAGATAGAAAGACAAAAACAGACAGCCTTGAACCCCCAACTGGTAAGATAGGGTGTCTTCGGACCCAGTGACAATGTTTAAACGCGTCGTAATTTCACTGTATTTATTACAAAAAAAATAATTCGTTACAACATCGCCCGTTTCACCGCACTAACTGCTACAGTGAAACCAGAAGCCGCATTGTTTGCGCGCAGGTGTTAAAATATCGCTAATAACGGAATTCGTATCGCATCGCGAGCTGTCTTGTTAATTAATTTCGTTTCTTGTAAATCGAAATAAAACGCCGTTGCGTTGTCGCTGATCTACAACGATCAAGGACTACATAGGACAGACGATAAATGCTAATCCCTAAGCTTCGTTCTTCCAAGAAATTATGACTAACCAAAATGTTCCAATCGTCGCGAAGGTAAAAAAATAAATAACTAAATGCGAGGGGGTTAATCGAAGTAAATAAGGCTATCAAAGGATTAACGTGTGAATTATTCGCAATCGAAGTTAGATTGAAGTGTGCGAGCATCGTTTTGCAATGCTCGATTGAATTATATGTACTTAAATAATATTTGCGGGATTTCGAGATAATGCCTGATAGGGCGTGCGTCACTGGATCAAGGAAAAAACAAAAGAAACGATTAAACGTTAATTATACAGTGCCGTAGAGAATGCTTGTATCTCGTCCGTCATCGAAACGTGGCGGTATCCACGAAGATGTTCTCGGGCCGGATAGACAACACGCGTAGAGACCATCGGCTTTGTTCTTTTCTCCTGTGCGCGCGTATTAATTGAATGAATCCGAGGACTGACATGATCGCAACCCTCGATCGACTACATCGGTGCCTGTCCTATTCTCCTCGCGTTGGCTCCATCCTTTACCCCGGGAGTCCCGAATTTCCCATAGCAACGTGACGGTGCACTCCATTACCCATGACCTCCGCCCTGAGCCTGGCGGGCCTCTATATCTGCGAATCAATGCAGCTCCATTGCGTGCATCCCGGCTGTGTGTAACACTCCCCGAAATTCAGCCGCCTAGCCTAATCGGAACACGCGATTCCTACCGAGAAAACCACCCGCGAACCCGGTCGATTTCGACTTTTTCTACCGTGACGAGGTGTGTCGGGCGCAGTTCGCGATTCTGCAGGATGCACACTGGTCCACGATCTTGTTTCAGCTGTTGACGAGCTTCGTTTGATCAGAGGATCGAATCGAACAGGGTGAATTTCATAAAATCGGTCCTAGGTAGCAATAAACCATAAAGAACCCCACCCAGCTTTTGTAAAAATAATGATAAGAATGTTTTAGGAAATACTTTATGTGTTTTGCATCCTGTACAATGGTCCGCGAACTTGTTTTAGCAGTTGTAGGGCTTAGCTTGTTCGTAGGAACGCATTTAAAAGAGTCAGTTGAATAGATTCGATCCTAAATGGCATTAAACAGTGAAGACCCTACCAAGCTTCAGTAAAAATGATGATAAGAATGTTTGAGGACAAACTTTATGTCTTTTGCGTCCTGTACAATGATCCACGAACTTGTTTTAGCAGTTGCAGGACTTAGCTTGTTCATAGGAACGCATTTAAAAGAGTCAGTTGAATAGATTCGATCCTAAATGGCATTAAACAGTGAAAACTCTACCAAGCTTCAGTAAAAATGATGATAAGAATGTTCGAGGACAAACTTTATGTCTTTTGCATCCTGTACAATAATTCACGAACTTGTTTTAGCAGTTGACAAGCTTCGTTTGATCAGAGGATCGAATCGAACAGGGTCAATTTAATAAATTCGGCCCTAGATGGCAATAAACCAAAATCAAACCTGCCAAGCATTAGTTTAAATGATGATAAGAATGTTTTAGGAAATACTTTATGTCTTTTGCATCCTGTACAATGGTTCACGAACTTGTTTTAGCAGTTGCAGGGCTTAGCTTGTTCGTAGGAACGAATTTAACAGAGTCAGTTTCATAGATTCGGTCCTAGGTGACAATAAACCGTAAAAACCCCGCCCAGCTTTAGTAAAAATGATGATAAGAATTTTTGAAAAGCAACTTTATTTATTTTGAATCCTGTGCCATAATCCACGACCTTTTTTTAACAATTGCAGGGCTTTAACAGAGTCTTGAATAGAAATTTAAAAGAGTTTTTAACAGGCATTTAACAGAGTGTTTAACAGGAATTTAACAGAGTCAGCGCACTTATATTAAATTTAATTTAATGTTTGAACAGTGATTATGGAACAACCAAATTTTTGTTTAAGAGAAAGGTGTAACTCATCCAGCAATCATACGGTGGAAGGTTAGCGCAAAGGATTAAGCGTTTGCGAGTGTTTAATATGGATCTTAAACAGAATAATTTGTGATGTTGGATATATTGAGAGCAATTCTGAAACTTGTGAAACTGCAAGCCACCATTATCTCGGCGGGATAATGCGCCGATTCGTTCGAGCGGAGACGAGCCTATTGCAAGCCTATTAGGCGACTCCAGTCGTTCAGAATTAATTAATTGTGCAGTTAATTGAGCAGAGTCTGTTCTGGCTTTGAGACAATTTTGCAGGCCGAGTTCAAGGAACATCACCCTGTTCTCCCGAAATTATGAACACCTCGTTGTTTCAGGCGAAGACCACAATAATTCATTTAAAATTTCCAACGGTGAAAACTTACTTTTCCAATGGGAAAAAAATCGTCGTGATAGGCCAAATCTTCTAGATTAAACCAAAAAAAATGTTCAACCCGAAATAATAAACAATCGCGAAGAAAGAAATTCTAAAGCAGAGCTTCTTCGCCTTCTTGAACTTTAAAATACAAAATTATAGAATTGAAATTTTAAAAATTATAATATTAATTTTGGGGGGTTGAAAAAAATCACAGCGACACGCAAAATCCTCTAGATTCAAATAAAAAAGTTTTACTCGATAGCAGCAACGATTGCCGAGAGAAAAATGTTTAAGCGTGTTGAATTCCCCAAGATTCCACATTCAGATTACACGATAAAAATTAGTTTAGAACTTTCAGTACTAAAACATTGTTGTTACGAGTGAATAAAAATTACAGTAATAAACGAAACCTTCACGACTAAGTTGCAAAAGAGTCGAACCCAGATCTCGGACACGGTTGCCGAGATTAAAATTCCTAACCTGTTATCCGAAGCCTATGCGAGAGGCCCGCGAAGTTCAAATGCCCATAATTTCGCAACGAATTCGAAATCGGCGAGATGATGACTTAAACCTGGGCTGATTCCCCGTAAAATGATCAGGTAGCAGTCCGATTTCTCTCGGCGGCCATGATATCACCATGGAAATCGAATAACAACGGGGGCCCCGCTCGGCGATTTTGTTTATCGCGGTCAATTTAAATATATTAATTTCGCGAGAGCCCCGTTGTCCGGGGTAGGGAAATAACCCGCGGATTTCCCCGGGCGCAGAAATTCACGGGGCTCGCAAAAAAGATGCGGAACGTGAGATAGGGGTTTTAGTTTTATCCAACAGACTTCCGCGAGTCACTGGAACACTGCCTGAATAACTCTCGCCGGTTCCTGACTACACAAATATTCTCTTCATAAATATGTATGCATTATAAATCGGTTATGCGCCAGGATCGTTGGCAATGTATCAGAAATAAGAACAAAAGGATGATAAACGAGAAAAGAACGAGCGAAATGGTTGAAGGGAAACTAAGAAAACGAAGACGAAGAAGAAAATGAGGAAGAAGAAGAAGAAGAAGTACGCCGAGAAGTACGCGTGCGTATTCGTGCGACTTAATCGAAACTTATGCGCTGACCGGGAGTCTGGTTTATTAAAAGGAACGACACGATGTGTTTCTACCATCGATTTGTAGTCACGCACGATCGCCGGACTTTCTCACACGACAAGCATAACGCGAATACCTAACCGCGCCGAAGGCGACACGCGTATAATCGTCGAACATCACGGAGTGAATGAAAAACGTAAAGTGATCCGAGCTATCCGCTGCCAAAGTGTCCTTTGTGGTTTGCCTTTCGATACGTGGACTGTCAAGTGCAATGATTGTGATCCCTTAACCCTTTCCACTCGACTGGCGACTCCGAAGCACCGGCAAAACACGCCACATCATTATTCGAAGCAATTTTTACATTGTCAACGCGTCGACAGCCGAGCGAATTGCGCGCGTCGCTGCTTGCCTGCTTAATTCGTGTAAACGATTGGAGTTATTAATTATTATTACTGGTTATTTGGTAATGGAACGTGTACACCTTGTACTATAATTCAGTGAATTTCAAGAAGGATACATTAACGCGCAATGCCAGTAATTTTGTGACAATCGTTTTTAACGTTTTTGGATTATGAATATCTCCGCGATGCTATCAACGAAGAACAAAGGGTGAAAATTACACCGCGCGCGTTTAAGATAAAAGTTTTCTACCGCCAGGGTAACAAGCTAGAATAAAATACAAATTCATTTCCGTTGTTAACAGAAACAATTGAAAATAATGGAACAGCATTTTAAAATTCTTTGTTTCGCGTTCCTCCCCCCATTTTCTGTCGCAAACACGTAAATTCCGCGCTTTTCGTTCGTAACTCGAAAACGAATGCTGAAACCGCGGATCGGCAGAAAGGGTGCTTAGAATCAGCTGAAAACAGTCTCTCATTTCAGGTTTTTCTTCCCCTCGCGAGACGCGACGTGCGTTATCTTCGTACGACCAGAATGTTAACAACCGTGGTGGAAAATTCGAGAAATTCACGCAAGAATTAATGCGTCCGTCGAGAAGGTGCGCGCGCGAAGAATAATTTAGAATTATTTGCTCGGCTTTCCGGAATCCTTGTCTGTGCACAAAAGAGCAGGTATGGAAGGGAGAGAGCGTGGTGCATTAAGAAGATGCGAATCTGAGATTCAAGGTGTCCGCGGAAGGGACAATGAGAGGAAAAAGTGTCTCCGCGACGGGACACAACCGAAACGTTGACGCGAGCAGAGCGCGTTGTACGGTCCGAAAGAGGGAACGCGCGTTCTCGCTCGCATACTCGCTTACAAACTTGCTCGCTTGCTCGCCTGCTCGAGGTGGACGGGTTAATTTTAGTTTAATCGACCGACCTGATATGAAGAGCTCGCATACAAAAGTAGGCATACGTAGGCGCGCGCTCTCGAGAAAAACGAGTCGAAGCACGCCACTATACACACGGAAGGACTTGTTATCCGTTATACTCCAACCGACCGCCTTTGCTTGCCTTTCACCCCCGCCCAGGAATATTCAGTTCCGAGTTTCACGACCCTTGGAAAACCGCTGGTAAAGGTCATAGCTTACTATGCTCCCGGAATAAAGAACCCTGGTCACCGCCGAACGAATACACGATCGCAATTTGGTAACGTTTACTTTCGATATTCGCTGCTCCTATATCTTGGCATACTGTCTCTCCGTGTGCCTAGCTACGTGTACACAAAATTACAAAAGAATCGGTGACCCAAACAATTTTTTCAAATTTTTCCGCTTTTTCAATAGGGAAGGGGGGGCACGTCCCTTCAATATTAGGCAATCTTTGAAGTCGTGCCCCGGCCGTTCTATCAGCGCTATCGACATGGTTCAAACGCGAAAATATTCCCCAAACCATCCTCTTTAAGAAATACCCCTCACATCTAGGCTAGCATTTCAGAGGACTTCAGGAAGCCGCCTTTTATCAACCCCATTTTTCCCATTTTCGCTATTGAACGCCCCGAGATTTCAAATTCGCGCCACGGCTGCAATTCGATTCCGATCGTCCTGAAAATTGCCATACACTCTGACCGCGTGTCTAGAAACGTGTAGCCAAAATTACAAAAGAATCGGAGACCTAAAGATTTTTCGCGATTTTAAGAAGGGGTATACCTTCAATATTTAAGGATTTTGTGGCAATATTTGGCAAATCTTTGAAGTCGTGCCCCGGCCAAACTATTAGAGCTATCGACATGAATCCAACGGGAAAATCTTCGTTAAACCTTCCTCTTTAAGAAGAGTCCCCATTTTTTCGACTAGCATATCAAGGGACTTCAGGAAGCTACCTTTTATCAACCCCAATTTTTCCCATTTTCGCCATTGATCGCACCGACATTTCAAAGTCGCGCCACGGCTGCAATTCGATTCCGATCGACCTGAAATTTGGCATACACTCTGACCGAGCGTCTAGAAACGTGTTCCCAAAATTACAAAAGAATCTGAGATCCAAAATTTTTTCCCAATTTTTCTGCTTTTTCGATAAGGGGGGGGGGGCACGTCCCTCCAATATTGGCTAATGGAGAAAAATTTCTATACCATGATTCGAAACAGTTTTCGTTTTATCAAATTCGTCTGTATTCAATAACTTGATATACGTAATGGAAAAATATAAAAAAGATTGTATAGAATAAAAATGTTCATGTGAAAGAACTGTCTCGATTTTGGAATTGAAATTACTTCGAGTGCAAAGACGTTAAAATTTTTAAAAAAATTTATAATTTCATGTCACTTTTGGAAGTATCATTTGACCCTTTCAGAATGAATAAAAAATATACAAAATCTTTAAATTTAATTTACCGGATCTGGCGAAGAGAAATATATAAAATCTGAGCCCACTGAGTTTTCTAAAATTTCTGAGGAGTAGGTTTCGGAAACAGATTATTCGGTCGTCATTCGTTTCGAATGTTGGGCAAAATCTGTGTAAATGGACAACTCTGTCTTTCGAAAAACTTTGCAGAAAAATGATACATGTAGCTAAGGACCAGCCTAGTGTCGGTGTTTCAAGTATTGGACACTTCCGCGAAAAAAATCTGCCGAAAAGAAAATCGAGATACGGCGACGACTGTGTACACTTCGGTGAGATGAAAGGACGGGTTTTGGGAGAAGGTAAACTTCTAGGATGGACAGGATGTGTGCTCGACGAGGAACAAATGTTTCGACTTTAGGCGATGTCTTCTGGAGAGTGTCATGTTCACGTTCGTCTCTTTTTACACTTGTACTGTTCGAGTTAAATCGGTTCTTCTGCGTATCGTGTAAGGTGGTGGACTTGATTTATGAATAGACTGACTTCCTTTAGTACTAGAAACTTTTTTCTTCAATAAATAAAAGAATATATATTATATTATTTCTATCTTTCATCGTCTACAAGTTCGCAATATTAGAAATATTAGAAATCAAAGTGAATTACAATTAACATTTTCTGTTGGTTATGTGACGTCAAAACCTACCGGCGGTTGTTTCATAATTTTTAAGAGCTCATGATCCTTGGCTAAAGAATTTTCAGTGGATTTTTCAACAACAATTTCTCGACAGTGAAGCAAACCATTACCGCCAAGAATGTCACCTGAGAATTTTGAAAATTTAATTTTCTAAAAGTGTCAAGAAATATATATATTCGCAAGACTGCAACTTTTAATGCAAAATAAAAATTGCCTGCATCTGTTACATATTTTAAAAATCTTGTACGATTTGTAACTACAGCTATTAATTTTTATATTAGGTAGGTACAATTTAAAATAGAGAAAAGATCAAAGAGCAATTAAAAATATCAATGTATTCTTTTCAACTGACTAAAGCTATTACAGAAAGAAAGAATTTTCGACTTGGCTCCTAGCTCATGCAACCGATGCTGTAAAATTTTGCATGAAAATCCGCTATTGCATCATGAGAAATATCACGATGACGATTGCAAACGTTCCGTACAAGATTCTCAGTCGCCGAAGTAACAGAATACCGGTGTAACAGAACCGACAACGCTCGGCAGAAGGAACGCGTTCTCGCAGCGCTAAGTAAAAGTCGATAAATTTCGAGTAAACAAGATTATCGATTAAAAGATTGTTAAATGTTGACTGCACGAGGGTGAGCTCAACGACGCCTCCTATCGTGACTTCAGCGGCTGCGAGAGGCTTCCGTTTGATGGTCAAAGTGCATACGGATGGGCCGTGTAAATTGGGACGGGCGAGAGGGGTGTCGAGGTCGTTCGGATCGAAATCATTCAATTAAGGTCAGAGGAAGCGGATCAACACCGTCGGACCCGGCGACTTGCCTCGCACTCCAAGAAAAACGTTCTCCGAACCAGCGACACTCTCTTCCCTAACAAAATCCACGATTCATCCCTCGCGGTTCACGCACCACCCTTAAGCGCGTACCTCTTCTGTAAAATTAGGTTCATTCAAATATACTAATAGAAAAATTAATTTCTAGGTTGCATTAACTCGCGACACTCTCTTCCCTAACAAAATCCACGATTCATCCCTCGCGGTTCACGCACCACCCTTAACCGCGTATCTCTTCTACAAAATTAAATTCGTTCATATATACCAATATAAAAATTAATTTCTAGGTTTCATTAACCAGCGACACTCTCTTCCCTATCAGAATCTATCCACGTTTCATCCCTCGCGGTTCACGCACCACCCTTAAGCGCGTATCTCTTCTACAAAATTAAATTCGTTCATATATACCAATATAAAAATTAATTTCTATGTTTCATTAACCAGCGACACTCTCTTCCCTAACAGAATCTATCCACGTTTCATCCCTCGCGGTTCACGCACCACCCTTATGCGCGTACCTCTTCTATAAAATTAGGTTCGTATATATTAAAATAAAAATTAATTTCTAAGCTAGTTGACGCGTTAACTGCCATGGTGATAATACCGGTATTGCCAGATATCGATTTATTCATTCTGAAATTAACTATATTGTACTGCAAGATATAAACATTATTATCAAGTAACTAACAATAATTATAAATAAAACTCTGATAGTGTCTACGAATCAAATAAGCAAAACTCATACAAAACACTCAAAATTCGAGCAGTTTTTAATTCTGCATCCATTGATGCGAAAATTGAAGAAAATAAATTTATTATGAATATTAATCTTAAAACTTGTTAATTATGTGGTGTATCTTTATGAAACACGTGCCTTCTCGATCAATATCAACAATATATCAGATTTTCATTATTTCAGACATCCGATTTAAACTGTACACCTAGTATAATAAATTCCCAACTTAATCTCTCGATTTCTTTAACTTTTCCACGACTACCTCGAAAACCAAAAAAGCAAGCACAAGAAGAAATTTTCAAACGAAGACCTTGAAAAAATACTTCAAGGTTTTGTAAAATCGAAGCTGTCTGAAACTGCACAGCTACCTCAAGTTCTTACCGACCTGATAGTTCCAGGGGTTAACGCTCTCAGACATCGCGACTCGTCAAAAAGTTGGGCTAGACTAGAACGATGCGTACAAGAAGATTGATCCTCTTTCTCTCTCACGATCTCGTCGATCTTTCGAAGGATCTAAGATCGGCAGACGTCGAAAGCGTCCAGCACGATGACCCCCGCGAGATTGCGCCTCGCTAGGATTACGGAAGTTAACGCTCCCCGGTTGATAAGAATGTGCAGGCCGTTCTCCGGAGACGAATCGAATACAAATCAGACTGTAGGAGTAGGGAACGTCGAAGCACCTTCGAGGATAACGAGCCATAAAACGTTGAGAGGTAAATCCGCGCGATCGAGGCTTTCCGGAAACGACAGAGCGCCCGGAAACGAGCGTTCACCCTCTTCGGGAGGATTTTCGGCACGATCACCGGTGTCGGTCCCGGCGAGAGAAAAAAAAATGGAAAAACCCTGAGCGCATCTGTCACGACCAGAAAGAGAGAGAGAGAGAGAGAGAGAGAGAGAGAGAGAGAGAGAGAAACGGTAGACGACGGGGAAGCCGGAAATCGAGGAAAAACGGGGGGAAAGCAACGGAAGGGCGAGGCGCTTGCGCGACGGGCTCGTTTCCATGGCTTCGTTCGTTTCACGTAGCAACAGGAGGACTTTTGACCCCGTTCGAATGTCCTTCGAAACAACACACTACCTCATCGTTTTCTCTGCGTCGGCACCGCTCAAGTGAAACGCACCGTTCAGGTGGACTTTATGGGGAGCGGGAGCTTTTGCACGATCACGGGGAAAAATGTCATGCCGATGGGAAATTGAATGTTGGTCGCCGTCGGACGATAAACTGAAGATGCCAGCGATTAAATCCTGTCTGGCGATGCTTCGCGGTTCCATTATCGATCCGAAATCCTAATAACGGCTGATGAAATTGTTTGTTCATATTTTATCATCGTTGCCACCGTTCGAGCGAAATTGTGCTGTTCAGACAGACTTCGCGAGGAACGGGAGCTTTTGCGCGATCATGGGGAAAAAT
>CM052093.1:19883720-19919728 GCA_028453745.1 Agapostemon virescens | reverse complement strand
GAATTTTTTTAGTTCATCGACGAGATAATTTTATAAGGATTAACAAAAACTTTTGTTTTCCTGTTGCAGATGAAAATTAGAGGCTCTAGGATGTACACAAACCGACGATGCGCGTGGCGCGGAGCTGTGAAGATTTATAAATATTGCGAAAAAAGATACATTAATCATTAAAATAGAAAATTTTTTGTATTGTTCAAATATGGAACATAATATCGTGAAAGTTTGAGAATGATTCGCTTTGTAGTTATTGAGAAAAAGATTCCTAAAAATCACTATTTTTTAGGCGCTCTAAAGTGTATTCCCCCCTTAAGTCGTTGTGAACGCAGATCCGATTTCTAGCTGCGGGTCGTCCTAAATAAAGATCGTTATTATATTTTTTGAGGCGATAGCATCGCGGTGGACGTCGACGAGGAATTCGTTAGGCCACGATACGGCCTTGAACCTCGAAATAACGCTAAAACAGCCGTTGGCCAGGTTTTCGGGCCAAATACCCCGGTGAAATATCCCGCGACGTCGACGGGGATATCTCCCGTTTTATTCCCGCAGGAAACGAGCCCCGGGCCCGACACGAGGGCTTCCCGAAGTATTTTGAGCCTTTGTCCTGGCGCAGCGAAGCGGACACCGCTCCTTTTGAGAACCGCGGACGAAAAAGTAGACGCGGAAGAGATCACCCCGGCGAACTGAATACGGTCTTTTTCCGACATCGCGAGAACGCACTTCACCGTGGACTCTCTTTCAGCTTTGTCGGGAGCGCGCGTTTTTCTCCCGGCGACGACGACGACGACGACGACTGCCATAAATACCAGCGCCGGACTATGGAGACTTTCACTCTCCTGCCTTCTTTTTCCAATCAGGCGTCGAAGACTCTTATTGAATCATTGCACCCCTCCCCTCCAACTCGCTCCCCCCGCCCTTAACTCTTTGGCTAGATTTCAGTTGGAACTAGCGTGTCTCCATTGCACTCTAAGTCGCATCGCTCTGTCTCGCTTACGCAATCTCGTATGTTTCACCTAAATATGCTGGCTGATCATAGACGCATAATTCTACTTGCGATCGAAATGAACAATCTGCGACGGTGCCAGGATGCGACGCAAGAAAACCAGGAAATGCTGTCGGGAATTTTCAGCGTGCGTCTTCGTCGTCGGACTGCGGATTTTCTGCGGTTACGGTGCGAGTCGGTACGGCGATGTCGCGCTAAATGCAACTAACTCGACGCCGATACGGTCGTACTTATCGTGTAGACGGGGGAAACACAGAAACGTTTGAGTTCCTCGAAAGGGGCGATTCTTGGCGTTGTTCTAGGGGATTCTTTCCTTTGTCGATTCATGATTCGACGCTTTGTCTTTGAACTGTTAACGGAACAGAGAATTTAATGGTATTTACGATATTTCTTGATGTTAAAAATTGAACTGGGGGAACATGCGATATTAAAATGGATGAATTAAGAGAATCCGAGAACGCCGATGCATCTGTCTGAGATTATTGCAATTCTTAATGGGAGAAAGAACTCTGGTTGAATCTTGTTCGTTATAATTGACCCAAATGCAAAGCAGTCAAGAATATAAAGAAAGTAGCACGAGACGTTCATAAAGAAATAGAAGCTAAATAAAGATTGACATTTTATGTAAATAATTTTATTTTGTATTTACATATTATAATTGTATTAAAATACTAAAAAAATAATAAAATTGTATTTTAGAATTTTGGGAATGTTTGTATTGCTTTGAGTTTTGAATTGCTCGTTTTTATTATAAATTCTCCAAAACCCGGTGTCTAGTTATTATAAAAAATGAGGAACGAAAAGAGTTGAATTGGAGCAGAAGTCGATACAGGTTGATCAGTGTAGTGAAAGAAATTTCGATTCTCGAAAAAAAAAAAAAAAAAGAGAAAATGAAGGAAGAAAAATATTGAAAGCCGGAGGTAAAGCCGGATCCGTAAATGTTGATCATCGAAGTGAGAACAAGTATCGTTGTAGGAAATAAAAAGAGAAAAAGGGTTAATCATTGTGGGAATTGAAGCTAGCAGTATCGGTTCTTGTAAATAAAGAAGCATGGCAGAAAAATATTAGAAAGTAGCAAGAGTTTGAATCCGTTATGGTTGATCGTCGAAGCGGGGACGATACAAATCCTGGAAATAAAGAAGGAAAAGGTTCATCATTGTAGAGATAAAGCGTTGCAGCATGAATTCTTCAAAATACAGAATCATGAAAGGAAAACTGGGACCTGGAAAGAGCTAAATTCTCGATGGTTGATCACCGGAGTGAGAAACGCTGCAATCTTCAGAAATAAAAACCGAAGGAAACGTAAAACAGGGGGTACAAACCGACAGAAAGGAAATCGTATATTTTTATAAAAACTGCAACCCGCCCGAATAAATAAAAACGAAGAAAAGACTGAATTTAAAAAACTGTAATCCTCGGCATCTGGAAACCCGAAGAGCTCGGAAACAGGGCAGAAGATCGCATCGATCATCGGCACCGAAAGAAGCTGCTACCGGCAAGAATTTCGAGAAAAAAGAAAAATAAATAAATAAAACAACGACGACGAGCAGAAATACGGAGTGAAATCGACGAGTATGAAACATTTAAGCGAACATCGATGTTTCAGCGAATAAAAATAGCAAAAAGTCTTAAGCAAACCGGTCGTCATCCGCGAAGTCGAATCGCAAGGATGTGTCGGGTCGCGCGGGTCGGTCACGGAAGGGTGCGTGTCCAACAGAGGAAGAGGGCTCGTAGGAACAAAGGAGAACTCGTTTTATACGGTGCCGCGAGGCGGAACTTTTTCCTCTTGTTTTTCCCTCCGGTTCTTTGACGACAGCGGAGAATCATCGATTCCGCGGCGACGACGACGCGAACACGATCACGTAGACCCGTGTGCAGTTTGACGGCGTCGTTAGGCGATTTCCGCGTAATCGAATGCGTCGATTCTCAAGGATTAGCGCGACCAGAGAGAGAACCCCCGCCGCCGCCGCATTTACAACGGCCACGTAAACGCGCGTTACGACTCACGGGAACGGGGTTACATCAGCCGTATCTTCGGTTCCCACCCCTTTAAACGATTCTGTGGGGGTTGCGAAAACCCACCCTGAATCGCCCGATCACGCGTGACTAGCTACAGTTGCCCGTTCGAGAGTTGGCACAGTGATTGCTTCCAAATATCAACCCCTTGCACCCTGAATTTGTGTTCGATTCTGTTCCCAACAACCTCCCCCCAATCATCGTTCAGTGTTTTATTTATTATGCACTCTGAGAGATGCTCCCTCGATGATGCTCACGACGGTTTTTGTAAGTATACCGTTTTATCAAGATTTTTTAACGTATTGGTACGAGCTATTGTAATGTGTTATTGATACGTTTAGCATACCTGGATGAAGTCCAGAACAACAAAAATTTGTTAACTACGAATCAATTTTTATTTATCAGTCTTACACTGTATTGCATTTATGCTGATTCTAATACAATCTTTTAGGGCCCTAATCTAGAGGAAAGAGTAGCTGTCTATTGCAATGTGTTATTGATTTGTGTAGCAACCAGGATGAGATCGAGAACAACCAAAATTATTCAACTACAAATCAATTGTTATTAACTAGTCTTACACTGTATTACATTTATGCTAGTTCTGATGCAATCTTTTAGGGCCCCAATCTAGAGGAAAGAGTAGCTGTCTATTACAATGTGTTATTGATATGTGTAACAACCTGGATGAAGTCCAGAAGAACCAAAATTGTTCAACTACGAATCAATTATTGCTAACCAGTCTTACACTGTATTGTATGCTGATTCTAATACAATCCTTTATGCTCTCAATCTAGAGCAAAGAGTAGCTGTCGTCTGCGAAGGTTCGAACACTTCGTTCCGTTCCTCTTTTATTGCCCAAACAGTTCCATTAACACTGGGGGTTTACGGAACACTAAAAGCGACTATTTTACATTACTTTATTCCAAAAACAACCGAGAACATATCTACACAAATCTTTCGTCATTCTTTTATAATACATACCCAAAGAAGTCTTTTTCACTAAAATCGTAAATAAAAGATGATAAAACATGGCCGGTAAGGCTAAAACGTGAAAGTGGCGATCAAGCGACAAGAAGGACGAAGGATTGACCTTTTGGGAACGAGAAATAGACTTTTTCTATATTTTTGCCAAGGTCTCGGTGCCAACAACCGAGCTTCCAACTATAGTTTCACGAATAATTCTGTTTGCACGGTTGCCGGGTGTGTGATATCTGGCCCACACGCGGATACGTTGCTCGATCCGAGGAGAACGGTTCCTACCTCTCCGCTCGCTAATTCTGTATCTTCCACGTATTTAGACGAGCTCTGTGTCTATATCCGGCCATACACGCTCACCGAACGTCCACAAATTATCATGGAACACGTTCGATCGTGGAAACGTGCCCTGCGTCGTCGTCTCTCCCGTCAGGTGCATTCGCATCGACCAACGAGACAAACGAACGCGGGGGCTGTCTGTCTCTTGTATTCGGGACTGCAACCAGATTTTGTTTCAATCTCAATTTCGAACCGTAGCGCGTTTAGATTACTCCGGTTGTGATGGGAAAAAAGAATTAAGAATAAGGTGCGTGGTGTGTATCGTTGAAAGTTCCATAGCGTTGTTGATCGATCGTTCGGTCAGCGAGTGTTTTATTTAGATTTGAAAGTGTATGCGTGATTGTTTTTGACGTTGAGCATAGTCGACGGAAGCATCGAAAGGATTAACACGTCGACTGACACCGGTGACCGACACGTTTACTCGTTTTAAAATTAACTATATTACGGTGAAAGGTGCAAACTTTATTGTCAAGCAACTACTAAGAATACGAAATGGGAAAGACTCGCGTGAAACACAAAATTGGCATTCAACCATTCGCGATGAATTTCGTCAATATAATCGTTTTTACCGAAAAATGGTAAATGGAAGTGAATTGTGCAGATCACCTGCTTAGCAACTCTAAAGATACTGTAAAGTCAAACGAATTTTTTTAATGCAATTGAAAATGATAAATGGAAGTGAATTATGCAGATTAATATTTTAGATTATCTGCTTAGCAACTTCAAAGGGTCCAAACAATCGAAAGAATTTGTTTAATGTAATTGAAAATGGTAAATCAATATGATTTATGCAGATTAATATTTTAGATTACTTAAGCTTAATTAAAAATAATAAATCAAGTTGTTCGACGATGAAAACTTGTGGATCTCAACCGGATCTGAATATATTTCATAACTTTTTGAAATTGTTTTCAAGAACTATTTCTGCGAGGCTCGAAAGGTGCATCTAAAATGCGCTCGGAGTGTTAGTCGATTGTCAGCATAAATTCGAGTAGACTTGCAGATTACGAAGTAAAGGTAGAAAGTGAATTATCAGTGTTGGTTTCATGGGCAAAATGTTAATTATAGGATCGGTATCCACGCGAGAGCTGTTCCTTTTTCAATAGTTAATCCGGTGGCGCGGCAATCGCATGAAGTGCGCTGTCAACTTTAAGGATTGACTTCAACCCCTCGGAATAAATTTCCGCTGGAAAAAAAATTCTCGAACGTGTTCCATAATCCCACAGCTCCATTGAAATCGGAATTTTCAGCTGGGAGAAAATGTTCGTGTCTATATACCAACAGCACAATAGGGGTTGAAAAACGCTGGCTACGAATTAAACACGAACCGACTGAAGAAAATTGAGCGAGTACGAAAAACTTACGATATCAGGATATCAGAAATCGTTAAAAAGACAAACAGTGGTAAACTCCACGGAGCCTCAAGGGGTGGTAAAGAATCTTTCAAAGAAACCTGTGTCACCCTAAAGTACCATTAAAATTGTCCTCAACGATGCTCAATCGCATAAAATATTTACAACAATTTTCCCTGCCCTTTTAAAAATATCACAGAACCACCCCAGATGTCTACACTTTCCAAAAAAGATCTACTCAAAATTTGTACAAAAAGTCGTCAATGGCTCCAACGATAAAGCTTTAAAAATTGCTCATGCATTTCGGTTGCTAACTCGAGGGCCGATTAAATTAAATTAAATTCGTCCCATAATAATTGTTAAAGATATTCATGGGTAAGTTTTAACGACGTCCTAACAATCTCTTTCCGAGGTAAAAACACGACGGACAATGTGATTCGAGGCGCAGGGGTTTGAAAAAAGAATTGATCGAGCCGAGCGAAAATTCATCGATCAGGTCTGGATGAACGCTTGGGTAAAAATTGAATAAAAATTATCGGGGGTTCGAGGGGACTGTGTACGCTCCTGGCTCGTACGATGGCAAGGTTCAGTGGTGGGGAGCAAGAGGGACAGGAGAGGGTTGTGAAGTTTCAGAAAAGAAACTGCCGGCTGAGCTGGAAACGAACGCGAGGTAAGGTGAAGGGGGACACGATTGTACGCCACTTGAAATCACCGCGACTGCATGTGTTACTATGCTACAGTGTCGCCCTCGATACTGATCCAGCGAACCACGATGCACTCTATTATCAGCAGTTGCGATTTCTGCATCGAGATGGCGAATCTATCGCGATTACTCTTTTACCTTTTCCCCGGGGCGCCAAAAAGAATAGATTCAACATGTATTTTTAAATTTTCTAAATTTTCATATTTCCATGTTGTCATAAATCGTAGGATTCGATAGAATTGGATTCAGGTTGCAACAATGTGCACACAGAGACTTCTATAGTTCGTTTATAGAACAGACTAGATCTAAAACATTTTTAATAAACTCCGTTGGTAAACGATTTCTGATTTCGAGCGAAATATTTCTGTAACTTGGAATTTAACACTGGCTTTGCATAACACTGAAAATGGCTATTTTATATTGCTTTATAAATATAACGAGAATATGCCTATTCTAATTTTTAGCTGTTTTCATAATATATTCCCCGAGGAAATTAATTTGTTGAATAATTCTTCGTAGATGCATCTTTCGAAATAAGCTGTACTTCGGATAATCTCTATGTTTTAATTTAACTAAGATTTTTGGAATACGTCTCTTTTCTGCAAAAACAATTGTTGTATGAACGATTTTTGGCAAGCCAGGCAAAGTTTAAATGTTCACGAATGAATGACTACCTGCTACAAGTCCTAGCATGCCAGAAATTTAAATAAATCTTTCGCAATGCACAGTTGAATTAAACTGTTTAAAGACGCCACTTAACTTTCCATTTTCTAGCTAACTCGAGGAAGCCTGCGGATTTTACGCATTTATAAAAAGAAATGAATGCATGCAATGCAAAATATAATAACGAAATAATTAAAATTGTATAAAGTAAAATTGAATTTTAATGTAAGTGCCATATCTTGCAACCGAAGAAATAAATTTCCATTTTACATAACGATCCGTAGCCTATTAACTAACGAAGAGATGCATTTTAAAGAATTGCGTTTAGAAAAGTCGATAATTAAGACATGAATGGACTTAGGTCATTTAAAACCGCTTCCCAGCGGTTAAGTAGGTTTTTGTAATCTATATTTACGTAACAAATGAACGCGAGGCGCTAAACGCACAGTAGTTTGCATTATGAGGTCGTCACGCGGGTATAATCGTCAAAGTCCCCATTTTATAATAAAATATCGTGGATTCAATATGTACAACTAGAATCTCGTAAATTGAGTTATACAAGGCGCCATGGATCTACGTACAACACGAACGATCATTGTAAAAGCCCGCTTAACATATTAAATTATCAATAACGATTGAAAGAAAAACTCACCTTTGCATTTGACCCCCACTTTCCCAGTGCCCCAAACATAATCTTCACCTGAAACAAGACAAGAAAAAAAAGAGGAATGCAATGAACGATTGTGAACTTCGCACTGCACAGTAAAAAAATAATACTGAACATTGAAATGAGATACTTACAATGTTTACAAAGTATAGGGGTTAAAAAATATACATCTACAAGGTCATGATCACTCTTGGGTTCCGTGTTGGCTGAATCAACTACATACACTGGAAAATAAGTTGTATAGGTTAATAAATGAATTTAATACAGCAATTAAGCGATAATTAATAGACTGCGGATTTTATGTTCTTATGACAAAACTGAATAGCTCTAACTCAAAACAGTAAAAAGATTAAATAAGTTGAAATAAAATGTCTATAAAATATACATTTTGCATATGATTCCGCTGTCTAGTAATTCATAAATGTTAAGTACCGTATGGTCCATTACTGAGGGTTACATACGACGACTCTTCTTCATTATGAGGGTCTAAGTACGATGATAAGTTTCCTTTCAGCATTAGGACTTCCTCTAATGTACCTTTAGTATCTGTAAAAAAGAACCAATAATTTTATAACATGCCCTTTTTTGTTTATAAATTTCAATCGATCAAAGAATTACTTACCGGTACAAAGCGTTCCTTTCAGTTCTACTGCTGTTCACGCAACTACGAGCACCAATGTATCTGTTCTCTCCGAACCAGATTGTTATCCAAAATTGTTGAAGAAATAATTATATTAACATATTACTTTCTCCATGAAAAAATATATTACTGCTAACTGATTTGTCAGTCGTACATGGTACATAAACACCAATAGCTTTGCACAACACTGAGATCATAAAACATAATCTCTTCTGACTGTTGCACATTATCATTGAGAGCTCAAAACATTTTTCTTTCGTTTTAGCAATACAGCCAATCGTCTCAGATCAGATCATACCCGAATACTCTGTGTACAGTGCTCAGGAATGGTCGCAACTGTTCAAGCATCGTTTATAAAAGCTGATCTTTACCAAATATAGTGAAAACTCTGTAGTTACTATGTCCTCAGTTGGAACAAATTTGATTTCTCCTCTCTGTTATATCAAAGGGCACCGTAATTATCAAAAACTTACAGTAACTTTTTCTTTAAGGCTATTCACTTGTATACATAGAATTATATTTAAAAATCTTGCTCAGTAAATATATATATTTGTATTTTTATATTTATATATATATCTATGTATATATGTATATATTTATATATGTGTATGTAAAGCGATATATGCAATGACGAGTTACGATGATCTCTCAGGTGTCAGCTCCACGGAGCATGTAAAATCATTCAAAGTAAATTGATATGAACACAATGATAACTAGTCTCGCACGTCTACGCGATACACTATATCTTTATCATTCTCTTTTGTATTTCTTCCTTGTGGATCCGCTTAAGTGTACCGCTTCCCTCGATCGGATATTTATTTCATACCGTTTCATATCCACTAACACCTTCTGAAGGCTACACTAATTCCTGTAACACAAAAATCATATCGAAATTTTATACACGAAAACCGGTCAGCGTTCCTACTTAACAATCTACGAGGACTTCGCATCAATCGCGTGACTATTTCATTTCTAGTTATAAGATTTAAAAAAAAAATAAATAAAAAAAGAGCTCACTAGCTTGGCCCTATGATACACCCTAACCCCCACAAACTGCACAAACTGTCCGGAACCTCGTTTTACGAAATCTCACCGTTCGATAGCGTAGCGAGTACTCGTGTAATCGTGCATGGCACAAGGTGTAGTGTACAATTAGAAAACAGACAGCTCACAGTACGTCGTTTTATGATAACACTGATAAAGAGAAACGCACACGAACAGAGGCATCGTCCACACAACGAAGCCAGTGACGCGGACGGGTACACGTATTTGTCCGTCGGCGAAATTCTACCGCCATTGTGTCGCAATTTGAAAAAAAAAAAATCTTTTATCCGAACGAAATGCACACTTACGAGGATCGCGACAGTTCCTGTCGATCACATGGCGGCTCTATATACACACAAAATAGTGGAGCGCACGCCTTCGACGACGAACGGCGAGGCAAACTTTACATAAACGTGTAAATAAATCGGGACCACTAAATATGTCCACTTTTCCGGTGAGCGTGGCTCTTCTGAGTTCGAAGAACGACAGGGAACACAAAACCCGACGAGAATCGAGAGTAATTCAGTTCTTTTCCGTGAGGATGGAATATATCAGTGGGAGAGATACGAGGACCGAGACTTGACAATACGCGTTTCATGGAGCCGATTCAAAGTGGAGAACACTACCTTCGCGGTTCGGCACATCGGGTCATCGAGCTTTCCAGGTTCGAGCTTCCGTGGATCGGCAGAAAAACTTGGAAAGATCAAAGGATTATTGACAAAGAATTGTTTCTTTTGGTCGCAATACGAGCAAACACGGTTAGGCCAGTGCAAGCAGCTGAGGGCGCTGCGATCTACCATGGTTTATGCTTCATCTTGCTCGTCGGAAACTTGACTGTTCGAACATGCTTTAGGTCTTCTTACCACACTTATCAAACTATCAGTCGTTTTAAATATTCAATGCGGTTCAATCGTTTTTATCTGAATGCATTTTCTAAATGAATATTTAGTCACGTAACGCACGTTCGATGCTAATACGATGTGACAAAAATCATGATTTTTAATGGTCCGAATTTATATAGCTTTGCAGCGGTCGTTTGTTAATTTAATGTAGATCTCGGACGATGAGATATCGAGTCTGTGCGAAAATATATTAACGGCACCGTTCAGTGTTAGAAATGTTCGTCTATTCGTAAGAAGAGACCCTAATCTGATTAATTGCACTGCTGATATGAAATTCAATATTTCGGTGCCAGTTAAAAGAAATGTTTAATTTGAGATGTGAATAATATTTTATTAATAATTATCAATAACGTTATAAGATTCAGTAATGTATTCATAATGATATGAAAAAGTCGAAACTGTTATTAAAGTTATTACCTTAGTCCTCTGAACACGTTTTCAATATTCCCATTATTCTCCTATTAATGTTAGTCACTTTGAATATTCAACGTGGTTTAACATTTCTTTTCATTTTTATGCACTAATTTGAATATTTATTTCTTAGATCTATTTGAAAATAATGCTGACTAGACGTACACAAAAAAAGTAAGTGCTGCCGCCTGGAGTTTCGATGCTATTTGTATAGTGCTGCACCGAGCGAACAATTATTGAAGTAGTACAACATTAGCATTGATCAGAACCCGCTTGTACAGATACAATGTGTTAATACTAAATATTTTCTATAATCCAAATGATGATGTAAAAGTTACTCTGGTACATGGTTTAATTTAAGGCATGCTTTAAAAGTCATTCTCTATTTGTAATATTATTAGCCATTTCTATTAAAAGTTTAGGTGATCAGATAGCCAAGGGGATGCTCGTTGATATTGTTAACAAAAGGAATTGTTATAAACATTAAACAGACTGAAACAATAAACTCAGAAATAATTATTATCACGGTGATCGAAATCAACCGAAATTAGTTGGGGTGGGGAGAGTTCCGCATCGTTGCGCTTGTTACGCACGTGCGTACCTGAGCTCGGCGAGCGCGCTGTCAGACGGGCTGTAGACACCGGCGGAAACGGTCGCATTCTTGGATCACGTCCTCTTGGCTCAAGGAAGCAGAAAAAGAAGTGAAACATAAGATAGGAGAATAGGAAGAAGGGACAGAAGACAGAAAGGAAAAAGTCGAATGAAAGCAGGCACCCATGAGAAATGGGAATAGTAGAACCGTGGGTGTCCCTGACGACGAAGAAGAAGTTAGGGACGACATACTGCCCCAGGGCGTGAAGGTTTTAGTGGATATGACTCGGCCCTTTTTCTATACCAGCAATTCCCCCACCCCGTGAATAAAATAAAACCTTTAGCCAACTTAGGGTTAGGTCTAACCTTAGACCTTAGACTCATTGGCTAACCTTAGACTACCTTTAGCTAGCTTAGAGTAGTCCAGGAGTCGTTTAAACTTTCCTTGGCCTATTTTCAGCTAGCTCAGAGTTAGGCAAGACTTCTTCAATGCTGTTTTCATTTACCTTAGCGCACCATCAGCAATTCTTTTCAAATAATAATCTAATAAAGATATCCAACTGGAAGTTCCTCTTGAACTTTCAAAAGTTCATCTTTTTAAATCGATATTTTTTATTTGAAATTCATATTCATCCGATTGGAGAACCCTCAGGAATTCTTTTTGACTCAGGAGGCTAGCGGATGCTGTCAAGAGATAAGGACTACAGCTCACAAAACACAGGCGCCATTTTTAGGCCTCTTTTAGGTTAAGTGACTAAGTGTCCTGATTTGTATGTCTCATCTCCACAGAGACGACACACTTTCGCCATCTATACAACGTAAGACGAAATTACAGTGAAACTGTATTACCGACTTCTAATTTGAAGACTGGACGTCTCCTGCGTACGGACAGCATCTAATTCAAGAACTGCTCAAACTTTTTACGAAACTATTCTATTTAAATGTTTTTTCTCCTGTACCTTCGTGTTCCTTCTTAAAAGTTAGTACCCCTATGACAGAGTATTATCCTCTAACTTTGAGTACTTGAGTACTTCTTTACTATCAGATTATTGCAGATCGTGTAATGCAGAACTATGTAAGGTCACTAATCTACTTTGGTATCTTGTTTGTGGTATAGGGTCCCTGTATCTCTGTCTCTGTATCAGGTTTGATGAAATGACCGTTAGGTGACTTGGTGAACGTGGTCGGGTTGACATTTGTCTTTTTGTTCTCACGTGGACGAGGCGTATCGTGATCTCGCGGGACGGCATTCATTTCCTAATATAGAGATTCAGGACACGGTGAACAAAGAAACATCGTTATCATGGTTCGCGTAATCAGCCAGGAGACCTACAATGAAGTTGTTAACGAGAATATAGAGATATTAGATATGTCTCCTAAAGAAGCTGTCGAAGACGCTGTAAAACAGTTCGAAGCCCAGGTAGTTCAATTTGTTTACCTTTCCTTCTTTCATGAAATATCAATGCAAATTTATGCTTTACTTCATATCGCTAACACATAAAAGTACGCAATTAATTTGGTTGAAACATTATTAACATTTTATGTTTTATACGTTACACTGACATTTTTCTAATTTCATTCTGAGAAGTTATGAATCATCTGTCAAAATGCACGCATTTTTGCTGTTCATAGCACTTCGCGTAAGTTCTCAAAATAATCGTTCATGTTATAACACGAAATTATTGCTTATATTGTATACAAGCTAATAATTTTATTTTTCTGATTATAACAATGTAGAGTTGATAAGAAATGGTGTCAACGCATGATAATTATACATTTGGAGTTGCAGTTGGAATGGCAGAATCCAAATAATCTAGAGCACATTATATAAGGATCCTCCGTGCCATGGTTGTTTTTATCAGCTCTATTTTTGTAGGGTGTAGACTTGAGCAACATCATTAAAGATTTATGTCTCAACGATGATACTGAATTGGTAGCAGGCTATTTGAACCAACTGAACATTGCCTTAAGCGATAAGAGATACGAAAATGTTCCACAAAATTTAGAGAAATTGAGGAAATATTTAGATAAAGATATTGCCCGCAGATTATATGTAGGCAAAGAAGGTGGATACACTACTTTGATAAAACTGATGAATTCCTGCCAAAATAACAATGCAATAATGAGGAATGCGTTGAAAACTATTACCTCATTAATGACTGGTAATCCAGACCTGTTGGATGACGAAGGAATAGCTCTGCAAATACAGTAAGGAACTATTAATAATTATGACTGGATAATATTATGACTAAAGCAAGCAACAGTTCCTTTAATGTTTGGCATTGTCTATCAGCATTCTAGACAGAAGTACAGACATTCCAACTGTACAATATCTTTTACGCTGGATAAGAGAGTGTTGCATAAAGCACGAATTTAATAGACAAAATATATTTAACGCTGATATCTTTACTAAGCTTAAAAAGATACTGATGAGAGATGATGCCACCGGATCTGAGCTAAGAGATGCCTGTTCTGTAGTCAGAGCCTTGGTATTGGACGACGATATCAGGCATGAATTTGGAAAAGCCCACGAACATGCAACCGTGATTGCAAGGGGGGCCCTGAACATTTTGACTGGGTTGATGTCAAGTAGGTAGTCTCTATGTAGGGTGCCCCATTTGGGTATTCGTTATTCAAGAAAATATGTCTTATAAGACCATTAAACGACGATCAGAAATCTTGATGGTTTTGGAGTCTAGCAAAATCTGGATTAAATGAGGAACTATTTCTTTGAATATTTTAGTGGATCCTAAACCTGGTATTCAAGGAAATAAATTAAATTTACGATCATTGTTAAATGTTAAATATAACGAATACCTAGTTCTGATTGAGTTCAGAATTAATGCCAAATGAAACATCTCGTACATATAAATATAAATAGGAATATGTAAGGTAACGATTATGTTTTGCATAGAATATAAGCAGGATAAAGAGGTAGTAGGGGATGTGATGATAACTCTAGCATCTTTAATCGTGAGGAACGAGTTCTGTCAGGAGGTGGAGGACGCAGGAGGGCTTAAGTTTGTCATAGACGTGATGATCTACTATCCTGATTCAGAGAAGCTCAATTGGCAGGCTTTGAAGCTGCTAAAGGCTTTGGCCGGTAATGATGATGTGAAGTTTCACATTGTCAGCTCGGGTTGTGGGCCTCTGATAGTCTCCGCTGTCAGCAGAATGAGAGTGAGTCGACCGTGATGATTGTTTCGGACAAAAGACTTTTTAGTCACGAAAACTGTTATCAGGTTCTTGAAACTGTTAGAGAGAGAACATGGAAAAACGTTTCTTACAACAAGACTGCGGACCTTTGTGCGAAATCAAAAGTTTTTCCTTTCTTTAACGATTCCAATAAGTTAAAAATACTTAAATTTATCAAATTCATTTTATACACTTTCTCAGTTAAGTTCATAGTACACGTAATACTCATAACCTCCATAACTTGGAGGACCATTGAATTCAACAAGATCTATCTTGTAAATGGTTAAATTGCGTTTATCCATTTCTATGACAAGTGCATAAAATCCGAGATCTGTCGATAACTGTTTCAATCCGGACCTTTGCATAACGGTTTCAAGAAGCTGTTTTTCTTAACCCTGCTTTAGACTTAGTCGCTTAGGTTTTCTCAGCTAGCATTCTAAACGTTGATTGTGCCGCAGGGCTCTGAGTGTGTGGTCCAAGCTGGCCTTGCATGCATTTCCGCATTAACGCTGAGGTGTCCCCTAAACGCCGGTGTGTTTTACGATTGCGGCGCGCCGCTTGTAATCATCGAGTCGATGAAAGCTTACTCGAAGTGCGTGCCGATCCTGAAGCAAGCCGCTTGGGCAATCCGGAACATGTCGGTACGCAATAAGAACGAGTGTACAGAGTTCATTACCCATGGTGTCGAAGACGTCCTGACCGCGGCCTTGAAGCAGCATGGCGCTAAGGTCGAGAGCGACGTGAAAATGGCCTTGAGGGATCTGGGTCTGAAGGTGGAGCTGAAAGAGAGGTGGACCGGGAAAGGCGTGTCCTTGAACAACAATTAATCGGAACAACAACAAGCTAAATGTACCAGACATCTTTTAATGTGCTTCACATACAAACGACGAATAAATGTCCGAAAAATAATGACTAACGATAGTATTTCTTGTAGCACGACGCACACTGATAGTCACGTATGTACGATACATATATGGTGGTTTTTTTCAACTCTGCTCGATTCTTTTTATATACATATACATTCACATATTTATATGTTGCATATTGTAATAGATTTTACAATAAACTTTTATCTTTAATACGACCACGACCAAGTCCCACGATCACACGAAATATGCGTCATTGCTGGACTGCGGATTTTGTGCGCTTGTAATCGAAACGAATTCACGAATCATGTCGATATTAGAGATTCGTATCTCGCGTGCAATAAACGAATCCGGATCTCTTCATCCGTGTAATATTAAATACACAAGTACCCATGCGTTTTAAGTTCACACTAAACCTACCGAGCATTAAAATTGGCTAGTATACATATTCTTATAAAAATTGCAAGATTATATTTACTTAGATTTTGTGCAATTTTCACGAGAATACATGATTGAATAAAGAAATCCATTCAATCGATTTCTGCAAAGGCAATTTTATAATTTTAATAATTGCAAAATAAAGAATTTGAAAAGGGTCGTTTGTCCCACTGTGGTAGGTCTAGTGTTAATGAATATTCGTGTATTTTAATACACAATGGAATGTATATTATATATTAATATATATATCGTGGAACAGTTGAGCATGAATTTATTGCTGCCTTGTCTGCGTCTCGCTTCTAACATCAACAGTCGACGAGAATTCGATCGAAAAAGCAAAAACGCCATTGATTGCCGGACACGAACTTTACATGGACAATAAAACGCATAATTACACGTGTGCTACGAACACGGACTTAATTCGCGAATACACGGTTCTCGGATTCCGTGTACACGTGTTACTTCGATAGAACTTTTACGTGGCCACTGTTTCTTGTAACAAACTTAGAAGATTTTGCACACAAATCCGCAGTCTAATCGTTACCCTAGTAACTCGACTTTAGTCTTCAGGCTTGTACAATACGTGGCTGCGGTTATGACTCTGATCATTATGAAACGATTCTTCGAACAAAAATTAATGTAGGATACAGAACACAAGTTTTTCATTCGAGGTAGTTCCAAAGAAAGCGAAGTTTGAAAATTCATGGAGCTCGAGCGGCATTGAATGAAACTCCGCTGACGTGTCTGCGCATGACTCACTGTATCTACTTCTCGCGGACATAGTGCTCGATATCTCCTTCAAGTTCGACTATTTTGAAACAGCCTGAAATGGGAGAATCTTGTTCTGCAGCTTTCCTTAATTTTTGCAGGAGGAATCGCTTCACGCTAGCTTCTTATCATGTTCTCGGTCGCGTAATCTACATACGTTCACATTGAGCAAGTACATGATCGTTCGCTCGTACCCGCCCCATAAGTAATACGAATCTACCAGTCTCGGAAGGTGAATCACAAGAATATCGCAAAAAGAATGTTCGACATAGTTTCCTTCGTTTTCGACTTCGTTTTCATTTATAGAAATGATCAGCGTTATTGAACAAAATTGTTAGTTACTAAAAACTAAAGTTTTCACCTCGTACTATAATCTGGTTAATTTTAGCAGTACTGCGTTAATGTTCAATGCTGTTAATTTATTGATAACCGTTTTTAAACGATGTAACGGTGCCGGTCACCGATAACCCCGTGGCATTCAACGTGTTAAAACGTTGCAAATCGGAAAACCAAATTTCTATACGATCCCTGTCGGTCTAGCAATCGATATAAACAATTTTTCTTACGCTCAGACATCACGAAGAAAATTCACGGTTGCGATTATCTTCCTGTGCTCCGAAATGGCAAACGGAAATTCGTCTTGCTTGTGGGACGACGTAGTACGAGCAACCGCTGATCGAAACCCTCAGCGAAGTAAATAAGCTCGACAATGATACCCAGTTAGTGTTTGAGATCCCTGTTTGAGCAAGTCAGGTGCCTAATCGCTTTCGATCATTACGGTATCCTGCGTAACATACACCCTAAAACACGTAACATCGATTCACGGTGTACAACATCGAGTTCCTTTCAGTCTGTGCTCTCCAATGTTACTTTACAAAGATTACTATACTTATGGCCGCGCATTAGAACGAGCGTGTGTCGTCGCCCGAACAGTGGGACACAATCGTACAATAAACAGCTGCAAGAAGAAACGCACGCACACTCTTTCTCGCTCTCGTTCCACGCATCGCTCCCTTTATCTTTTTATTTTATTTACTTTTTCTTCCCCCCCTTTTTAATTACCCTAAATTACAGATCTGCGAGCAAGAACCGTGTTCACCGGTTCTCGCCTCGAGATTCTATCGTTAATTACTGTTCGTTGTACTTCACTCCTGCAAGAGACTACGATTGTATCACAGTCTTTGACGAAGTCACGTTCGCCGACGAGCATGGTAGCGTAAAAACTCTGGCGAACATGATTAATACGATAGACAGATTTTTTATTCACATAAAGGTGACAGATTAGGCGCGATAGTGTCCGAGCTGGCGGTAAAAAAATATATCGCGTTCGGATAGTGGGTGAGAAGGAAACGCGGGAACCGCGAGGATTCTGGCGAAACGATTCGAATTTCGATGCACTTCGAGATCGATTGGGAACTTGATGCATCGCGAGCAAAAAATATTTTATTTTGAGATTTCCAGTGTCCGAACTGGGGTTCAATTTGTGAGCGTTTATTTCAGCGACAATTCGATCCTCTTCATAGAAGACTCATTCGTGACGCTTTTGAAATCAGCTCTAACATCACACAATTTGTACAATATACAGTGAATCACTTTAATATTCGGACACTATACAATTTTCACTTTGCCGCATTGTAATTTTTGTTCACGATGAAGAAACAAAAATTAATTCTAAATTACATTACTGTATAGGGTCTAGTTAATAAAAGCATAATTTTTATTTATATAATTACTAACGTTTACTAAGTATTCTATTTTAAACGAAACAATGTCTAGTTTCAATGTGACAATAATATTCGGACACCTCATTGTGATGTATGTTTACAAACATTTCAGTCTGTGTAAACTGTCTCGAGCCTCAGAAAATCAGTTGTGTTTAGATATTCGCTAAGTTCACTGGTAATAATCGGACGTAAGAGAAACACTTCATACAACGTATGCCAACTTGTCATTTTTCACAATGCAAAAGGTGAATCGTAAAGGAAAATTGCAACAATGCTTAAAATTAGTAAAAGTAATTCCGCAAAGAGGCCAACGAAAAATTTTGGACACGCGAGATAAAAGAAAAATTATAAGAAATATAAAGAAAGATCCTACATTAAGTGCATCAAAATTAGCTGTCGAATTATTAGAAGAGACTGGAAAGAAAGTGCACCCCCAAACGATACGCAGAGCATTCAAAGAATTTGGTTACAATGGACGAGTTGCTTGGAAAAAACCGTATGCGAATGAAACTGATAGAAAGAAAAGATTAAACTTTGCGAGAGAATTTGTTTTAAAAGAAGACGCGTGGTGGAATGACGTTATTTTTAGTGATGAGAGTAAATTCAACATTTTTTGATCGGATGGGCGAAGAATGGTGTGGCGAAAGAAAAATGAAGAATTCAAAATTAAAAATACGAAGCCGACTATAAAGCACGGAGGTGGAAATGTACTTGTATGGGGATGTATCTCAACATTTGGAACGGGTGAATTAATTTTTATTGATAACATAATGGACAAACATGCATAACGGAACATTTTAAAAAATAATTTACGTAAAAGTGCAATAAAAATGGAGATTCAGAATACATTTAAGTATTATCAAGATAATAACCCCAAGCATAAGGCACGTATCGTACAGGAATATTTGCTGTATAATTGTCTAAAATTATTACAACCGCCATCTCAGAGCCCAGATCTGAATCCTATAGAGAATTTATGGGATGAACTAGACCGACAAATTAGAATAACTGCAATAATGGCTAAAAGAGGAATGGAATAATATTAGTACAGAATATTTGAAAAAAATAATTTGCAATGTGCTTCAACTATTAAAAGAGGTCATTCACGTCAGGAAGGGTATCCTACACGATATTGAATTACTTTTCGTTTGTAAAAATTAGTACAAAAACTATCAGTTATTAAAAGTGTCCGAATATTATTGTAACATTAAAACCAGACATTGTTTTGTTTAAAATAGAATATTTAATAAACGCTAGTAATTATATAAATAAAATTTATACTTTTATTAACTAGACATTATCTAGGAATATAATTTAGAATTAATTTTTCTTTCCTTCATCGTGAACAAAATTACAATGCGACAAAGTAAACATTTTATAGTGTCTGAATATTGAAGTTACTCCCTGTATACTTGTTTAATCCAGGATACGATGAAACCTCGATTATCCGAACTAATCAGTCACATAGATTAAATCTTCACCGATGCGATCGTCCAATCGCTCCAGGTTCTAATTAACAGGATAATCGAGGTTCTACTAAGTCCTGAATTGAACAAATAAATATAAATAACGCAAAGACTAATGAAATAATTGAAAACAGTTGTATCCATGAAGAATAAGTACCGCCTCGTCGACATGCTTTATCCTACATGGTACATCGAGGCATTACCGTAACGTTATAACGAAACGTGACTTTCAAAAAACCGATAAAAATTTTTAGAAAGCACCGGAAGGCGATCGACGAACCAAGAGAACTAATTGCGAGTAGAAGTTGGAAGGAGTGCAACAATCTTTCGAGTTCGAAGATCGAATCGCGCTAGCAGTCCTAGCGGACACGCAGTGCCCCGAAGAGTATGCTACTTGTCTACAGGCTCCGATATACCGGAAGTGAAACTGGCTTCGAGTGGATAGATGTAGGAGCGATAAGGAGTGCCCAGTGCTGGATTAACCAATAAGCAAAGTAAGCGTGTGCTTGTCAGGAGAAGATGGGTATGACAGAACATTTCTAATTTTTGCATCCTTCACACGGTAATGATATTGCTAAGTGCTTAAGTGCGCGCGCGAATGTGTGGGCGAATGGAAGTAAGGAAAGAACACCTGAACGTTGAAAGTCACTAGCAAACGACTAAACTTCTAACATTCGATAAAGACATTTTACATTGAAATTGTGGAAAACGTTTAAGAGATCGTACAGATTTACTCTACGTTACGTTGAAGTGGTCCAGCACAAGGTGTCCCGTAATGTTCAAAGAAATTTGAAGTGACAGATTCCGGAAGCAATTCTGAACAACATTTTCTTCTGCCATTTGGCGATTTTACGCTTCGTTTTCGAGTTATTAACGAAAAATACGGACCAATCGAGTCTTGGGAACGTGGCAGCAGTTCTGGGAGGGCGTGGCATCTCTGCTTGACGAGCCGCCATTGTTCCGGGCGTCGTGATGTCATGTCGGTATACGCCAGCCCCCACCGCTGTCCGATTGGACCGCGTTTTCTGTTAATAACTCGGAAACGAAGCGTCGAATCGCAATCTGGCAAAGGGAAATGTTGCTTGGAATTGCCTGAGCATCTTCCATTTGAAAATTCTTTGAATTTTACCGGACACCTTGTGTCAGGGGGGATAAAGATCTGTTAAGTGCTTAGGGCCTCTAAAGGTTTTAATCCGGTACTGGGGGTGTCCCGTGTAAATATGTACATGGTGAAACGCGGATATTGCTCGTGCCTTCCTTCGGAGCGCTCGCCCGTCCCGTGAAACGGTTCCAGCCCTTTTTCAGGTCGACCACTTTCTTATCCCTGGGACACGGGCCAGCACTCGCTGGTCATTTAAATAACATACACGAGGAGGAAAGAGAGAGAGAGAGGGAGAGAAAGAGAGAGAGAGAGAAAGAGAAGAAGCGCCTTGTCGAGACACGTAGACACATTTACGATTCATGGTGTACATCACAGCCATAAATATTAATACTCGAATAATTGCCGACACATAATACACTTGTAGGTATGCGCGTTCACCGGTGAACCTTCGGGTTGAACAACCCTCTCCCTCGATCGGCAAGATCGGCAACAGATTGCGAAACATCCAGTAGAAAGAGTTCGACAATAAATAAAATATTTCGATGAATTTCCCTCGACATCGAATTTTTATTTAACTGCCCGAGAACAATTTCTGTCGACTCTTTTCCGATGCTGCGAGTGTAGAAAATTTCGCAGTACTCTGATTCGATCCCTTCGATCGATGAATCGACTGTGCTCCTAGAATCTCCAGGAACTTCTCTATATTTCAAACGTTTGAAAGAAGATTGACTCGATATTTATAATTGGATACGTTAAAGAGAAAGAACGTTCATCGAACGAAGGGTTTGGTTGTACTCGATGCGATTTATCATTGCATTCACCATATACTGATCTTATTTTATCGACCAATGGAAACAAATGGGAGCAAGTTTCGATTCGATTGGCTAAAAGAAGAGTGAGTCGACCAGTATATGTCGCATGCAATTAAAAATCCAACAACCGCGCACGAAAATAATTTTCCCTGTTATAAATGACAAATAACACGTTTGGGTGGCCTACTTTGGACACCCTGTGTATCAGTTCTCGATCCACGAACAACGAATTTGTGAAAATCGAAGGACAACTTGCCGGATCCTCGACAAGCCGGCGAAACATTATTCCCGAGGATCCATCGAGAGAGAACCACGAGCTACGTTCTCCGAGCAAAGTTCTAATCAACTAATCAACACTAGTCAGAGGATAAATCGCAAAATAAACTAGTCGAGTGAAAGAACGCAAACGCTACGGCAGAAAGTAAAAAAGTAACGCAGCATCCACTAAAATAATTCAAATATCGACACTTACCTGAATGAAAAACGCGGTTCCGTGTAATAAAGTAAAGCAAACGATAGACGAAGGAGAAACGGAAAGTTTATTGCGAAGCGACCGGCAACCGTGAAACAGAAATCGTCTGTTTCTCGCGGAACACGGCGAGCTTCCTTGGAGATCGAGAAGGCAAACCGGAATGCGATTATAATTGACACTGAGGATTGATTGCCCGCGCAATTTTGACGAGGTTACCATCAACCGTCGGGACGTAGGCTGCTTAATGTTAATCGGTGTCCGTGTTAACACCGAACCTACCGATCGTACATCGCGTGCGAGCTGTTTCAAGTCCGGCTGTTGCCGATCTGATGATAAAGTCGCAGAAAGAAGACAACCTGCATGTCAAAATCAGTCGAACACGCGGAATGGAATTTTCTTCTGTGGCGTTTCGTTTTCGAGGCAAGCCTGTTTAATCCTTCGACCTTGAGTCTGTTTAATGCTAGAATTACTACTAGAATTACATTACTTTGTAATAATAACGAAACTCTCCCTATTCGAACTTCATATAAGTCATAACTCCGTTATTATTGCATCTACGAAAAAATGCCAAAGGAGAAAGATAAATGGTTCGAAGAGCACTACATCTGTAGGCCTTTAAATTTTTTTTAGATGCAGCAGTGCATGTTCAATTGACAATTGCATCATTTTTTTAAATAGAAATGCATTTTTTTTTTTTACACAGATCCATTCTTCTGTTCATTCTACGTAAAAAGAAATTATTAGAGTACCATGGCAAAACAATTATTAGATCTCGAGATATTTTCAAAAAATGTCTTTATTCTTATGTCTTATTCTTAGTTTTCGTACTCGAGTTACGATACGCGAATTGCTACTGAATAATGAAATGAATCGAGATCTAATAATTTTTTTGCCATGGTACTCTAATCATTTTTTACGTAGAATGAACAAAAGAATCGATCTGTGTAAAAAAAAAATATGCATTTCTACTTAAAGAAATGATGCAATTGTTTCTAAAATTTGTTTCTAAAATTGTTTTCTTTGCAATGCATCTAAAAAAAATGTAAAGGCCTACAGATGTAGTGCTCGTCGAACCATTTATCTTTCTCCTTTGGCATTTTTTCGTAAATGCAATAATAACGGAGTTATGACTGGAAACAATTTCGTGGACCATCTTGTATAGTCTTATCGAACAAGCATATCCGAAAATTTCTGATAAAAATATTTTTATAACTTCAACAAGTGCGGAAGAAAATATTGGGGACTAGTAATTTTTATTAGTTTGGTAGTTCTAGCGTTGATCTCTGGTAATTAAACTAATAGTTGTTAATTTTGAAGAAAATTAATAATTAAAGCCGCGAACGATCCTATGCATCGTCAATTGTGAGCTACAGAAATGTTCCGGGGGTTAAATTCTTCCGAGAACGTGTCGAGTAGAGATTGACTCTGATGCGTCTGATCATGGTCGGTCGAATCTACTTCGCGTAAGTATTATATAAAACGCAGTCTCGAATACAGTTTATTCTACATTTTCGACTGACTTTCTCGCAGATTCGTCTTCTTTCTGTACCATCAATTCAGAAACACCCGGTACATTTTTATCTTTGATAACGATTAGGTTTAACGTTTCTGTTCGAGCTTGAACCGCAAAGGAAATCGTAGAAACTATAAATACATTGAATTTTGTCTGTTTCAAGAGCTCACGCGTGTCGGAGACTTGCTGGCCGGTGGATTCAGTGTTGAAGGATCAAGCGATCGAAGGATCGAGCGATCGAACGATCGACGAACCTCAAGGACCTCGACGCGACTTCCGCAGGACGTTGCAGGTTCGTTTCTACGCGTACGACACGATTTACCAGTGATTCTCTTACAGTTTCTACACAGACAAGCGTATATTTGATTCGACACCATTGCTATAATTATCGTAAATCGCTACTCGCTAACAGGTCGAGAGATCGGCCGACATCGACCGAAATGTAAACGACGGATAAACTCTTTGTCTCTCTTGTTCTCGTCTACTACAATGTTTGTCTAGCTCGGCTTTGTTCTCGCCGTGATTCTCCTGCGAGAATCCGAAGAGCCGTGGTTCCCGTGCGAACGGAACGCGACGCGGATGAAATCGTTAATAAGCCGAGCTCGTAAATCAAAATCGCCGGGATCCGTTCGACTCGATATGTTAATTAAATGCTCGATAACGGAAATTGCCTGTGGCTCGGATCCATCGTCCGTTCCCCCGGTATCGGCGGCACGCACGATAAATAACCTTTTGCAACTAATACGGCCTCTACCTATCGAGTGTACACAGAGAGCACACGCAGCCGTATCGATCGACGTGCGATTTTGCTTTTCCTTTTCCGCCGCGACTCCAGACTGCGTGCTCGCTCGTTCCGTTTCGCGAGCCCGAGCCAGCGATGGGTTCGAACGGCTTCCGATTCGTTCAAACGGCTTCCTATTCGTTCGACGCTCGAAACAACTGGTCAACGATTTTCATTGGCTCGCAGATTTTTCTTTCGACACTTTGGCTGGATCAGCTCGCTTTTTGTTTTTCTTTGTCGACTGCATATAATTATTAAAAATTTTGCTGGTCGGAGAATGTCTGAATCGATTTTGGCGCATTAGTTTGCTTAGGCAATCTTGACTATCCAGAAATTAAATTGCAACTCGTTGAACGCCATGTTGGTCACCGGTGACCGACAATATTGTAACTATTTGTGTAAAATATTGATGTGGCGTTGAACGTCGATTTATTGATGCCGACATTAACTAGATTATAGCGTAAAGCGAGAACCTTGTCATCCAGTGTTTAACAGTTATTAATGACCCTGGTAGAATTTATAAACGAGATAAACTAAACTTGTGCGAAGTATACAACATTCGTGTGACATTCCACTCGTCAAAGTAGAAGTTGAACAATGATACGAACGGATCTTGCGTAGAATAGTTCTGTATATTAAAAATGAATATTCCGAAAGTGCGAACAACAGACATCGGATTTTACACGGTCTCGAGAAAAGTTTAAAAATAAAGATTCTTCGTATTCGACGTAAAGATCCGACGAAGTTCTCGGTTCTGATAAGTACTCCGTGGATTTGTCGAGATCAACGAGTCGACAAACTGTGATCCTGTCCGATTCTTATTTGTTCGAACGCGACGAACGATCGGATCGAACCCATCGCTAGCCGACGCACGCTTGTCCCGTCACCGGCTCGCTCACGCACGTCTTTACGTATGTATGTAGGTACACGGGGGTACAGGTTTTCTCGTGGAACGTGCATGCAAATGGATCGCAAGTTATCCAGGGGCGTAACAATGATAATCCCCCGGCTTCTCAGCTGGCGGCCCGGACAGGTTTATCGCGCGTCGAAGATAAACCGCTGGATTCCAGGCTGTCGCAGGATTTTGGAAAAAACTGGACAGGAACTTTCTACTTCCGATATCTTTATTGGCCATCGGGACGAGGGGAGAGCCGTGCGGGTACGACCCTAAGTCGTGAGATCGACTATCGTTCGCCCTGGAATCGGAACCGGAGGAGCAAGGTCGAGCGATCGAGCGTCGATCTATCAGCAAAATTACGCCCCTGCCGACTATACTCGTACGGATCGCTTTCGTCCGCAAAAAAAGGAAACATCGCAGTGGGCGTATGCATGCTCCCGTGTAAATCGCCCGAATCTAAATTCGCTTCCCTGTTCAACCTGAACGGAGACTTCGCACGACTAGGCTCGCGAATTGCTTTCACGGTGTGCGATCGAGGCCCCAGATGGCCCTGAGTCGCTAAGAAAGTTATCTCGGGGCCACTGATTCACCTAACTCGCATCGACCACTTTTGAACCGTCTGGGACTCTTCTATGGAACAACTGGAATTAACGTGATCGCCAGCAGGATTCATCTCGTCGCTGATTTTCATTATATGTAGAAATGCTTCCACTAATGCTACGTATCCTCTTTACGAAGTATCGAAACAATTTAGCAGAAGATAGTCTTGGTAACATTGAAGATTATACTATGCACTATGGCTTTAGGCAACAACGTCTATAAAATCAATTCGACTCTGTTTAATCCTGTATCTAATTATGCAGCCCCTTGGGAACATTTCAAGCCTCGCTTTTATGCATTTTTGCTCTTACTTAATGCTAATCGCGATATTAAAATTGTCTGTTTTTCTTAAAAGATATGCAGACATTCTGTTCCATCCCTGTGGATACAAGGTTGAATAAACTTGTGAGATTTCGATGGACGCATCTCTGGCAATGGCGGCGACCATGATCGTGACAATGGCAGCTCAAAAACGACAGAGACAAGTTTAGATTGCGAAGCTTCTAATCTGTTCCCAAGATTATACTCGATCGAGAGACACTGAACGTAGACATCGATTACGTTATACCTTGATCACTAGACTGCGGATTTTATGCATTTATAGCAGAAATGAGTAGCCATTTTGTTTTTAAGATTAAGAGAATTTAAGGACGTCGATGTATCGTTTCCGTTTTACTAAAATTATTAATACGTTAGACGCTGTCAGTCCCTGAGGATATGGTATCAAATTTATAAATTAATGTGTTATATATAATCTATATAATATTAAGAATTTTCATAGATTTGATTGAAACAGAAAAGCACAAAATAAGTTGAAAATTTAAAGTTGAAAAGTGTCAAAGTTCAACGCGTTAAAGAAAGAGAGGCTACAGTTAATTGGCTACAGTTTCTCACAATTGACGCACAATATTTTCCCACGAAGATGCAAGCTAAAAGTTGTCGGTAAAAATTCTCCATTTGTAATAATTTTAACAAATTAACAACTCACGGACATTCTTAAACTCTCTCGAAGCTCCCACCGCTTCGACTCCCACCGATTTAATTTCGCAAATGCAGAAAATCCAGCCAACTAATCGCACAACATCAAAGCATCGAGTGGCCGTCTGCATGACGCAGATACATTTTATTTATGCAAGTGGAATCACGCGACGCTCAATTTGTTACACCTGTCGCACGGTTCAAAATGGCTGCTGCGAGTCAGGCCTCGCTGTCGTCTGACCTTGACGGAACGATCGCTTAAAGTGAACGAGAGCAAAGAAACCACCGTGGCTGATCGATCTGCGTGGAATTAGGCTCTGCACAGAGACAAGTCGATGGCCAGAAACACGTGACAGAACGGGCAGTTATTTCCGTTTGTGAAATATCAATACCAGCAGAGTCGAGCGAGGATAATGGTCCTCTCGGCCTTTGGTTCAATCAGCCATTTTCCGGCCACTGTACAAGCCGGTTAGAAAACTCCGCGTCTTCGGATCGATGAGGAATTGCTAAGAAAAAGTCTTCGGAAAATTGACTTTCACCAGGATTTTCAAGGTCGATATATTTTTATGATTATAACATATTCCACCGATCGAACGAGACGGGAATTTTTCTCGCGAAGATCAGGGCCAATTTTGTGACAATTTTCTTTGGGAAATCTTCACCGATTCAAGGCTGTGGAATTGTGTGTAATTTCCTAACACCTTGTACAGCAGACGCGGCCTGTGTTCGATGGGAATAATACGAGCGCATTGCTTCGCTAAAGTGTTTTAGCCTCCTCCGTTCCAGTCGACGGTCGCGTTACATTTATTTACTAAAGGGTGTGCGCTACGGAGCTTGGTTGAACCACGAAGAAACGGCTCGGAAAATCGTGGAGGGATGATCTCTGGCTGAAACGATTCCCGCGATTCCGGGATTAATCGCGGCAACGGCAACAAGAATCCTTGTAGTACTTGATCCGACAAAGACGGTTCTTCACCACCAGACTGCAGCTCGGATACTTGTCGATGCACTGGGACGCCTCGTAGTCTTCTGAAACCGTTTAGCGTCGATTAGCGTCGCGATTCGCCGACGTAAACGATGGAACGTTGTCTGAGATGCTTTCTCGACAACGTCGTTCAATTTTGAATTTAACCGTGACAAGGCTAGAAGCAGTTTGGACGGCTTTTAGGAATTATACTTTGAAATATTTGTCTATTATTTTTATACTAGAAGAAATCATGTGTAGTAACCGACATTAATTATGTGTGTACTCTGTTCTTGTCGTAAGGAAATGTTTTACTGAGAAAATCAATTTATTTCTTTGTTTGGTTTTTAGGAAATGTTTAGTTTAGACATTCGAATGAGAAAAGGACATTGAGAATCTCATTTCGAAGAATTTTCTGTGAAAGAAGATTGTCTGATCTGGTTTTGTTTGGGTGGAATGTATTAAATGGGCGTGGCTTCGATGCTCCTGGCAGTTAAAGAAGCCAGAAGACACACCCCAGGGAGAAATAATTTGAAACAAATGTCGAAATAAGGAAAGAGTTTCAAGAATTTCAAGAATTTTGTTTTAGAGAATTGTTTGTGAAAAGATCATCTGTTCTTGGCTTGTTCGTATGAAATGTGCTCAGTGGGCGTGGTTTGACTGCTCCTGGTTTTCGATCTTGCCAGGAGATATGCCTCAGGGAACAATAATTTGATACAAACGTTAAAACAAGGAAAGAATCTTGTGGAACCTGTTCCAGAGAATTTTTTGTGATAGAAGATCACCTGTTCTTGCTCTGTTCGTATGAAATGTGCCAGGTGGGCGTGGTTTGACTGCTCCTGATTTTCAATCGTACCAGAAGATAGGCGTCAAGGAACAATAATTTAAAGAAAACATAAAAATAAAGAAAGAATCTTGTAGATCCTGTTCCAGAGAAGTTTAATAATAGAAGATCATCTGTTCTTGCTCTGTTCGCATGAAATGTGCCAAGTGGGCGTGGTTTGACTGCTCCCGGCTTTCAATCATGCCAGAAGATATGCCTCAGGGAACAATAATTTAAAGCAAACATTAAAACAAGGAAAGAATCTTGTAGATCCTATTCCAGAGAAGTTTAATGATAAAAAATCATCTGTTCTTGCTCTGTCCGAATGAAATGTGCTAAGTGGACGTGGTTTCACTGCTCCCGGCTTTCAATCATGCCAGAAGATATGCCCCAGGGAACAATAATTTGAAACAAACACTAAAATAGGCGCAGAATCTTGCGTATCCAGTTCCAGAGAATTCTTTGCGAATAAGGATCATCTGTTCTTGCTTTGTTCGTATGAAATGTGCTAAGTGGGCGTGGTTTGACTGCTCCCGGCTTCCAATCTTGCCAGAAGAAATGCCTCAGGGAACAATAATTTGAAACAAACACTAAAATAGGCGCAGAATCTTGCGGATCCAGTTCCAGAGAATTTTTTTGCGAATAAAGATCATCTGTTCTTGCTTTGTTCGCGCGGAATGTCTTGAGTAGGCGTGGTTTAGTAGCTCGAACAGCGTGACGATCGCGAGGAAAGTTACACGACTCACTTTTCGGTGGTTTGCTAGCGGGGGTATCGTTGTTGCAGGGATCCAAGCTGCACTGTTGTCTGTCGATTGGCTTGACAGCTTCCGCGCAGTTGTTGTCGGCGACACCCTCGAGGATACAACGAACCAGTCTGGTTTGCACGCCAGTCCCGCAAGTCACCGAACACTGAAAGCGGCCCGCCGTATTTACACCATCGTCGGGAAAAATTCACGCTGGACCCAACTCGGCGCGATCGTAAATTTTCCATGCGAGATTTACCTTCGACCAGTCCGAGGTGAACCATTCCGGTGGACAGGCAGACGGTGTTCTGCAGACTTGCTCATTGGCTGGCCTCGAGTCGCTGCAGTTGCTTGCTGGCAATACGACGAATTCGTTGCTCGTCCTCGCCACGCAAAGGACGTCCCGGGACTGGACACCCACTCCGCAGGACACCGAGCACTGAAACGATATCCATGTAACGCACTGTCGCCTCGAAAAGTCCGCCAGAATGTCCCGTAAACCGGTTATGGTACACTTCATTCTACAGGGTGTCCCGTGAAAGTTCAACGAAATTCAAAACAATCATTTTAAACAATTTAAACAATTTTTCGAAAGAATCAAGCCGTCCCGAGAAGGAATCGCGACTGCTCTAGGATAGCGCAGTAAATACATCGTCGCACCTATGCTACGTCCTTCGAGATTCGCCGCCATTTGCCGGACCTCCGATTGGTCCGCGTTACTCGTTAACAGTAGAACTATCAAACCAGTCGTTTTGGCTGGTCCCTAGGTTTTTCTTTCGCAATTATTAAAGTTATAAAAATATTTTCATCAGAAATTTTTGGATGTACTTCCTTAACCAGTTAAGTGTGTTTGACGACTATATCCGTCATGGAGATGTGGCAGAATTTTGTATATATGCTGTATATATGGATAAATATATCATATATATATATATACAAAATTCTGCCACATCTCTATGACGGATATAGTCGTCAAACACACTTAACTGGTTAACGACGTACAGCTTACAATAAGTGTTGTATGAAATTTTAACAGATCTCGTTATTATTATTGTTAAGGGATTGTATCAAGAGAATGATTCGCGTAAGGGAGAAGTATAAATAACTATATATATATTTAAAGAAAGAAGACGGTGGAAGAGTACTTAGAACTGCACTACATACATTTATACCTGGTATATCTAAAAACAACCTTCAACACATTGTTGACCGGCAGTTTTTCTCAGAATTTATCCCAAGTCGCCGGCTACTATTTCGTAATTGGATGTGGAAGGGAAACAACATAAATTAACTTTAATAAATTCTTCACTGTTGCGTTCTGTCATGGTTGAAATTTTGTTTTCTTTTTTATTGTAAAGGGGACACAACTCGACGGGTTTTATTAGCGAAAGACACAGGTTGTAGTATACCGAACAACAACACTCGATGCTTTCCGATAACGCACTTACCCAACGACGCTGATGCGAGAAAAAAGAGTTTACTCGTTGTCGGTCGGCAATATTTGGGCATGAGGACACGAGTTAACTCCTGATCGATCAACAATGTGTCAACAAATGTGCTTGCCAGAGAAGGCATCGACTATTTCGAAGGTGTACAGTTTTTTACAAGTGCAGGGATTTACAGTGCATTTTCCCAACGATTACAAAGCAATGTATATCGTTGGATTTATTGTTCGGTAGTTCCAGCGTTAACAATTCGAGAACGAAGCGACAAATCGCGACGAATAAAATCGCTGCTCGCATCCTTCTCAGGGATTCCCAATTTTAAAATTTCGAAATTTATGGAACGTCCTGTATTTCTATCGAAGTTCGAATCGATAGGAGTTAAATCCTGACCGGTCAACAATGTGTCAAAAAATGTGCTTGCCTCAGAAGGCATCGACTATTTCAAAGGTGTAGTGTTTTTTACAAGTGCAGAGATTTACAGAGATTTATAGTGCGTTAATAATTCGAAAACGAAGCGTCAAATCGAATAAAAACGCTGCTCGGATCGTTCTCAGGGATTCCCGATTTTTAAATTTCGAACTTTATGGAACGCTCTGTATTTCTATCGATGTTCGAATCGATAGGAGTTAATTCCTAACCGGTCAACAATGTGTCAAAAAATGTGCTTGCCTCAGAATTCATCGACTATTTCGAAGGTGTAGAGTTTTCTACAAGTGCAAAGATTTACAAAAGATTTTCAGTGCGTTAATAATTCGAAAACGAAGCGTCAAATCGCGGCGAATAAAATCGCTGCATGGCTTCTTCTCAGGGATTCCCAATTTTTAAATGTAGAACTTTATGGAACGCCCTATATTTCTATCGATGTCCGAATCGATAGGAAGGCGCCTTGCGTTTCGCCAACGAAACATTTCCATTTCACAGTGTGTCCGTACGCGAGATCAATGGGATCGTTCAGGCGTGAGAATCTATTCTAGTTGTCGGCTACTAACGAATGTCCATGGGCCAGTGAACCACTTGGCGCTATCGCAACTGGTTCCTCTGCCGAAGCACTGTCTCTCGGCTTCCGGTCTCTCTTTGGGATTGCAAAACAGCTCACTGCCATCGGCGCAGGCCACTTGCCTCGTCTCCACTCCGATGCCACACTCCGCGGAGCACTGGAACATCGACCAAAAGGTTCGTACAGTTTAGAGATACGTTCGGACTATGTACCATTCTCCGCTTTCGAGACCGTTATTTCGATTCACCTTGGACGACCAATCGGTGTGCAACCATGGCGCCTGTTGCCCGGCGTTATTTCGAACGCAGGGGACCGATTCGCATACTCTCTCGGACTCGGGTTTGCTGAATGGCGAGCAGGCCTTGCCCGACGTGATGCACGTCACTGTTCGGTTCTTTGTACCTGGGCCACAGGTCGTCGAACACTGGAATCGCAAAAATAAAATCAAACGCTTTTAACTACGCTCTACGTTTTCTACTCTCTACGTTTTCGCGCTTAACAATTAACCCTTTGCGCTCCAAGAAATTTTCAATCGATTTCGGTGAAATTTTCAGCACGCGTATAACTAACACAGTTCTGAAAAATGCATATTTCAAATTTTTATATACGAGTAGAAATAAAAATGTTTTAAAAAATCTCTTTTCTACTTTCCCACCTAATTTCTACCAATTAGAATTATATAAAAATTATTTTTCCATATCATTTACTAAATCAATGCTTGTAGTTGCTCCAGAAATATCAAGTCGTTTGGTTAAATTTCGAAAAAGTTATTTAGATTTAAAGAGTGTCCGAATACTTTCGCGAGCCACTGTACAAACTTCGACACGAAGCATCATCGTTGACGAAAATAAGTCACGCGTACGTGACAGCGGCCGGCAAAGTGTTGAAATCGCGAAACGAAAAGTGAAATCGATGACTCTTGTTAGCGGCACTCGAGAAGACGCGTTTCTTTCGCGCACAGATCGGCTTTGTGCCGATGAGCGTAATATAAATCAGTAGCGTAGGCATTAACACTATTTCAGCAAACACCGAGAATGACTGGATGCAGGAGCAAGAAGCGTTCGGAAGAAACGCGTTCTCGTTCGAGAGGAGGAGACGTGTTCGAGTAGGTTCACACGCGTGAACGATGGCGTCAAGCGTACTCTAGGATTATCGGAATCGTAAAAACAGGGCCCACTTACCGGTCCCCAAGGGCCCGCGTCCCATCTGGGCGCGTCCGAGTGCATGTGCCTCAATTCCGGGGCAACCGGGCACGCAGGTTTCACGCAGGTCATCACGGTGATCAGGTCCGGCGGTTGTTCGCACGCACCCGAGGCAACCGGCATCGTCAGGTTAGCGTTCAGTTCCTGCACGCAGTTCAATTTGCGTATCCTTGTGCCGGACCCGCAGCTCACCGAGCACTCGCTCCACGGTTCCGGCGTCCACCTGAAAGCAGCCTCGCTAATTCGATGATCGGCCCTTGTGAATTTGAAAATTGTATATATTACCTGGCTCGGCAGGGGTGGTCGTTGCAGTAGACTGGGGGTGGCAACGGCTTTCCCACGTTTCGACATCGGCGATCGTTCACCACCTGCTGGTTCGACTCGCGGAAGCATTTGAATAATGCCATTTGCACCCCTGGACAGGTTTCGGTTTGCGAATGCAGTTTGATTTGGCAAACAGAATTACCGAGAAAGTAGCTGCGTGTCTGAGGGATGCGAGACGCGAATGGAACACGAGCAGACGAAATAAAATAACGCTACGTAACGTCACCGAACGCTAAACCTATCATTCCTGCTCAAAAGGGCCATTTTCAAATTTTTCATTTCACGATTATTGAAATTATGAAATTTCTCTTGCAGAAACCGGTTAAATAGACTTCTTTGTACGATTGCGTTTCTGTACATTTTAGTCAGTCGAAATAATTAATTTTATCATTTTTATAAGGCAATGTCCACTCCAAGCAATTTTAATTCCTAACTCGACACATCTTTTGTCCTAGAATAATTCCATTGTACTTGGTTCTTCTCTTTCCGTGTATACCAAATTTGTTCAATTATTACTAGCTTCTTAAACATTGTGACTATTTGTCTGACCATTTGCAGTATCGCCTCAGAGGAGCCATTGGAGTGTCAAGGGTTAATGCTCGGTAGGTTTATAGTTAACCGTGGATAATCTAATCGACGTCGTCGTAAACATCTTATTGGCTGTACCTACTCGAAGGCATTTTTAAATTCGTTTACACCAGACGTATTTCAATCAGATTTTTCAAAGAACAAGTTAGAAGCATCTTAATCCTCATTGTAACTATCTATCGCACTGCAACGAACAAGATATCAGAAATTTATGATAATTGTCGTACAATTAACAATTATTATTTTCACTATCTACTTAATTTTATTACTATATTTATACTTAATTAATTCACTATCACTATTAACACTTTGACTGCCATGTCACCCGTATATGGGTGACGGAATTATTTGTACTGTTCTTAAATAAATTTTTATATTAATACATTCATTTGTAACAACGTTGATAATTATACAGAAAGTGCAAGAAGGTAGGGGGACCACTTTACGACATACATTTTACTTTTTCAATTTTTATTTCAGTCAATATTTCATTTCGATTTTATAGAAATTTCGTAGCTGCTAGTTTGATAGTCAAAGTGTTAATTTCATTGTGGATTCGATATGGCAAATCAAATGACGATCTCCGGTGGTTCAGAGGATTCTCATGGAAAAATAAAAATAGAAAAGTAATTGCGTCTCATCTTGTTGCGAATATTGTCTTAGATAAACTTCCGTTTACTATTTTCAAGTAATATCCGTCCGACGTTGCTCTCTTGTTGCTTCCTATAAAACGGCGAGTGGATTTCGGTAAAGTCCCGTCAGAATACGACGGAAATTATGGTCGAAAGTGTCCATTGGAGCGTTAAACGAGCGATTAGGGAAAAGAGCTGCGCACGCTATATCGACAAGCTCGTCCTTCGATGGATCTGGTAATCGAGTATCGCGCGTGGGAAGCCGAGAATCGTTCGTTTTGGTATTATCGCCGAGTTCGTAGGACCGTGAGAGATTACAAGGCTCGATTCGCTCGTCGCCATCACGGAAGTTCCGTCCAATTCACGAAATTTATTAGCAGGAAACCCCACAGGAAGCGCTCGTCCCACGTTATATTATTATTTCCCATCGACCGAATGTTACACGCGTCCCTGTACAACCCGGCACCGCCGAGATTTCATTTAGACTGACAGCTCATACGGGCCAGACAAGATAACGTCCTCCCGCCTGTCACTGTCACCTTCGCTTCCTTCCACGACAGTGACACGCTCCCTTCGTCTTTCGTCATTCTACCGTTTTCGAAGGCGAGAGATCGGCAAGAGCCATTAAAGCCATCGGTTTGTTTTAAATTTTCCTCGTCGAACGCCCCTGACCGTTCGCGAGCAATCGACAGAGTCTAATTGCCTGGAATTGTCTAGACGCCGGTACGTCCGTGATACGATTCGGTCAGATACTGCCACTTTTTAGACATTTATAGGCAGGCTTAACCCTTTCGGTGATGAGCGAAAGTATCGTAGCTATGCGAAGAATACCGAGCTCAATTTAAAGAATTTGTTAAGGTTTGAGACGCCACGGCATTTAACATCGAACCTTATTCTCTAACAAGTTAAGCCCAAAAATAATGTTTTTAATTCTTTTGCAACGAAATTAGACCATTTATGAAGTATAACAGTCAAAATGACTGGTTCCTGATTTTTTCATTTACAATTATTGAAATTATAAAAACATTTTCACCAAAAGTTTCGAATGAATTTTTTCATTGAAACAGACATTGCAATAAAAATTTTACGATATCTGAATGGATGCAATTTTGTCATTATTACAGAGCAATATACATCGGTCGGATTTATTATTCGGTAGTTCTAGTTTTAAGAGGAAGGGACAGAATGTTCAGAACTGTTAAAATCGGTAGGTGTTGCACAATTTTTCTATTACGCCCCAAATTGGTGATTTTTCCCCCTTTTACCATAATCGAAAGAGTGATTGCCCTTCGAGCTTTGGTAGGAGATCGAATGTTTAACACGTTAAGCGCCACGCCGAATTTCTGTACCGTTCCGTTCAAGCCACGGTTAGCC
>CM052093.1:19868251-19878720 GCA_028453745.1 Agapostemon virescens | reverse complement strand
TTTTTTGACAGGCACCACTAAAATTGCCAACATTCCGTTCGACTCGTACTAAAACCAAAAGCGAAAATCGCAAATTAATTTCTGGAGGGCGGTTACAAAAATCGAGCTCCGATCTTCGAGTGCTCGCTAAATCCAGTCACGAAAAAAATCGCGTTCAGAGAATCGAAAGTACTTTTCTTCCCGAGTGGTATAATGCTCGGGGGAATAGTGTTGATCGTTCGCGCGTCTGTTTTTCGCGTGTTTCGCGTGAATAATCGTGGTGCTCGCCCGGATCGATCGAATACTCGAGCCGGGGGGTGGTATCAGGTTTTTCTTGATCGTTTTCTGCGCGCAGTCAGACGAGTCCCTCGGCTTGACAGTATCAATCTCCGCGGGCAGACAAGCCGCACGGCGCTCGTGTATATTTACATTCTGGTCGCGGGTATGGTTGAAGCGACGCGAGCATCCGAATCAGGTATTTCGTTGCCACGATCGATCGATCCTGCAACAAAGATGGAGAAACCAACAAATCACTGGACGCTGTTTCGCGCGATTATCCATTTACATTTTCTGAGTCACGGCGCGTTGCGCAAGGCCCGTGTCTCGCGCGCACATAACATAACCGCGCAACAACCGAACATAATCGGCGATGAAAAATGCATTCGATTAACGCGCGGAATCGCGGCGATTCTGGTTACCTGTCGCGACGAACGGCGGCGCAATCATCGGCCTTCTGTTCGGCGTCTCCTTTAACGGCAACATGTACTTGTAAAGCACTCCGGGATTCATTTCCTGCGCCAGGATCTGCGGGTACAATTCCAAAAATATAGCACGCTCATAATGTGCGATAATAAACAAGAAATAGCAACAGCCGCGATATGAGAAAACGGGAAACGATGTAAAGTGGAGTGGGGTAAGTGCACCCCAGTTTTTAGTAAGTTTGACTTTCAACTCAAATATCTTGAATTTGTTTTATAATAATTTAACATTTATTGATATCAACGAATACTTGAGTTAGTACTCTTTAATTAACATTGGCAATAATGTCAATTCCACTTGTGTATTTTAATTTTTTAAGAAAATTGTAAAAAATTGCAACAACTGTGCACTTTTCCAGAAAATGGGGCAAGTGCACAATCGACAGTTAAAATCTATTTGGTGCCTTATATTCTATGCTACTATTGATATGTCTGCTACAAAATGCTTTTTACCGCATTCAAATATGTTGTTTCGTTTCGGCGTAAAGCAAATAAATAATATAAATAAATAAATACAAAGGGATACGATGATATTATATTAATAATAGTCCGTTTATGCACTTATCCCACTCCACCTTAGGACGTTTAGGATCGCGAGATATCGCGTTTCCTCGCGTTCAGCGAAAAGAAATCAAAGATGGAGGGAATCGAAACCGTTTTTCGTCGACGTTCTGTGCGCTCGATGTACTCCTGGGATATTCCCAAAGTGAAACTGTCATTTCAGTGTGTTTCACTCGGCGAATATCTTGCTACGGACGGATCGTAGAACCGTGCGTAGAATCCTTGTACGAAAATCGATTTCGATTCATCGATTCTATACAGGAGCGCAAAGGAGAGGTGTCGAAGGGAAGCGAGACTGATTGGCTATTAGATCAATGGAGACGTTTGAATCCCTGGCTGTTTGTACTGGGACTAGGAGCAATGTACACTGTTATAAATAAATTGCGGATTTATTTATACGCGAAATGTTAGATTTTGTATTTTGGACGTACACAAATTACGTTCCAAATGTCTTCGTAGAATTTCTACTGGATGCATCCTTGCAATAATCAAGCCTGTGCTTTTGTTAACTCTTAGTATTTGAATGGCGCTGCTAAAAATTGCCATGCTATTATTTAAACAATTTTTATATAGCTGGGTTTGCAGTTAAGAAATCGATAAAAATTCTAACGTTGCAAGTACGAGTAATAGTAATTAATTTCATATAAACGGAAGGAAATGAACCATGTACAATGAAGCTATTACAGGTGAAAATATTATTTCGATTTTTTAATGGAATTTGAGTGCAAAAGGTTAACTGACATAGGGTTTGCAGATGTTCGGTTTGTCTTGTAACTTCGAGATCATTCTTTCGAAGAACAAAGACGTGCCTTACCCACTTTTTAAATATAAAGTCACTGTTACATTGAAAAGTATTCCATTTTATTAACTACCCCTGAGTTTCCTACCCCTGACTAAAACTAGTCTGGGAAATTTAATTCATACTTCAGTCATTCGAATAAATTGAAGATAACATATGAAACTTTTTAAATAATTATAATTTTTCCAACGCTTTAAAATGTTCATCTACATTCTAACCATAACTGAAAAAGATCCGCAATTCAGCGACAACGTTCTCCGCTTAATTTGCAATTTTCCACTTCGAGGACGCAAGATAAAATTTTATTGAGAGATTGTATCAAGCGAAAAACTCGCCTAAGGAAAAAGTATAAATAACTATATATATTTAAGAAAAGAAGGAAGGAAAGACATCAGCTATTTCTAAGCTGCAAACTCTTCTACAAATGCACGAATTCTCAGTGCATTTCCTCAACATTAACCCTTAGCACTCCAATGGCTCCTCTGAGGCGACACTAAAAATTGTCAGACTATTGGTTAAAACAATTGTCACATTACAATGTTTGTATTTAGGAAGTTAGTAAAAATTCAAGTGTTGTGCGTACGATTAACGGTAACAAATTTAACCCTTAGCACTCCAAGCAATTTTAATTCCAATATTGACACACCCTTTGACTTAGATTAGTTCCATTATACATAGTTCATTTTCTTTCGCGAATGTAAAATTTATTATAATTATTCGTACGCTCAACATTTCAATTTTTATCATCTTTTTAAGTACAATCATTGTAATGTAAAAATTGTTTTGAATAATAGTCTGATAATTTGTAGTGTCGCCTCAGAGGCGCCATTGGAGTGCTAAGGGTTAACCCTTTGCACTCCGAGCAATTTTAATTCCAATATAAAGACATTCTTTTGGACCTAGTATAGTTCCATTCTACACGGTTCATTTCCTTTCGTGCATATAAAATTTATTATAATTATTCGTACACGCAACATTTCAATTTTTATCATCTTTTTAAGTACAAACATTGTAACGTAAAAATTGTTTTGAATAATAGTCTGACAATTTGTAGTGTCGCCTCAGAGGAGCCATCGAAGTGCTAAGGGTTAATATGCACGGAAGGAAATGAATCGCATACAGCGAAATTCCTCTGGCACAAAAAAAATACCTTAAAGTTAAGAATTCAAATTGCTCCGAGCGCAAAGGGTTAAAATCAAAGTCCTCCTGTACTGTTGTCCTCGTTGGACTTCCTAATCCTACAGATTCGATTTCTATCGATTCGTTCTAGCGTAAGTTAAGTCACGTTGTACAAATTTGTTTGGCAATGCGAACGGAGTTCGAGATCGGTTGGGAAAGTATTCGAGCGCACAGAAGGCCTCGATTAGGGTTACATCGGGTGTTATATACGATTGTACCTCTAAATGCAAGGAATCGTTGAGCGGCCCGGTCGCCAAGATGCACTCGACACGGCTTTTGTCACCCCTCTGGTATGTTAATGTCGTGCCAGCCACTTTATAAGCGCCGCTCGGACTGTATGCCAACGGCCCATTCAGGATGTAACTACCGTTACTGTCTCTCAACGCTAAACAGATCGGATCGATCGTTAGAAGAAGCTCCGACGGTTGTCGCCGGTGCGGTTATCCTCCATCCGTCTCTCTTACGTTATGTTTCTCGCTTTTTGTTCGGTTCGCCTACCTAAGAAATTGCTACTGAACCGTAGTTCGGAGATGTTGAGAGACATGGCTCCCTTCGGTATAGTGGTCACGGGTTTATGACCTCTTGGCAGGATCGGCTCCATAAAAATACCCTCGTAGAGACGACAACCTTTACCCTGACCACCGCAGACACCGCAAGCGTCCATCGTTACGCCGGAACCTACCACACCGTCGCAACCTACCGGCTGAACAGAGAAAATCAGAAAAAAAAAAATCATTTCGAAATGACGCACGGTCTGTATGGTTTTAACTTTCGTGCGAAGCACGATCGTGACAGAGCGTAGGCGGGCTTTCGCAGCTGGTCGTTCTCTTCGCCCGCGAAACGCAGTAGTTTGCGAGCTAATTGGCGGCCGTTACGGAACTTCTGCGGAAACCTCGAATAAAACTTCGCGATTTATTTCGCGAAAAAATTTCGTTGACAATTTAACGTCGTTCTGCCGGCTACGGCAATTAACAGTTTGACAGGCAAACTGGCAGCTCTAAAAATCCGATAAAATCGATGCAATTTTATGAAGTAGAAATTGTTGGAGATATTCTGGCTGATTGCACCATCTATTGAATTCAGTTTAGCACTAAGCGTAAATATAATAATATTATATTATAGTGTGCAATATCTCTATACAAGATTGTTGTAATTTTTTTGTTTCTATCTACTGTGCAAATATATCGGAGAAGAAATAAATTAAGTTTCTCTGTAAGACAAAAGGAGACTCAATTCTTTTGTATACATTGCTTTATTTCAACAGAAATTGTAAAAATAAAATGTATCGCTTCGAGCAGTCCCTCTGAACTTCTTGCATTTTCTGCATCACTATAAAGTTAAGTACAGCAAATATATTAACATGAAAATTTCATTTACAAGCCGCACGAACGATTCTGTCATTTATGTACGGGTGACATAGCAGTTAAAGTGTTAGAAGTGTTGCAAGACATTTTTTCTAAATCTGATACAAAAATGTATTTCAGTTTCTCGGGGTAATTTTGTCCAGTATTGTCCAAAGTATCGTCCATCGTTGGTCGCTACTTTCCCCAATTTTTTCTCCTTCCGGCATATCTCCTAATAATTTGACTGCCATGTCAGCCTCATATGGGTGACAGAATTATTTCTCCATGTTTAAAAACAAATTTGTACATTAATATATTCGTTGCATTGAATTTAGTTAATATCTGAAGAATACAAGAAGGTTGAAGGATAAATGTATGCCATACATTTAAAATTTCCAATCGCTGCCTCATTACGTAAATTACTTTGACTTTGTGGAATTTTTGAGCTCGTCAGTTGGGCAGTTAATGTGTTAAATGGACTTACGCTACTTTCAAAATAAACTTTTTTATCGCTTCATCAACCAGCAAATTTTCGTGTTACAAAATCTTAACGATTTTAAATATATTAGTAACAAGTTGCCTCAGAATGAAAAGATCTTGTAAAAATGTAACTATTATGGTAGCTGACTCGATTGTTTTAAAAATGGACTTACGCCACTTTCAAAATAAACGGTTCATATTCCAAAAGCTGGAGCAACAAAGCTCTGAACAACCACCGAATAAAATAATCTGCAGAAAAATGTGTTGGGGTTGCGAAGCGACTTCGCTAAAGCAGTGAAAATCGCGAAATCGTGTGAACCGAGCCGGCAAACTCTTCGATTCCCGGATGCGTGAACTCGAACACTTGCAGTCGCGGTTTCCGGCGGCTTATCATCGCCATTGTCTCGCATAAATCACGTCGCGCAAACGGTTTTCAAGTCAACGCGGTACAAAAGTCAGCTTAAGCGGGTGCGCGGCAGCGTGCTCGATAAATAAAAGAACGGAACACGATGTCGAGCAACGCGGCTCGTTGGAAAAACAAAAAAGAGATCGCAACAGACAAAAGAGGATTGCTGGTGCGCGCGTCGCCGACAGGTTTAATTAGAAGCAAAATGACAAAGACAGAGAGGGGAGAGAAAGAAGCAAAAGACCGGGGAAAAGTGCGCAGCGCGATTCAATTTATTCGATCGTATCAGGGATGAATCGCGATCAATTTCCGGCGAAACTTTGTGTTTCTGTTGATCGTACCTTGCATTGTCCGGCGACACAGAGCCATCGGTCTGTCCGCTCCATAGAAATGCCCGTATTATGTCCACGAAGATTCGGAGCGTCGCAGGGTGTGCCGTCCATTACCGACGGTTCAAGCGTTGCGTAAAAACGCTCGCCAACGGCTCGGCAATTCAGGGCGCAGGAGTTCGGCGCTGGACAACAGTAATTATGGTTAAGAACACGCGAGGAAGGGGGAGGGGGATCTGGGGAATAGCCACAGGTGAGAGAAGCAGGTTGGGGATCGAGTTCGGTAAAATCATTCGATCGCCGCAGTCTTAAATCGAACGTTCTAATGGGTGGTTTTAGCGCTAGAGGGCAGGAACGAGCGCGATTAGCCCCGCGGGGCATAGTTCTGGCCCCGTCGGTGCCGGGAGCAGCGTGGCCACGCCCACTCGAGCCGGTTTCGGACAGAGCTAGAGCCGAAGGTATAGAGCTAATAGCGTTACATTTGTTTCTCTGGAATCGTCTACTTGGAACCAGTATCTCGGTTGACGATTCAGAGCACGGATAAGCTTCGTCGACACCGAGAGTAACCTGGCCACGCCTACTCGAGTCGGTATACGCAGAATTCAAACGAGTTATATCTGATTTCGACTGGTAATATCGTTTCATTCGTTTCCTCGATATGATTTACATCGAATCGGTGTCGCGATAGTTCATCCAACGCATAGAATGTTGGGCACTGTTCTAGCTCTGTCGAAATAAAGAGCTAGAAAGCCACGCCTACTCGGGGCAAGATAAATAGCGTTTCGTTCCTAGTAACTGCTTCGACGAAAATTGTAACATTTAGAATAATACAACAATACTTGCTTTTAATCTTTTCTCGTGGTCTCCGACGGTCACGACGTTAAGGGAGAAAAGCAGTGCATTACGCGAATCGCGATCAGAGAATCATCAGACAATCGTAACTCTTACAAAATGACGTCCACTCCTTTTAATCCATATCCGTGCCCTCCTACGGTCGCGACTTTAAGGGGGGAAGCAAATGCACCGCACAAACCGTCTATTTCACTTCATGAACCTTGAAGACGCTCGGTCACTTCGCGGAGAACGAACTCGACCGGCATAATTGCAAGGAACCTCGGTAGTGGAGCGTTTCTGAGACGCGCCGTTGGTAATTACAACGTCACGCTTAAACGTCAGACTGTCGACGAAACTGCGAACTCAAGGAACTCGAGTGGCTTTAACTCACCGTCCAGGAAGGGAACCCAATCGTAGCTCTCGCCCTTGTAGTTTCTTCCGTTGTACTTGGCACATTGTTCGGCCCGCAAATCCTCCGGGAAGTTCGGGCATTTCTGTCGCAAGTAACGGCTTAATTAAACTCCTGGTAATTACGGCAGATCGGACGGAGAAAGCTCTTACGCCCTCGTAACTTTAGCCGACGTCGGACGCGTTACCCGGTCTTCGATCGCGATGCATTTTTTCGCGGTGGATCCGAACGGGATTTAGTGTGCCAAGACGTTGAGAACAGCCAACCACGTTTACTCTCCTTGAGAATTGTGGCATAGTTCGGAATAGGACGCAGTAGGAAATATCAACGCGTACAAGGTGAATCGTTAGCCTAGTAATTTCCGGGTTGGAGATTACTCACGGACCACGAGAAGCGAGGGCGCCTGCAAACCACTGTCTTCCCAACAGAAATTGCGGCAAAGAATGTTGAACATGATGTAACCCGGTTTCCACCGGGGCAATCGTCGATCGCATAAAGTCACTGATCCAATTTAATCCCTGGTATTCGATGAAATCTTAACACTAGAACTACCGAACAATAAATCCAACGATGCACATTGCTTTGTGACGATAATAGCAAGACTGCATCTATTCAAACATTATTCAATTTTTATTGTAACATGTGGTTCATTAAAGAAGTACATCAGAAAATTACTAACGAAAACATTTTTATAACTTCAGAAATTGCGAAAGAAATAAGTAGGGACCAGTCATTTTGACTGGTTTGATAGTACCTAGTGTTAATTAAGCTGTAGATGCAATGGCAGAAGAGGCATTTCTAGGCAAAGCCTGCAAAGATTGGCCAATATTGGCCGTGGTACGATTTTGAAAATTTCGAGGCGTTCGAAATCGCGAAAATGGGCAAAATAGGGTTGATAAAATGAAGCGTCCTGAAGTCCCCTGAAACGCTAGCCTAGAAAATGAGGGCTCTTCTTAAAGAGGAAGGTTTCAGGAAGATTTTGCCGGTGGATTCATGTCGATAGCTCTAATAGTTTGGTCGGGGGACGCCTTCAAAGATTGCCAAATATCGCCAACTAGTGAAGGGACGACCCCCTACCTGTCGAAAAATTGGAAATAATTGGAAAAACATTTTGAATCGCCGATTCTTTTGTAATTCTGGTTATACGTTTCTAGACCAATAGACAGAGTCTATGGCAATTTTCAGGTCGATCGGAATGGAATTATGATAAATGTGCAGATCGGGGAAACCCGCAAACCCCCAAACTGATATTTTCTGAGAGGGATAGATATCGGTCGAAAAACTTAGTATACCAGATTCTTTTCTAACTTTGGCTACAAGTAACTGGGCGTGTGGGCAGTGTGTATACCAAATTTCAGCTCGATAGGAATGATATTACGGCCGTGGCGCGACTTTGAAATTTTTGGAATGTTCAAAATGGCGAAAATGGTGAAAATGGGCTTGAATGTTATTGAGATGAGACTTAGGGCATCGTCAAGCTTAATATTCACAGTTGACGTAGGAATTTTGCCTAGAAGGAATTTTTACCGGTGCTCCCAAGCTTTGAAGAATTATGGGGTCATGGAGTTCCTGGGGTGATCGTCGATTTCGGTTTTGGGGGTTGCCATTTCTCCAAATACAATTCTCGGGGGGCCTCAATGGGCCGGATGCCTTCCAGAACGTGGAGATCACAGAAGTCCCATGGCGATCGATTTGCTGTCGCAGCGCGATTTTAAATTTCCGCGTCTCAAAATCTCGAAAATGGCCAAAATGGCTTTGCTATAATGATATTTTCTGGAGCTCCCTGAAGCGCTTGCCTTTTGATCAGATACGTAGTTTTTTTTTAAGGAAGGTTTGGAGCAGACACAGGCATTTTTTCAAGTCGGGATTCAACGATTCTGGTAATCGATTAGTAAATGGTTCGTAGTTAGGATCGTTCATAGCTCACGATTCACCTGTTTGTCGAGCACGGTATCGTTGTTTGTTGAATATTCAAGCGACAGGCGCGTTTCGCGAACGCGTCCCCGCTAATTATGCTCCGCGACGATTTGAACAAAGTCTGCTGTTGGTCGCTAACGAAGTACAAACGTTAATCTATCACGCGGACAGGGGTACGAACGCGTAAACATCAAGCCGCGGCTGTGCATGTCTCGTTGATTTACCTGCATGTTGCACGTGTGGTATCGCTTGTATGTGCCGATGCAGATGGGCCGCGAGCTGCTCGTCCCGTTCCCCGAGATGATGCTCCTCTTTCTCAGAGGCCTCCTGGAACAAATCGCTTGCATTAGCGCCGCCCATCGCTCGATAGTCCCTTGATCACCTGTCCACTCGATCATCAGTCGTTCTGCTGCTTGTTAGACGCGAGAAACAAATGACACGAGTGCACCTTTATCGTTCTGTGATTCGGTCTCATTCTAGCAATCTTGCTCAGCAAAGTTTTCTTGCGTGCGCACCTCCTCTTCAAGTCGGAGGATCTGTCAGGTGACTAAGAACATTTGTGCTCGTACTCTGCCATGTCATATATGGCATTGGGGACACTAGTATTCGATCGTTCCCGTATACTCTACGGATTTTATGCATTCGTAGAAAAATGAGCAGATGAAATGCAAAACAGGAAGAACGGAAATAATAACGTTGCTAAAATGATTTAACATCGAACCTATCCGAGCAAGTGTTGAATTTGTAAAATCGTTTTTATAGGAAACGATTGGATTGATTTTTCTCATGTTCATAAAATCAATACCGTGTGAAAGTAGCATAAATTTGTGGTTAGTTTGTTTATACAGCTTCTTCTAATGTAACAAAATTTTAATTAGTATAAAAACCCTCAGTCTACGTATTTATTTTAATTAATAATTTTTTCTTCGTTTCTTTAATCGAAGATTAAAAGATTATGTAATTTACGTGAGAAACTCTTTGATACTAAAATTAATAAAATGTTGAAAGGCAGTTGAAACGAATGCAAGATAAACTGTTATAAACAAGGGATAACTGTTGGACTGTTATAGGCTGTCCGAACTATTTTAGGCTATCGACTAACATGGCACGCGTGATCGAATGTTAGTGGACCGATAGTTGTCGACCAAAGCGGTCACCAATCACCGGCTGACGATAGTGGGCGGCCATAGTCCCTGTCATAAATCCTACGGAAGGAGGACAGCTCTGCCATCCGTCTTCAACCCCCAGAACACGTTGACGCTAACACGTTCCTCGTCTAACAGCTTGTCTAAGCTCCGCGTGCAGTAGTTCGTCCCGGAATGGATCAGACCGTCCGCGGTATAGGTGACAGTCGCCACTGACGCGAGAATTCGCCTATTCATGAAACGATCTAGAGTCGTCACAAACTATTCTCGCATTCAGAATCGTAAAAACCAGTACAGCGTTTTGTGTCTCTGGTAACTATTGCGGTTCTT
>CM052093.1:19849008-19867751 GCA_028453745.1 Agapostemon virescens | reverse complement strand
GCACCGATGCACAAAAGTGCATAAAATTAGTTGCATATTATGCACCGCCTGATACCATTTAACTTCTACTTATAATATTTTCTTCTATTCTCAACCATTTAGGAGGTACAGCCTGTTCCAGTTGCGTGGGACACCCTGTATATGGACAATTGTTAATTTTCAAAGAGTGATTTCGGTGGCTCTTTCATTCCTACCACTTCCGGTAGAAATTGGCTCGATTATTGCCCCATGGAAAACAGAAAACAATATATATATTATATAACAATATATATAAATATATGGACAATTGCTAATTTTCAAAGAATGATTTCGGTGGCTATCCCGTTTCTACCACTTCCGGTAGAAACCGGCTCGACTCTTGCCCCATGGAAAGCAAATAATTACTTCAGGACGATTGTTAATGTTTTCAAAGAATTATTTCAATCCTACTGCCGCCGTCGCGCGGCAAACTCGCCAAGTTTAGATAATCACAGTTTAGATAATCCTTTTTTAAATTATCAATCGTCGTGGAGAAAGACTTTTATCGAAAAGAAAGTAAATTATACAATTTTTTGTTTAATAACCAATAAAGTTGTAAGATGCCCTTACATTGGCGCGGGTTCGATGTCCATCTTCTTGACATCTTTCTTCCGCTTCGGTGGCATGGTGTATTAAATTAAAACTGGTTGAGGCGATCGCACGATTTTATTTATGTTATCAGCACTTGTTGTAGATAGTGGAAAGTAATTTTCTCTTGTGCTTATTCCAACGTGGTTAAATCACGTCCTGCGTTGAACGCTGTCGTATCGACCAAACAATACGTCGAGACCATGTTCCGGAAGTTCATTATTTTACGGACATTAACCTATTCGGTTTGTCTTCATCATTTTACCGGAGCACATGTATGCGATACACTTGAAATCTGCCGTGTGAAATTCGAATTTCAATTGCCAATTAAAGGACGCGAATTGCTAACTTCGAGAAATCGAATTTTTCCTTATTTTTAAAGAGCAAATCTAAGACTTTTATCAAGAAGAAAGTAAATTATACAATTTTTTGTTCAATAACCAGCAAAATTGTAACATGTCCTTTTAATTAATTTCTTAAGTTTATAATACTTTCAAATTGTTAAACTCGTCGACAATAAAAGCATATAAAAGTTAAGATAATCATAATCCTTTTTTAATTATTAACCACCATCAAGGTATCTAAGACTTTTATCAAAAAGAAAATAAATTATACAATTTTTTGTTTAGAAACCAGCAAAATCCTAAGATGTTCTATTAATTAATTCCTTAATTTTAAAGTATTTTTAAATTATTAAATTCGTCGACAATAAAAGTACATAAAAGTCGAGATAATCATAGTCCTCTTTGTTACTTCAATCAAGAATTAAAATACAAAATTCTCGCCATACTGTAACTATGCCGACTGGCTTCTACAAATACATATTAACATTTATATCTGCTAAATATTTCTTAATGAAAAAATTCAAGCTTATTTCTCGAATGTGCGAAAAACCGTTCTCAAAATTTCGGAAAGATACGCTTCATAGTTTCTTCGAGAATAAAGTTTAAATACAACGGTTGAATGGTTTCGAATTTGAAATTCAAATGTTCGGTAGCGCGCACAATTTGAACGGAGCTACGTTCAGTCCGCAGTACGAGCTCGTTCGGCAACGAACACCGAAAGGTTGGCCAACCTGAAACGCATTGAATGAAAAATTGATGAGCTGTGAGCATCCGCAGTGCGCATCGTGTGTTGTATTGTGAATGGTGTCGTTACGGGGTACTTTCAGCGAAAAGTTTACTGTCTGGCCTATGATCTGCGGCCGCGAAAATGTTTATGCGTGACACTTAAAACATCAACGTGCACGCGCTGCGATTACGTGGAAAAATCTAAATGAGAAAAGCGTCCGTCCTGCGCTTCTCGGCGACGATATAATCGTGTTGTTCGTAGAGCGGGAACCGTCGAATATCACACAATGGCAGATTTCGACGCGATCTACGAGGAGGAGGAAGAAAACGAGCAGAATTTGGAGGAACACTACGTGACAACGGTGCCGGATCCCATAGTTATTCGGGGAGCTGGAAACATGACTGTGTAAGAAAATGTTTTCACGATCGTCACGTACGCACGGGCTTCAAGATTTTTCAAGAATAAAAAGACGATACTGCATACTCTTTTTACAGAAGATATCACCTGTATTCATTCAGATATCATCATTCTCTGTACTTTGGACAAAGTTGAAATTGCATACAGTATGACAAGAAAGTATTCGAATCCTTGCTATTAGCACGTTATTTACCTGGTGGGTGTTAACACTGGAACTACCGGACTGGTCAAAATGACTTGTTACTGATTTTTTATTTCACTGTTATTATAATTGTGAAAATGTTCCCATAAAAATTTTTTTAATGAATTTCTGCATTAAAGCACATATTAACATAAAAGTTGTACGAAATTTCAGTAATTGCAACCTTGTTGTTATTATAAAGCAATTGTATATTAGTTTGGTTTAGTGTTTGGTAGTTCTAGTGTTAAATTGTGTTTGAAAGTTCGTGGTTTATAGCTAAGGACTACGGAATAAATTTCTTATTTGTTGTAATTGTTTTAATCAAACGGATATTCTGGAATTGTTATTTTAAAAACATATCTGAACGCCTATTAATAGACGTCCTGTAGGTAAAGCATTTAAACAAGTGTTTACACTTTAAACAATAAAAACGTGCATGTCGGAATTCATTTGTGAAGTTAATGTTATAATTACCGTAGGTGCAAATATTAAGCATATGTAGAATTTAAAGTATGTACTAGGTTTTTAATGATTTTAGATTTTAGGGAATTTTAGACTTTTAAAATCTTCCATGATTACTGATCACAAATCGTTCAGGGGGTTAACATGTTTATGGAAATGCAGAAAAGAATGTACAGTAAATAAATAGAAGTCAAATATTTGTTTTGACCTTGGCTTTCGCATTAAAGTAATAAAAAAATATATGGTCTTGTTTCAAATATAAAATTAACAACTTTGAAATCTTAGAAAATGTAATTTCGAGAAAATTTGTGTTCATCTGCAAGTGTTCAAATACTTTCATGAGTCACTATAAGTAAAGTTAACATGTGCAATGCAGCTTTTAAGAAAGTTTGACAATTATAACTGTAAAATGAAAAAATGATGTAGTTTGCTATTTATTTTTTAATAAGAGAATCAAGAACTTTAGATCTACAATAGTATAATATAAATAAGTAAATTTACTTTTCAGATTCGGTCTTAGCAATTGTTTTGAATCAGGGTTTCCAAATGAGCTGGTATCGCGAGTTGCCCCAGAAGAATTCAAAGCAACTGTTATGAGAATAAACAGTGTATTGAAAAAAACTTTACCCGTTAATGTTAAGTGGTTGTTTTGTGGCTGTGTCTGCTGTTGTTGTACATTAGGTTGTTCCCTTTGGCCTGTCATCTGTTTAAGTAAAAGAGTAAGTGTTTGACCATTGTTAAATTATAGATCTTATTTTTTACATAAATTTTACTTCTGTTGAGTTGAAAAGATACAATAGTAATGTTATTTTTTTTAATGTTTATATTTTCATGAAGACACAGCACTCGTTAAATAAATTATTAGAATGGGAAAACAGTAGACTATATCATAAACTTGGATTACATTGGAGGCTGGCAAAACAGAGATGTGATACTTCATCTATGATGGAATATGTAAGTAAATATGTAAATGAATATGCTATAGGACTTTTTTTTAATAACTTTAACAAGTTGTAAATAATGTGTTGGTATTACCAATTCTTTCAATCATTTCAAACTATAGCCACTGATTTTTATCACAAATGCATAAAATCCGTAATATACTTATTATGCATTGTTTTAGTAATTAATTTAAAGGCTATACTCTAATCCAAACTGTATTTAAATAAATGAGCTTATACTGTCTCTAGTTATATCATTGTCTAAGCTGTTCTTACATATTGATTCTTGCTAACATGTAAGCACAACACTTATCTGTTTTCACCTTTCAGGTTCTGTTAATCGAGTTTATTCCAAAAATACCCATATACAAACCTGACTAAAGTCAAGATCTGGATTCATATGTAAGTTGTACACATGTAGCAAATCAGTGCAAGTCTGTGACATGCAAAAAAGCTGTACACTTCTGGCTTATACTGAAAATGGAAGAATGCCACAATAGATAGCACTCGCAGGAGGCATATTTTTGTAAATATTACATGTAGGATTGCACAGTACAATAATTTGAATGATATTAGAAGTGGAGTAAATAATTCTACATTAGTAGAATACAAAAATACGGACAATTCGTTCTTTTTCTATCAAGAGAAATTAAATTTTTTTCCTGCTATTGCTCCATTCAAAGTTGAAAATATTCCATACTTACCGTTTTGCACTGGAAAAGATTATAAAAACGAGAAGGTATACATGTTTAAAATACTGCTTGACGTCTAGTTTGCTAGTCATTAACATGTAATTGTCTTGAACAGTTTTCATATCTTTGTTAATACTTTCCCAAAATGTACACTTTTCAATTAGTGCACTTTCGATATTATGAAAAAATGAAATTTTAAAAGGAATTTAAATGACACGCTAAAAGTTGGAAAGTATTACAATTCTTTGTGTTGCTATTCAGTGGCTGTGATCGAGAATATAAGACTAGCTTTCAATTCAAGCATGTATATTATAAAACTCTTAAAAATTACATGTCTTTGTGTTTGTAGTTTTTATTCATAAGCACGACAAAGAACTTCTGATTTCTCTAAGATGTGTACTTAATATGCAAAATTAATAATTATAGTTAGATTGCGAATATTTATGCAGTTACATCATTTCAGACACAAATTTCTAGAAACGAAAATATTACATTTCATTGAACTATTTTGTGTATTACGTTTTGCTGGTCAAAATAGTATAAATACATAAACGTTCACAGTCTAATTATAATATTAGTTTCTCTATATTAGAATAATAATTTAATATCCAGTACAGTGATTCATACGAACGTTCATCTCCTGAGGTATAATTAAGAAACATTATATTACATTTATATTTTAAGAAAATCGTTTTATAAAATACAGTTCAAAAGATACGTTTAAAATTACATCAATGAAAACGATGTAATTAGCTGTAATCTATACACAATGTGAGTCTTAGAATCATTCGGAAATCGATATACATAGAAAAATATTTTGAGATGTACTGTGCAATGGATTCATGAGCGTAAAAACCATGTTGCTTTTCTTGTGTGTTAAAAAAAAAATTATAATTAAGTAGTACTGTGCAGAATCGATAAATACTAAGGTAAACGTACTTCTAAACAGCGTATTTATAATGTACACGTGTAATCAATGTTTCCTTTTCCTTTTTTTTCTATCAGGAAACTTTTATTTGTTTATTCTTATTGATGTAGGTAAAGTTGCAAATATTTCCTGTGGTTCATAAATATGTAAATGTAAATATAGCATTGGCAAACACAAGAAGTGAGAACAGAATCAACCGTTTGTTAATTAACATTCAGACACGTATTTTAATTGAATATTGTAATTATATTTACTATACTGATAGGACTAAAAGAAAAGATAATTAATAATTTTCATTGATTATAATGTTATAAATAGTAAATTACTTGCGTTATATTTTTTTGTAGACGAAGTGAAAAAGATGTTACACATTTTCATGAGTGTGACTGTAAATATGTTCAAAAATGAAAAAAACCTTAAATATTTAATGAAAATACTGGTAAGCTGATATTGTAAAGAAAACAACTATAGAAAGTATAGAGTTCCCAATATTATAAAATTATTTCGAAGTGTATATTGAGTCTGACGAATTTATTAGTACTCGAACAAATAAACATAGTTATTAAATGAAAGATTCCTTTGAAAATATACAAATTTATTTATATATTGGAATTGTAATAGAGAGGATTGGCTTAAGATGAGAAGATACGAAATTATAAGTCAACTTATATAGTACGAGTCGTTTAACCATATCATCTAAATTTATTTGTAAATTATTTGTTGTCTACCAAACAATTTATGTTTGAAAGATTTTTATACAATAAATAATTTACCAAGTAAATGTAGGTTATAAACGATTAAGCTATATAATACACCAACATACACAAAATTTAATAGATGAGAGAGATATATTTTTGATATAGGATCAATAACGAAGAATAACGTCCCTAGAAACATTAATTTCTTATTTCTACAATTTATATTCTTCAGCCTCAAGGTAGGGCACTATGATCATGCCACAAGCTTCGTACTTATAATTCAGATACTCTTTACTTCTCCTATGGTATCAGTTTTTGCCTAACAAGAAAGTGTTCTCTCTCTCTCTCTCTCTCTCTCTCTCTCTCTCTTTCTCTTCCTTCCTTTATGGGACTTCATACCTAAAAGAAACCATATTCAAGTTTTATAAAATGCAGAACTTGCCAATCCCCTATTCGATAGTACAGTGATAAGAAATCATCTTGTACTGCCTACTTAGTAGCTACCTCCCAGTCTGTTCTTCTCACTGTATTTATGATCCCAAATCGAAGATCTTCTCTGACATGGTTTTCCATGTTGGACTAGTCATATTTGTTGGCAAGCTCTTTGACAATATGGACATGTCCGCTGACACCGAGGAATCGGACGATATGCCAATCCTTCTCGCGAGACCGACAACTTTTCCATTTCCCATTTTAGTTAACATTTTACCTACCGTCGACGACCTAACAATCTTTTAAAAAATGAGTTTTAATAATAATTTTATTCGCAAACCAACAAGTTTTTTTTAACAATATAATCCCACTTGTCTTTGAACTATTATTTAAGAGAAAATTGTTAATAATTGTTTTTAAACACTAATAAGATTCCGGTAGATAAACTGTTAAAATGAAACAAGTTCAGATTTATAATAGAATACGTCTACGCTGATCATGAACAATCTCACAATTATCATAGAGGCACCCCAAGTTTTATTTTTTCTTCTAAATTATAGATTTTAATTGAACATCAGTCAAACCCTCGGTAACAAATCCCCTAATTTGTTCTAACTCATTTTGGAATATGTAGCAACCTCATAATGAGGCGCTACAACCATGCATAATACGTTAAGTACGCTTCATGAATATATATGTAATGATATAGTTTGTAGAAATGTAATTAAGAAGAAAAAAGAATCGGAAACGAATCATTTATCCTAGCGAAGAAGATGATAGAGCAGATTGTACATGAGAAAATTTATTTGAAAAAAGCAGTATTTAATAACATTGTGAAAATAAAGATTAGACTACTATGGTTTCAATGTGTGCCTTTCACTCATGGATTTGTGTGAATTATAAATTTACATAATGTATGTTAAAAATATATTGCAAACTATATTTGTATGAAGCAAAAATAATTCCTATAGAATATGTATAATTAAAGTAAGAATTCTTATAGTAACAAACGTCTCAGATAACATTACATGCATCACAATTCCATCTCTCCACAATTCTTTCATCTATTCCTCCATTACCTTTATATTTATTTAGTGCTAATAATATTATTATTTAAATCATGAATAGAAATAAATTTTTTTACATTTGTTGCAAATAATTGTACTGATTATATCTAATTACTTTAAACAAATAATTAAAATATACTTAATCGTAAATTGTTAAATGAAAATATATAATTCATTTATTGATATACCGTTTGTTAATAGATGTAATGGAGTCAGTAAAATAAGCCTCCTCTATCGAAATTTTTTTATTAGCTAATATGAACTTTAGGGTAAATACCTAATTACGTGTACCGCAGGAGCTTTATCATTGGATGTGCAGATAGATCTGCATTTATTGTTAGTGTACACAAGATGCAAGTCTGTTTCTACTGGCACAGAAGAGGTATGGAGTTGTTATCTGCATTGCAATTATATTTGCCAGAAATAATTCTGTGTTATGATAATTGACAACAGCTGCCTTTACAGCTGTTAATAAGAAGTAATACATCATTATTAGTCATGCCAGTGAAAAGTGCTCATCAGGAGAAGTCACATAGAATTTAAGCAACGTTTTCTTCATACTATACTAAGTGCCCTTAAGGATGTTTTCTTTAAACAATACAAATGTGTACATATTAATACTGATGTTATATGCGTTATTGCAGACTGTAGAAACTACTCAATTTTTAATGAAAAATGATACCAGGTGAGAGGTTGCTTAAATATATCTAAATTCTACTTAAGTAAAAATTCAATTGTACAAAAAAATAATTGTGAAATAGTTTATGTATTTAGGAACCACCCAATGTTGTTCATTAATATTTTTTCACATAATTTTGTTATTATATTGCTTAACAGAAGAAATCTGTCATGTTCACTGCCATTAACAACATTGGACTTCATTTACAATTTCACAAAACCCAATTTAGAAAATGTGTGGCCCTGTGAAGTACGCTTTTACTGGTTGTCGTTACAACCATTTGTTAATATCGTGCGTTTTCTGCTTGGATACATTACGCCATTGATTATAATTCTTGGTAAGTATAGTCTCAGATAGTGTAATATTCTTGTGATTCATTGCTTAATACTGAATTAAATGTTTACATATGTAGGTGTATTATTAAACACTATTTCTTTCGTAATGCTAAGCACTCCTATACTTTGTGAATCAAATTTGTCGCTTTACCTGAAAGCACTTGCATTATCTGATAATGGAGCATTAATTTTTAACTATGCTGTGGGTATTGCAAAGTCACACTTTACATTTGTTAATAATCTTTTCATGGTAAGCATAGTAAATATATTATTCAATTTGTTTCAAATATATTTTAAGCTTAAAGTTATTATTTTATTAGAATAGCAGATTTCTGTGCAGTTTAAATTCTGTTACTATGGAATTCTTTCAATTTACATCAACTTGGCTGGTCGTAGCACTGACATGGACACGAGTCTTTGCTATCATATTTCCTTTTGGAATACCTGGCCATTGTAACAATTGTTCTGAAATGATAACTATAATTATTTTAATTTGCACCAATTTTGTAATATCACTAACAAAGTTGTACTCTGGAGGTAAACATACTTTATGGTTATATGTTTATTACTGAATATTTTCATTAATAAGCATATGATTATACATTACTATAAAATAGTCTGTTTTAGGATATGAAACGGATAGTGTTTTTGAATTTATACCATGCCAGAAGAAGATCAAACCATGGGGTAGTGCCATGTATTTTTACATAGCTTTATCAACGTGGTTACCTTTAATGTTTATATTTCTTGGAAATATTCTGCTTATCTTCCATATGAGAAAAACCGAAAAAATTCATTGCCAGTTAACTCGTAAGTGTAATGTGTTAAATTGGATCTCTATAGTTATAGAAATACAAATATCTTCAATGACATTATTTCCTAGAAAATTTCAAGCAGAGAGCAAACAAAACGCATCATACATCTAGAATACTGTTTGTAGTATCATCTGTTTATCTAGTGTTGTTATTGCCCCTGGGCATTGTCGAAACCTTGGAACTTTATTGGGACGTTATACTGATCAAAGAGCCTGCATCTGAGCCCAAGAGAGAAGCAGAATACATTCACTGGTATACATATACATTAGAAAGAAAGAATTCAATTATTGATAGGGTGGATCAAAAAAATAATTGTATAAAAATATTTTAAACAATGTAACATTTTACTTACAAAGAAATAACTGTAGTGTTCAATTATACACAGCAATAATATGTTTTAGGAATATTAGAGAAACTTTTTTTGTATACAAATACTTTTTTGAGCCACTGTGTGTTTAAAGGATTTCATTCTGAGGCATTCTATTATTTTTCAGGTTGAAAGAGAAAATGCTATTAAAATGGTGTCGCGGTTTATGCTTCCATGTATATCACTGGAATTTTGCGATTAATTTCTTTTTATATTATCTTACAGGTGAAAAGTTTAGGAATGTTGTAATACAAAAGACGCGACATTACAAACACGTAATGTTTTCAATATGTACCAAACACATTGATAAGTGTATGTCTTGTTCCAAATATCCTATGCACACAAAATCTATGCAATGTTCGAATGTATTCTTAATAAGAGCCATTACATTAAGTGAACATTCTATTAACGATAGTGTTTCTATACAGAACAATGGTAGTACTATTACAGATATTTAAGTAACAGAAAAGAAACAGAAGAAAAAATATACCAAAGACTGTTAGTATTAAACATCATAAAACATTTCTTTGCATACACATTTTTTTATTGTGTACTTTCTTACATACTTCATGGCAAGTTTTTACAATTACTCCATTCTTTGACCAACCTATTTCATTTTCATTGTTGTTGCTGTTATTCCATTTAATTTACAATTAGTATCTTTGTTATGTAGCGTATATACCTGGCAAAGTTTATATAATAAAATAATTTTGAGGATGCATCACATGCATGTACCTGAATTATGTTATTCATAATCATTATTTTAGCAACCTTAGTTTTAATTTACTTGGTTACAATTATTATTAACTTTATAAATCGAATATATCTGGTCCCAATAAAGATCACGAAATTCATAGAATTATTACGTATTAATACTGTAGGTCGTACTTTCGCCGACATATGCCAATTTTATAATAATTTAGTAAACATTATAATCGAAAAACACATCTATTTACACACACTCATACACATTCTCATATTCAAATACCATTAAAATAGATAACAAATATTCACGATGATATGCCTGAATTGTAATCATATATTTACAGTAAAATATACGATTTTTTCATGTAAGAAAAACATTTTTTACATGCTTAGAAACTACATATATTGTGTTTTTTATTGTAAACTGCATTACTTTTGCATTGGTAACTCGCTCAATACGCGTTTATTAGATTACGAAATATAATTTGATATATGTTAAACTTAAACGCATTACATACGAAATAAACGTGTAACACATTAGTATATTGCTCTACTTCCTTAACCTATTCTTTATCCTAGCATAAAACATGTTACTCAAAACTTTTGCAGCAATTGCCACTTTTAATACCTACAGAAACATGATCATAACGTTTATTACATAAACAAAAATATTCTATTTACATATGCAAAGATGCAATTGATTTACATGTGACTCGCACGTTGATGTACAAAATTTTAATTGCTTTGTAATCAATTGAATAATTAAAATGTAAAAAATTACTAGTTTTAAAACGATCGAAAATCGTATATATATATATTTATATATGTACGAATACGAAAAATTAGATTCCAACTAATACTTTTGTTTGAGTTTAAGCTAGCATGAGTGTTGTTCAAATCCAAAACGCGTTAGATTTATTCACACATCACTGGGTAACGAATTTATTACTTCATGCAGATAATGTAACAATAGTGAACATTGTTATTGCGTTGCAAAAAGTTAATGTTTTGTTACCCTTATCCTATTATCAATATACACAGCAATATATATCAACTTTGGGGGGGGGGGATAGTTTAAATAATATCTACATCACAAGGTAAATATTTCTCATCAAGCACTGACATTTAGATCGTAAGAATATGAATTTTGTATATATCTGTATGAAATACGGTATAAATTTATGTTTAATATTAAAAACTTGTTAAAAAGATTTATATCTATATTTTTCCACGTATTTGCAAGTTTGTTTATATATTAATGTGAAAATACACATGGATGGAAATTTTATCTTACCCTTTTAAAATTGTAATCTCAAAAAATAATGTTTTAGGCTCGAACATCTGATTTAAAAAATTATAAAAAGTGTTTCTTTCGCAATATTTGCAAACTAATGCAGGGTGCATATAAGTCAGTCTTTTTACGAATACGATTTTTCGGGCTGTGTCTTTATGCGTTTATTATGTTTAAAAAACCACACTTTTTGTGTTTAAAAAATTAAAGTTTTTTCTCTCTTCTTCACGAAAGAATTAATGGAAAAATATATCTCTATTAAAACCGATATCAAAATGCAAGTGCATTATAACAATTAATATGATGGGGGAATATTGCTTGGGATTCTGTTTACATAATTTATTGGAAATTGTCCTTTCTGACCATCACACTCACCATAATACCAATCTTGCGATAACCTCGATAAAACTGTGATTTTTGCACCTTCCTGAAACACACGTAAATAATAAAATTGAATAATAACTATTGTTAATATTAAATTTACTTAATTTAGCAAAAACGAATTAAAAAAATATTGAATACACTTCCAATGGTTCAAGCACTTATGTATATTTTAATGACTCACATTAAATGTTAAATCTTCTGGTGTTTCGCCTTTAAAGGAATAAAGAGCGGTAACGATATTATCCGGTAAACCGGGTAATTGTACTTTAATATCAATGAAATTAGTAGGAAATATTCCTTGCCGACTCCCTATTCTACCCTCCATCCAATCATCATTGATTCTCTTTATTAAATATATTATATCTCCTTCTTTGAAAGATAAATCATCTTCGCGTTCTTCTGGAAAATCATATAGTGCAATTCCATAAGGTTCTTTGCTGTTGTTTGTAAAAACATCAGAATCTTCTTTCATTAAAAATTCAGATGTTTGTGCAAGTGGTGGTGCAGGTGGTGGTATTGTAGGCATTGGAGGTGATGGACTATCTTTAACATCGATTGGCCATGACTGTGTCAAATCTAAAGTCATTGGCTTAAGAAACAGTCCTGTTGTCTCTTTACTTAACGAGTTAAATCCAGTTTCAAATTGATCAATCTTGTGTCCTATTTTCTGTTGTAGAATTTTGGGTGCAGCTGGTTTTGGCGGTTTCGCACGAATAATAGTCGGCATTGACTGAACCGGTTTCGGACAAGTTCGAGTAAAAGGCACTTGGTTACAATTATTTGTATTGAAAGCATAGAAGGATGAATCTTCAACATGTTTGACAGGTTGCAGTACATTATGATTTGTAACTTCTATCGGCCCAAATGGGTCTGACATGGAATTCATTTGCCATGGATTATGTTGCGACACTTTCTTTGTAGTAGACATACCAAAAAAGTCGAAATCATCTTCAAAGGCACTCTCTGTCTGAGATGTGTTACCACTACTTGTGAACACAGATGGATTTGAATTACCATCACTGCCGAAACTGTCTATACTAAGACCATCGCTGCTCGAACGAGTTGTAAAAGTTGGAGACTCTGGTGGACTCAGATTTATCAGAGAAACTGATCCATTCATGCTTTCTGTATGCAGTAACGTACTACTATGTATCTGACTATGCAACTGTACTGTGCTAGAATAATGGTCGTTCTTCTTCTTTCCAAACAAACTGGTCAAGAGTTCTCTTGGCCTTGCCTAGAGAAATATATAAACAAAATAATTACAATGTTAGTAAAGCAAAATATATATAAAGTTTTTTAATAAATACTTATATACCGGCTTCTTTAATCTGTCCTTCTGATTTTGCACATAATTCTTGTTAAATTTTGGTGGCGGTGGCCGAGGAGGTGGCTTTTTCTTTTGAAGAGGTTGTTGCATAAATGTAGACGTAAAAACATCATTTCTGTAAGCAAGAATTAAATATTAAAATTTATGTTTAACTAGAAAAACAAGCAATAGGCTAGAAATTCTGCCTTCTTATGGGTCTACGGTGTAATGTGCTAACTCAGGCATGTACACAGTAAAGTAGAACAGTTCATGAAGAATATGATAATAGAATTAGTTTAGTTAACTATCTTCATTATCTGAACACAGTTTGTATAAAGCAAACTAAAATAATGCTTGTTCAGCAACCAATAAATTAATACATAATTCAGTTGTTGAAGAGGAATGATAGACAAACATACACTGAATTGCTAAATCCTAAGTTAAAAGAAATTATTTGTAATATGTCACTATTGTACTTGTTTTAATAAAATAATAAAAAACTTACGAGCTATTCCAAACGGCAGTTCTTTGTGCAGAAGAATTGACGGGCGGACGAGGAGCTGAACGTGTCGGGATCCGCATTTCTACAATGAGACAACGAATGTAATGATATTTAAAACGCAACTTCGTTAACATATACTATCACGTGTATGCAATGATACGACCAGGCACCGATCGCACGGATTCTCTCCTACACATTCATCTTACACAGCGCAGATGCAGATGCGTAGAAACAAATGCACAATAGGAACCGTGAAAAAATATATATTTCAAATAAACGAACCTCTACGCCACGATTACAAGTCCGTTATCAAATATGGGCCGTGATTTGACGCAATACGGATTCCCAAGGCACGGCGATAACAATGGAAACTTAACGAACCGTAATTGCACGTCGATTTGACGTGTGAGTCAAAAGCATGACGTAAAATCAAAATTCGAAAATAATCTCAAACACGTTCGCGATACAGATTTTGACATTAGCACTCGTCACCGAGCCGCAACAATATCTATCGAAAGACTGCGAACAATGACAGGTTTGTGGATAAACTCACCTGTTCTCATGTTTGCGGCCATTTTTCATTCAATTCGGTTGCAAATATATCCACTATTACGCCGGACAATGTGTTTAAAATAAAACGATCGAATATCATTTAATTAATGACGTTTAATTAGCAGTATAATTGCCAGTTTATCGAACTGATATATCGAATACTAATAGTACAATACCGAGTGTTACTAAAAATTTGATTTCACCGTTTCTAAACTAATTTGTTTATTAAGTAAACGTTGCAATTGCGTTAGTTATGTTTAATTTCGACAATTGCAAAGGCACGACTCTTTTGCGATATCCGTGATAGGCGGTTCACTAGTTTCATTGTTAATGTATACTCTTCGGTTCGTTCATCGACGTATAGTTGCTTTATGTAATTTAAGAGTGCTACAAAATTATTTAATTACATCCTGTCTACGTGTAATTGTGATTTGTAAAATACGAAAAATGATTTAATCATAAATATTAGTCGCAGATAGTTATAGTTATATTTGCATTACTGTAGTGGTGGAATTGCTATATCATCTGCTGACCATTTCAAATATGTACATCTGAATATGATGAAATTTTATTGTTTCTTATTATTTATGTTATTATTTTAAATAATTGTATAGAACATGCATTTTTTAAAGGACTAATCAAAATGTCTATCTAGGAATCTAAAAAATATTCTAAACTAAAATGGCATCAGAAATCTGATTAGCAGTGACATCTATCGCGTATCATTTGCAACAACTCGTATCATTACGTATAATAAAAGTTTTATAACTCTTAAAATTGTTTGACTAAAATTATAGCGATCAATATCTACTATAATAGAAATTTAATTTTTTTAATATGTTTGGTATCCGATTTTATATAAAACAATTTGGTATTACATAAAAAATCGTTTTACGTAATATCATTCAGCTATTACGTGATGTTTAAACAAATTATATAACGGCAGTCAAGTGCAAAAATTCGTTACGCGATTAGATGCGTAACAAATGTAAAAATTTACAATTCAGGCAAATAGTATATTACATTGAACAGTTGTTACGTTTTTAATACTATTTTGGATTTATAGTCTTATGTATAATAAAACTATAACTTATCTAGGATTTATTATGGAATATATGATTTTATTGATAGTGGCAGGTAAATATTTATAAATGCGTATTGTGTTTGGTATTTTGAGCCAAAATTAATGTTAACATTAGCTACCGTCAAATTTTTTATTTTATAAATATATGTATATAATTAAAACACCACAAAATCTAAATAAATTCAATCTTGTCACTCTTATACAGCAATCAGTCATTTTTATTGATAGATTTAATAAGTTATTTGTAATTCAATTCACCCTGCTCATTAATATGGTCAGAATGGGAACTCGGAATGCGTAGGCAGTTCAGCAACGATTTTATCATAAACGCCACTTTATTTTGTCTATGTACAGAACATCTTATTAATGTTTTCTAATTAACGATTTAGTAGGACTTAGTGGACTGAACTTATATACATTTCAGCGTCAACGTGAACGCTTTCACCATTGTACCCTGACTCAAATGATACGAGGAATCATGCGCTAGAACGACCGCTTCCAGCGCACGGAGGATCGCGTTAGAAAATATAAAAGAAAAATAAAAGGAAAAGTCTCTTAGACTTGCATGTTCGGTTACATGCATTCGGTTATCTTGCACTTAACTGTATGTCCGCGAAGTGAGAAAATAATTTGTATAGGTATCAAATACAAGAACACTTAGTACTTTCTTCAAACCAAACCATCAGCGAAGATCAGAGGGTATAATTGGCCAACGGGAATTTTCTCTACTGGTTATTGACTCCATAAATGATCCGATGAAGTTGCCAGCATTATCAGGACGCAGAAACCGATAGAAATACACAATAAACTGCTTATTAAAAGTTATTGCAATTTAGGTGTAAATAAATGTTTTTAGAAGTTTACTGAATGTTCATAGATGACGTAACAAATAATAGTAACTGTATCATCCCTTAAATTGTACTATTACGACTCTTCAACGATTTGAGAAGCAAAATGGAACTATCACTTTTTAAGAGTTAGCAAAATTGTGTTCTTTAACTTATCATTATATATGTATATATATACACACACACACACATATATATACATATATATATATATGTATGTACATACGTTATTATTGACATTTACGTGTTCTCCTAATAAGACGATATTCAACAATTCGACGAGTTCAATATATGAAAGTTAGGATACAAAGACATACGAGCTTTCTGCAAAACAAAAACGATTCTGTAACAAAAAAAGGAATTGCTTTCAAACAAGTGAATCGTGTTTCTTTATGCATTATAAAATTCTACATTGTTAACAGGAACAAATCCACTCGCAGGTCTTTGTTCGCAAAGAATTGGAACAACCATCATCTTCCCTTAGACCTTCTCTAACGTTTTCCAATAAAATTTGTTCTCATACTAGGCTGTCTTCTATCGACATGTTGACAAAACAAAATAAAAATTCGGGATCTGGCGATCCCTCGATGCGACAGCTAGTTTATTTAATCCTCTATTTGGTAACCATTCGATCGATGAAGCACAGACGAGTTTTCTAACCGACACATGCGTACTAAACATCACATACAAAGGAACATCGCGTTCTAGAGATTTTTTCTCTGTCTTTTTCTGTCTGTCTTCTGCAATGCTAAACAGGATAGCGTACGGAATATATACTATCAGAAGGCAGAAGGCTAAAATTGCCGTTCTGAGCAAGGCTCGCAAAGCTCTGACCCAAAAAACGATATCTACAGCAATCCAATGCCTTCGATCATCTCAAGAAAGATAGATAGATATGCGTGTTCAGTACGATCATGCTTACAATGCTGAGAATTCAACAGAAAGAGTCGAAAGCATCGGTGGAACTAATCTCTCGAGACGTTTCACCGATCACCTTCTCTTTAGGTTTGCTTTCACGATCTGACACTTATATACCATTGGGGTTTCGTGCTGGTTCTTCCCCAACGTGTTATCTCGAACCGGTTTAATTAACATAAGACCAGTTAAACCAAAGCCGCACGGCACAGGACATTTTTGTAATTTACAGTTTCATCTTAAGAGATACACACATTCGCTGGAAATTCATTGTGGTTTCATGTTTTAGAAAATTTCTTAAGCTTAATTGAAAAAGTTAACCCTTGAATGGCGCGGGTCGGGGTCTTAAATATCATAGCGACAAGTTTTTTTCCAAATGTAGCCTATCAAAATGGCGTGCCCCCAACCCCCTAAACAACAAATCTAACAGCGTCTTTCCAACAATATCACGGATCGAAAGGAAAACATCCTGGGGAAGAGTAGAGTTTTGATAATTCTCGGTAGCTATGTCCTAGGTATCTGATGTCCCTCGTCCAAATATAGGATTAAGCTGGTAAGCTGGTTGCAGCGTTCACGGAATCTTCGTCCGTCTCCCGGAGGAATCAGTCTTGATGATTGTTAGGTAGCTCTGGTACGACTTGATCCTGACACGAGGATCTGCTGGTCGTTGTACAAACACGCAACGGTTTCGACAGCCATGGGTGTCTCGGTACATCCTCGGCGTAGGGCCTCTCGGAAGGCTCCTTTCTCAGCAGCGAGCGGATCAGGCAACGTGCTCGCGGGCTGAGACACTCGGGGACTGCGAATTGGCCACGAGAGATCTTCGCGAACAAGGATGCGTGCTCGGCGTCGTTGAACGGATAACGACCAACCAGCATCGTGTACAGCAGCACGCCGAGAGACCAGATATCGGCGGCTTTGCCGGAGTACGCTCGTCCCGATCGCAGCACTTCCGGCGCCACGTAGGCCGGACATCCTCTACGATCAGTCAACTTGTCATCCTCGTCCTCGACGATCACTGCGTCCTCGAGACTCTCCAGACGAAGTCGTGTCCTGAAAGCGGAAACACACACAATTGTACAAGATGGACTTCAAGATCCCTTTACTGATCTATGTAGCAAGCTTTATCGACTAGCTTCTTCACCCTTTGCACTCCAAGCAATTTTAATTTAAAAGTAGAGACGTTGTTTGAACTAGAATAACTCCATTGTACGTAGTTCGTTTCCTTTCGTGCATGTAAAGTTTATTACTATTACTTTTATTTCTTAAATGCAAATTTAGTTATGTAAAAATTGTTTCAAATAATAGTGTGGTAATTTTTAATGTTGCCTCAGAGGCGCCATTGGAGTGCTAAGGGTTGACATACAGATAATTAATTATGTAGGACTAAAGGTATAGAAAGAGGCAGATGATTTTCCCCAAAAATCTACAATTAGACTATGAATTTTTCTGCAAATTTAAA
>CM052093.1:19820920-19848508 GCA_028453745.1 Agapostemon virescens | reverse complement strand
ATGAGAAAGCATCCCCTAAACCTTCTGTCACCTTCTAAAGAATGCTGATTCCTATACTTTCCATGGTATTTCTTTACTTCATCCAAATGTTTGATCTAAAAGAATCCAATTGGTCAATGGGTAATCTCGAACGAAGGGATGAGAAACCATCCCCTAAACTTTCTATCACCTTCTACAGAATCCTCATTCCTATACTTTCCATGACGTTTCTTAATCCTGTCTGTATAGTCGTTTATCTGTATAGTTGATAGTTAATATCTATCGTTTATCTGTACAGTCGATGATCGTCGAGCCTAAAGTTTGTTATGAATGGTCGATTTGCAACGAAGGGGTGAACATCCCCCGAATGTCTCGCCGCCTTCTACGAGATTCCAGGGAATTTCGAGATTCGAAATTCACGAGGGACACGAAGTGGGTGCGTCGAAGCAAACCGTCACGTTCAAGCCACGAACACGCCTAGCGAATTGTTCGACGTGGCGTGGCTCGGCGTGGTCTGGCGTGTCGCGATCCGCTCGTTCCTTGAATTCATTCTTGACGCTGCGCGTTGCACGCCAGCCGAGACGAGACGCTTGCAACGCCGAGGATCGACTTCCTTGCGCCGCGTGGAAGCTCGCGTTTGCGGCGAACAAGTATTCCATTGAAGCGTTGATTACTTTCATGAACTGTTTCCTCGTTGCTAACGCCGGAAACGGCCGATTAAAAATTGAATGCCGGAGGCGTTCCGTATCGGGCTGCTCCAGAACGGGAAAAAGTCTACGACATATCTGCGCGTGGATTACAAAGTAATTTTTTTCCCTCGCTACTTATTTTATCATTCCCAGTCACAGTCATTTAGCGATTCTACGCTTGAACTAGCCATCTGGTATTCAAACTATGTTCGAATACTTTGTAATTGTTTCGCTCATTTATAAACATGTTAGACTACGGATTTGTTACTTTTGTAAACTACGTTTGACAACACGAGTCGGTGTAATTTAAAACAGTAATGGAATGAACGGAATTTAAGAATGTTGATGTACTATTTTAAAATTATCAAGATCGACAATCTACTCTTATATTGCAGTGCGGTAAGGCTATACTTGTGAGTACATTTTGTCGAATCGAGTACACACAGTAAGGTGACAATTTTAATAATTATAATAATATATAATAAATATATAAGAATAAAAGAAAAGTTTCCGCGTCTGTTTGCGCATTTTTAGCGACGCTTTTCGCGCTTTACAAAAGGAAAACGTGTAATCGTTAAGGTCGACAATGTTTGAAGGCCGTTGATCCGGACAGCGACAAGCTGATTGTTAACTGATGACGCTAGAATAAGTCGAATGGGGAAGTCCGATCTAATGAAGTCATTCTCCATTTACAGAGTCGCCGCCGCGATAGAGAGATATGCAATGGCGAACAGGCTACGTGTTTCGAGCCGCTAATTGCAATAAATAATCGAATGAAAATAAAAGCAGAAAATGTGGAACGGACTCTGTTAGAACGTGGGTGGGTTACACATTGTGCTGAGCGTCGAGTGAAGGGGAAGTTAATTTATGTAGGTGTGGAAGTACTTCTTTTCCGAGATACCTACACCTTCCATAGTCGATGGTGCGAAAGAATTACAGGCGAATATGGAAATGGAACGAATACGAACTGGTTTTCCATGGTTCTCTGTAACGCGGGTCCTCTCACTCGCTCGAAGAATGTCGCAGACGATACGTGGGCGTACCGTATCGTTAACAGTCATGTCAAATTAGCGGCTAGTTTGTCACCTTAATGCGCCCCTCCACCCCTACCTTCGCGTTTTATATTTTATGAAACGCTGTATCTGCGCTCGATCAGGTCACTTCGTTTTTATCGGGGACACGCAGACGGGCGAGAGACGAAAAATTCAGCCAGAATTCAATGGATCTTCCGAGTACGTGTTTCCACGTTTAAAACGATTCAACTCAAAGTGACTCATGTTTGCGACTATATTTACAACCGTCTGTTCATTTGTCTTTCTATTAAAATGGCAACCCCAACCGTTTGTTTTTAACCTTCCGCGAACCAGATGCTATTTTCAAATGTACCAAGATGTTCGTGTTTGTAAAAATAAATCTAAAAACTAAATATTTGTTCCGTTTGAATCGGAGCCAATTATACAATCGAGGCAACATGATTTGAACCGAGTTTCGACTCGAATGACGTATTCGTAAATGGATAACAGCGGGTTAAAATTAACTCTCCACGTGGTTCAGGATGTGTCTTTTGTTCATCCGGTTTGCGATGGGTTGATGACTTTCTGAAGCCTTTGCCAATACGTTTGTGATCTACTTCTGATTAGAACTCTACGATTCTAGCGCACCCTGTACGGGGAGTGTCCTAACAAGACGAGGTCGTCGGTTAGTTGTGAGTCAAAGGTGAACCTACGGAACAGTTAGCTACCACCTGATTTCGATGGTTGTTGGATACGTTGTAAAAATTGATATTTTGAACAGCTGTTTTCTTTACACATTAATAGCGATCTCGCCAAGTTTCCAAGATTTCAGAAAAAAAATATTATTAGTGGTCAACGACCACTTTAAAAACTACGATAAAACGAGCTTAAAGATCCCGCGCGCACTGCGTACGTGAGACCGCAAGAAATGTTTGTTATACGTTAACTTAGAGCGACTATATCGGTTTGTGTTGGATTTTGTAATCCGGCCAACGGCGCTTGCGTGAAATAATTACAACAGACGTGTCTTGCAGTGTCGCACATGCTGGTGTGCACGAGACCTGTAAACTCGCTAGATCCCCGTGTCTAAACAGAAGTTAAGCGGTTACCAATACTAATCGCGTGCTGTGCCACATACGCACAGATACATACGGTGTGGTCGGAAAATCAATAATGTAAAATAACGTCTCGCATTTATTGTTTGTCGTGAAGCGATAACGGAATAAGCTGTCGTATTTCAATAAAGAATGACGTTCCACATCAATTAACCTTGCCAGCAAATAAATGACACGTTTAAAATTAGCAAAACAATGTTCGCTCAAATCTCCAGAATTCATTATAAACTAAGCGAGACCGCCGCTAGCGTGCAATCGAAAAGAGTTCGTACGAAACGTTCAGATTTATAACGTATTAAAAGATCATCGAAATCGGAGGACGACCGTCATGCAGGTTCAAAATCAGGAACTGAGGAACGTTGTATGGCTGAAACTGAGGAACTTGTAAGTTTGGAATCGAGGAATGTCGTGCGAGATGGATTTCGCGAATTGGTTTATCCGAATGCTCACCTTGCTTCGTCTGCAAAGACGAACTTCCTGAGCTTCAGGTCTCTGAGCACCACGCCGTATTCGTGGCACGTAGCTACGGCCCTGGCCGCCTGCCGGAAGAGTCGCCTAGCTTCAGGTTCCCGCAGCCTCCTGCGTGCCCTTACGTAGGCGTGCAGGTCACCGTGGTGGCCCTCCAGCAGGAGATAGCGTCGACCTCCAGGTGCTTCCACCACGCCTGCCACACCGCTCGCCACTCCGGTACCTTCTAATCGAAGGTGAGCTTGTAGCAGCGCCTCGCAACCTTTGTCGCCCACAGTCAACGCCTGAAATTCAGGAAACCCGTTGCGTAAATCCGCCGTGCGTGTACGCCGGACAAAGTCGATGGGGATTGGGAAATTATTCCGGTAGGAAGGACGAATTACTAACTCGCCGCTGCTCGATCACGAGTCAATGCTTTCTCACGGTTCGCCTAATCTACTGCTAAAAGCAGCCATTGTTAATCAAACATACAGTCGGTCACAAAAATCTACGTGCACCCTTCAGTTTCGAATATTAATACATTGATTATATGCTACCCATATTTCCTTCGCTTTACTGTGAAATCCTAAAATTTAAAAGCAGTCCTACATCCGAACATCCCCTAAACGATAGCATTCTTTTTCCGTTTATAGAAGACAAAATATTCAAATCATTATCTCACTTAATTTTCTACAATTTGTAGAATTACATTTAATGAGAACATGATTGTGATCACTTCGTTCTTCAATTTACAAAAATATGAAACTTCTGGAATGACCTAGACCAAACCTTTCCCGTTGATAGAGAAGAACATTAAACATCTGTAACGATTGAATCGCAATCTAAACGACGAGCCCTGTTAAAATTTAACAAAAACTCGCCTCGTGGCAGTCCCATTGATCGCAATCGCCGAGACCCTCTTAAAGGTTGCTCCCCCAGCAATCCCTGTCGACAGAGGGTAGCCAGTTGTGAAGTATACTTGCGAAACTAGTTCTGCGTGCATCCTTTTAAGGAGTGCGAATCACGTGAACGTTCTCAATAATGAGCACAATATCTGCCATTGTGCTGAATAATTGTAGGTTGGTATTGACCGGTTAATACGGACATCCGCAACCAGCGGACAATACAAATATCCGGATCTCTGGGTCGACCGCTTCGCCTTTCACGTCGCTTCATAGACGACCACACATCATCTTAGTTCTCTTTTTGATTCGGACGAGACATTCGCGTAGCGACGGACCCTATAATTTTCAATGTTTAAAAAAAAGAAAACAAAAGCAAAATATGACCAGAATTAGGGGATTGCCAACGATCGATCTCGTTTTGCAACCGTTCGCGTATTGTTTCGTTTATCTACTCGATAAATTCCATCGGGTAACGAGAACCGCTTAACGGTTGCAAAATATCCGTCTCTGATAACTGTTTGAACATCGCTCTTCATTATCGTTCATTATCGAACGATGTCACCAGCGATCAGAACTTGATGATCAGCATCCGGAGGTATTCTTTCTTTCTTTCTTTCTTGTTTCTTCTTCTCTTCTGTAGTATATTATGCGCGCCAGCTCACGAACAAAGGACAAGAGAGAAGGCTCGCCGCGCATAAACCAGATTTACAAGACGCCTCGATAAGAGGGCACACGAAATCTTGGCTACTTTTGAAACTTTGTTCGTCCGACCGTTCATCTCCGGTGTCGAAACCTGTCACGGTTTCGAAAGCCGGGGTCCCATTAGTTTAATAAGGGCACGGTGCGTTCTTTACGAAATCTTGCCCCCGGTGCTGATCGGTTAACCGACCAACGACAAATTCTGAACCCTCTACAAGACTCTCTCTCTTGCTCATTTCTCAGCTGCACTCTTCCAATCCGATTCCGTTTTCTTGTTTTCCTTCACGCAATTCTTCTTTACTATATTTTACTAAAATATTCATTCGTTTGCATTTTCCTCTAATCATGTTAAATATACTTCTTAACATCTTCTAACACTAGAACTATCGGTTGGGTCAAAACGACATGTTACAAAATTTTTCTTTCACAGTTAGTGAAATTATAAGTGCAGAATATAAATTATAAGTGAAATAAAGTTTTTAAGGAAATTGGTGAAGTAAAATTTTTCATTAAAGCATACATTAACCCTTAGCACTCCAATGGCTCCTCTGAGGCGACACTGAAAATTGTCAGACTATTATTCAAAATAATTTTTACATTGGAATGTTTGTATTTTAAAAATCAATAAAAATCAAAGTGTTGTACGTACGACTATTAGTAACAAAAATTGATATGCACGAAAATAAATGAGCCACGTACAATGGTATTATCGTAGGACAAAAAATGTTAGGAATTAAAAATTGCTTGGAGCGCAAAGGGTTAAGATAACAGTTGTACAAAATTTAAATAAACTCAACCGAGTAATTATTATAAAACAGTTAAAGACGTGTTCTTTTTGTTTAATCTGCAAGAAAGTCGGCTTGCAGACGGTTCAAGTTAGCAGCGTGGCTCTCAGTTGCAAAAGGAATTTTGCTAAGAAGATGGGAACGATTGAGAAAGGCGAAGTTCATAAGGGTCACCTGTAAGAATGAGAAATAGGTGTCGGATGATTGTAAAACTTTGTTGAAAATCGATGTTTCCGCTGTCTTTGTATTGCAGAAAAAGAATTCACGTTTTAATTGCCTCGCGGTCTTTCGACAGTAGAATAACGCAATGTTTTTTCGCAAGGTCTTTCAAATTTGCCTTTCGATTGCGCCAACCATACGCCTTCTGTCAGTCCGACGCCGAGCGATTTATGGTTTTTCGTTGTATACCAACCGAAAATTCTAAGACCTCGGGCGAGTCGTAAACTCGAAACAGAAAATTAAGAGAGCACACGATTTCAGCGAAACTCGTGTTCGAAAATCTTTTTTTTTTAGAAATTGCTTTCTACAATCAATCAAAACCTTTGTGCTTACGCGAGTTAAAATTTACTTAATAAAAATTAATAGAAAATCAATTTTTCGTACGTTCAAAGATGGCGTCGAGGCATGAGCAAATTTCGATCGATTAAATTCTTCGAACTAACCTCAAATAAATTCCGCGTCGATAAGAAGAAACTTTTGCACAATGCCTTTCGATTTCATCATTTCTTTTCTTCGCGTTAATGCTTTAACACCTTAAGCTTTGAAAACGATAATGTTGTATTTCTTATCGTAAACGTACGGACTCTGATGTATCTATGCGAATTGCTTTCGTCTTATCTGCTTTTCCTATATTCGATGCAAGAGAGAACGATCGTAAAACGAAACGTAGATTGAAATACGTCAACCGACGGAAATTAGCATTACCAAAGTGGAAGGAGACGAAAGAGGTCATCTTTTCGGCGGAGTGTCGTTAAACTGTTCGATCCGGATCACGGTGGGTCACCATTTCGAAAATGTGTCACGCAACGAGGTAATCGTCAATTAAATTAAATGGCCCTGGCTTTAGAAACGATTATGAATAACGGCGATATGGGCAAAGGCGAGGTGAGGCAAGGTGCAGCCTTGTATTTGTTCACGAGCCGATGATGTAAGCGATACATTGTATAACATGACGATTGTAAAATGTTAATGGAAACGCGGCAGCAGCTGCCACGGGAGAGAACGCGCGCGCTGCCGTTGGCGCGCAGTCTTGTGCGCACGCGCAGACGTTTGGCGCCACGAAGTCTATCGTACAAAATCATTTCACGATTATTTAGATTTCTACAGATTATAAACCGCGCATTTCCTCCAAGAAACGTCAAATTATCACGACAAGCAATGCTACAAAAAAAAAAAGAAAAGAATCCTAACGTATGTATTACCGCATCGCCATTGATTTACGATGTGCATCAACATTGTGCACATCCGCATTGCAGCACGAAGTACAAAACGCTATAGAACGGCATGTGACGTTCGTTTAGCGCATCGAATAAAATTAATAGCATCATCGAAGATAATAGCGAATGCATAACAGATTAAGATATAATTGTATTTATCTACTCTCTCGAACGTAAATACGATTTGTTTATAAAAAGATCCATCACGACCTAACCTAATAGATAATACAAAGAGCGTTCTCTCGTCTGACCTCGAAATTTGGAACATACGCGTGTACAGTGTTGCCATGGTGATATCTTTGTTGTCGTAGAAAGCGCGGGAATATTTGAAACGGAAAGCGATAGAGAACAGCGTACAAGAACTGTACACTATTTCGTGAACGGTATATTACGAAAAAAGCTTATTTTCATCATGCCGCTTGTGAAACCGACTAGTCCTAGGCGTTTCGAACGTACGTTGAGTCTATTTAACGTAGATACGAAAGACTATGCTCGTAGAATGTCGCTGATGATTTTTAAATCAAATTTTCTATGCTCGCGGGGACCACGTATATGCTAACGACGACACATAACCGCGGATACGTACATATTGGAAATTGATTTGCCAAGGTTTTTCGCCTGTATGAAACTTTTCTCTGGCAAAGCATGACGAGAAATAGAAAACATTCGCAGCATGTAACCTTTACGTCCATTAGCTACGATGTTATGAAACAACGACAAGTTTTTTAATCCTGTTCTGCGAGTTAAGCATCGAAGTGATCCGTGGGTGAACCGCGACAATTATGATCCAATTTCGTTATCATGAAAAACGTGTCCCGAGGACAAATGCAATTAGTCAGAGAGAGCTCCTATTGACATTCGTAAATCATTGCACCTCGACGTCTCCTTCTACAACTGCGCACACCGCACGAGTCATAATAACAGTTAATTACCGCTTCTCTCTTTTTTTTTTAAAAAACACCGTTTTCACGACAATTTGTTTTTCTCGCGTGTAGCAAGAAAACACCCTACCCCTTCCTTGTGTAAAGTCATTGCAAGTTCATGTTTCCTTGGTATTCCGAGCGAAATGTAAAATAGTTCGAGAACTTTCTAACAGGACAAGTAACACGATTGAAATTTCTGCATAGCGTTCACCGTTTCTTGTTAAAAGCATGCAATTGCTACCCGGAAGATTAGCCGCGTAACGAAATGCACGAAAGCCTCAAATAAATTGCTTCGAAATATGGTAGCGAGTTGCGTCAACAGCCTCAGGAAAGGTTTTGTATAGCGGAAGTAACGACTGCGCGATCGGTTACGACGTTGCAACGTGTTGTACGAAACCAGTGGTTTTCAACTGTAACTCCCTCTAACAGAAAACGTGACCGTTTCTGGTTCATTCGAACGTTATCGAAGAAATGTACATTTCTTTCCCTTTTTTTTTTTAAACATGCCCGCCGTTTGCACAACAACCGCGAACGTTTGAAGGTCGTTTTCATTTGAAACTCACTGTAACAGGAAACGTGAACGTTTCTGGTTCACTCGAACGTTATTGAAGAAATGTACATTTTTTTCTTTTTAAAAAATATACCCGCCATTTGCAAAACAACCGCGGACGTTTCAGGTGGTTTTCAACTGTAACTTCCTTTAACAGAAAACGTTATCGAAGAAATGTACATTTTTTTCTCTCTCTTTTTTTTTTAAATATACCCGACGTTTGCAAAACAACCGCGGACGTTTTAAGATGGTTTTCAACTGCAACTTCCTTTAACAGAAAATGTTATCGAAGAAATGTACATTTTTTTCTCTTTTCTTTTTAAAAAACATACCCGCCGTTTGCAAAATAGCCGCGGATATTTGAAACTGGTTTTCAACTGTAACTCCCTTTAACAGAAAACGTTATCGAAGAAATGTACAATTTCCCTCTTTTTTTTTTTTTTAAATATACCCGTCGTTTGCAAAACAATCGCGGACGTTTAAATATAGTTTTCAACTCCTTCTAACAGAAAGCCTGAACGTTTCCGGTTCACTCGAACGTTATCGAAGAAATGTACAATTTCCCTCTTTTTTTTTTTTAAATATATCCGCCGTTTGCAAAACAACCGCGGACGTCTAAATATAGTTTTCAACTCCTTCTAACAGAAAGCCTGAACGTTTCCGGTTCACTCGACCGTTATCGAAGAGACGTACATTTCTTTCTTTTTTCTTTTAAATATACCCTCTGTTTGTAATGCTCTTTCGCAAAGTTTGCAAAACAACCGTGTACGTTTGAAGGTGAATATTGTACGTCCAAGGCTCGCGTTCTCAAAGAGTAACGCCGCGCGTAAGTAATGCAACAACGATGGGATTTAATTGCGAAAAATGCGGTGAAGGTTGATGCAACAATATTCCGAGAAACTTTTCTCAGAGAGTGACATACGCGCCTGCATCGTTCAGGCCTGCGACACTGGTCACAATGGAAATAACGGTCGCCGGTTGCGCGAGAGGAAATAACGGAATGATGCTAGGGGATCCGCTAGTTTTTCGAACTGGTGCGATCATGTTTACGGTCGGAGACGCGCTCTAAAAACTCTTCGAACCGTCGGGCTTTGCTTCTCGGATTTCTTTGCAGACATTTTTTTTCGTACATCATCGTCGAATCTCATCGCCGACGTGTTTCGCGACGCCACGGAAAAACCGCTTTGGTTTTCGAAGGAGTCGAGATTCGAAAGCGGACTTTCTCGAAGAGCTAACTTTCGGTAACTGTTTACCAATCTCTTTTCACACTTTTATAACCATTATCTCTGAAACAGACTGTTTCACCGTGCCCAATTAAACAATCTAAATTAATCATCGCGAATTGATCTACTAGATCAGCGTTCTCAACTAGCAGACTACAGTTTTTAATTGCCCAAGAAATAATAGCAAACCGTGTGCCAAAGCAAAGAAATAAAAGAAGCTCAATGTGTGCTTCAAAGTACAAAAAAGAAGTAAAAAAATATTACTTTCCAGTCTCCCTAATATTTCTCGATTACCCGGCTCTTAAGAAATTTCAAGTGAAAATTATTCGGCTAGGATGATGCTTTCGAAACCACGCTGGGTCAGGACAGACTCGGACGTTGCCTGCAAAGATAACAGAGGGTAAGCGAACCTCGAAACGAGCACGTGCTCGGAAAAATGTTTGGAAACGCATGTTTATGCGTAACGCATCGCGAGATCTCGAATCGTCATAAACAGTGTCGCTCGGCGGAAAACAAAGCAGACCAATTTTTTTTTGCCAGCCGAAGTTACGTATCTCGGTGGCATCGACCGATAATACATGAACCAATCCCGTTCGACCTGAATACGGAACGAAAAGCCTTTAGGCTACAGTTTAGAAAGGCGATTTTCATCGATACAACGTGTAGAACTTTTATTGGATATGTTCTTGCACACCTGCCTCCGAGTCTTACGTGACACATATCCTGGAGGCGGGATGCGTTTGCTCTATCAAGGATAAACACGAATCGTTTCGACATCGCCGGTTGTTCTTTTTCTTAGATGACAGAGAGACACCTGGCGTCTGATCGCAAGATTCCCCTGCTCTTTAGGCTTCGAAATGCTGTTGCAATTATCTCCAATTAACCCTTGCGCGTGACGCAAAAGAATTATTCGAAAACTGTAAACCCACTTCTCCTCTATCCAAAGAATCTACAAGACCGTTCAACTTAAACTGTTCCTCGTATTTGTAATTTTGCGTAACCTTGAAAAAAAAAATACACCATTGTGCAGTGTTCGACGCTGATGCGGTTGTTTTTCTCTTATCGAGACGTTAACGTAGTGCGCAGAGATTACTACCGAGCACCTGCAAACTGTATTAACATATTATTGTAAAAACTGCGTTAACCGTAGTACTATAAATAATCTAGTAGACAAGGCTGTCGAAGCTACCAGTCTAGTCTTCGTCCTCCTGTGCGGTACAATTTGTAGGTACTCGGCAACCAAAGGCTTGTAATCATATGTGCGCCCTTTTGAAAGTATAATATTTCATTTTCTGGAAATATTCTGAAAATAGTGTGCAATTTACTGCTCTCTGTAAAGCATCGCTCTATCGGCGGCTTACGATCCCTGTTACGGTACATACAAAAATCGTTCAAGAGTTAATGGGGTTATGGGGTTAGAGGTAGGGTTAGGGTTGTATTGGGTTGTGCCAGAAAGTTCGTATCGATCTATTTATACTTTTAATAAATATATACCAAACCTTAAATGCGTTGCGGTTCTATCTAGCGTTAAAATAGGCACGAGCTTTCCGGACAACCCACTAAAATGTTAATAAAAATTGGAAATTCACCTTCGCGACGAGTTGCTGTCCGGTGTTCACATCGACGCATCGGTAGAGAGCGCTGCCCTCGGCCGGGCCAAGAAGCAGATACCGATCGCCGAGTATGGCTGGTCCATGATGATCGGTTGGGACCGGTTCGTAACTACGGAAGACAACTGGCGGCACCGAGCTGGTCTCGTCGTTCGTCGGCTGCTGACTGATGTCCTGACTATTGTTCGGACTAACCAGGAACTTTCCATTGTTGGTGCGTGTCACTTGCAGATGAAGAGGATGCTGCCTGGCGGCGGCTGTCACTCTCATATTGTGCCGGTTTACACGCGCGCACCGTTTTCTTTTTCTTTTCTTTTCTTTATTTTTTTTGTCACACTACACTAACCGTAAGCGTCCTCACTTTGTGTCTTCCGTTGCGTGATCTAGCGAATCGTTTTTTCTCTCTCCTATTGCTCGTGCGATGGACACGTGTCATCCAAAGTTCGAGCGGGTTTTATAATACGTAATATTGTCGGTTAACCATTAAAGCTGTGAAAAGCCTCGAACACACTTCACGTCACGAGATTACCGAACGCCGGTAGCTGCGACAGAGTTTATCGATTTTCTTAACAGACCGATTCGAAGTCGGTTTGGCTCTAACGTGTACAAAACGCGGTTTGTATACATACGAATTAATTCTAGTTAAGAATATCACTTTTGTGCGAGGGCCCACGCAGAGTTTCTTCGCGCTACCTGTGGGTCCTTGGACGGAGATCTTCGTGGGTGACAATCGGTCACGTTTTACCAAAAAGCTCTGCAACACGCACAAACAAAACAATGCATTACTAAATGAACATTCTCCGTTCGCAACTGGTGACAACCTTTCACATGCGTACATAGATACGGAAACCGAAGTAAACGAATACATTTGCTAGATTTATTTACCATGCGCATAGGCCTTCGTTCGAACCGACGCCACTAGGGGAACAATTAATTTTTTGGTCAGCGGTTTCGATGTCTTTGTATCGTATAGTTTCGGGTAATTGTGTTTCGGGTCGTATTACGTCACTGATAAAAAGCATCGACGTGCGTTTATGTAAGTTCTTGAATATTACTTTTTTTTACGATCGAGACAATGCACACAATGGGAAGATTTTCGGCGTAGTAATAACCATGTCGAGGTTCTAACGGAAACAAAGCGCATTGACACACTGCGACGAGCGTAACGTGCCGAAGTCAGTTAGCGTGTGTACATAATGGGACTGAAATGACAAGAGTTCCATCCATTAACTCTATGTGATTCACGGACAATTTCAAAAGAGTACGTTTCGACATTCGTCCTGCCTTGTGCGCAATTTCTATGGAGAAGGGGACACCGTAAGGTCAGGGATATCGCTGTAAGGCGGTCGTTGCGCCGTAACGTTCTACCCAGCCGAGGAAGCCGGGTCGCAGAAAAATTCTAAACCGTGATGCAATAGCATCCTCGGGCGTTATTAATGTCGGTAATGTAACACCGAATTTTTATCGACCATCCATCGGGTTTATTCACACCTTGTTGCGTGCCGTCTACGACATACGGACACCGCATTACCTCATTTCGGCGACTATTTATACGGATTCAATATCAAATGTTCCAATGTTACGTTAATCCTAAATTATGAAATTCTATTGCAGTTTATTACTGAACTGTGAATTTGCAATTCTCCACCCGACAAATCCATCTTCCATCGTGTACGGTCGGTACAAAAATAATTATTTAGTTCTTTGAGGCACGGTGGGATATTTTTTGTAATTAATATAATTATTAATTTTGCAATTGCTATGTGCAAATTTTATTTTCTGAAATTTCGTGCCTCAAGGGGTTAAAATGAGTAACTATTTGAAGTTGGAACAAATTAAGTGTTACATTGTTATTAATTGCAATTGTGATAAGAAAAAGGTTAAGTAAACTAATCTTTCTAACATCTCCCTAAAATATTGTTACCTGTAGAAATAAAAAGTAAATTCAAGTTTAGAAGATTTAGAATAAATTGGAAGCTGAAAAGTATGTAACATATTAAAAAAAAACAAAAGAGTATTGATTCGATAAGATTGCTCGAATAGTTAGTAATTAAAATAGAAAAAATCGTTGTACATACATGTTTGAGAACTTGAACAATACAAAGTGTTTCACAATGCACATCGTCGTGACCGAAATGAGGGTTTGAAATTGAGAAAAATTACAGGTTGGGGGCCACGTCATTTCTCAGCGGCGTGCAGTTCCGTTGAACTCTTATTACAATCGTCGAGTACGAAATTGTAAGGTAACCTTGAAAACGAATAATTGGGGCATATCTCAGAAATTCAACTAGCACAGCTGACACGGTTGGTCATTGGCATATACAAGTACGTCGACCATCTAGAATCTAGAGACTCGCGAAATCGCGCCATTACGACGTCCACGCACTTGCGCAAAACTCCCGTCGCTCTAAAGATCACTCCACGCTTGGCTCTACATACTTATCTAGTTTGTGGCGATATTCGATAACCGATCGTCGTTTCGGTCTATAATTTTCGCGTTAGAGTTATTTATAAAATATTGCAAGACTAAATTCATTTCGACTAATATATGCTTCAACCATACAATTTATTTCATAATTTCTAAACGAAGCAATTTCGTAATTTCTCGAATTATAAAATAAAAAAGAAAACGAGAGTTTGGGTGACTCTACCTAGTTCTAACCTGCATAATAATCGATAATTTTTACTTTAAAGGCAAAGGAATTTCATGGCATACTCGACGGCAGATTCGAGATTTAAATACATAATTTATATTTCGCATATTCGATCGAGCGAAATGCATTGTTCGCACGGAAAGTGGACGGTTACTGGCAGACGCTGGAGGCCTGGCGTCCCCTATCCGTTTTTATTGAATGAACAAGTATCTGACGAAATAGCGAGCTTGAAATTAGTAAAGCATTGCGTCGGTACGGTAGCGCGTGTCGAAACCCGCGTATACTTAACACGCACACTACCCAAGAGCAGATAGCTGATATCCTTCGGTAAGGTCAAAATGGCGGAGTTTCACAGTTGTCACGACGATATTGCGGGCACCGGTTGCATTAATAGCGCGCAAATGTGACGCAACACCGCGAAACAAATTAATTGCCTAATACACCGTCCGTTCACGGGGCCCATGACTTTTCTGTCAATGAACAGCGCCCGGCGTCAACGGACCTCCGCGGTCTTATTGGCAACGGGATAAACACGACCATCTACCATTGCACGAAATATTGTGAAACCTGCCATTGAAATATTGCTTAAAATTACCAGGCGGCTCGAACGTGTGTCAACCCATCCGCGTTATTGATTAACCTAAAAAACCGACATGTATTTTACGCGAACGCGTTATCTTCGAGCAACGTTTTTTTCTGACAGAGTTACGCAGCGTTTCCGGTTGAGCAAACCCGGTTATACGTTGCAACGTTACGAAAGTAAATGACCGGAAAAAAAATGGGAGTAAGGGTGCACTGATATCGGGACAAGCGCACCAAAGTAAATACACGATACAAGGCGGCCCGACATCGATCCGGTACGCGTCAGTAATAATCACTGCACTTTGCACTGTACTCGGGCCGTTGAAGCCCGATACGCAGAATTACGGTGTGCCCCGTGCACCATTTCCGAATTTCTTATTTGCTCAAGGTTGGCGGGGTGGGGGGGGGGGGGGTAGGAAGGAGAAGAGAAGCGATCGCGTCCGCGAAATACGGTTGACTCTCGGTGTTACCTTTTTGTTCAATGTTCCTGTTGTTGCCGTGCGTTCCTGAACGGGTGGTTGGTGCGGAGAAAAATCGGTGTTCAGCCGAATTTTTTCTCCCCCAAAGACGTTGTTGGTTAACCGCCGTGTGTCTGCTCGAAAAGCGAATTCTCCGGGTATGGTTTACACCTGGCGTATTAGTTTTTCGAATAGCGCGCGCCTCGGATCAAACCTGGCTGCTTCCTGTTGGCTGCTCTCTACCTGGGATGGTTATTGGTAGGTTTTCTCTCTCTCTCTCTGTCTCTCTCTCTCTCTTCACGGTCTCTCTTGATGTATCGCGTGCGTGTTGGTATGCTTGTGCGTGTGTCGCGATCGACGTTCCTCTTCGCTCGCGAAGTTGGTCGGTCACACGAAGAGAAAACTGTAAAGCTGAGCGGTGCAGAACGAGGGGAGACTGATGCAGAGAGATTTGAATCCCGCGCAACGGACGGTCCAACGTTTTGGGCCGACCCTCCGCTCAGAAACGACGGCGGCAGCAGAACGAGCAAACACAAACCGATCGCGCCATTGTGCAGCAAACGACTGAAGCCACGGTCGCCGCCTCGAATTAACCCGTCGGCACCGCGACAATGGTGGGGGGAAACGGGAGATCAGAGCGCACGCGCGACCACCGATTCTACAGTACCGGCACTACGCTCGTCGCCACTGTGTACAATCCACGCGAGATCATCGACGAAATTACGATTTTGTAAGGTAAATTATTCTGACGATATATTATTTATGATTATCCCGGATAGAACAATGTTTGATCGGGGAATATGGTTTAAAGGAGTCGTTCGAACGTCCACTACAGAGAAACATACCATTGTATGTTTGATGTTGGACGAACGTAATAGAGAGGTTAACGATATTTCGAGAAATATGTTAATGAAACGATGAATGGTCTTGTATGTTTATCAAACATAAATTAATACACAGTTATGTAGATATTATGAGAACGTTTGTTAATTTTTGTATCGATGATCATAACGATAGGGGTTGTCGTAAAAATTACTTCAACCGTCTAGGTTGTTTGACCCTTGTTAGGTTAGCCCTTTCTTTTTCTGTGTCATACAAGAAAAACAAACATTTTTGTTTCTACGTGGTCGACTGTTGATCGATGGAGCCACCTTATTTAGTTAAGTAAATACGTAGCTGAATAAGCATAATTGATTTTATAAAACATAGAGTAGGCACAATTTTGGTATTTCGGATAAATCGATTGTTAGTCGGTACTCTACTTATTGTGTTCGAATAGTAAACGGTTACGTATGAGGAAAGCGTAAACCGTGTTTCATAACGTTTGTAGGAAAACGTAAACATACGCGTTTATATATAGCAAAATCATTGCTCTTACTCGATTAAGCGTATATTACGTCTGTTGCTTTTCGTTACGTATAAATTATATTTATACGTTCCTATAAATTATTTATTTAAATTTCCATAGAGAATAATATTGTATCTTAATTATTAATGTTATTTTTTAGTACTTTTTCTACGATTCTGATGAACTTACGAGGCGGAAACACTGATGTTATTTGCTATCGGATATCGTAAGTTTTCCCAAGAAATCATTTAAAGAAATCACGTAAACGTTACTCACGGGACTTACAAGGGCCTATTGATTTCCGTTGGTCGCTTCGTTGATTCGCCGTAAATGCACTCGCCTTCGATGAGCGAATTGTTGTCGTTTAGTCTACGTTGGTGATGCAACAGCCAACCAACTTACAGAATAATCATAGAACCGTTCTAGAACGCTGTGGAACGGTCGGCGGTCTGATAAAAGCAATGGGGCCTCGCGACTCAATGCTGCGTCACTGGCCACATAAGCGCGTACGTGGGCATCCTAAACCGCGACACGCGGTCACACATGCAAATCCATTGCGCGTTTACAACATCTGTAACAGTAATTACCTCTTTTACATCATCCGAGCGTACGAAACACATTATTAATCGCGTCGATTGCAGTGTCCCGTTGAAATTTTCCACTCGCCTCGCCAGTTCGATTGCAAAACTCGCGAAAATTGCAAAAATCGTACGACCGGAGATTATTCGAAATACGTTCAACTTTTCCGTTGTTTACCTACGCACTACCGCTAAGATACTACGGAATCAAACACCGTTCGAGTTCTGCCTAACCGTATCGACGAAAACGCGAACTAGTTCCGATCCGAATTTCCGATCATAATCTACGATCATTTGCATTTTGCATACACCTTCGGAATTTCATTGTATCACAAAGAAAAATACCAAACTCTCAAAGATTCGACGCGTGTTTATTTTTCGTATGTGAACTTAAACAGATTTTGAAAAATCAATCATGTGCCTCGCGGTTTGCAGACGCGAAATATGTACACAAGTAAATGTACACAAACTGCAATGTACACTAATGTACGTATACAGGGTGTCCCAGAAATGTTCGCGTTCCTTGAATGGAATAATCTAAGAGATTATCCTAAACAACTTTTTCGGTTGCCGGTTCGCGATTGGACGCTTCGTTTTCGAGTTACTCGCGAGTAAACGCGGACCAATCAGAGCGCAGCTCCAGCGAGCGAAATGTGTTCGCCGAGGCCGAGCCCTGATTGGTCCACGTTTTTCGTTAATAACTCGAAAACGAAGCCGCGTATCACGTTTTCGCAAAGGAAAATGTTTTTCAGAAGAACTTCAGGGATCTTCTTTTATTCTTTATTTTTATTTAACCTTATTCGGCAAGAGACAAATTTTTATTTTGTAAAGACCAAACGAATTAGCATTCGGGACGAAATAATTTTTATAAATTATATCAGGAGCTTTGGTTTTAGCTTACTGGTAAGTCCAGCGTTAAAAATCCGTGGAGTTTTCAGTCGATTGCACGCGAATTCTTCGGAGATGCTCGTTCCGTGCAAACGACCCGCCCTTGACCTACCTTAACGTTCCTTAGCAACCGAAGGAGGCACGCTTTAAACAATCGGCCGGTAACTAAGGGCATGCAACCTCACCCACGCGCGTCGACATGACCGTGAGAAAACGCGGAGTCGTCGCGCATAGCGTTTGTCGCGAAGAAATCGAGACGTGTCGCTCGCTCGTTTCGAGTCGCTTCTCGAAATACGCTTCGTAACTCGTTATCTGCCCGAACGCGATAATATGCAAGAAACGTTTCAGCGATCACCGATGATCGTTCTCCGACTCTCCCTTCGGTTGTCTTCTTTTTTAGTATTTTTTTGTTTGTTCGAACGTTCGAGTAACTTTTCTTTTTTTCTTTTTTTCATTAAACTGATTAAAAAGCTGCTTTTTGCCGGATATTGGTTGCCGACATTTCGTCACGCAGTCTGAAACGACTCGAAGGCCGAGCGCCATTTATCGCGACCGAGATTATGATAACCGTTTTTTTTTTAGCCTTATTTTTGAATGGCTAAATATTTTTGTTATGGCTTCACCTTTCGATCAGCCCACCGCATTATCCACGGAAGTATCGATTTTCGATAGTCTCTTCCACCATTGTGCTTCCCGTACACGAAATCTACCGTGATAGCATTTATCTTTTATCGTGTCACAGCCTTCCAAAAAGAGGCTAGATACGATAAAACGAGAAGAAAAAATAAAAAAGAACAAAAATCGCGACGGTGCACGATTACGTTGTCCATCCGTCAGAACGGCATCGCCGGGAAAATTGAATCGATCAGCGATGTCCGCACGGTGAATAATAATAGCAACGTCGTTAAACGGATCGAGCACCTTTAAAAAAAGAAAAAACCGTCGTATAAGTTGCCAAAAGTAATTAATCGACGCTATAAAAGCCTGCGTCGGCGAAGATGAAACGTATGTTTAATTTCGTATTCGACAAACGGACGATCCGCAAATAAAACAGATATTAGCGTATTTCGAAAGTCATCGACCAGCTACGATTGCGAAACGCAATCTTTGATCCGAACAAATACAGTCGCCGAGACATTCTTTTTTCGAAACGGAGGAGGAAAACGACGCGCGTTCCGCGTGTCGTTTTACAAGATTTCCTCTCTTTTCCGTGTTTTTCTCTGGCGCCTAGGTATACTAATTTAAGAAACCGAGGACGATGCCGGAACACGCGCGTTTCTTCTTCTAATGGTCTGAGTTAGGTAAAAATATAAATCGAGATAAAAATTTCTATAAATTTAAGAACGTCGACGGACAGTTTGACTTTTTCGACGTTCAACCGGTTTTCGCGCACCGATGGATAGTTAGGCGAACGACGCGTTACATTCTGGCGGATGACGGAACGACGACGGCCGTTTCGTTCGCCTAATCGTCGAGCGAAGCGGATCTTCGTGAAATCCGGCCACGGAGACAACAGATTATTGAATTGTCGAGATAGACACGAGGTCACCGAGTGTCGGATTGATAATTCCCCGATGGATGGATGCGAGAGAAATATTGGCCGAGCATACGTGACGCGCGTAACGTTACCGCGAATTTCCTGCAGGATGGTACACCTTCGCTTTCAGCGGATCGTCGGCGAACCTAACGGACCCACCAAACGAGATTCCCGGCGCCCCGTGATTACCCCGACGTTACTCATTGGCAACTGCGAAAGACAATGGAAAACGCGATGACGGGGCACGTCAATATTGCCTCGCGACGTGATCGCAACGAAAAACCGGAGATATCAGTGTTGCGCACGAACCAGGAATTTTCAAATGATTTCCGGTTTCTGGAAAGCTAACGTCACGTCGCTGTCGCTCGAGATTTCGTTCCGCGTAGCATTGTAAAAGTTTCAGAGAGGTGTCCGAAACGAGATGAAACACAACCGTCACCGTAGACAATTTTTTTCACCCGGGAGTATTAGCGGCCTCGATTCCCTCGACCCATTGATCAGAATAATTGAGACCTTTCGCTATCCCCGGAATCAACTTTTCTTCGATTCCTGCTAAGTCATTTGTTTGCGATACGCTTTCAAGTTTTCAGTATCAGCTTTGTGCACTTGATTTATAGCAAATCTTCTCAGAAATATTTCGAACGATCTGATAATCAGATTCGATATCATTCTGAATTGTCCTAATTCATTCGGTAAATAGGCACGAATGACACCTGATTCGATGATACGAAATCTATTTACAGTACAGAGATAGCACGATTCCGAAGGAGAAATATTTTCGTGTTGTCTCGGACTTCCACCAGCGTCTAAGTGTTTATGTATGCATAGCTGATGCGTATTCGATGCTGAATGAAAGATTAGAATCAAAGCTTCTACGTAAATCCGGTACTTTAATTGTATTTTTGTTACTTCGCTTTATGAAAGAAGAACTTGCTATCATACTTGCTATGATATATTTTTATTCGTTTAAAGGATGTTTCAGAGAAAGAAATTCTTAATTCTAATTGTCATAAAATAGTTGGACGAAATCACAAATTAATGCGTTGATTGCCAAGCGAATTCTGCGCGTTTCATATTCGATTTAATTCGTATCAACGATTACAGTTCTTAATCGTTATTATTAGTTGTTCGATGATAAAATTTGCACCTTGCGCTGTAATCTAGTTAATTTTAGCGTCACCAATTTTATGGGAACGGTTTTTAAGTAAAATAACGACGATCACCGGCAGCCATCGCGGCGTTCGACGTCCGCACGATTAGTCTTCAAGTTCAGAGACACCTAACCAAGGAAGCAAGATGGCCGCGTTTTTAGCGAAGAAGATGTTTCATATTTTCCAACAAATTATCTTACGCGTAGCTCGCGAAGCCTGAAGCTAAACGAGAGCTCGTTTACAGTGTAAATGAGTCTAACCGTTCGAAATGCATAATGGATTAAGAATAATAATGATAGCAACGATTTCCACAGAGTTTCTGAGGTCACGGCTCGGCTCTCGAAATTCGTCATCATCCATGATCTCACGTCGGCGGTAGGTTTCAGCGACGATCATGGTTTCACGAGTTTCTGCGAGTCCTTTTGTAATGGCTTGTATAAATACAGAGTGGGGCCTGCAGGTTGGCGCGATGCAGGCTCACGAGCATTCTCATGGCAAACGAACCGGACGTACGATTATGTTCACGGCCGAAACTATTTTTGCGGATGCCTCACGAGACGAGACGATCCGACGGTGGAGGAAAAAGTAATGACGTGGGCGGTCGTCCACGAAAATTGTTTCTTCCGGTGCGATTCAACCGATTTTTTCGCTTTCGAAATGCTCTTCGCCGCGTACACGCGTGCCCCGAGAATATTAATCTTTCGAATTGATCGCTCGATGGAAACGACCGCTTTTCCGTTCTTTCGACCGAGCAAAGAAATTCGATATTTTGGATTTTTATCAAGCAGTCGCTGGATTAACATTGAACATTTTAACGAACCGTTGTGTCGTGTAGTTTCTAGAGGATTAAACATTTTCACGTTTCGTAATGTTCCCGTAGAGTGTGCACACTTTTGACTGCCATTAGTGTACCATAAAAATTAATTATTAGTCCGTTTTTAAAAATAAATTTGTACATTAATATATTCGTTGCATTCAATTTAGTTAATGTCTGAAGAATACAAGAAGGTTGGTAGAACTATATGTCATACATTTAAAGTTTTCAATCGCTGCTTCATTAAATAAATTAATTTAATTTTATGGAATTTTTGAGGTCGTCAGTTGGGCAGTTAATGTGTTAAAAACAAAACCTTAAGTTATTGTGTTCTCGATGTCCTCTGTCACAAATTGTATTACGAAACTATCTCGCAGGTTACCGCAATCTGTTTCCGTGTTTATCGAAATATTAGTCGAATAGATTCAGCTAGGAAAATATAGGAAATTTGAAAAATTAAACTGGGAGAAATTGTATGAAATATAAAATTGTTCCAACTTCGTTGCTTTGCAGTCGTCGAGATATAAATGTTTATTTTGTTAAAAAATATTTAATCATCTGCCGGTGTTTTTATTTCGTTGTAATATTTACTCCAACAAATAATACTGTAAATAAATTATAAAAAAAATGCACAACGAGATTGTGGTCGATGCAACAATATGTGATAAAGAAACGACCTCGGTGAAACCGCGGTAGCGTCGACTGCAAATATGGCGTGCAAGTGCAAGAAAAACATTAAGGTGTGCGTACCGTGCTGCGTACGTGCGATCCAGCATGCCGGTGGTTCCCATAATCTCTGAGGTCTCCTGATCCAGTAAAACCGAACACTGATACGCAGTCACAAATCACAAACACTAAATGCCGAAGAGTCTCTCCTTGAGATCGTCACAAGTCGACCCAGTAATTACGACTGCCCCATTCTGAAAAATATGTACAATAGATATACTGACTCACACACGGACAGTACACGCGTGCACGTGTACGTGTACAACTAAACACGCATAGAACATCTTACGGATTAAAATTCTAAGGAAACGAACCATGGAATTAACCCCACTCAGCAATTCTTAGCGTTCTTTTATATTTTCTTTTTTACCCTTGCGAGAATTTTAAAAATGAATTTCAAAAAAAGTTTAATCAATACATTCGATACTCGTGCTTTGAAATTTTTAGAAAAAGATGTGCTTGCTTCTCGAAAAAATTGAAACAATATTTTTTATTTATTTTATTTTATAGTTCTGTTGATTTTTGTTATAAATGCGCGAAGATTGTAGTTTAATTATAATTAATGGACGAGAGACTTTCTATGCACACTCGGAATTGTAACAAATAGAAATTCATTTTTTCTATCAATTTAGAATTCTTCCAAATTGCTTATTTTTCGTTTTTGCACCCATTCGGCGCTGCCACAAAATTCACGGTCTAATAATCAACTATTGTTGTTTGTACTGTCCACAAGAGTCAACTGCAACAAAAACTACGCTGATCTGGAAACTGTGGATTCGAAAACACGTGTAATAATGAAAAATCGCTATGTAAGAATTCGAATGAATCAACCTATGACTACCATGAAGTCAAAGCTCGCAATTGCCAAACATTGGCCAACAGATTGCAACTATCTTGCAGTCTGTGAGGTAACCAAGCCACTTTGCACTGTTTTAATCAATCGAGATGGATAAATGATACACAAACATGGACGAAACAATAGCTCATTGTGAAGCATAACTGTTCGACTCTCGTTTCTGGTATCAAAAAGATGTTGCAATCGCCAATCGTCTAAACGGTTACCTTAATTAATCAAAATGACTTCCTGATTTTTTCATTTACAATTACTAAAGTTATCAAAAAAATTTCACCGCAAAGTTTCGAATGAATTTCTTCATTGAAGAATTCTTCTTTACGATAAAAATTTTACGAGATCCGAATGGATGCAATTTTGTCATTATTACAAAATAATATACATCGGTCGGCTTTATTACTCGGTAGTTAAACAATTCGGTAATTGTTGATGAAGTTCTTTGTGAAATCAGCTTTCGTCGAAGCACACAGCACTTGTGCTTCGCGTAATGCACATGCAAGAACGACAACTAGGCACGGTGCAAGATTTTCTGACTAACTTGATAAAATCGATACGAAATGATAGAAGTGCTTGTCCGTCCGGCGACTATTCTGCACGAAGAATTCGCGGCTGGCATTGCGAAAATGGCGAATGATACGACTCAGTGGGATCGGATACCTAAAAGCAAGTTTTTGTAATCGGGTGCAATCCGACTTGATTAAACGAGACTGTTGCACCATGATGGTTCTCTTATGAAAAGTAGAATTCTGCAACCGTGGGGAAACGATGCACGGCCATGATGTAATAGACGGGAGTGTTTGCAAAAACCAATATGTATTATTTATTGCTCGTAAAATCGAACGATACGATTCCCTCGGACACATCGCCGATCCGATTTCGTAATATTCGAAGAAATATTTTGTTTGCGAATATATTCGTCCGGAGGCAATTGATAACCAGGCTGCTAGAATCTTAAATCACTATACTTCGGATATAACAAACGGCAGTGAAGTCTAAGAATTAAGTGCAACGTTCTCTGGCATTCCTACTTTATGTTTCAACCGTTCGTTTTTTGTCATAAACGCATCAAATCTGTGAGTCCACTCGCTGCTGTTTAATAGTATTTTATTTTTAATGCTTAAATAGATCGTCGAAGTTATTCATATTGTTAATTGCTTAATTTACAGAGCAGTGTAACAGATAAATTTACAAGATATTTATAATTGCGCGTTGACTGCCATATCATCCATATATGGATGATAGAATTGTTTGTCTAGGTTTAAAAATTAATTTCTACATTAATGTGTTCGTTGCACTAAACTTAGTTGAGATCTGAAGAACAGAAGAAGGGGTTGAAGAATAACTTTGTGTCACACATTTGAAGTTTTTAGTTGTTGCTTCGTTAAATAAATTACTTTGATTTTGTGGGATGTTTGAGGTTGTTGGTTTGGCAGTTAAAGTGTTAAAGAATCGTTGCGGGCAATTTTTCTTTTGCAAAAGATCCGCCGTCGAATTATAATTCGACACCTTCCTTACAATTCATTCATTCTAGTTTGAAAGTATCTCTTCGGCTAGGAAAAAAAGAACAGAACATTTAAATATGGAAATGAATAAGTATTTCGCACTTTGGACAACTGTTGCCTCATCCCCGCATAAGTTCTCGACGGATCTACAACCTTCTACGTAGACCGTTAATTTTTCGTGACGGCGATAACAATGTCGCAACCGGTTGTTTAGTAACGTCAGATTGCACCCGATTGCGGGCCACGGTTTTATCAGAGCGTTCATACGTTGGAACTATTATCATGCTCCTTCCTGTAAACACCACTGAAACATCAACGTGGACTCGCCTTATGAATCGATTCGGGCGTGTAGTACGTACACCCGGGAAAGAAAAAAAAATGACATCATGTTGTGTTATTGCGAACCGAATGACATCGATTGTTGCACCTCGTCGCATTGAATTTATGCGTAATGCGGGCTTGTGTCGCAATAATCGCGTAGTCACAACAAATTATAATGCAACGATATCGCGAGTGAAGATGTATCGGAAATCGTTCGAATAACTTGTACTATGATTTCTATCGATTTTGTGCGGTACAAAAATCGACGATAACCGCAAGCTGCAGTAACTCCCATTAATTTCTGGAAACAATTAAAAAGACTGTAACGTCCTTAATATTGAGCTCTACGGCTTAGACTTTTTTTTTAGAAAAATTAGTTTGTCACTGAGCGGCGATCTGCAAGAATCAGTTCGCCGTTCCGATTGGTCCGTGGTTTTTGTTAATAATTAGAGAACAAAGCCGCCTGTTACATTTTTGCGAAGGAGAAGAAAATTTTCCCCCTTCTTTAATCCTTAGCACTCCAAGCAATCTTAATTCCAAAATCGAAACATTATTTTAATTAAAATAGTTCCATTGTATATGGTTCACTTCCTTTCGCGAATATAAAGTTTATTACTATTACTCATATGTGCAACATTCCACCTTTTACCGGTTTTTTAAATGCAAACATAGTAAGGGAATTTTTAATAATAGTAAGGGAATTTTTAGAAATATATCATTTTAGAAATGGCTACGGGTAGACAGATTATTATTATTTATATAAAGTTTTGGCAGCTACTAAAAATGGAGTGGAGAGAGAAAGAGAAAAAAGGGAGAAAAGGAAGAGGGAACGTTTTGTTCTGGGATCGCTAGCGGATCCTGATTTAGACGCTGAGATACTGGAAGGCAGTTAAGGACGATATATATTCATATATATATATAAAAAAATTTTTAGCGGATCAGATACTAACGAGAAAGTTCTGCTGTCCCTCTATTGGCGAGCGCAGGAAGTACAGCGCTCCGTAAGCCTAGCGTCGAAGAAAAGGTGTATACAATGCGCAATTAAGTGTTAATTAAGTGTTAATATTTCGCTAAAAAAATGAGAAGGAATACCGAGCATTTGGTGTTCCGTAAACCTAGTTTTAAAAACGTTACGAGCTTTTTAAGCGTTTCCGAATGTTAACGGGAGGCTCTGTCGCGGCAGGAATCGTTCGAGAAGCGGTACAAGTCGTGGCTTTTCGTAAGAAGAAGGATTAGCACGGCGTGTATGGCCGACACACGTATTGCGATTGATTGCTGGTATCGTGTTCTCGACGTAAATGTTGGCCAATGTGGATCGAACATGCCGTTACGCTTTTTCCGTCGGCGCGATTGCACGACTTTATGCAACGTTCCACTCGGACGTGGCTAGCCGCCCCTGCTCCTAGACCTCGGACCAGAGCAAAATTCGTGATGCTCCTCTCGTCGACGACCGTGAATCAACTGTGTTGCTAAATGACTATGCTACACACCGACTCCACTTTATAAATATCAATTTTATTTAAACTTCCGTGATTTCTCTGAGACCGACGTTTCTATAGCATTGCATTCACACGATACATCGACGAAAAAGCTCTATCGATTTGTGTTCTTTACTTGAACCGTTTGTGACTGTCATACATTCCAATCAATGGTCGAGTTTTCTTCGAGTCTTACGTGGTACCGAAAGCTTGTGCAACAAGATAACTGTTGAATAAAATAGAAAGAAGAAAGATTTCGAATCTGCTAAATCTGCTGATTCCGTTTAGTTTGTCCTCGGCGCACGGTGAACCGTAAAATAAATGGTAGTGCAAGGGGTTGACAAAAGAGAAAGCTTGCCAAACGACTTGTGTCCCTTGCGATTTTTCCCGTGCATAAAAGTCCACTGTCGAGCGATTGCAATAGCAGGTATCAGGGGAATTTAATCGAATTCAATTCGAACGCGTGGTTTCATCTAATTCCTGGCTATCGGACCGCCGCGCGAGCCTCTCATAATTCCGCAGATATCGAGATTTACGATCGGATACCTGGTACTTTCGTTAATTACGAAGGTAGTTGCAGTAGTGCACGGTCAAGCACCTGCGAAGTGGACCATTCGGAGGCCTCGGCCTCGTCTCGTTGGCCGATAGGCCAGGGAAGCGATAAATGTCTGCGGCCTCCAGGTTGCCGTGGTTTCTCGGCCTCGAGACACGTCTCTACCACTTGTCACGGACTACCAAACGGTCACGTTTCCTCGATTAAGCCGGCAAAGGATGGCAGCGGTCGAGCCAGCTCCGAAAGCACGTTAACTTCCGGCGCGAGCTGCTTGTCTTCCCCGAAAGGGATTATGAGCGCAACAAAAGCCTATCTATCCGCCGGACGAACGAAGAATGATTTTCAAATCGGTCTTCCCTTTCGACAGGTACACTAAATGTGCTTTATCTCGGCCCCTGCCCAATAGGCAGCTTTCCTGAAATCAAATTGTTGCAAGTATGCTTCACTCTGCGCATGTTCGTCAGCTTATGCCTCACTCACAATGCTCAGCCTCGTGTTCGTGAATTACAAAATATAAAATAGTTAGAAGGCGCCATATTGATAACAACGACGCTTACACTGACTGAGAATTACTCTAGAAATATATCTTTGAAAAATTCTATTCTTCAATGTGCATCGCCATGTCTCATTCTGAAACGTTTAGAAAATATTATATTTATTGTGCAGCGCTTCAGATGAATGTCTATTGGTTTTAAGCTGTGTCCACACTGATGCAACGTCGGGAAAATTTTTATCACTTCTTGTTGCCATCTTGTCTATCTGTGTCTGTGG
>CM052093.1:19807859-19817920 GCA_028453745.1 Agapostemon virescens | reverse complement strand
GCTAAATATTGCCACAAAATCGCTAAATATTGAAGGTATACCCCTTCTTAAAATCGCGAAAAATCTTTAGGTCTCCGATTCTTTTGTAATTTTGGCTACACGTTTCTAGACGCGCGGTCAGAGTGTATGTCAATTTTTAGGTCGATCGGAATCGAATTGCAGCCGTGGCGCGACTTTGAAATGTCGGGGCGTTCATTGGCGAAAATGGAAAAATTGGGGTTGATAGAAGGTAGCGTCTGCAGTCCCCTGATATGCTAGCCTAGATTTTGAGAGCTCTGCTTAACACGTTAAGCGCATTACGTTACCCGACTGTTTATACTCTGATTCGTCTATCGGCGAGCCGCCCGGCAAGGCTCGCCTGACGGCTAACTGTGGCTTGAACGGAACGGCACAGAAATTCGGCGTGGCGCTTAACGTGTTAAGAGCATGTCGAGCATAGATTCTTGAAAAAATGAAGGTACGGTCGAGTTGCACGGACTATAAATTTGATTTCAGTGTTCCTTTGTTGGCCGTGCAACGGGTCGCCCCAATTTCTGTAGAAACCGAAGATAGTGTGTCACGTGCGCCAGTTGTGCATCTTTCGGGCCATGGCGAACCGCTGGCACACGGTTCCATGGGGTTGCGGTGAAATTAAAACGCGTCCGATCCCCTTGTTCGCCTTGTTCACGTTTCGAAAACGTTCTCTTCCTCGTCCGGGTTTCCCTGGCAGCTGCACCGTGCCGCGTGCACCATGGAAAATAGAGGCCACGACCCGGCAGGATGCGTGTATCCTATAGAAACTGCGTTTTATGGAAAACTACCCTGCCCGGTGGTCGCCGGATATTATTATTCGTCGCAGGCACGCAGGCATCTTCCGTGAATAAGAAACTCCTTCAGATTTATTTCCGTTCATTTTTATCTTTCTTAACATTCGTTCTACGGTGCACTAAAAGCGACTACTTTACAATACTTTATCGAAATAACGAGAACGGACCGAGCCGAAATTCCAGCCATTTTTAAATAAACCTGTTTCGTTTTTAACTGGTTTATTTCGTGATAACTTTTCGACACGGTTCGCAACAACCATTTAGGAAATATTACAACACGGTGCGCGTGGACTGACTTCTTACTTATGACTAACATCTTCTTACCTGTGACTAACTTACTACAGCAACTTATCGTTGCGTATCCGATGGCGTCTTACTATTCGCGTTGCAAGCGAACTCGATTTCAAAATAAATTTAATGGTTTAATTTCATAACAGAAGAATTAAAAAAATTGTTTTTGGGTTTAACTTGTTAGGAAATAAGTTTGGTGGGGTCCTAAAACTTAGCAAATTCGTGAAGTTGGCTCGGTTTTCTTCGCTCGGCACTAAAAGGGTTAATGCTGATTTTTGGGTGTGTACTCCGATATACATACATTTTAGGGACCCAAGATAAGAAAGGGAATGGGCACGGATGATTATCCAGAAGAAATCACGTGGAAGGGTGAGTAACGCGGATGCGTAACTCCTAGACTAGATAAATCGTTTTAAAAACGACTGATTCACTGTGGATAGCGAGACAGCCCCTGATAATGGGGTTAGTCATCCAACAACTGATTCCTCGAGGGTACATCGTTAACAATTTCAATGACCGCGAATAAAACATATCACACGCCATTTTTACCTTTTTAAACCTAGTCATAATTTCTCGCAAAATTCAATCAAAACTTCAGGAAAGAAAAACCTGACTCTCTTAGTTTCCTTGCAATGGAAGAAGATAAAGTTCGATTTTCTGTACCCTTACGCATCATTTTAGAATACAAGAATGACATTGTTGACATTGTTGCTTTATTAAATAAATTACTTTGCTTTTGTGGCACTTTTGACGTTGTCAGTTCGGCAGTTTAAGTGTTAACCCTTTGCACTCGAAGCAATTCCACCCCAAAATCGAAACAATATTTTTATCTATAATAGCTGCACTGTAGATAGTCCGTTTCCTTTCGTTCATACGAAATAAATTACTATGACTCGTACTCAGAACTTTAACATTTTTATCGATTTCGCAACTGCAAACCTAGCGATGTAAGAATTGTTTAAATAATAATATGGCAAGCTTTAGTGTCGCCTTAGAGGTGCCATTCGAGTGCAAAAGGTTAATAGGCTTCCGGTCGGTAAAGTGTTAAGAAAATCAAAAGACAGAGCCGAAGAGGAAGAAAACGGTACCGTTTCGGAACGTCGCGCGGTTGACGTTGGTACATCGCGATTGAAGCTCGGCGAGGTTCGTCTATCATGGATAAAAATTCGAGCGCGATTAATCGTTCCGAGAATCGATGGTTATCGCGTAAACTTTCCATCGTGACGGAGCGGCGGCGGTCGAACCATTCTTTCGCGCTGAAACGTACTTACGTAAATTCCAATTGTTCCAGTGACACCGTAATGATCGGCACGCAATCACTATGACGTTCTCCCGAGCGAGCATGGAGCGTTGCACTCGCTCTACACACGGAACATGTGTAAATACTGCGCTCGAATACACGTGTATCTACTGATTCATAGGGACCAATAAATCCCCGTTTCGTCGGCTATGCGAGAGCGTACACACCTACATTTCTGTCGATAACGATCGTCGACGGTTGCGTCAGGTCGACGGTTTCAAACAAAAAAGTCCAACGAACGCGATAAACCGTACAATGGACTGTAACGTCGGATATTGGGACCGAGCAGCGAAGTTTTACCGTGCTTTTCTATTTTTGTTAAACACGTTAAACGTTGCGTCGATCCCTCGGGACTTACTATATCAATTTTACAAATTAACGTGTTATAGATAATTTATATAATATTGAGAAATATTCAGACTATTTTAACAGATTCGGCGGAAACAGAAAAGTACAAATCTCTCGTGCATTCTTTTCATTTGAAGTTCAACAAGATATAACGCGAAGGCTAGGCAAAATAACTTCTGATTTAGAATACTTTCATTGTATAATGATTTATTTCCTCTTAACACATTGAGCGCCGGTCCCGCGATAATGCGAGTTTCTGAGTCTATCGCTTAAATCGAATTTGAACGCTTTAACGATTTTATTTCTATTTTGCGTTTCTGTTAAATTGTACATGACGAATATTCGATCCAAATATACTATTTCAAGAGAATGTATAAGGTTTTAAATATTTTATTCAGAAACAAGTAAATGAAGGCAACGTTTAGGCTTTAAATGGCTCATATGCCTCACTGTTACTCGTCCTTACAACAGTTAAATTTTTAACAATTTTTGAGATGCAAGTATAGTGATGTAAAAACTGTTTGAAACAGCGAAGAAATATTTATTGGTGCCTCGAGTGCTAAGCAGTCAAGTTTTATCAATTTACTCGCTGTTAGACCCTAGCCTATGATAATATCGAGGCGGACTCGTGATGGAGCGTTCAAACGAAATACGTCAATTATAAACGTTTATTCTTGCGTTTCAGTCGGAGGATAATTAAAAAGACGTTGGTAATCATTGTAACCGTGCAAAGAATTAATAACTATGTTGCTTGCATAGGTACTAGCAGAAGTCAGAGCTTCATGTCGGAGAATGTAGTTGGATTTGAAAGGCGGCATTCAACGACTTTCATAAAAATATAAATGCATAACAACATGCGCAATATAACTTTTGAAATATCTCCTGGAACGAACTCTTGACTGTATCACCCCCACGAAAGGGTTAAGCAATAGTCAGAGATCATAGCGTACAGTGCACTTATTTTTATCATCGTTCTTGCTCGTCCCACCGCGGAGCGTTAACAAGAACGCGTGTCGGTTCGGAGAGGAATGACTGTTCCGTCATTCTTCAACGTATCGAATGCCGAATCACAGAAAGATTGTTGCAATCTCAACGACGGAAAGGCACAACGGCAGGAATCGCTTCTTCAATTATTCTAGATCATATAAATCTCAACGAACTCGGATTTTTAATTCTAGATTCTTCTTTAACCCTTAGTACTCCAATGGCGCCTCTGTGGAGACACTAAAACTTGTCACAATATTATTTAAAATAGTTTTTACATCATTATGTTTGCATTTAAGAAGGGACGAAGGGAAATTAACCATATACAATGGTACTATTCTAGGTCAAAAACATTTCTCGATTTTGGACTTAAATTTACTTGGAGTGTTAAGGGTTAACACGTCGATTAATCTCGATCATTTCTTTATTAACGCTAGAACTACCAAACCAGTCAAAATAACTGGTCCCTATTTATCTCTTTCGCCATTACCGAAGTCATAAAAATATTTTCATTAGTAATTTTCCAATGTACTTCTTTAAAATCTTTAAATTCATTTTCTAAAATTGAATAAAGTTTTGAAGAGATGCAGTCTCGTTATTATCACGAAGCAATGTATATCGTTGGATTTATTGTTCGGTAGTTCTAGTGTTAACCCTTTGCACTCGAGTGGTGACTGTGAGGCACCACGGAAAATTGCCACATTATAATTGAAAAATAAATTTCACATCGATATCTTTGCTTCCTAAGAAATTGTTAATAATTGGACGGTTATAAAGACGAGTAACAGTAAAAGAATTCATATACATAAGGTGAAATAATTTCTATAGAATGAAAATAGTCTAGGTCAGAAGAAATGTTTTGATTTTCTAGTTAAAACAGCTTCGAGTGTTTCTTCCAGAATTTCTGCGTTCGTAAATTGATATTCGGTGGTGTAAATTTTCCGACAATCGTTTCTTAACAATTCCGAAGCGCCGGTCAACGCGTTAGAGGTAGTCGAAGAAGAATCGTGTCCTCCGCGAATGACTGACAGCCAGTCAACGGTGTAATCGCCGATGCAAGTCAGCCGATTACGTATCCGGAAATGCGCAGTGATCTACGATCGTGAATCCCCCGAAGTTTTCCAAATGGTGGCCAGCTTTTCACGGTTTCGTCACGTCCGTAAACGTTTCGGACTGGTCTTCGACCATGCAGGGTCGCGCAATCGCTCCCACCGAGGAGAACGATTGTGTTCGCGGAAGGGGTAAGCTGAGTTGGTGTTAGACGGTGTTCAATGACGCCGCTATCATCAAGGTAGCGGCGAGCAACCGGCACGTTTCCGATACAAGCCGGCTCGGCCGTCTGGCTGGCAGCGCTGACAATGAACGCTTGCGTTGATTTTCGAGGACACTTCTCGGGGAACGAGTGAAACGACAGCCATGAGAGAATGCCGACCTCGGCCCGAGGTTCGCGTTCCCGTGTTTCGCAGCCGCTGGTCGTTGGCAGACGGTGGTCTTTTGCTCTCCAGGAGATTCAGTATGTCCGATGCATGCGAAAACTTCGGGACCGAAATTCACGTCGCTTTGCGTCGTTTGCAGACGTTATTCTTTTTATCTCGTACCCCTAGAGTCGAACGTTCAAGAGGATACCGAAACCCGTAGCTAAGCGACGACGAAACTTTGCTGACCTGCATCGTTGCTTCGCGAAACTTTTACCGAGATATTCGGGACACTTTTCCTGGTTGAAACGTTAGCGAACACGGCAGGACTTAGAACGCATTTGCTCGTTTAATTTTTAGCACTCCAAGCTATTTTAATTCCAAAGTCGAAATATTCTTTTTATGTAAAATAATTTGATTGACCTTCATTTCCTTTAGAGAATATAGAGTTTATTGCTATTACTCGTGCGTGCAACATCTCAAGTTTTACCGACTCCTCAACTGCAAACAGAGCAACGTAAAAGCTGTTTTAAATGTGCTCATAATTATGAAAGTGGTCCAAGTCATATATTTCTTGTTTCGAGATGTTTAATGAATTGCATTTGAATAAATTAAAAAATATTTTTACATTATGCGACATTTTAATTTATAATTTTATTAGTCTTGATTAATGGAAATTTATTATGAATATGAAATTTTGTGTGAATTCCATACGAAAATGTTGTTTTTAAAGTTTGAACTGACTTAGACCATTCTCAAAATTAACTGAATGTCCTATAAATGACTAAAAGCAATAAAGAACTATGAGTTTTATTTGAAACAGTAACTTTAATGAAATAATTCATGAACATTTATTAATTATTTTTAAAAAGTAATTCATTTTTATCATTTCGAGTTTTTAAGATTCTTAAAATGTTTCTGAAAAACTGGAGGGATGTATAGACGGATATAGACGTCAAACACACTTAACTGGTTAAATAATAGCGAATTTTTAGTGTCGCTTTATATTATATTATATAGTAGCTGTTCCCTTTATATTATAGCTTCCATTGTACACTATTGTAGTACTATTACTCGTGCGTGCAACATCTCAATTTTTACCGACTCCTAAAATGCCAACAGAGCAACGTAAAAGCTGTTTCAAATAATAACGAATTTTTATTGTCGCTTTACATTATATTATATAATAGGTATTCCCTTTATATTATAGTTATTGTCTTCACAAGGAAGTTTTCACATCCCAACCGAGTAAAGGTGTGCGGATGGCGCAACAGTCCAGTAAAATCTGATCACCCACGTGCACGCTGTTGGCGGTGTTGAAATAGACTCCATGGCGGTCACGTGGAAGTCGGAATGATTTGAATTTCGTGAGCTATTAATTTCATTAACGCTATACTTGCCGAGCCTTAAAAGTAGCTGTTGCATTCCTCCTAACTGACAAGACTTGATTTATCTACACTTCGCGCGGTTCTAATTATAATACTACTCAAAATGTTGTTATGGCGATTTGCCAAATTAAGTGGTCGTAATTCGAAACCGCCCTGCAGTGGAAAACCCTTAATAAAATAGTAGAAAATAGGGGTTGCGACGGGTCAATCGTTGCGAAACAGGCAGAAAATCAATGCATCGACCGAAACTGCATATTGTTGTCGATAATTATAAATCTGTAAATAAACAGCTGCTGTTACCGCAACGCCACGTTGCATGGAGCTTGCGGAACTTGCGACAATGGTGATGCAATCGTTTCGTACGAGCGCGCGCGTTTGTGAATTGAAAAATTGTAAAATAAAATGCCTGGGATCGGTCGTTTTGACCGATGACGGTAGGTTTAGCGTTAGATCGTGAAGTTTTATTAGCCGCGTTGATTTCCCGGAATCTTTATGGTCGTGAAACGGATTTGTACACGTGTCGCAAGCCACGCGTGCCGAAACACCTTGCACGAACACACAGCATTAAGCAGCTGACCGTAATTGACGGTGAGGAAGTGCACATGCACGTTGCTGAAAAGGTGTTGCAGCCGCCGCCGCCGCCGCCGGTGCAATTACTGGTTGGCGATTGCACTGCTCTCGACTGGCGGCATGGCGAGACATGATCTACCAGAGCGGCGCTATAATAACTTTTTCGGAGGATCGACACTTCAGCCCTCTCTATTTCTGGCTTACACAATCGCGGCTCTTTTCACGGTCGCGAAACCTTGCTCCGAGTTTCGAATATTCAGGTTCAACGTCTTTATAATGTCCCGTGATGAGGATATTTTAGGAATACAGATACGTCGCGTTAAAGGCCGTCGCCTTGAATCCGAAACGTTGTTCTAATAGCTCGAACAACTACAGGAGAGTAATCTAACATTGCCACAGTATTATCCTCGCTGCTGCGAGGTATACTCATCGAGAGGCACAGACAAGATGGCGGCACTTAACGCGACTTTACTTCCGTTTTTGTGGATTTCCAAAGAAATACCTGTTGGATCGCGATTAGAATTGTTCTTGCTACTGTAAGAACTGTTAGTCGAGATAAATTTTCGAAATCTGGAAATATTCTTTTAGGTTTTGCGATGTCCAAGACCCCGAGGATATCTTTATCGCTTTTTGATCGCTGCTTGATCGACTAAATTTTTCTACGTAGGGGAGTATCGGTGGGATAAAATGAGATTTAGTGAATCTCGTTATCAGAGCCGGTTTCTCAATCGGCACGCGAGCGAATCGAGCCAATCCCCTGGCCGGTCGTGAACGAAGCCTCGGTTTCGCAACTTCGGCCACGGATCGGCACTCCATTCCGTACGATAAACCGCCATCCCACCTTCTTCTTTTTGCCTCCCGTTGTTCCCTCGGCATCGACCTTCGTCCGACAGACACGTCCGATTCGGTGAGCAAGGCTCGCAATATCGATTTCGAGGCCAAGCCGATCTTACGTTTCTAATCCGTGTTAACGAACTGTCTCCCCGCACACGAGACACGGGGGTCATGTTCACCAGTCGACAGGTACTGCGAAATCGAGCCGCACATGTTAACCTTTCAACTGTGATTCTACACGTGATGAAGTAATCGCCATTTTTCTTTCCCTCGCGACGGACACGCGCTCGAGAACAAGAAGCAAGTAGGGAGATCCATAGACTGAATTTCATGGATCTTCGACGAAATTCAAGAGATTCGAATGATTTTTATGAAATTGTTTATTGGGAACGTTGACGCGCGATAATCTGGAAAATTTATTAACACTTTGACCGACAAGCTAGCAGCCACGAAAATTCTAGAAAACAGAAATGAAATGTTGAATGAAATAAAAATTGAAAAAATAAAATTTATAACGTAAAGTACTCCTGCCACCTTCTTCCACATTCTAGATCACCATCAACTTTGACACAATGAATATATCAATGTTAAAATTCATTTAGAAACGATATAAATAATTCCGTCACCTACAATGCAACTAATTGCTCAAGAAAAGTTAAGACGTTTGGTCCAATCTTAAAAAAAATTATTTAGGTTTGAAGAGTGTCCGAATACTTCGCTACTGTATATATGGGTGACATGGCAGTCAAAGTGTTAAGAGAGAATTGTCAAGGTATATCAGCGTGGAAATACTGTTGAGTATCGCTAACAAAAGTATTGCTAGAAAGTTGACGTTGAAACGGTGACTTCCAGCGAGCACGATTTCGATCCTAGATTTCTCGGTACGCGCATCACGGGGAACTCTTTCGCTCACCTTCGCGAAACACGTTACTAATACGCTAACGAGAAAAGGGAATGATATCACTCATTGTTTCGAAAGGTCAGCCGCAAAAAATAATCGAGAAACGTCATTGATCGCGCGTCGTCCATTGAAAACCGTCGCCGAGAGTCCAGACAAATCGAGCTGGAAGTTGTACGACGTCGTTATCCATTGGCGACGCGAAAATAAAAAGCGATGCATTTATGATTTATCGACACCTACTCGGAGGACGTTTGGTTGTTAAATATCGTGAACACGCAGAATAGCAAAACTCGCGTCCGACGATGTTCTTTCTGGTTCGAAGCACTCGATAAATTTAATTCAAGACGTATCCTTGCCGAGGTGATCCAGTTGCACGCTCGAGCCCCTTGAAATCGCGTGCAACGATCGTTTATGGTTAGCTACCGAAGGCCAATTTGCTCGGTTAATCAGTAGCCGATGCATTTTGCAAACGAGCCGCTGGTTAAACGTGTACGGTTAACCACCTTTCTAGCATTTTGACATTGCACTTTACCGATACACTTGTTCGATGATTTCTTTCAATAAAATAAATCGAAAATAGGGCAACGACATTTTCAAACTTCCTCTCGAACGTCTTCGCAGCTTCGTATTTCACTTACTCGTTTCGCAACGTGGCATAATTTCAAACAGAAAAATTCGAACAATCATTTGAACATAGAAACTTCTATTTTGCTCCAGTACTTTTCAATCGACGCGCAAACATTTCGTTTATTCGCAATCTATTCGCAGCTGCATAAAATCTGCAATTTAACACGTGGAATGCCACGGTGGTCGCCTGTAACCGGCACCATCGCGTAGTTTAACAATGATTATTGTTAAATTAACAACATCCAACAGCAATTTATTCCTACCGAAATTAACCAAACTGTAGCGTGAGGTGGGAACTTCGTTATCCAGTAACTAGCAATTCCTTTTAATAACGTTGATCGTTTCTGTGAATGAAATAAATTAAATTGGTTCGAAACGCGCAAAATTCTTCATGACCACCGAATAACAAAAATATGTACCATTCGAACACCGCTTCTTCGTCAACTTTCTCTAACATCCACTTCCCGAAGTCGGCCATTAGAATTGCTCAAACGAAGAACCGGGTTTCCACTATTATCCAGCAAAGAAATGTAACTTCGAATCCTCGGTGGTCGAGCGTCGTCTACCAATAATTACAGTGGCTCACAAAAGTATTCG
>CM052093.1:19773423-19804859 GCA_028453745.1 Agapostemon virescens | reverse complement strand
GTCTTTAGGGTCCACAATGAGCCCAACAAAGCTGCGTTTTCCAAGCATGAGAAAGCCCCAGTTTTACAATCAACTGCAACCGCGAATCTATCCTGTACGATGCATTCGAATATGTCCCTATGTAAGTAAAACGGACACAGCTGTCTTTAGGGTCCACAATGAGCCCAACAAAGCTGCGTTTTCCAAGCACGAAAAAGCCCCAGTTTCGTAATCAACTGCAATCGCGAAACTATCCTGTACGATGCATCCGAATATGTCCCTATGTAAGTAAAACGGACACAGCTGTCTTTAAGGTCCACAATGAGCCCAGCAACCGTTGTCCAAGCACAAAAAAGCCCCAGTTTCGCAATGAACTGCAACCGCGAATCTGTCGGATACCCTCTGTCAAGGCTACATGTCCATCCAGCGTCGGGCAGCACGTGCTCTAACAATAAGAGGGAAATCCTGATCGCCGCTCGGCCGTTGCAAGTGGACAATAAGCTCGAAAATGGCAGCGCTATCGATTTCGCGGGAAATTGCGTCAGTTATGGCGCTGCTCGAGCCGCGGAAGTGATAAGCAGCGGCGGTGGGTGCACGATCATGCGAGAACATTCCCACGTTTCCGATAACCATTCGTAATTGAGCTCGCACGAGCACCGGCATCGGGCGGTAGGGGAAGAAGGACACACGCGGGCACAAGTCGGATCAGCACAGTGGCTGACAATGGGCATAAGGTTCGTGGAACCGGCTGAGCAAACAGATCTCGACGATACACCCGGGGATCAGCTGAATTAGAATTCTCCAGCTCTTATTCCGGATATGACGGCACCGCTTACGAGACGAGCTTCCGTCGCGGCGCGACGCGATACATGGTTGCTAGATCGCGGATGTTCGTGCAACTGCATACGCTTATTAACAGGACTGTCGAGGAAGTCGCTTCCTTGGACCCACACGTATTCGATGTACGAGAATGTTCTGTCATTTCTTTTTTTTTTCTTATAATTTCGAAGTCAAAGTTGGGCCCGACACTTTGGTTTACTGGGCTTCGAGCATGTACGAGGTATCGGTAGAGAATTAATCCTTTTCCATTCCAAAATCGAAACAATACTTTTACCTATAATAGGTTCATTGTACATAGTTTATTTCCGTTCTTGCATATGAAATTAATTACTATTACTCGTACTTACAACGGTAGAATTTTTAACAATTTCTTAACTGTAAACGTAGTGATGTAAAAATTGCTTAAATAATATTATGGCAATTTTCAGTGGCGCCTTGGAAGCGCCATTCGAGTGCTAAGGGTTAACCCTTTGCACTCCAAGCAATTTTAATTTCTAATTCGAGGCAATTTTCGTCCCCGAAGAATTCCATTGTACGCGGTTCATTTTCTTTTCCGTGCATATCAAATTTGTTACTATTAATCGTATGCGCAACGCTTCAATTTTTACTAACTTCTTAAATACAAACGTTGTAATGTTAGGGTTATTTTAAATAATAGTCTGACAATTTTTAATTGAAGTTGCAAAATGATCTGGGACTTTCTGACAACGAAAAGTCGGCATTTAGAAATGTTGACAGATGTGTCACACATGACACTAGCCGCCATAACTTACTGATCGCGCTATTTGATTCCCAACGGTAATCAAGGGTAAACTTATTTGTACCCTCGATAGAATCGTCTTTGACAAGTCCTTGAAGTTACCGCGCCTTCGCCAAACACACCGCATAAGTTTTTGCTACTTATGTCCTATTTGGCTCTCGTACAACGTACACTGCCCCGACGACCTCGGAAATCGCCCCTTTCGCGTCTTCGTTATATTTTTTGAACAAAATGATTTCTCAAAATTCATTGAATTCGCGTCTAAGGCACGGGTACACCTCGCTGCTTGAGAAAACGTTATACGGTAATCGGGTATCCGGGTTTGTTGTAAATCTCGCGAAAGGAAGATCGGAAAGCGGTAAATCTAGGAAGAGGATTCCCGCAGCCGAAATGCTCGAATAAAGTCGTGTTTGCGGATAGGGCTTAGGGAACGATCCCCGAAAAATCGGCGAGAACACGCGCGTGGCGAATACAAGATACCCCCATGATCCCGGCATTCATGGCAACAAGCGTACACGAGAACGTCTCGGGGCCCGTTTCCGCCCCGTAACAAATTCGAGCGGCTTAGAAAAAGCGACTCGCCCATTGTCGCCGGCGATTGTCGTCGCCGATCGCGGGACGCACGATACCCGTTTTGTCGGCTAGGAGAATCCGGAAAAAGCGGATTTCCCGCCGAGGAAATTGCCGGCGTTTTCAATGCACCGGATACGAGCCGATCGCTTCACGGTCGACTTTCGGTGAACATTTTACTTTACCTGGCAGCGGACGGATCTAGGCATAGAGAAAACGAGAGGATCAAAGGTAGACGAGAAGAGACCAGCCACAGCTGTCCTTCGACCATTCAACGGGACTCGGAATAATATTTACCCTTTCGGCGCGCCGCCATTGTCGATCGCGGAAACGCGGCGTGCCTCTCGCTTCCTCGACAAAAAATATCGATAAATTATTTTCGCGCCGATGCTATAATCGCTTGGTCGCCGGTCCTCGAATTACTATTGATTTTGCAATTCTGCTGGGGACACCATATTTGTTTTTTGGTGCAGACATGGCAAAAATACGAGGTGAGGTAGAAATTCGAGACTTCGGTATTCGATATTCGAGATTTTGGTAGGCATCGTTCATTCGTTTAATGCTAAGCCTGTGGTCTCCGTCGTTATTAGGATAGATCAACGAGAGCATTATATTGGGTTGTTCGGAAAGTAATTTCGTTTTTTTTTGTGTGAAAATGAAACACAATTTTCGTATAATGAACAAATATTTTATTAAATTATATATTGGTCATTCTGGTCCAACACCTTTTGCCATCTTTCTGGTAGTAGCATGATTCCACGCTCATAAAATTTTTGGTCTTTGCTGGCAAAAAACTGATCGAGGTGGTTTTTGACCTCCTCATTTGAATTGAAGGTTTTACCGTCTAAAAAATTTTTCAGTGACCGGAACAGATAATAATCCGAAGGTGCCAGATCTGGAGAATATGGTGGGTGTGGCATTGTATCTTATTCAAGCTGTAAAAGCTTTTGGCGAGTGACCAAACTTGTATGAGGTCTCGCATTATCTTGGTGGAACACTACACCTTTTCTGTTGATTAATTCTGGCCTGTTCTGTTGAAGTGCATCATTCAGTTTGTCCAGCTGATGACAGTAGACTTCCGAATTAATTGTTGTGTTATCCGGTAAAAGCTCAAAAACAACGATTCCTTTAAAATCCCACCAAACAAACAGCATCACCTTTTTTTGATGGATATTGACTTTGGAAATGCTTTGAGCCGGTTCATCTTTTTTGCTCCATGATCTCTTGCGTTTGACATTGTTATATACAACCCATTTTTCGTCCCCAGTAATGATGCGCTTCAAAAATGGATCATTTTCGTGACGTTTGAGAAGCGAAACACAGACGTCAACGCGACGACACAAATTTCTCTCCGTGAGAACATGGGGAACCCATATATCGAGTTTCGAGGTTAAACCCAGGCCTTTCAAGTGGTCGTAAACAGTTGAATTTGATAAATTTAACCTCTCACCGATCTCACGCGTTGTTATTCGCCGGTTTGTATCAACTAATGCCTTTATCGTGTCTTTATCAGCTTTAGCCGGCCTTCCAAAACGTGGTGCATCTTCGACATCAAAATTGCCTGATCGAAATTTTGCAAACCAGTTCTGGCACTGGCGTACTGTCAACACATCTTCTCCATACACATCGGTTAATTTCTTTCTGGCTTGAACAGCATTTTTACCTTTTCTATAGTAAAAAAGTAAAATATGACGAAAATGCTGCTTATTGCTCTCCATATTTAAAAGGGCACCAACCAAAAACTACTGCGTAGAATCAATTGGACTTTTTCACACACAAGCCTTGCTATATCAGCTCTCGAAACATATAATAATTATGCGGCTTAAGTGTGAAGTTGGATGCAAAAAAATACAATTAAATCCTCTGTCGGGAAAAAACGAAATTACTTTCCGAACAACCCAATAGAAATCGCAAAAGGCGTTCCAATGGAAAATGAGTATTTCTTTTCGACGAAATAAAGCAATCGTATGACCTGTAAGGTCTAGAATATTTATGTTTACGCGACAGAAACATTTACATTTGATTATTGTGTTTGCGTTTACCCTTTCGACATTAAAGTTCAAATAGTTGTCTCTATTCCTGGTTGCGGCGAGTTAGCGCGCGCCAACAGTTAAAATCGTACAAGTTACGGAATAAAATGCAACTGATGGTTGAGGCACCGTTCAAAGACGGTAATAGAATTGTTTCCTCCGCATTGGCTGCCTCCTGCGGCCGCATTGACGCATTTGTTTACGGTGCTTCTGCGATTGGGTGCAATGACGTGACTTCGTCGAAGAACACAAGCCAAAGGCTGTTGCGACACAGTGAAATACCTTCGGGCGTTACTCGCTTCAGAATCATAGATGACAGTACCACGATGACTAACGGCCGTGCATCATCGAATGGAGCCGCCGAGAGAGTTCGTTGTCCTTTGTACCCAAAATTGGTCGTCGTCCCACGTTCCGGAAACCGTGGTTCTCGAAAATATTCCACATTGTTCGATTCAACGTGCTGCACACACGACCGCGAACAAAGCTTCGCCATTTTCTCGTTGAAACCACCGAACACTAAACATAAGATTTCCGAAATGTAACAATTACAAGATCCTGGATATTGGTACGTTGGCTTACGTTTATTTGAAGGAAAAACTGATCGCATCGAGTCTCGGATTTAGTCGCAGTTTAAGCTGTTTCGTTTGTCCGTCGAAATCGTATATAAAATCTCGCTTTTTATAGTAAGTCGATTATAAATATATCAGAAAAGAATTTTGAAACAACCAGCGACAAAAATAGACGCGTGGGCGTGACACACCGACATATTTATTTGGAAAGTGCGTCGACGAAAGCGTGAGTCACTGAATCGACTTAGTTATTGGCAGCGTAAATGTTAAAGAACTGTTAACGCCAGCTTGTAAATCGGGCATGATCTACCAGGTCTGTAAATAACAAGCCGGAATTTGCCTATACGTGGCGCTAGCTGTCGACGCAATTATCGTCGAACCGCGTTAGTGAAGTCATTTTATACATCCGACACTAGCCGCCATAACTTACCGGTTGCGTTTTCCGATTTCCAACGGCGGAGACTTATTTGTACCACCAATAGCCGCCATTTATAAAGTTACGAACGGAAGAAATTCCCAAGTGGCTCTCGATTGCCCCCTTGCGATCGAGCGCAGCTTGATTCCCATTCTGCATAGAGATCCCGTGGTAATTATAAATCATAAAATTTAAAATGGGTCATGTTGATTCCTCCGGCAGATTCTATCGTTCATGCTCGCGAATCGGAGTCGTCGTAACATGCCGAACGTAAATGGCAACAATATCGTCGACTTCCATCCACCGTTCGCGATTATTACGCCATGTTTCGCGCATAAAGCCGGGTTTCTAGATCGACCTAACTGTTCAGCGGAGGTTCTGCGGCTAATTATGCCGCGGAATGTAATCTGTCAGCGATTAGTCGAGACCTCCGTAATTAGGCAAACTATCCAGACGGTCGTGTGGCAATCGTGTACACCGGCAGGAGATTTATTCATAAATTTGTAGAAAACTCTTTTAAGACTGCTGAAAGTTTCAGCCGAGTGGAATCATTTCTTCATTGAACGGCAAGCAGCACGTTACGCGGCGAGCCAGAGATGATGAGTTTGCGAAGAATGCGAGACACGATACCACCTTGTCACCTCTAAGGTATCCTTCGCGCTTGTTCCTGCGCATGGCAACAGCGCGTGATAATGAAAAGAGCAGCACGAGGCGATCCGTAAGAATTCCCGATGATTATTATCTGGAAAATACGCGGAGCCCTAGAAGAATATCCAGAGGAGGATCCGCGAAAGACAGAAAGGCGGAGAGAGAGAGCTACGAGTGTCGGTTGAATATTAACTCTATTTCGGAAGCGATCGTTCGGCAGTCAACGCGTTCACCGGACTTTGTATTGTACGACGGTATAGTGTGATCTAGATAATATCAGATCCAGATAAGACCACGTGGAAGTTCAAGTAGACATGTCTTACACGCAATCTGCATCATAGGCTGATCTACTCAACCGTCTTCTCGGCAGCTGGACTCGCTATCTGGTACACGGAAGTACTATTGCGACACGTTTAACCATTCCTGGTATAAAATGTATTGAAACGTACATCGACAATGTAATGATGAGAAGTCATTAGAAACATCAGTTTCTTACTACACGCCAACGGACGTGAAAACACACAATTCATCAAGATAAGCGTATCGAGAAACAATTTTAAGTCGTTCAGCAGCTGATCGAGCAGTCGTTTCAACGCAAGAAAATATTTTTAAATTGATCATTCTTCAACTGAATTATTCTTGAACTCCTGATTGCCATTAGTCCCCCTATTTTCTACGGTACTGAAATTAAAGAAATTACCGATCCGCTGGCAAAAATTATTGTAGCAGAGCACGTGGATGAAAAGCAACGAATTTGTATCTTGAAAAAATTATATCAAAGTAGAAGCTGAGGGAGAGTCCGGTTTGTATTCGACTGACCCACGTAGGTCCCCGGAGAAGCTGCCAGGTTTGGGCAATATTTTTTGTTCGATGGATGCAGGCACGTGAACGACGACGGGTTCTCGAGAAGGCATTTTGCCGTTCATTAGTTCACGTCTTCTGAAACTCTATCCCGTTCTAACCTGGCGTGAAATACTATCGATACTCCTGGCCGATGCAGTCCAAGCAGAATGGAAAAAACGGGGCCCTGTGGGCACACGAGACACGAGACACGATTCGGCCTGGCAGCCTGGCTGCTCTCCAAAGGTATCCCTTCGCATAATCCTCGTTATCTCGTGCTGCGTGGCTCGTCTGCACCGGCCAGCCTGCAGGCACATCTGCCGCTGACAAAGAAAGAGGAAATTGCCGCGAGTAGGCCCACGGTGAACCGTGTGCATACCTCTCTGTTCTTGGACCTCTCTGTCCTGCGTGCCCGTACACCTAACACCTGCTTCGCAAGCTATTTCGTTTCTGCTTCCTTTCCACCTCCCCTGATTACCTTACGATATTGCGGAGAGAAACAGAAGCCAAAGACCGAAGCAGGACCGAGAGAGGCTCGTGCTGCTCGTCCACCGATCCACGGGTTACCTGATCCTGGTTACGGGCTCTACGGTCAGCCTTGGCTCATCCGAAATTTCCGGAAACCTGTCGACCCGGCTAACGGCTCCAACGTTCCTTTCGTAAACGAATGCCCCGCCGATAATTCTGACGCTCGAGAGCTCAGCTGCGCATTCAATATGCACCGTATCGAGATGAACCACTTACAACGCGAAAACAATCAGTTTCGAAGTGGGAACAGCTGCGTCTTTAGCTTGAGCGACTTTCTTCTCGATCGTTGAATTCGGTCCAGTTGCACGTCAGTCGTTTAACAATACAAAATGGAAGTTGTTTGCAACGCGATCTCCAATGTGATCAAACTGTGGATTTCCCTGCGAACTTTCATAGTTGTGACCAGTCTAAGGATTTTTTCCATTTATGATGGAAAATCGGTAGGATTGAAAAGAGTCGAAGAGCATCCACTTTCGACGCACTCGAATTCGAGTGTAAACTTTATTCGTTTCAAATTGCAGAAAAATATCTTCTCAATTTCGCCTATTTTCCGTTACCTTTTTGCGACGATCTTTGAAAAGTTTGAAGGAAAGAAATATTTCTAAATGGTTCCAGGACAATTCTTATTGCACAATATTTGCCATTTTATGATAGAACGTAGGAAAAAATTTGTCTGGTCGATTACTTATCGTACAAACGAACGAACCGTATTTTACAATCCGCTTATGATGGACCGACTGACATTTGACCGATGCCGCACGCGAACCTGTTATGAATTTTTAAGAATCGAGCCACGCGTTTCGACATCCTCTTTCCTTCGATTATAATCGGTTTTACGCAAGAGGGTGTAAAAACCATTGGACACGTGTATAAATAAAAAGCGACGCGTGGAAGGAAACGTTTCGCAACTCGCGTTGGTAGCATGTGCTCCCCAGTTGCCAAATTGCTCTGACAAGAGGCGAACGTTTCGCGAAGATGAAACTGTATTCGAAGGGGGAAAGAAAATACAGAAATCCGTTTGCTTTAAAGATAATAGGCAGCTCGACGAGAGATTCGTCGGATTGCATAGCGCAAACACCGTTTGCAGGCAACATCGGCATGAAACTGTGAGTTTCTCTGCGAGTATGGCAAGACAATGCATCATCGATTTCTCAGACCTTCCTCGCACCCAACCGCGAACGTCGATCGAAGGCTGCATTTATTTGGGTCGCGGACACCGGCGAATTATCTTCTCGATCCTTCCGTTCTTACAGCGTCTCCGATCCCCACCATCATTCTATAAGAGACTTTATCGTGTGTCTATAGTCGTCTCCCATTGTTTTTGCCATCGAAGACGTCTAGACGGGCGATGTTACGCCGTGAAATATCTTGCGACGATTATTTTCCCCCCTCTGTGTATCGAATCCACAAGGTCGCCGGATCCACGAGACATCATTTCAATCTGTAAGTAGACTATCGAGGCCACCGTCGCCCTTTTCAAAGAGACGCTGAGTACTTTTTTTTAAGGGAACAATACCAAACGCGTATTTTTGCGATACTACATTCTCGTGACGTTACTTTCTGCTTCTTTCATATTTCTACGCTGTGTTGTAGTCTTCGCGTTGAACTTTTGTAGAGAAAATAGACGTTCGGTTGTACGAAAACGATACGAAATATTTTACACGAAGTATTGCCGCATCGGCAGCTACACTTTCCTCCCATCTCTCTGACAATTTCTGGACGCCACACCAAAGAAACTGTTTCTCTTTTGAGGCAAACCAGTCATCGAGCCATTTTCGTACATTTTCGTAAGATGCGAAGAGCGCCGCTCAGCAACTCCGTGTCCCATCGATGCAAATAAGTAATAATCGGATGGAGCCAAGTCTGGTGAGTAAGCCGCATGCGAAAGTATTTCCCAACTAAACGCCTCAATCGTTTCCTTGACCGGTTTTGCTGTGTGCGATGGTGCATTATCATGAAGCAAAATCACTTTGCGTTGCCTTTTTTGATATTCCGCTCGTCTTCTGGATCTTTAACCCATAGCTTTCAAACGCAGGGAGAAGGCTTCGCGAATCACATTCAATCGATCATCCGACGTCTTCAAACATTTCCGGTGGTACTTCCACCGTTCGTTCGTTTCTCGCGTCGAAATCGCTGCTTTTGAATTTTTTAAAGCGCTTCGACCATCGTGATTTACCGGGAGCATGCTCTCCGTAGACTTCGACAAGCATATTCGACGCGATTCCGCAGCAGTTTTCTTCAAACGGTAACGGAAAATCAATACTGTCCGCGAATCGTAGTTTCCAGGCACAAAATTAATACTATTTATATTTATTTATATTTCATACCGTTGTATGAAACTTGTATGGTTGTGAGTTGAAAATCTTTATCGGATGTCAAAACAAGAAAATTGCGTCAACGATGCGTTTTAACGATAACGGCATTAATAACTGGCGCCACGTGTGGACGAATTCCGGTTTCATATTTACAGACCTGGTTAATGTTCATTTTAACCATTCAGAATTACTAGTTCCTGATTTTTTCACACGGTTTGTGCGTACATACAAATACAGTGCATTCACAAAGGAAAAGGTTGTTGCAGTGTTATGCAGTGTCAGACTCATGATCAACATTTCGAACTGAATCATCTAGACATGTATTTCCTTAATTTTCTTTAAACGGGAACAACATTTTATTTAATTGTCGATCGTGTACAGTCATCGGAGAATAGCTAGACACTCGGTAACTACTTTGTCTTTTCTTTTTGTCGTTCTACGGAGGACAAAGAAAGTCTAGTCACTAGGAGTTAACTAATTACGAGTGTTTCGTATCTTGGAGACAAAAAATACGGTGTAAAATTATTTTTATAAAACAAGACAAAATAGTAATCTTAGCGCCGAGGATTCGAGAGGATCTAGTCGTAGCCGTTACAAAATCGTGAAAAGCATCCGCCTGATGGGGGTTAAAAATGATTTGAATGGTTCTAATTGTATGTAAATTGCATGGTGGTTTGGCGTTTCAGATTTTTTCCCGATGGACGACGATTCCACAGCACCATCTAAGGATAGACAGAAGGATAAGACGGATCCGGGCGCTAGTCGGCACGGGAACTTCATGAATTATTACCAATTCCATCCTGCGGAAGAGCGCGTGCGACAACTTCCGTGTGGCGTGTGGCGGCCAGCCCATCCGGGCCGGAAATACGTAGGCCTAGACGTCGGCTGTAACGCGGGGGTGAGACTGAAACAGCTGTCGGACGAAAATGGGACGAGCCCGACCGTGATCCGAAATTACAAACGATCCACGACTAAATTTAACAGTGTTATCCCTTTTCGAAAATCACTCGAAACTACGCCGCTTCCGGAAATTCCCTTTCGGTATTAATACCGGCCGGCGATTTACACCGGAACTCGTTTTCGTAAACATACTTCCAGCAATTTGTCAATAAACACCGGAGACGAGACTGTGCTATGCTTTATCACAGTAAATGGACCCAAAACGTACAATATCCCGTGAAAATACTCCTGCGTGATGGATAGTGGACCTATCTGCGAAATAACACTGTTTTATGTCAATCGTGAGCGACAAATGTGAAATGTTTCTTTTAACTATTTTAACAAGTCGAAATAGCATACAAACATTCTTATATTGTTCTAACGTCTTCGCATGTTTGGGTTCGATGTATTATTCTAGTCTAGTCTGCCTGGTATTATTATAATTCATTCTATGCAATGTTTCAATTTAGTCTTTCAGTCCTCGGTATTTATAATTTGAATTTTAATACTTGTATTATTCCGTACATTAAAGTAAAAGCACCAACGGTTCGCCAGATAATGCATTTTCAGTTTCAGACATTTTTAGAAAATTCAATAACTGCGTTAGGGACTCAATCATCGAATCAATCATCCATTGTTACAATAAACAATTATTTTGTAGTTGAGCCGATAGATGGTACAATATCTATCGTGCTTTTTCCAAATTTTATTATTTCTAAAAATATTATTTGTTATCTTCAAAAATAATCAACTTCCGGTACAAAATCAATTACTGGCGCCATTGCTTTAAGTAAGAAAATATTCAAAGAAGTTTGTCTGGTATTAGGTACAAAATTCTTTTGTCCTTTTCATTCGGGGTCTGTCGAAATTCTAATATATCAGTTGCATTTCTGAAAATTATTATACCAATCGAGGATTAACGACCCGGCTGCATGGAAACATTATTTTTACCATAGCACGAACATTTTCAGGACCTGACGTTCGTGTTGCACGAGTTCCTGGAGAAGTCGTTGCATCAAACGGAGATCTCTCTGCTCGGCGTGGATCTCGATCCGATCCTAATCGAGCGAGCACAGGAACGTAATCCTCGACCGGATCGGATTGTCTTCGAGTGTCTAGATTTTTTCGGTGAAGACACCAACCGTACGCTGGAGGAATATCTCAAGCGACTCGAGAAGCCACGTTTCGACGTCGTGTTCTGTTTCTCCGTGACAATGTGGATCCATCTGAATCACGGGGACAAAGGACTGGTCGAATTCCTGCGGAAAGCCTGCTCCCTGACGGAGATGATCGTGATCGAGCCACAATTATGGAAATGTTACGCGAACGCGTCCAGGAGGCTGCGCCGATCAAAAGGCGAGGATTTCCCTCTGTTAAAAACGCTGAAGCTGACCGGGGATCCCGCAGCACACATTCAATGCATATTAACCGAGTCATGTAATTTCCGAAGAGTGACGGTCACTGCCGACAATGAATGGAAGCGGAGACTATTAATTTATGAGAGAACGTGAGTGTCCACTCTCTTCAGGATTTATGCGCGTTCGATCCACGTCACACGATTCAATCAATCGTTTTCATGCGACCGATGCTCTGCATACGAATAAGCAGTGCGATTGGCGTCATCTCCTTCAGGCCCTTTTTCAATAAATACGTCATTTTTCCTTAGAAATTGATCATTGTTTTGCATATGGAAATTTACAGCATCTTTGCTTTGAGATTTCTCTTTTTATATTCTTTTCATAAATGCAGTACTCGACATCCAACGAATGAAACAAATAAACTATAGAAATTATAGTGCAACGATATTTCCATACGACATATTTCAACGATACTTGATGAACGAAAAGTTCACATGATGTTAGCATACTTAGAAAATTGCATCGATTGAATTTTGATATAATTTATCTTTTGATTGGCATATATAAAATGTTATTAGTAACACCTTCATTCTATGAAGACTTTTACAACTTCAATTTCAGTGGTAAAAATGTTATCAATGTTATCCGGTAATCGTACTTTAAGTTGAATTGAAATTCAGTATTCGATGTTGAAATTTTAATTGAATCAGAAATATTGAAAACGTATATGTTTGTGTAGTGTTCATCTTCTTGTTACAGTCATTGCTCAGTATTAAATATTATTCACATAATGCAATTGAAAAATGAAAATATTCACAATATATATTTTATTTTATTATACAATGTTCTGAAATACTTATACGCAACAATTAAAACAATCAGAGTACCATTATACAAAAGTGTCCTACTATAACAGTCAAGCCCCTTGAGAACGTTAACCAGAAATACTTCGCAGTCTAACGTTCAAAAAAACGGTATTACAATTCATATTCTGATCGAACAACTATTTGTTCAGTACAAATTAAATGTAAATATGGATTTTAATCCGATTAGATTATTATCCACATTGAAATAAGTATTGTAAAGTTGTTGTACATATATGCAGATTAATATGAAAGATTGAATGAGTGAACAGCGACGGCAACATGAATCTACGCGAAAACCGACGCGAGATGGCAATACCATACGAAAGTTTGTTCGACTGATGGCGAAGTACGACAACAGAAACTGACATGAACTCTGCGAGCAAGGTAAGCGAAAAGGCAAAGGTTGTCGCTGATTTTAGGTACTTTCCCGCCATATAACACTTAACGGCCGTTTCCCCCCCACCGCTTGTCATCCTTTTTCTACGTGAGTCACGTGCTTTTACCCTCGCATACCCCAGTAATGGAGTCTGTAAGCGGTCAGAAGGTTAGGTTATGATAATGTGTAAAAACATTGTTTTATTAATATTTTGGCCCCTTCTCTTAATAGTGTCTCGCATACTTGTACTGTATTAATTTACTGTTACAGCTAGATTTGAATTTATAATAGTATCAGTTCGTATTTTTTATATATGTCTGAATCGATCGGTAACTAGATTGTTATTCTTTCAGGTTGGTGAGATTTTCACCGCAGCTGGTGCAGCATTCAATAAACTCGGAGAGTTGACTATGCAGCTCCATCCAACGACTGATTCACCGGCAGGGTAATTCAAAACAACAAATATATCGTTGCTTTTGCATTGAGTAACTTTGTATACAATAGGCTTGACAGAATGCGCGGGAGAATGCCACGTGATATCGCTCGCTGTCCAATCAGAATCGCGAAGCTATCGCTTAATTCAAAAGTTTAAAATTTCGGCTTTGGCATATTTAGTTTGGAAAAAAACAAGTAATGGCTATTGAATATTATAAATTATTTCTATTAATTTATTACTTACATCTTCCAAATAATATACAAAAAATAACTTCACTTTGAATAAAATTAAAATAATTGAAGTAAATGATTTCTATTCAAATACATAGTAAGAAGTTATATAATTTGATAGTTAAATAATGGAATAATTTAGAGCAAAATCATTAAAAACATTTTTATTCAAATATTCACATTTAAAATATATCATTTGAACAATACCTAAATTTGTTCAAAATATAGAATAATGAAAATAAGACAAATATCTTTTTTATTACGTAATATCTAAAATTTCTCTTATTACTTTTCATACAAAACTTAATTTCCGAGTAAACAAGACAAATATTCGTTTAGCGCAAGTATATATCACCTGCAATTGTTAATGCATGTTGATTGCATTATCGTACAAATTAGTTTTGATTTCGTTATCATTTTTTGATTAGATAACCAATTGAATGGAATCAAATTATCACTAGGTTGTGGATCTTTATTTATTCATAGTCTATGGTAATTATTTGTACAAAGATAGTAACCTTGCTTCGTTTCAAGGTCCCATAACTCAACTCAATGTTGTTTTGGACATTGACCTTAGTGCCACATACAAGGTCGCAGAAATCAGTGCGATATGCATGTTTGGAAATGATTTCCTAGCTTTTAAAAATCTACGCATTCCAAGAAATAGAGTCATGGTGGTTTAGATACACATAAAGATCCATAAAAAATGGTGATTGCATCTCCACATAATCCTCTGTATTGCTTTATCTGTAGTAAATGGACTGACGAGGAAATTGAGATGCTCCGTCACTCGGTAAAGACCTTCAGTGAAGATTTGAACAAAATAAGTGAACACATCAAAGGACGAACGGTGTAAGTTACTAAGGCTGTATCGAGCCCACGGTTGTTTTTCTCAATTTTCCTGGCGTCAGTCCTGATCCAATGTTAACGGGTCGGTTCTGGTTTTCAGTTCGCAGATTCGAACAACGTTGAAAAAAAAGGCGTTCGAGGAGGCGGGTGTGCCGATTAGGCAGCAGTTGATGTCCCAGCAACAGTCGGTGCAGCAATCGACGGTTGTGCAACAGCAACAAGTATCAAAGCAACAATCCGGAAACCAAGGGTTGATGGGCAAATCCGCGGAAGTAACGTTAAACATGTTAAACGCTCCGGAATCGGAGGTGGACGTTGAAGGACTACCTGAGGAGTGTCAAGTGAAACTTGAGTTCGAGGGTGCGACTGAAGAAGTTGCATCTTAATGCGAATGTGATTCATCATGGTGAGACCTTTCCATATCCCTGACCTCTAATCTTAAGATAACGTTCACATACTATATATTTAGTAATAAGCAACAACAATGTACATTCAATAAGTTATGTTTCTCAATAAACTTGTAAAAGCCATTTCGTGGGTGGTGGAGCGTTGGATAGATTATTCTCTACACTATAGCTGTAGAGTAAAAGTTACAACTTTCAGAGTTTGTTCTGCTTTAACCGCAAAATTATAAAATTATTTCTTTCGTAGAAGTGTTCTATAGACATTTTGGAATGCAATAATGTATTTTTTAATAATTATAAACATGTTCAAAGAAGTTTAAAAGAAAAGTAAAACTTCTTTGAATGTGTTTAGTACCTGTAGATAAAGAAGATTTCGCCGTTGCAAATAAATTCATTTTAACACCATGAATAGTGGCTTTACGAGTCAGAAAATTGTAGATTTACTTTTCTTCTTCAGTTATTAAAATGAAAATAAGAAATAAACAAGATAATTAATTTATGCAATAGCTTGTTCATGGTAGTACTCTGTACATAAAGTTGCACAGAGATTACAGTTCTCTTTATTACCATCGATCCTCTGTCGTTTCACGATTGCCTCTCTTCTTGCATAGAGATTTTTCTACCAATCTTTTGGTACTCGCTTATTCTGTGGCTTACGTTAGATCGCTTGCATGACGTATACAATTGACAGATTAGTATGACACGACTGATAGTATTATGTACATAACTGGTTCAAGTAGTGAATCGACAGCATTCACAGACTGATCTTTCCTACAAATCTCTCCCCCCTCTATTCATAATCCAATAGTTATTTCAGTTCAAAGAAGGATTGGTTTTTCGTGCATGCTCGATGAATGTGTAATGAACAGTACAGTGAACTTCCGTGAACATCTGTACATCGAGGCACCTGTGGCTGTGCCTCAGTCATAAACATTAAAAAGCCAACGGAACAAAACGTAACATGGAAGGAGGCATATCGGAAAATCCAGAAACGTTGGACAGATCGGAAGATGAAATTGCTCTCCAAGGATTCTGTAGCCCTAAAAGGCTGCCGTTTAGATTTCTGGGACTGGCGTTGATGAGCATAGTAGGCTTTGGTACGTATCGCACTGTAATTATTATCTTTGACATATTTATCGTATAGCCATTGTTTATATTCGATTGTTTTTGCTTCAGCTGACCATGATCTCGTTAAATATTTCGTTCGATCATGTCTAATAATAATTTATAGATTCTCTATCATTTAGAATATTTAAAGAAAACGCTCTACACTTTGTTACACCCAATAACACGTAAAATATGTTTACTATTTTTTTTTAATATTCATCCTTCAAATGCCCGAGATCTATGTGCATGTTTACGAATATTGAAGTTCAGTAGAAGACTCAGGAGACTTTCATGTTTTAAAATTACTTTACTATCGGAACAGAATGGCGCGCTGTTCACAATTTAAAAAATTTAAAACGCGCTTATCCCGAAACCGCGCACACGATATCTGCATTGTGTAATTGTAATATAAATTTTCAAATATCTTTCCGTATTATGTACGAATTAATGAAAGATTTCGAAACAATTTTGTTGTGAAAGTTACAAGCAAATTAACGAGGAACTTTTCACGGAAATTATTTATTTTTTTTTTCAAAATTATAATTTATTATGTATCGAAATGTATTTCTCGAGAAAATTTTGTTTCTTCTTGTCACTAAAAAGAGATCGTTAATTCAGTATTTCTGAATAATATTGGTAATTGTTCGTTTAAAATTTTTTATTCGAATTCGAAAATAATCTTTTTGGGTCGTTAGAATATTTTATTTTCTATTTTTCATACGCCTTAACATTTTTCTCGTGTTTACCAGTTTGTTCATTAATTGAAAAATTAATTAGGTAAAAATTGAAAATAATTAATATTTCGATTTATAAAAATTTATATACAAAATCGGAGGTAAATTAAGAAATTATTTTATTTGATAAACAAATGAATTCAAATTTTTATTTAAATATTTGAATACACTTTGAATCCGCGCGTGTACGCATCCAACGTAATAATTCTCTCGAAACAAAGAGCATTCTTCCGCGAGCTGTTGCTGTATGATATTTTAGCTCAGATAAACCTCTTATTCATCCGAAACTAATATATAAACAAGCCATATTGCATTCCCTGCATATTTATCGGTGTTAGCGATATTCTTATGAACTTTCTGAATTGCGTGATGTTCTTTTCGTTCCGCATATACTGCATTGATAAGGCGCATCGAAACGTCGGCCCTGTTTTATTTGCTAAATTTTATTTTCTCCTGTCTCTTGGCGCGTTTCCATATCGAAATATTTCTGCGATTTATTTCGAAATGTAATTAAACGCCACACGAACGCGTGCTGTCGCGTAATCGTCCGAATAATGAGTCATATTTCGTCAAATATTCAAGCATGCCCCATGGCGGTTGGGTCACTGACCCCATTTAAAACGATTAGTTTATCTAAAGGCTGCACTTTCGTTTTTGTCACCGATTAATATAATCCAATGTTTCTTGTTTTCATTTTTTAGGTGCTTGTTTCTGTTACGACAATCCTGGTGCATTACAAGATTATTTTAAATCTGACCTACAGATGAACACTACCCAATTCGTATTACTGTATTCTATTTATTCATGGCCGAATGTGATTCTTTGTTTTATTGGAGGATTTTTATTGGACAGCGTTTTTGGGATACGACTGGGCACGATCATATACATAGGATTAACTTTAATTGGTCAACTTATATTTGCAGCTGGAGCAACAATTAACATTTTCTGGCTTATGATGCTTGGCCGATTTATTTTTGGGTATGTTCTATAATTTGAGCCAATATCAACGATACTAATTATTATTATTACAATGATTATATTGTTGATATGAACGTGTTTTACAGTATCGGTTCAGAATCATTGGCAGTTGCTCAGAACAGTTATGCTGTTCTGTGGTTTAAGGGGAAAGAATTGAATATGGTGTTTGGCTTGCAACTAAGCGTTGCTCGAGTTGGATCAACAGTTAATTTTTTGGTCATGGAGCCACTTTATAAGTTTGTCTCTCAGTATTATAAAGGATCAGATTGTATCGGAGTTGTTCTTTTCATGGCTTCTTTAACTTGCGTATGGTCTATGATCTGTGCGTGTATATTGGGTACCATGGATAAACGGGCAGAGAGATTATTAAGAAGGGGAGAAGGGCAAACAATAGAAACTGTCAGTTTAACAGACGTTAAAAACTTTAAACCTATGTTCTGGTTAATCACTTTCATTTGCATCGCCTATTATATTTCTATATTCCCATTTATTGCTTTGGGCAAGTAAGTATACTTAAGTATAACTAAGTATACTATAAGCACTGTACAGTAATTGATGATATAAACTTCTTCGGTTGTGACTGTACAAAAGGTAGTTTTTATATAATGTAAATGGTGTAAATGATGAAGATATAATATTTTTTGTATTGTCACAACTAAAAGATGGTTTTTAAATGCTTATCTTTAGATGGACCACAGTGTATTCGATATTTAATATAATACGTTGTTTTCGTAGGGTATTTTTCATAAGGAAATACTCGTTTGACCCATCCAATGCAAACACAGTGAATTCTCTCGTATATTCCATATCTGTTATTGCATCCCCCATTTTCGGATGGGTTATCGATAAAACTGGAAAGAATGTGTCATGGGTATTTATCGGAATTTTCGCAACTATAATTTCTCACGGATTACTTGCATTCACCTATGAAAGTCCCTATGTGTGCATGATTCTCATAGGATTAGCATACTCCATGCTTGCCAGTAGCTTATGGCCTTTAATTGCACTTGTTACTCCGGAATATCAGCTGGGTACTGCTTATGGGATGTAAGTAGAGCTAAAGATTTAAGCTTAATCTAGCCAGGGTATATTGCAATATATTTCTGTGCAACACCTCGTCTATTTACAGAGCCCAAGCTGTACAGAATCTAGGTCTAGCAGTAGTTAGTATTTTGGCAGGATTAATTGTGGACAAAAGTGGATACTTTATGCTTGAGATATTCTTCTTGATTTGTCTGTGGAGTATGTCTTCTGTGTCTTATATTTCATTCACTGTAAAGCGTACTACATATTATAATATAATTGATATGTCTTTAACAGTTGCCCTGATAATTTCTGTTGCGATCTGGTTACTGGACATAGCAACAGGTGGTGGTTATTTAAATATGACGCCAGGACAAAGAGAGAAATTTATGAAAACTCGATGTGAATCTGAATGTCTCGAAAGGGAAAAATTGTTATCTACGGAATCTACTTCCGATTTATCAGCTGACGATCTTTTACAACCACAGTCTGATATTAGTATTAGAAATCGTTACCTATATCGTATTGGAGAAACGGTAATTATTTTATCTTGAAATATTATATTGAATATAAATGCATAACGAATTATACTTTTAGATACCTTCACATTCAAGGACATCAATACATTCCCCTTTACGATGATGCATTTTACTTAGACACAATTTTCAGATATAAATAGTTGTTATCGTTTAAGGTACCATTAAAAGAAATTTGCTCACTGTGTCTTCCTCCCACACAGCGTTAATCTGTGATAATTTCTTAATCGATATATTTACAATTGACTACACTTAATTTTTAATATGTCGACGAGCAGATGTTTGACAAATAGATCGATGCGTCGTCACTTGACAAGTAACAGAGATATATTATTTGTTTACACTAATGGTATTGTTACCACAAAATAATACGATTTTAGAAATTGTCATCTAATGAGTGAAATGTTTATAATGTGAATGGATAAATGATTATTTTTTATCTCTTGTTTGACAAAATAATGCGTGAAGGTGTTCGACTTCTTATTGTTGTGTGTGATCTTTTACATGTAAAATATCTGTATATTAAAGAGTATATGTACGTGTTACCGAACCAAAATATGACGTATATAATTTATTTGAGAACAGTATTTCACGCCCAGGTACATTATGTTAAAATGGACAAAACAGAAGTAGTTCAAAACATTTGTCGCAGGACAAGTCACATGCATGCTTACTTCGGTGAGCATTTAAAATTTTTAAAAATCAACAACTATCTTAAATTAATAAATTACTGTACTTAGCAAAGTTAATTTTACTTGAAACATTTCTTCAGATAAAAAATAATTCAAGACAAAATTTAACATATATGTATATAGTTTTGCAAATATTTATTTTAAATTAAGATTACAAAAAAGCAGATTAACAAAGGCGACTTCGTATAAATTTTGTTTTGTTTGTTTTGTTGTTTCTTAGTTCGACAAACGTCCATTAAAAAGAGCAGAATTGGTTGTAGTATATGAAGAAATTGTTTAGAAAATCGGTGAAGAACCCCCTTTTCTAGATGTTTACCGAAAAGTACAAATTTCTATAAATACTAAAAGATTTCCTGCGATGTAGAAAGAATGACACAGTCAAGATTTGAACTACATTGTATATACATAATGGAGCTACGTCATTGGCTGCAGCTTCCTCCTGTCAAGGCGCTTATTTGTACACAGCTGTACTGTGCAACACGTGCGTGCTCGTGTACTGTTTCAGAGTTCGTTTGTGCTACGTTTTTTGGTGACATGGGGGTCCACGATAGTATGGATTCAAAGTACAACGTGATTGGCAATGCCACTTTCACGAAATTAGGGAAACGACCTACCACCGTTGTGTTCAACGAGACATCCAGCAAATTTGAGAAAAACGATGATAGTCAACATGCTGCCGCAGAAACTGTAGACAAAGAGAACACAAGCTTTCAACAACAAAGAAAATCATTACCGGTTTATAGGCTACGCAAACGGTGAGTACTGCAATATTTTATTTGTTTTCGTCTGTCTGTCGATTTTCCCTGTTATGTTATTTTACCGAAAATATTTTTACTACGTTCTTTCATGCGAGTAGTCGAAAACAAAATGGAGGATTACCGACCGTACTGAGTCAGTAGTTTGAAATATTACGACGTAGGTGGCACTATACTGCCTCGTTCTTGGCGGGAAGATTTGTAATCGATAATAGGTTCAAAAAGCATTATTCTAGTACATATATCACCTAGAACGACAATGTACATCCGATTGTTAATACCAGAGAATCAATGTGCAACTACAAATGAATTATAGAAATAGACCAATCATTTATATGGAGCTTCGTGTCGCATGAACTGAAATACCGACATCGTCAAAACCAATTCTGACGCCATCTTTGCTACCGAACGATAAATGTTGGAATTACATCAACGAGAACAATCGCGATTGCGTTAACAATATGTTCTCAAATATTATTTAATTTTCGTTAGTATTCGATTTACGATACATTTTGTTATTTGCGATTTTAAATCATCAATTCTGTAGATGAATAATAAATTACACGATCAATAACACAAAAAACTAATGCATACAATACTGACATAATAGAAATTCTTTTCGCCCAATGTATCTAGAAGTGATAAAGTAGAAAAGTAATCTAATTTACTAACATGTTGTATAGATGACTCTACCATGTTGTGTACAATTTGTATCGATCAAGTAACGGTGCGCGATTTAAATTTATATTTATTTATGAAACGAACTTATTGGTTTTTTTTATAGATACATAGACAGACATGTTTTATAAATCTTCAGATTTCTTTATTCAATCATACATGGTGATAAACATCGCAAAAAATCCAAATAAAAATTAAACATTGTCATATTAGATTTTAATCCTTTTAGTATCAATAGAAAAATCTCAATTGAGCGAAACATAGCTAACCAAATTTATGATAGTGAAGAGGAATCCATATACTAGAATAATAGATTCTATTATTATTATTTATGTATAAATTAGTATAACACGTTGAACATTGCCGCTCTAATAAATTAGCAAAATTATTATTATTTCCTTCATTTAATATGATATTCTTATATCAAATGATAGATTAATTTATAATAATTATTGATTATTTCTTTAACACCAGAACTACCAAACCAGTCATTTTGACTGTTCCCCTGTTTTTTCATTCGCAATTATTGAAGTTATAAAAATGTTTTCATCAGAAATTTTTGTATATACTTTTGTATATAATTAATTGTTAATTATTTCTTTAAATTTGAAATAAAAATTTTTTAATAAATTGGTTTTAGAGAAGCACGTTAAAAGGGCACGTTGAACCTTGCCGCTCTAACGAATTACCAAAAGTATTATTATTTGCTCCATTCAATCTAATATTCTTCTATCAATTTATAGACTAATTTCCAATAACTATTAATCATTTCTTTAACTCTGCAATTTAATATTTCAAATAAATAGGCTTTTATCCGTTTTCGATTCTTAAAAAAAAAAAAAATAACCTGTCGCTAACAGACGAATTCGATAAATTTCAGGCTGCTCGAGGAGATCCGGCGCAACAGCACTCTGATAGTGATAGGAGAGACGGGAAGCGGGAAGACCACTCAGATCCCTCAGTTGCTGTTGTCTTCCGGTATAGCCGGTGGGGGTTGCATCGGTATCACGCAACCGCGAAGGGTGGCCGCGGTCAGCGTGGCTCGCAGGGTGGCGCAGGAGCAAGGGGTTGAAACCGGAAAGCTGGTCGGCTACTGCGTGCGCTTCGAAGACGTTACATCCCCTCAGACCAGGATCAAGTATCTCACGGACGGAATGATGGTCCGCGCGGCGATGACCGACGAAATCCTGTCCGATTACTCGGTGGTGATCCTCGACGAAGCCCACGAGAGATCCGTGCAAACCGACGTGCTCCTCGGGGTGGCCCGTCGGGCGCAGAACCTGCGAAAGCTGAAGAACTTGCAGCCGTTGAAGCTGCTGGTGATGTCGGCAACGATGGACGTCGATAAGTTCGCCAAGTATTTTCAAGCACCGGCGGTCTACTTGGAGGGTCGTCAGCACCCCGTGAAGATTTATCACGCCGTCAAGTCGCCGGAAGATTATGCGTTCTCCGCGCTTGTTACCGCTTTCCAGATCCATCGCGATAATCCTGCCAAGTATGCTTATCTATCCTACGCCCGATATTTTTTTGCTGCCTTGAATCTCCAGTCCCTATCCCTTATTATCACGCGATTACTAGCTGCACGGGGCGAATGTCGGCTACGCTATCTCACCTTTTGGAACATGTTCTAACTTGTCGGAGACTCGGCTCGCTCGATTTATTTTCTGATAACAGTGACAAGATTTTCCTTATCCTCCGCGAAATGACAAAAAGAAATGTGAAATTTGTACTTACCACGTGCGGTAGCTGTTCTCCACCGATTGTATGCGGTCAGAGATTAAACGGAATGTTATTTCGGTTTAACACTTTAACTGCCCAACCAACAACGACAAAAATCCCATAAAATCAAAGTAATTTATTCAACGAAGCGACAATTGAAAACTTAAAATGTACAGCACAAAGTTATCGTTCAACCTTCTTCTATTGTCCAAATCTGAACTAAATTTAGTGTAATGAATATATTAATGTATAAATTTGCACCATATATGGGTGACATGACAGTCAAAGTGTTAAAAGAAAAGTGAGGAAACACGTGTTTCAAAGATTCTGTTCGAAATCTTGATCACCAGTCTGACTCGTTGTAGGGCAAGGGGTTAACGTGCAAGAAGTACATTTTGGAATTGTTTGAAGAATTTTTATGAGGGAAGTTAATTTTTGCCACTATAAATAGAGTGTAAATAGTAACGCTAATTATTCGAAGTACGTGCTATCGATAATGTCGGTAATTTTAACTATCTCTTTGTGCACCTAATTGATTCGCGAACGTCCGCGCATTCGTTGCGCACGTTGGTAGGTGTTAGGAGAATTTTAATAATTAATGAATATCATGGGACGCGGGGGAAGTATTGCCGATGTAATTTTCGAGTCTGTAACAGGATTATGGAATTTACATACCGTTACCTCCATTAAATTAAAGGAAAACAATCCGCGCGCGGAACAGGCGCGCCGGGAAACTAGGTCAGTAGGAAACAGACAATTTCCTGAACTTTTCTGTCTTTCCTCCAGCGAGGACATTCTGGTCTTTTTAACCGGGCAGGAAGAAATAGAGGCTACAGTCATGAGCGCAAGGCAAGCGGCTAAACAGTTGGATGGACAAGGCTATCCGCCATTAAAGGTCTTTCCATTGTACTCGGCTCTGCCGACGCATCAACAATTGGAAGCCTTTAAGCCGTCCCCACCCGGAATGCGGAAGCTTATTTTGTCAACTAACGTAGCTGAGACGTCTGTTACAATCGGTGGTGAGTTATAATTACACAAGTCTCGGTGGTTTTCAAATTTATTCCGAGAATCTCGGCGAAGTCGATGATCGAGTTTGCGCGATTTCAAATATCACACAATACTTCTCCAGTAACTTGTCCAGGCTATTATTGCTGTTTCATGAATTTGGTTTGAACTTGGAGAACGAACGTCGGACAGTTCATTTATATTAATCCGTTTGTTAGTTTAATAGACAGACAGTTTGAAGAAAAGGTTTTACATTTGTTTCTAACATAATTTCAGTGAACTGCATGAATATACTGAGACGAATAACATTTGTTTTTACAGTAGCTACATCAAACATAAAAATCTAACTATAACATTATGTCAATCAACGTACAGGTTGCCAGTTAAAAAATGAACATTGATCTAGAAATTCTAGAAACTATGACCATGAGATAAAATCTCTTCTATCTACATAATGTTTTTATAATATAATAATTATACTAAAAACAAAGGAGATATTTTAGGTGAAAATCTTAGGCAAGCCATCTTGTCCGAACGCTAAATCTGCGGAATATGAAAAGAGTATTAACACGTTCCATGCCAGACCGCTTTTTAAAGACTTTCCATTCAGGCCGCGTGGGGCGTATACGACCCACACTTATGCGATTAAATAAGTAATAAAATCTCTGCTGTTTCAACAAAAGGCTATTAAGATATCTATATTTGACTGTACGATGAATTTTTTTAAACATTCTTTAAAAAAATGAAAGTTCAGCGTGGGTCGCATACGCCCCACGCGGCAGGGAACGTGTTAAGATAATAAAATCGACAAAGGTTTCTTAAAAATAAAAGATTAAATTCCTTAAAATCGTCTCTACGATCCCAATAACGAATAAACAAAAGAAGACATAGAATATTTTTAGCGTTAAGAGAAAAATGAATTTTAAAGCAACGATCGCAGCGGTGTTACACCGCTCTGGTTAGAGAGGAGAGAAGTTTTCTATTAAATCGTTCTTTCTCGTGGTATCCCCCGGCATAAAAATTGTCTTCCGGATAGGAGGTCGCCCTCCCCCCCCCGATTGGATTAATTCGGCGAATTATCCATTGGAGACGGAAAAGGGTGGGGGGTGGGGGTAGTTGGGACGGGCAATTTCATTTTCGACGAGCGCCGCAATCTGCTAATATCGCGACCGAAACCCGGTACTCGTTCGTGACAGACTTGATTACTCGGCTCGCTCTCGTGATTACATTCGCGAGAGGATTGTGGTACACACAGAGATTCCCGGATGAAATTACACAGGAATTCGACATGTGATCGACACCGGAGTGGTCAAAGCGAGAACTCATCATCCGACGACAGGATTGGATATGCTCAGGGTGGAAAATGTCTCAAAGGCACAGGCCTGGCAGAGGACAGGCAGAGCAGGCCGTGAAGCGGCCGGCAAATGTTATAGAACTTACACGAAAGAGGATTTCGAAAGGATGAAGGAGATGCCGGTGCCGGAGATACAAAGGTGTTCCCTCGCGGGAGTGGCGCTCCAGTTGCTCGCCATCGGGATTGATATCACCACCTTTGATTTCATGGACAAACCTCCGACGGAAGCCGTCGACGTCGCCGTCGCTTGCTTGGAGAAGCTCGGCGCTGTCAAAGGTGATCCTTCGAACCGATCGGAACCGATTACGCGATAGTGCTCGCTTAAGTCTGCAAACTTTCGAAGCCTACGGATAATTCATTCGTCAATCGAATACGACCGCTAAATTATTTTCATTCGACCGATAATCGTTTTTTCTTTCGTTTATCTCGAAGAGAAACGGATCAAAATTGACGACGAGACGTGCTCGGAAATACAATCGTTATTTTTATTAACCCCTTGACATGCAATGGCGTCTGTTACACGTCATCCTTTTCATGGCACATATCGTAGATTTTGACGTCTTCGAGAAAATCATGCATTGATTTCGATTCGAGTACCAAAGGATTTAAAAAGATGTTCTTTCATCTGCTTGACATACAGTGAATCACTTTAACATTCGGACACTATACAATTTTCACTTTGCCGCATTGTAATTTTGTTCACGATGAAGAAAAAGAAATTAATTCTAAATTAATTAGTAAAAATTAGTACAAAAACTATCAGTTTTTAAAAGTGTCCGAATATTATTGTAACGTTAAAACCAGACATTGTTTTGCTGAAAATAGAGAATTTAATAACAGCTAGTAATTATATAAATAAAATTTATACTTTTATTAACTAGACATTATGTAATAATGTAATTTAGAATTAATTTTTTTTTCCTCCATCGTGAACAAAATTACAATGCGACAAAGTAAAAATTTGATAGTGTCCGAATATTAAAGTTTGCTCACTGTATCTATTTGTAACGCTTATGTTAATGCAATGCAAATTTCGAAATAAAATGTTCTGTTTCCGAGCGTGCATATGACTGTTCAGTTGAGCCAGTTAAATAGTATTCTTCGGAGACGTCAAATTCCTTTTTATTTGTATGTCAAGGGGTTAACACGTTCCGTGTCAGACCGTTTTTTAAAGACTTTCCATTCAGGCAACGTGGGCCGTATACGCCCCACGCTTTTACGATTAAATAATAAAATTTTTATTTCAACGGAGGTCGGTCGAAAATAATTATTTATTATTGCATGATATTAAGATGTCTATTTGATGTCTAAAAGATGTAGTTTTATTTTCTTGACGCGAGTACTGAAATGAAGCGTGAATTCGAGGCTCTAAGCGGTAGAAGAATAACGATGGGGATGGATTATGTAAAATTAAGTGTAACTTTAGCAAACATAACCGAGCATTATTTATTACTTTTTACCGAAGTACAAGCGACACTTTGACGCCCTTAGAAAATTCAATTTTCTGTTGTTCACAGGTAAATCATTATTTCTCATAGGTGCAAACAGAATTATCGTAACTAAAGGGTTGAAAGCTACTTTTAGGGTGTCCTAAAAATATTCGAGTTACTCGAATAGAGGGATTATTTTGGAAAATTATTTTCCTTGCGAAAATGTCATGCGCAGCTTCGTTTTCGAATGATTCCGACCCAACAGGCTCCGCTGAGCGTAGAATCATCCCTTTCGAGGAACATTTTTGGGATACCCTGTTTCGTACATATTTCAAGAATTTTCTTGCTACTTGAAGCATTTCCGATGATTTCGTCGAACCTTCGCGTACGCGAAATGCGAGCTCGCTGTATTCTATCATGTTTTTCAAATTAATTTGCAAGTGTTGCACGGGAAGCATGGATACGACAGAATACCATTTCGAAACCAGTTTCAATAGATTTACCATTACCGACCAAGGTTCTGATAAGGGCAGAAACACGGTGTTTCTCGGATGATCGACTTTCAAAGTGAAAAATGTAAATTTTATCGAAGACAGACCAGCGCCGATACCGTTGGAACGATCGCCCGACAGAATTCCGTAGTTTCAAACAGTTCGAAGAGATTCTGAAATTCAAGTAGGCGACATCGGAGCGCCGAGAAAATATATCCGGATCCGCGGGAAGCAATACGTTCTCTCGAGTTTCTTTCCTCGCGAAACAATATTTCATTTCTCGGGCTGGGGTATCGCGTCGAGTTTGTCTACATTTCCGCGAAAACTGTCGAGACTCTGTCGAAATTGCCGTTGAACGGGAACGAACGTCTCGGTTTACCGTTAAATTCGCTACGCAATTTTTCGCTCGGTCGCGGTTGTCAAGACGATGTTCATAAAAGAATGATCGAGAGAGAGAGAGAGAGAGAGAGAGAGGAAGGATGATCGATTCTATTTGCGTTCAGTTCTCTCTCTCTCTCTCTCGACTCATCGAAGTGTGGTGGAATGGTATTAGCATGTCACCTAAAACTTTCTCATTTGATTTTCCAACGCGAATAGGTTCTCCACCACAGCTGACCACCCTCGGAAGGACGATGTCCTTATTCCCATTGGATCCCAGATTCACTAAAGTGATCCTGGCGTCGGTGGAGCACAAGTGCCTCGAGGAAGCGCTGTCGGTGATTGCTCTGTTGTCAGGGGAGTCCGTCTTCACCGATCCACCTGCAAAAAGACAGCAGGCGCATCTCGCTAGGTCAAGGTAACTGCTCCGTTTCACAATTACTATGTTTCTCTACCATTGAACAGCAGAATCTAGTCGAGCGTCTCATTCTTCAATATTATTATACATTTATAGGAAACTCTATAAGATCAAGACGAATCTCTTTGTTTTAACAATTTCTTCACGAATCTTTCACGAGCTACAAGTTCAAGCAATACAATCCAAAGCGTTTTATATTGTTCCTGCAATTTCTTTTGTTTTACCGATTAACACTTTAACTGCCAGAACAACAACCTCAAAAATTCAACAAAATCAAAGTAATTTATTTGATGAAACAACAATTTAAAATTTTAAATGCACGACACATAGTTGTCCTTGTACCTTCTCGTATTCTCCAGATTTCAACTAAATGTAGTACAACGATTATATTAATGTACAAATTTATTTTTAAATATGGACAAATTGCTTTGTCATCCATTTGTGGGCGACATGGCAGTGAAAGTGTTAACACATTGAATGCCGGGCGATATGTATTTTAGACAAGTTTCATTTATTTCATTTACAGAAGCGATCGGTATTGTTAAAGAGAATTGTTAGTTATTGTGTAATGCAGCTCCCGCCTCGTACTAGAATCTTGTCAACTTCTACGATAACAAGTCGACGTTCGATGCCATTAATTTAACGATAATCATTCTTAAACGTCGCAATGGCGTCGGTCCACGGTGACCATAAAAGAAGGTACAAAAAATCGTACACCGAAGGTTGTACGTGCCTAATCCTGTCTTCGGTAATTTATGACACATAAACAAAAAGCAGGTAAGAAAGTGCGAAATTCCGCACCCCGACAAACAGACCTACGTGCGACGCACTAAAAGAAACGGAAACCAGACGACCCTGCAATAAATCACAATAATCACTCATTGACCATTTCTCACTTCTTCGGGTATATTCCTTCAGGCTCACGCTTTCAAGCACACTTTTTCCATCATTTCCACAACCAATTAAAAAACGCTACGTTTCTCCACCTCAAACTGTCCTCAACCAATCATGACAAAACCGACGACGGATAGAACGCAACAAGACTCATCAGACAATACAGAAATCGCTAAGGAGATTATCTAGAAATGGCAACGAGACAATCTAGAAATTGCGAAGAAGATTATTTAGAAATCGCGAAGAAGACTACGTAGAAAACGCGAACGAGACCGTTCAGAAATCGCGAAGAAAATTACCTAAAAATGGCAACGAGACTATCTAGAAATCGCGAAGAAGACTATCTAGAAAACGCGAACGAGACTATTTAGAAATCGCAAAGAGACCGTTCAGAAATCGCGAACAAAACTAACAAGAAAACGCAAACAGACGAATACAGACACCGCGAACAGAACAGAACTCAAAACACAGAAATCGCGAACATTCCGAAGTTGAAAATAAAGAAAATCGCAATCACTATAATCGTATAGTTATCACGCGACACTCCTTGTACGCTGAGAAGAAGGTATCACCGACGTGACATATTCGCACAACACTCAACCAATCGCGACAAAACCGAGGTGACGACGGACAGAACGCAACGAGACTTATCAGATAATACAGAAATCGCTAAGGAGATTATCTAGAAATGGCAACGAGACAATCTAGAAATTGCGAAGAAGATTATTTAGAAATCGCGAAAGAGACTATTTAGAAATCGCGAAGAGACGAACACGGAAATCGCGAACAAGACTACCAAGAAAACGCAAACAGACGAATACAGACACCGCGAACAGAATAGAAATCGCGAACATTCCGAAGTTGAAAATAAAGAAAATCGCAATCACTATAATCGTGTAGTTATCACGCGACATTCCTTGTACGCTGAGAAGAAGGTATCACCGACGTGACATATTCGCACAACACTCAACCAATCGCGACAAAACCGAGGTGACGACGGACAGAACGCAACGAGATTTATCAAATAATACAGAAATCGCTAAGGAGATTATCTAGAAATGGCAACGAGACTATCTAGAAATCGCAAAGAAGACTATCTAGAAAACGCGAAAGAGACTATTTAGAAATCGCGAAGAGACGAACACGGAAATTACGAACAAGACTACCAAGAAAACGCAAACAGACGAATACAGACACGGCAAACAGAACAGAACTCGACCCATAGAAATCGCGAAACATAGAACACTCCGAAGTTGAAAATAAAGAAAATCGCAACCACTGTAACCGTGCAGTTATCACGCGGCATTCCTTGTACGCCAAGAAGAAGGTATCACCGACGTGACATCTTCGCACAACACTCTCGATACTTTTCCCAAGACTAGCCAATATTTCACGGCCGGTTGAATCATCTTTCTCGCAAAGTGGAGCATCTAGTTGGCGATAGGATCACGGAGGGTTAGAAATCTCGCAGTGTCCGTGGATGTCCGGGTGTGTTCTTTTATGGCCGTCAAATGGTCCGAGGCGTGATCGATACTGGTAGTTTGTTACGTGACACGTCGCTCCGGTGTTTCGTTCGTTCCAGATTCGCGTCACCCGAGGGAGACCATGTCACGTTGCTGAACGTTTTTCGCGCATACATGAACACGAACCAGAAGAAGGTCTGGTGTCACGAGAACTTCCTGCATCATAGGAATCTGGAGTACGCCGCGGAGGTGCGCCAGCAGCTTGCCGCATTAGCGGAACGTGCGAATTTGGAAAAGGCGAGCTGCGGAACGAATACGGAGCAACTCAGGCGAGCTCTCCTCGAGGGTCTCTACGATAACCTCGCCGAACTGCAGAGGAATCAAACTTACATCACCGTAAGTAGAGTCGATCCTTCAGATGCGCTGGCTCATTGCACACGGCTAGCCAAACTCTCCTACCGTATTTTACCTCTACCGAGGAAAACAACCGAAAAAAAGAGAGACTCCTTTCTCTCCGGAGATCGAACAGAGTTATCTCTTGCTCTGGTAAAAAATTCTGCTCGAACCCTGCATCCTTCGTGAAAATGATCCTGCGTAGCTTCGACGGAATTTCGTCGCGGCGACACGACTAGACTGCGGATCTTTCTACAAAATAAAAATGGTAATCAAATTATCAGAACCACAAAATATATTTCACTATGACGGGATAATGTTGCCGAGTATTCTCGATCCGTGAATATTCCGTTAAGGGGGGAATACACTTTAGAGCGCCTAAAAAATAGTGACTTTTAGGAATTTTTTTCTCAATAACTACAAAGCGAATCATTCT
>CM052093.1:19745877-19756532 GCA_028453745.1 Agapostemon virescens | reverse complement strand
TTGGTCATGTAATTCACATCAGTTCCAATATTTACAAAATTTATTTCGTATATCATTTATTAAATCAATGCAACTAATTGCTCAAGAAAATTCAAGACGCTCGGTCCAATCTTAAAAAAGTTATTTAGGTTTGAAGAGTGTCCGAATACTTTCGTGCGCTACTGTATACTACTTTTGGTGATCAAGTACTGGCCAATGGTGATGCTTGATTTTTGTACTTTGTTTGGGGCGTTAAGGGTGGTTTCGCGGCCGGTGGTGACGTAGGCTCGGCGACGGATGTCGGTGTTGTGAACGTTGTTCACAACCGTTTCAAATTGTAAAAATTAATCTTAAATACATTGCATCTTCCAAAATCAGTTCCACCTCTTCCCTGTGCGTACAATTTGCCGTACAAACAGTAAATAAATAAACTACATCTCGAAATACAAAAAAACAGACACTTCCCAATTAAATAGTAGGAAAAAGAAGTGCAACAAAAATCTAAACTTTCTTTTAATAATTTTAACACTTTGCTGACTGGCAATTTTACACAGAATTATTTTGTAATTGAGTAGGTTCAACAGCCAGTTTAATCGATCCTTCCTAATAAAGAAATAATAGATTTATTTTGTAATAAATTTATGAAATAAATTCCAACAATGGAAGTAAAGTAAAACATTCTAAACAAACTCCAACAAATTTTATTTATACTGAATGAAATGAAATTAAACTTCGGACATATTTTTTACATAACTTCTAAAATATTGCGCAAAGCTTTTGCAATATTCTATATCGCCCTGGGTTTCACAACTTTAAATAGATAATGCAAGTGCAATGACGAGTTAACTCGTCACCGGTCACCAATGTGTTAACAAGTCTCGCAAAATCGAATGCCACGCTGAATCCGTTCATTCACTTCACAGTTTCGTATATCGCTCGTTTATGTTCACGACAAATGCACAAAATCCGCAATCTGCTCGCTATCTGTGCACTTAACGACTCTACGAATCCACCTGAGAACCTTTGAAAATTGTTTCGGAACTCCTGGTTTGTCGGAAGAGCCTCGAAGCACTTGTCAACGCAGTATTCCCATCCGGCGGTCGCTGGGACCCCATAAAAATGAGACTGGACAGCCATAAAGACGGCCTCGCGCAAAGTTTCGTTAGAATCGAGCCGGCTCGTCGGAGGACGTCGCGTTAAATTTTTACAAGCGCGTTCGCTCCGAGTTATTTTCCCAGCGGATGCATTGGCACGTTCGCGATTCATGAAATCACAATCGTCCGCGAACGAGCCACAATGACGGTCCGCTGTAAGCAAGCCCCCGACGAAACGAGACGTCCACCTGTTGCGAATTTTGACACGAAGTCGTGCTATCGTGCCAGACCAGATAGATAGGTGAGTAGGCCAGTTACCCGTCGCTGCCCGCGCAATTTCGAAGCTCCATCACGGATTCGCAGATGATATCTGTCTTGAAATTTACGAGTGATGTCCCGTATTTTGCAGCGAGCCCGACGCATCGGCATAAGTCCTCCTTATCGCGACGTTTTGACGCGACGCATGATCGAATCCGAGATCTTAACGCTAAAACTACCGACCGCTAAATCGGCCAATATGCGTTTGCCGATAAAAATGATGCGACAGGATTTATTCAAATTTTATGCGACCTTGATTGTGTAAGACTTATTTAACTGACTATAATTTAAAACGGATATTAAGAAAATGCAAAATGTAATACAGAGGCGGAGGAGGATGTGCTTTCTTTAGTGGTCGAAATTCGACTACCTCTTTAGTGGTCGAAATTCGACTGCCTCTTTAGTGGTTAAAATTCGATTGCCAATATGCGTTAGCCGATAAAAATGATGCGACAGGATTTATTCACATTTTGTGCGACCTTGATTGTGTAAGATTTATTTAACTAAAGGTAAATTGAAAAGGATATTAAGAAAATATAATACAGAGGAGGAAGAGGAAGAGGATCTGCTTTCTTTAGTGTTCGTTTTTATAAATACTACAGCGCCACTCACTATATCGCTGATCCGTTTCAACACTGTTCGCAAAACATCGGAAGTTCTATTTTGCTTTTCATCCTGAGTGCCGGTGATGGAGCCGCCAAGGTTTTCGAGGTGGAGTTGGTATGCTTGGAATTTGTTGAATTCTGAATTTCAGCCTCGGCGACTCCTGCCATGTCTGGTATCCATACCTAAAGCAATAAAGCTCCTTGCCATCGGCTTCGACTCTTGACGGACCGCGATAGTTTGTCACTTTAGATATTTCTACACAAACTTCCTACAGTATTGCATACATAAACGTGTATAGTTATTTTAATACCAGAACATACCAGTATATTTCAGAATATGCCACGATATTCTACAATATACCAGACTATACCACAATATGCTAGAATATAGCAGAATATATCAGAATATACCACAATATATCAGAATATACTAGAATATATTGGAATATATCAGAATATACCACAACATATTAGAATATACTGAAATATTCCACAATGTATTAGAATATTCCAGGATATACCACAATATATTAGAATATACCAGAATATATTAGAATATATCAGAATATACCACAATGTATTGGAATATATCAGAATATACCACAATATATTAGAATATACCAGTATATACCAAAATATACCAGAATATTTGAGAAAATACCAGAACATACCAATATATTTCAGAATACAGCACAATATACCGAAATATTCTAGAATACACCACGATACATTAGAATATACTGAAATATATCACAATATATCAGAATACACCACAATATATTAGAATATACCACAATAAACCAGAATATAACAGAGTATGGTACAATATAGCAAAATATAGCTCAATATAGTAGAATATAGCAGAATATAGTGGAATATACCAGAATATAATACAATATGCTACGATATACCAGAATATGCGTGTATATGCGACTAATCCAACAAATTTAGAGGATGTCGAGAAACCGCTTATTTTTCGCCATTAGGCAATCCTCGAATTTAGAATCGAAAGGACAAAGAGGCAAAGATTGAAAAGAGTGAAAAAGGGTAGAAAACGAAATACAACGATAAACTCTAATTGAATGAAATTGCAGATAGCCTGTCCAAGAAATAAACAGGTTAGACAACGAATAACGTTCGCGAATAACTGTCACTTCCTCTTCTTTCTCTTCCTGCCGGTGATCGCAGCGTTGCATTTCGTTGATTTTCCACGAAGCTACCTCACTCCCGCGGTGCTTGCAGGTTCTCTATCATAATTCGAATAATCGACTGCAATGCACTACGGAATTGAGGCAGCAACGCGGCCGTCGTACGTTGGCACGTGGTTCTCCGAACGCTATGAACAGCAATGGCAGGCACACGGCGATTCATGGTCCTCCGAACGCCCATGCCTTTCTTCGTTTTGTTCTTCCGCCGGCTTTGAATCCCCGGCGTTATAAACAGAGAGAAGAGAGCAGCAATTTTCCACGGTTTTGGGATAAGCTCGACCTTTCATTCGCTCCTGCCTCTTATCCGCTCTCTTTGACGCCATTTAATGGTAGTCCCGCGTGTATTGTCGCCGCGAGATCACAATGGAGCCTCGATAGTCGCGACTGGAATGTTGGTCGCGATCTGAAACGAAAAACTCTGGGCTCTTTGCAAATTTCACTTGACCCACGCACGCTTCGCAGACGATCTCTTAATGCGGTATTCTAATGTGCACGCGTCCAGCTACATTCAAGAATTTTCTTCCCCCGAAATCGTTCAGATCTAACGAGTAAAAATTAAGCGATTGCAGAAATCGGTTTACAATAACGCACGGCGAACGGGGCTTCGTGCTTGTGTGGTTTACTCTTGTTCCGTTCGTTAGAATTAAAAACTTCAGATATTTTTCTAATCTGTACACATCTAGTTTCAATCTAGCTGGAGGAATTTTGGTAACGACGGTTCTTTCGAAAATGGCAGATTTTAGAACAATGTGTTTTAACCAAATGTAAAATGTGGACGTGCGTTTTCATCAATTTATTACAGACACTTTGTTTAGAACGAATATCTCAGAGTAAAAATTGATTCTTCGTCGAAGGACCGATGTACAGGGTGTCGTGAAAAATGAGCTCCTTTCCTCCGCAAAAATATCACACGCAGGATCGTCTGCCATTATTGTCCCCACTTTGTTTCGTTAATAACTCGAAAAATGAAACGTTAAATCGCGAATTGGCAAAGGAGAAAGTTTCTCAAAATAACTACGGCAATCAACCCTTTCACGGAACTCGATAATTTTTTAAACTCGCTGTGGTATTCGCACGATTCATCGTCGAACGCGGTGAAGAAGAATTTCGCGACGGCGCGTCGGTTGCGTTCGACGCGAAAGCAAATCGCGGCTGTTTTAAAAGAAACTGAAGCAACGAAACGCATAAGTCGGCGTTAGGGAAACGAGTGCGTTCCACTACTCTGCGTAATAAAACAGACGGTATTAAAGAAGTTCACCGTCGGCTGGAATTTTACAATTCCTCGGTGATGAGTCGGCCAGGCTTGTTCTCAACTTCTGGAAACGATAAACTTGAATCACCGGCGCGCTCCTCTGTGTTTTATAAGTCACGTTACGACCGTGTAAAGTCGGCCAGGAGATACGGGATTATGGCTCCAGTTTGACAAGGATTCGCGCTGATAAAAGTACCGAGGAGACTTTACTTAGGAGAAAATTGCGCACGAAGTCGGTAATTTATTCAGCGGTTGCGCGGCTCCTGCGATTTGTTTGACTTCCCGGACACACGGATGCAACTCCGAGCCGAGCAATCTTAATCTTCGATACATCTCGGAGGAAACTCGATTCGAAACCGTCCTGTGAAGATCCGAGACGATATTCTGCTTCCAACTTTAAGGAGATCGATTTATTTAAATTGCAGTCTCTTAAAGCGCGCGTACTTCTGTTCGGGGAAAATGCAGCTCGTACAATTTTTAGTATTTTCATTCGAAATAAATATATTAAGTGCTGCAAGTTGTAAAAGTTGTGTATACCAAAGATCAAATCAAATTGACAAATTTAAATTAGTTATTTACATATTGCAGCTGCAAGGAAAAGCAACGTTTACTAATTTCGTTCGAGAAATTGATGAATAATATAAAAGTAAAGTGTTCTATAATCAAATGGAATTTTATTAGTTGCATTTATGGGAAAATGCAGCTCCTACAATTTTTAGTATTTTCATTCGAAATAAATATATTAAGTGCTGCAAGTAGTAAAAATTGTGTATACCAAAGATTAAATCAAGTTGACAAATTTAAATTAGTTATTTTCATATTGCAGCCACAAGGAAAAGCCACGTTTACTAATTTCGTTCGAGAAATTGATGAATAATATAAGGGTAAAGTGTTCTGTAATAAGATGGAATTTTATTAGTTGCATTTATTTATTTATTGGCCAACGCGCAATCACGTGTAACTAAATGGACGACGGCGATCGATTATTCTGCGAGCTGATGCGAACTTCGAAACTCGTTATTTTTGTGAAGTTTTTGTAATTCGCTAGTTTTACAAAATTGATTCTTTGAAACTTTTGAAACGAGAATCCCTCTTAACGAGAATAGCTTCCGCTATCCCGGCTAATTACCCTGCTTCCCTTGAATTTACGAAAACTCTGCACTTAATAATGGGCCAGTTGCAGTAATAACGCTCGCAAAGCGTCGCCCTGTGTTTCTTTGGCGAAGCAAAAATTAGCTCAAGAAAATTGCCGTGACTCGCATACTTGCCCCGCGGCTCTTTTCCACCGGAGATAAGGAATTCAATTAAAAATTCTACGTCACGCGAAAGCGAAAGAAAGTCGTGTCGAGAGAAGAACGGTGTGGTGGCGACTAACAATTAACTGTTTAACTTTAGACTACAATTATATTAGACTAACGAATTTGCTAAAAATATTTCTACATTCACGTTATTACATAGTTGTCCGATATTCGGTGATATTAATGAGCCACAGCGGTTTCGCTTTACGATTAACCCTTTCACAATTAACCCTCGGACGACAGACGATTTTACTGTTTCATAATTACAACAATAACATTTATTATTAATCTATCTTTTAGAATATATTTCTGGTGGTACCTCTAGCAGATAAAATAACATTTTTGTTGATCCTTATTTAACAACTATTCGTAACAATTTAATCGCTGGAATCTGCATAATTGAACGACGATTTCGATATTCTGTCACAGAACTCGGAGGGTTAAAACGAAAGAGAAATAATTATATTTATAACTACAATACTCTTCGTGTATTCTAAATATATTGCAACAATTTTTATAACGACTTCCAAATTGTTAAAAATTATTATTTCGTTCCTTAACGTTCTCAAGGAGTCCTTCGTCGTTTATAATGTTCCGACTGTAATAGAAAATTTGCAGTAATAGCACTAATATTTTTTATACTAATATTTCAATTTATAAAAAATATGTAAACATCTAAAAACATGCATATGACAGGTAGAGATAAAAATTTGGATCCATCCATCCAATTAATCTATTCTATAAAATGCATTGAGTAAAATGTTACGTCTGCAAGTAACTTTACTGTTCAGTGTACATCTGTAGGATTCTACATGGTGTCCAATAAACGTTCGTCGGACGACGACGACACCCAACATTATTCTAAGACACTTTTTCCTTTGCAAAAATGCCACACGCAATTTCGTTTTCGAGTTACTAACAAAAAACACGGACGAATCAAAGCGCGGCTGCAGCAAACTGTCCGTCATTGCTGCGCTCTGATTGGTCCGCCTTTTTCGTTAAGAACTCGAAAACGGGGGGTCGAATCGCGAATCGACAAAGGAGAAACTTTCTCGGAATAACACCAGAAATCACCCGTTGGAACTCGAAAATTTTTTAGACACTCTGCAACAACAAACTATCTTTCCACGTGTGTCTTGATTTTCGCACCGGAAGGTGAGAAGAGGCCAATGCCGATTCGTCGAATCGGAATGTTTTCGAAACGCAGTAACATCGTGACGGTGATCTTTTTTTTGGAATTTTTGGACATCTGCGTTCTCGCTTTTTCGCAATAAACGAATAAAGCTCGCAGCTCAAAAGCACCGCGGTTTCACTTTACCGGACTGCGACGGTGCTCTGCTGTCAGTTAATTCCTCGTAATAAAAAGAACGTTATTTAGAGCACGGGCGGCGAGCACAAAGCGTTATCACTTTTAATTACTCGTTTCTAGTGAACTTTCCGCGATAACGTGACCTTTACCGCGTGCACGCGAACCGTGCACCACGTCCGTCTGCGTGGACGTGCTTGAAACATCGCTGCGACCATGGTGCTTCGCATTAAAACAACCTAATTCCCGTTTTCAATAATGCAATTTAATGCCGTGCCCCTCGCAGTCGTCCTGCAGACTGTTTCGCGAGAGGAGAGTCACCGTATCTACGCGCGAAGTAACTCTTTCTGTAAAACATTTCATTTGAAACAATTAACCAACACATGGTAACATTTCCATAATTTCGCAGGGAAATATACAAAATGTGGGATGCACGCGGATGCGCGTCGAAAAGGACGTTTATTTTTTCAAAGTAGAAATGGCTTTCGAATTATTATCGTCGTAAGACGCAATAAAGATTAAGTTAAACTTGCTCGAACAAGTTCTACTTTTCTTTCGGAGCCTGTAAAGTGTGTTTGCGAACCCACTTGAATGGAAAAGTTGTACGATGTTGCTTCACGTTAAAAAAAAAAGAGGAAAAATAAGGACTAAAAAGTTTCGCGAGCGGAGGCTTTATTAAAATGTTTAATGAATGGTGATTTAATAACTAATATCGATGTGGAAGACGCGCACTTTAAACTTCTCATTGCGGAGTCGAATTAAAAAGTTTGGAAAAGTACTTGTTCGAGTTTCTCGTACAAAATTCTATCCGTGGAAATCGTTTTTGCAGATCATTTGGTGACTCGGTGCTTCGAATTGCTAAAAGAAACTTCGAGTCGTTCGTTCGAACTTTGACAAAGTTGTTTTGATTTTTTAACCCTTTGCACTCGAAACAGTTTTATTCCGAAAATTAAGACATTTTATTCCAACTAGAATAGTTTCATTTTGTGCGATATTTTCCACATTGTGCAGGTAAAAATTGAACTTACTTTTTGGCACAGCAGTAAATTTTTAAGCAATTCATGGAGTACAGACGAACTTAATAATATAAGTAACTGTTTTCAGTATGGCAATTTTTACTGGTGCCTCAGAGTCACCGTTCGAGTGCAAAGGGTTAACACGTTGAGTGCGGAGGCGTTGTGGCGCGACTTTGAAAATTTTTGGACTGTCCAAAATGGCGAAAATGGGCAAAATGGGATTGATAAAATGCATCTTCCTGGAGTCCCCTGAAACGTTAGTCCCAATGTGAGAGGGCATCTTAAAGAGAAAGGTTTGGGGAAGATTTTCCCGTTGGAATCATGTCGATAGCTCTAATAGTTTGGTCGAGGGACGCCTTCAAAGATTGCCAAATATAGCCAAATAGTGAAGGGACGACCACCTGTCGAAAAATTGGAACACATTGGAAAAAATGTTTGGATCACCGATTCTTTTCTAACTTTGGCTAGAAGTAATTGGACACGTAGGCGGAGTGTATAAAATCATTATTGAAATAGTGCGAATATTTCTTAATATTATATGAATTAACTATAACATGTTAATTTGTAAATTTGATACTATCAGCGTCCAGGGACTGACATAACATTCAACGTGTTAAAATAAATCGTGGGTTGGGCGAATTTTTCTGGCGGCTGCGCGATACGTATCGCGGTGTATCTATCTGTATCTATGATGCAGAGTGCTCGTCGGTCCGCGGCGTTAAACAGAACGTTCATCTTTCGCGAAAGAAGCAAACAACGTCATAAATTCACCGATAGCCGTGCGTTACGGTCTAAACCAAAAAACCGTGGATCCATTCCGGTGGATTTCGAACAGAACGCATCCGCGGGTCGTGTTAATTTTGTTTCCGCAGAAACAGATACCGGATATCTGGGAAGCGCATCGCGAAGCGCAACATAGGAATGGTAATCCGGACACGGCAAAAAGTTAATTCTCCGGTGACCGAAACTTCGGCGAACTAACTTTGCCGGGGCTGAAACTGCGGCACGCTCGCTGATGCCAAATAATGCCCCAAGGATTAGGCGAGCCATGCCAAACGATCTTCATAATAATCGTCACGATTGTTGTCTTGTTACGGCGGTCTTATTGCAGTTTTACGGACGAGCTACCGTCTCGCGCGCGTGTTCCTACGAATCGCCGCTTGTTCCTATTGTTATCTCGAATCGCATAATTGGCCCCGCGTCCGTGCGAGATTTCCCAACGATAAGCTCCGCGCTCTAGAACACTGCCGCTCGAGATAACTATAGCGGAAGAGGAGACATCGAGAAACTTGGGACCGATATTCTTCCGTCGAAATCCATTTAGAGACGACGGATGCAGCAACGAACATAAAGGCACATCCGTTGTTCGGGTACTTTGTCTATAACAGAGAAATTGTTGACTATCCTGCAGTCTGTGGACTGGCACAGACAACCTGGAACGGGATAATAAGAAACGGGAATGGATAAAATCATTTTTTGGAAACCATCTCGTAAACGGTTTTTTCACTGAGAAGTTTAAAATCATTATTGGCTAGCAAGTAGTAGTAAGGCCAGTAGTAGTGGATTAGCCTAGACAACCTGGAGCAGGATGATAGTAAACGAGAATGATTAAAAACATTATTCGAAACCATCTCCTAAACAGTTTTCGCATTGATCAATTTAAAATCATGATTGGTTTGTAATGTTCTTTTCATTGCAATTGATTAAATATAAAATCTCTGTGGATTAACCCAGTCAACATGGAGGATGATCAGTAGCGGATAAAACACGATTTTAAATGAAAAATGAATACCTTGGGATATTTTCAATATCTTCGTTAAATAATTCCTTAACTATGATCGAGATCGATCGAGTTTATCAATCCAGAATTTTGTTATCAGAAACAGTTGCACAAAATGAACTGGCACAAATAAACGATTCAAAATGTTTAATTCTAATTTTTGATGATTGTAGTCTGACGCAAGACATGATTCCAAAAAAAATAATTCAGCCGTCGCACATACTAATAATTTATACTGTGTGCTAGAAACAGCACACAAGAAGCAAAATGAAATACGAATTGTAGAAATAGGGGGGAGGGTGAATTTAAGAACCAATCTGTTTAATTTTTGTAGAGGAATACGGTTCGGCTACGGTTTCGTAAATTGGGACTATCTAAACGCCGGGCAATAGCACTATCATCCAGAAATGGCGGTCGTAACGATCATAGTGCAATCCGCTCGCTCCACGGACGCTCTGCATTATTTATTAACGCTGCTGGTATTATTTGCGAGCAGTTTATCTGCGCCATTATTGCGCTCGCATTTCCACTAACTTTTATCGATAACAGCGTACCCCTCGGAAGCGAAGTCAGCCAGAGCAATGGACAATGAAAAGTTCCGAGATAGCCGCGTCACGTATGATACATTGCGCGCATAAGTGCACGCGGTGATAGACGGTTATGGTTTCTGGGTATCATTCGAAAGTAGCCACTCGTGTTCGAGCGTCGCTGGAATTTATGAATTTATATCGTTGCTCTCGTAGCCTGGTCGACAGGAAACAAGATTATAAAAGTATTCGAGAAGAAGAGCGAGACCGAA
>CM052093.1:19724664-19735115 GCA_028453745.1 Agapostemon virescens | reverse complement strand
CGTTCCCGTCATTGTCTGAGAGCATCGTGAAATAGTAATGTTTGAAGCGCGATGGGTCTACTGTTAATGCCGCGTTTCCAATGGAACCGGTACGTTGTTCGCGTTCGACGGTCTCACGCTCGACTACGCACTCTGGTCGTCGAGTTTTATAATATTATGCACGCGATCCGAATAACATGGTCGAGTTCACTGGTCGAGGAAAACCTCGCGGGATTATTTTGCACAGCCGATTGAAATCGATACGCTGGAAATATGTTTAATCGGTTCCCTGTCCGTCGATGCGGGCGCATCAATGATACCACGGTGGTAAGCAAATTTTTCAATCAACGGCCCCCTGTTCGAGACACCGAATTTTTTGCATAGTCGGCCAAAAGCGCTTCCGCTGCCAATCAAGTGCTTTCGGCAAGGTGCCTGCCGATGGAAATTGCACTGCTGGCGGTTCCATTCTCCCCGGTTTTTTCATTCTTACGCTCAAACCGATAGAGAATTTGTGATTTTTTTCCCGTCCACTCTCCGGTAGCTCATTGCCTTAGAAATCTGCCGGGTAAAGTTTTGCGATCGAATTCGCATCGTTGCCGATGCTGCTTCAAGGGCCAATCGCGTGAACACCTTCGGCGTACGGATAAACTAATTAATTTTATTCCGGAAATGTACGTGCACTTTTGAAAATCAAATATTCTATTCGTTAAGAGATGTTTTTAACACTCTACCGACCGGAAGACTATTAATAGGACTTTCAATAATTGTGCTGTTACAAAATGAAGCTTAAAAATTGCTTTTACATTGTAATTTTTAATTAAATTATTAGGCAACGTTACTGTGGGTGCCCAGTTGATTCGCAATAAAAATGGCTGTGAACATTAAGTGTCACTAGGGTATAAAAGAAAATGTTTTTACTTTCGGTAGTAGTAATATCCCGTTTTACCGCAGTCAGTGACCACGCTCTGTCCTTGATAACAATGAAGATTATATAATAGACTATAAATAACAATTTGATTTTACTACAAAGTTCGTTTCAGACTTCAAAATAAATTAAATACTTATGGGTATTCCTAAAATGTAATCTGATTCTATCAAAAATTGTAAAACATGTCGCTAGGGTGTAAAAGAAAATGTTTTTACATTCGGTGATGGTAATACCCTCTTTTACCGCGGTCACTGACCACGCTGTGTCCTTGATAACAATGGAGATTATATAATAGACTATAAATAATAATTTGATTTTACTACAAAGTTCGTTTCAGACTTAAAAATAATTTATATACTTATGGATATCCCTAAAATGTAGTCTGATTCTATAAAAAATTGTAAAACATGTCGCTAGGGTGTAAAAGAAAATGTTTTTGCATTCGGTGATCGTAATACCCTCTTTTACCGCGGTCACTGACCACGCTGTAACCTATTCCATCGCAGTCGATTCTTATCGAATTTTGAGCGTCGCTTTTATCCCTTTAACGGGACCGACGATCGGAAAGAAGCGTGTTTCGCACGAGTCGTATAAAAATCAGGTTGCGTAACTCGCATACGTTCTCCCGTGATATTAACTTATAGAATCGCCTGCATAAAATTTGTCTCACACTTGGTCGAAGGTTCTACATTATTCGGTTGCGTATATTTAACATGTCCAAGCCGGTTGACGCAACCGTTACGTCATTTAGCGTTGCCTCCGAATAATCGGTAACGCGACGTCACGAATTCAAATGAGATTTACTCGGATTACCGCTCGCAACAAATATCACTTTATTAGCGATTCCCGCCGCGGAATAAGATCTTCGAAGCGTGATGTAACCGTTAACTTCCACAAAGACAATAATACGCTTGCCTCGCTGTGACAATTCTTCGGGTCACCGTTGCTTTCACCGTAATTAGAAACAGTCCCGATTGTGGGCTAGGCCAGCGCGCAACGGTAATTCCTAAATACAAATTAACAGCCACCGGAAACGAATGAAAAATGCATACGCGGACCAGTTCGCTGGAAACTTCTGGCAACGGCCGCTGCTAATGCGGAAACTTCGAAGCGAATCGGTCTTTGGTAGCATCGCGTGTATTTTGAATAAGCTGCCGCGATAAAACTCTCGCCGAGTATACGGTGAGCATATACACGAGTTTACGGCGAGCGTAGTCGCCGGATAATCATGTTCGAACGCAGGATTGCGAACGAGATTTGCCGATTTTACCTATTTACGATTCGCGTTCGCCTACCGGCTTTCGATCTATCGTAGGCGAACCGTTCGAACGGTTGTTTTAATAAACCGCTTCGAGTCTGATCGCGGGAAACGCGAAAACCATCGAGACACGAAGCGAAACGAGCTATTGTTGAATTGCAAATCTCGAGACGGTATACGCATCTTTTCGCTATTGAATATTTCATCAATATGCTAACGAAGTGTACGCAAGTAAAGGAGCAATATTATTTTTGGCGACACTCGTTCGAAGATTGATTAAATCATGATTTCCTGCACCCCTTTCCGAGCACCATCCTCTAGCCGAAGATTTTCGAATTTCTAATAAGCTTCGTCGTGCATGATCCATAGAATATCGTGATTTCAGTTTGATATTACTGATACATAGTAATGTACCTGTTAATATACATATTAATGTGTATATTAATAACATGCTGACGTAAGTAACGTTATATCAATAAAATTAATCATTTTCTCGTAGACATTTTACTTTTGTTACAGACTATATGCAAATAATTGTAATTACACAGAGAAATTTTTATAATAATTATACATATAGTAAAAAAGTTGTTCACGTACAGTTGGACAAGTACAATGGCAGTGATCTAATTAAATACACTTCTGAAAACGAATAGACTTGATTAATATCGATCTACTGTATTTAATTTACTAGATAACTTGTCAAAAACTTTTTCGAAAGCTTTCTCACTATTTTATTTGCACCTAAGACGAAAACTTGAAGGATGCCCTTTCAAGGCACTCAAACGTTCCAGAGCGACTCCGTATACAAGCTCGTTTCTAAGTTTTCGGTTTTCGATCTAAATTGTGAGCAATTGAAAACGAGAACGTTCTGCAACGAAAATAAATTACGTAGATGAAATTAATTATGCAGACTGAGATTTTGATCCCGATGGGAAATTATGGATCAAATGACGGCGTTGACGATTGTTTCATCGAAAGTAACCGATTAGACTGAATCGGGATCGCCGGGGGCAGCCAAAAAGTGAAATTTTGATTCGGTTGGTGAAGTATCGATTGGCCAGCAGCTTCGATAACAAAGTAATTTCGAAACAACGCGCGCGGTTCGGCGGCGCCGAGCGATTTCGCATTTTCCCTGCACTTCGCGGCGGGCGTTAATGCCGTGCGAACAAGAGGTTAACGCAGAAACATTTATCAGCGATAAACTTGAACGGTAAATAGCGGATACACGGTTCTCCCGGGTTTGCACAATGTAGCACGGCGGCCGAAGTGCCTCTTCGCACGCGAGTCGCGAGACAGAATTTTATGAATAAGAGATCGGTCTGCGGCGTGCCGGGATTAGGATTCCTTTCCTGTTGATCGCGTGTCGTTCAACCTGACGAATGAAACGACTCGTCGAAACCGAATCGACCGCTGGCATTAGGAGTTCTCACAGATGTCAACATTCAGTTTCACGATTCGGACACCGGTCGAAAAAAAAAAAAAAAAGAAAAAACCTCGTCCCATCGTTCAGTGGATTTGCGAAATTGGACGGACCGACGTTCAATTTGACACGGAGATTAGAGGAAAATGGAAAAACGAGACGAAACGAGGTGACGGGAATTGCTCTCGACAAAACGCTGGCTGATCCTAGCTTCTATTTGTATTCTCTTCGCAATTTGATTCGTCTGCTTTTCAACATAATTCAACGTGGACCCATCATCCCCCCTTCGCAAATGGATTCAATCCTGCTTTGAAAACAATCCCCCCCCCCCCGGACAGAGTCGAAGTTTCTAACCTCTTCAACGGAGATAAACAGTCTCGAGATTGAAAATTTACGAAACTGCTCGAGCTTCCAGCCGGATAATGCTGGATTCCTGAAGATCGCGAAGAGTTGAAACGAGAGATCTGTGTTGAAACTCGGTTTACGGACCAGGAAGGATGATTATATACTCGCTGTACTACTGCACTACTCAGGATGGTCATTGAGTTTTATAATAATTAATATCGTAGCGCAGTAGGATGACTATATACTCATTATACTACTGGACTACTCGGGTCGGTCATTCGGTTTCATAATAAATAATATCATAGCACAATATCAATCGCTAAAAAGTGTAAATAGATACGTTCTTGGCATTAGTGCAGCGTTTCCAATGGAATTATGCGTAATGTTTACTAAAATAATACAACCACGCTATATATCGACAGCGCGCGTCGATCATTCAACCTGGCATTCTTTGGACATTTTATCTCCCAGATTGTACAAATCCTCCTCAACGAATTATTCTTTCTAACAATTTAATGAAGAACGTTTGAAGAAGGACTTTCTATAGTCCTAGCCTGAAATAATTTGGTTCTGCTGAACTGTATTCAATTTGGCATTCTTTGTTCATTTCATCTCCCAGATTGTACAAATCCGCCTCCACGAATTATTCTTTCTAACAATTTAATGAAGAACGTTTGAAGAAGGACTTTCTATAATCCTAACCTGAAATAATTTGTTCCTGCTGAACTGTATTCAATTTGGCATTCTTTGTTCATTTCATCTCCCAGATTGTACAAATCCTCCTCCACGAATTATTCTTTCTAACAATTTAATGAAGAACGTTTGAAGAAGGACTTTCTATAGTCCTAGCCTGAAATAATTTGGTTCTGCTTAATTGTATTCAACTTGGCATTCTTTGTTCATTTCATCTCCCAGATTGTACAAATCCGCCTTCACGAATTATTCTTTCTAACAATTTAATAAAGAACGTTCGAAGAAAGTACTTTCTATAGTCCTAGCCTGAAATAATTTGTTTCTGCTTAATTGTATTCAATCTGGCATTCTTTGTTCATTTCATCTCCCAGATTGTACAAATCCGCCTTCACGACTTATTCTCTTTAACAATTTAATAAAGAACGTTCGAAGAAAGTACTTTCTATAGTCCTAGCCTGAAATAATTTGTTTCTGCTGAACTGCGTTGCCAGTAATAAAGCGACCGAGTTATGCTGCAAGGACTAGCAGCTTAAGAACGAACACCCTGCGACAGAATCAGCCTGAGGTTCTTAATAATGCGTAATATTTAATATAACAGTCGTTCATAAAACAATACTACCACGCGACATATCGACAGCGTAGTGATTGCGTACTGACAGCGATTTGCAAAACGGGTGGACACATTTACGCACGCGTACACGATCGTATCAAGGCCGAAAGGATTAAGCTCGAAATTCGCCGACCGCTGAGGTGTATTTTCATCATTCGAGCTGTGGAAATATGCAAAGTGTCCCATCATACGAGCACAGTCTGGATGTCTAGATTTTCGTGCGGTCCTCTCTCGTTTCACTTGGCTCGCAATCAGAAAAACGTCGCGGCGCGACGGGCCGATCGATGGCATTCTTTTGTGGAAGGCGTGCCTCTCCTTTCTTCCGTTTTCTTTCATTCACTCGATCCTCTTTTCACTCAGGCGCACCACCATCGTTACCCGTCGTCCCTCGAATACGAGGGAATCAGAACGCAAAATGGGAGAGAGAGAGAGAGAGAGAGAGAGAGAGAGAGAAAGAGAAAGAGAAAGAGAGAGAGAGAGAGAAAAAAAAGAGAGTGAAGAGAGGAGAGGAGACGAAGAAAGAAAAGAAACCGACGAGACGGCGAGACAGCTAGTGGAAATCAAGAGCTCGACAATCGGTACTCGGAGACCTTGCCACCAAATATATTTCTGATAGTCCCCGCAACCCCTTTCCCGATCACCGTGAACGTTTTGTCTCGATCTCGACCAGATCGAACCTCGTACTGGTTTATCCGACCACATCGGCCTCTCAGACACTCTATCGGTAAACGAATTCTCCGGATACGAAAATTCAGATTCAGAACACCGAGATTCCACGTATGTCCTTAAATCTATTCTATACCAGTCATGGTTATCAACCCTTAGCACTCGAACGGAGCCTCTAAAGCGACGCTCAACATTTCCATACTATTATTTAACACGTTGAATGCCACGCGAACAAGTTTCATTTACAGAAACGATCAGCGTTATTGAACAAAATTGTTAGTTACTAAAAACTAAAGTTTTCACCTCGTTCTATAATCTGGTTCATTTTGGCAATACTGCGTTAATGTTCAATGCTGTTAATTTATTGATAACCGTTCTTAGACGATGGTTTACCGTTCTTAAACCCCCGTGGCATTCAACTTGCTAACCCTTAGCACTCCAATGGCGCCTCTGAGGTGACATTAAAAATTCCCTTACTATTATTTAAAATAGTTGTTACATTGTTCTGTTTGCATTTAAGGAGTCGGTGAAAATTGAAATGTTGCACGTACGAGTAGTAGTAATAAATTTTATAGTCACGAAAGAAAATTAACCATGTACAATGGCATAATTTTACGGCAAAGAAATGTTTCGATTTTGGAACTATAATTGCTTGGACTGCTAAGGGTTAAAACAGCTTTACATCCTCTTTTATACTTTACATCGAATTCGACTTATTAACCCTCAGCACTCCAAACAATTTTAATTCGAAAATCGAGACACTTTTTTTTATGTAAAATAGTTCCATCGTACGTAGTTCATTGTATTTCGTCCATAAAAAATTTATTATTAGTACTCGTACGCGTAGCATTTCAATGATCACCGACTTCTCAAATGCAAATATGTAAAAGCTGTTTTAAATAATAGTATGGCAATTTTTATAGGTTAACCCTTTGCACTCGAAGTTATTTCAACTCGAAAACCAAGGCATTCTTTCTGACCTAGAATATATTCATTCTACCTGATCTGTTTTACCTTATGGATATAGGTTCTTTTACTATTACCCGGTTCTTACAACGATTAAATTTTTATTGCAATTAAATTTACAGCAGTTGAATCATTTATCATTATACACGGTGGTGTGGCAATTTTCAGTGGTGGCTCGGAGTCACCATTCGAGTGCAAAGAATTAATATCGATCGAAAGGATTCCCCCAAACCAATAGATCCCGGAAGCCTACAGAAAATTTCGCTGGTAACAGGATATAAAAATAAGTCTAGTAACTCACCATGAGGAGGTTTCGGCACGTAGAGGTTCAAATACAGGCAGTCTTCGCTCTGGTTGGCCAGCATCGGGGCTAGCCTCTCGAGGTAGGCGCGTCTGTTCCTCGGCAGAGTGGCGTTCGGTTCCGGTGGTTTCTGGGGGCAGGCTGGCGGCATGGTGTCCGCCAGTTTGATGCCTCGCCATGGTGTCGGCGTGACCGGCGGCATGTACCGTAGAGTGCCGACGGGCGGCGACGCGTATGGGACACCGTAATAAGTCTCGACGGAGGTCGACGACCTGGCTTCGACGCCGCGCAGTATGCCGTACCTGGTCCGGACCGTTCTGGTGCTGTACTTCTGGCTTCCGGCGAGCGCCTCCGCCTTCCCAGGGCAGTAAAGTCCGCACAGAATCGCGAGGAACACGAGGACCTTGACCAGACACTTTTTCGAGCTGTCCCTTCCGACGCACCTAACACGTTCCTGTCCTCTTTCGCGAAACCCGAGCGACGTTTTCTCGTTCCCGAGGACGACGTCACCCGGCCTCGAAGGAGACCTTCGAGCACACCCCCGCAACAAACACCCTCGACGTTGGTCAGCATCGTGCACGACAGGTCCGCTGGAGCCACGGTCCAGGTGATCAGACAGGTTTCCGCAGGTGAGATCAAGAGGCGAGAGGTCTTTCCTCTTCCTCTTCCTCGCAGGCGAGGAGGAGGACGTCCGCATCGCGTCACGCCGCCGCGGACTTGCCCCTCCGGGCCCCGCATCTGTGGGGCCCTCCTGCTAAGGGACGACCCTTTTCCCTCTCTCCACTCTCTTCCCCTCTCTCGGACACTTCACGATCCCGATCCTCCAGCAACGATTCACTCCCTCGACTTTCTTCTTCTTCCCTCGCTCGAAGAACTTGGATATCTTCTTGTTGCTGGATCCTCGAACGTTCTATTATCTTCTCCTCTCTTCCAGCAGCTTTCGCAGCCCCGTGCTCGCGCGTCCTCGCCTGTCCAACGTTCTCCTTTCCGCGTTGCTCCACTTCGCCCACCAGCTTCGGAACCCACGGCAAGCCACCTTGATGCAAGCTGCTACGATTCACCGTGAGTTCGGACAAATTCCCCGGTAACACGCTGATCACCCGCAGGACTCTCAGTTCCATCCTCGGGCGCCTGCGTTCCTGAAGTCCTCGGACCCTGCAGCCTCAGCGCTCGGTCTACCCGCGACGATACACGAGCGCCGATCCACTCGAGCCGTTGAGCTTGACGGAAGCATCAGCGAGATAAACCCGAAACGAACACTGCTTGCGAAGATTCCGGGTGGTCTGCTTCCGTGCGTCGGAATGTAGGCGGTCTAAGCGGATGAACCTCGTCGGTGTGGCAGTTCAACAGGGGTGAGGGGGGTTTTGGTTCTACGGTTTGTTCGGAGTATAGAGCTATCGATCAATTCCTTGACGATGATGTGCAATCGGCTTCGATTCTGGACAGTCTTCTTCGGCCTTCGATTCTCTCGCTCCGCTATTCTGAAAACCGACGGGAATTCAGCGGTTAACGGTGAGTCGAAACGTGCGGGTTCCATTTGTATTAATTTTAACACTTTATCGACCGGCGACTATTTCAGAATTTTTGTAAGGCCCATGATCCATGACTGAAAACTTTTTAATGGCTCCTTCAACGCTGACAGCAATTTTTATTGCGAATCAACAATGCATCCCCAATAATATTGTCTAATAATGTTGTTACAAATTGGAATGTAAAAATAGAATTTTAAGCTTCATTTTGATACAGCGCGAATATTGAAAAGCCTAATAATAAGCTTCCGGTCGATAAAGTGTTAATATGTACGTTTTCGAAGCAATATTTGATAATTTGTTTAACGAGAGGAACGCGGAGGTATTTTGTCTAGTTCTCGCGGGACATTTTATTCAAGTTTAACGTTAGAACCACCGAACAATAAATATATGCATTGCTTTGTTGTAATAACGAGACTGCATCGAGAACTGCATTGAGTCGAGAAAACATGAAAACGCAATGTGTTAAAATTATTTTAAATAATAGCGTGGCAATTCTTTTTCTCTCTCTCTTTCTCACCACCCCATTAATAAATATTGTACAATCGATGCATTAAGGAACGAAAAGTAGATTTTCTTGTTTCCAGGGTAACGAAGTCTCGCGTATACTCTTAATAAATGGTTAGCAAAATAAATGAATGTCGACATTAGAAAATGAATCAATTTGGCCTACGAATTATTTTACAATAACAGTGACTAGACTTTCTTTGTCGTCTGCAAAACGACAAGACGAAAAGACAAATTTTTAGTCACTGCGTGCCTGGCTATTCCCCAATGACCGTATACGATCAACAATTAAGTAAAATGTTATTTCCGTTTAAAAAGAATTAAAGGAATGCATGTTTAGGAGATTCAGTTGAAAATCTTTATCACAAGTCTGACTTATTGTTGTAGGGCAAGGGGTTAATGACGATATATGTATATGAATCGGAGGCGGATCAAGTACTAGCGAGAAAGTGGTCTTATTTCTCCTCTGTCGGTGAGCGCGGGAGGTGTAGTCGCCATACTACTGTTATTTGAAATTTCTATTAAATAGCCAAATATTTAAAAAAATAGAACAATCTGTTCTGCACATATAAAACCAATGACGATGTTGTCGTCGTTCGGCACTGGCTTCTTTATTCGGTCATGTATTGTAACGAATGTGCATAAAATCTGAATGAATTAAAACTTGTCGGCTTTATACTGAAATATGCAATTTTAATGCCCGGTTAGTTCAGTGGTTATAATGCAACATTTAATTAATTCGACGCAGCTTTTATTATTTATTACAATCAAAATGATTATTCCTTGCGCGAGTATCAGGTACTAGCGAGAAACTCGTTCTATTGCCCATCCCATTTGTACTTTTCTGTTTCAATCGAATCTGTTGAAATAAATGTTAAATATATATATATAAGGAAATGTGTAAGCTCCCATAAGTTTTATAAACATCAGATTTTCGCACCTGAATATCGTGTTAGTAATAATAATCTAATTAATAATTAATCCGTGTTAGTGTCATAGGTTTTGTCTTCTTTCAATTTTTATTTCACTCGATAACTTGCTCCGACTTTATGCATATTTTCTAGCTGCTAGTTTGGCAGTCAATGTTTTAATTAAATCCAATTGTATCCAATTTAACGGTCGTCCAGAAAATGCAAGAAGGTCGAAGAACGACTCAGTGTCATAGGTTTTGTTTTCTTTCAATTTTTATTTCACTAGATAACTTGCTCCGACTTTATGTAATTTTTCTAGCTGCTAGTTTGGCAATAAA
>CM052093.1:19696719-19708834 GCA_028453745.1 Agapostemon virescens | reverse complement strand
TCTCTCTCTCTCTCTCTCTCTCTCTCTCTCTGTACCTCCTACTCGACCACCCACCTCTCTCCTTCTTCTCGCAGCCTCCAACCTCCGCCTACTATACTCCCACACAAACCCCGATGCTACTCGCTGTTGCTGCTGCGCCTTCGCCGCTTTCGGCAGCCAGACTAGAACGAGACCGTCCGCGACCAACGAGGACGCGGACGGAGAAAGGGAGACTCTCTCTTTGTCGAAGTTGGCAGCAACAGACAGCACCCTGGCTGGAAAAGGAGGGACGGTCCACGACCTACGCCTTAGGTCCGCGCGGATCCCGCTGTCTCAGCCTGGCCTCGCGATCAATTGCACTTTCAAAAGCCGACCACACCGCGCTACTCGGGCACCTATAGGGCCCCGAGACAGCTGGACCACCGTACTCTGGATTTTCGTGTTTTCCCGCTGCAAATTGAATTCGAAGGAATCGATGACCACCCTCTTTCGCCCGCCCGCTTGAGTCGCCGACGCCGCCGCCGCAAAAATTCTACCGTTTTCCGTGTCGCGGACTTTGCAATGCCCTCTTCTCCCGAGGATTTCGATTGTCGTTTCATGCGTTTGTTTGCGATGCAACGCGGAACGGTCAAACACGATTGATCGAGGCAAACCGGAGAATGGAAATGAACGAATGCCTACCTTCGGAGGGTCGCGCAGAACCACTGCGATAGCCGGGAATAAACTACGGAATTCACAGAGGAAATTCGTCGACCTTCGAAAGCTTGAGAAATCGAGAAAACTTCGAACTGTTTTTTAACGCTGGCGAAGCTTGAAAGCGACCACGATATACTGGGTGGGGCAATAACCTTGAATATTGCCGATGTTTCTAATAATATGAAAAATGGCAATAATATGAAAAACGGTAATAATATGAAAAACGGTAATAATATGAAAAACTGTAATAATTCGACATTACGTTTGAAACGCTGATTGCGATTGCAGGATACCAAATTAAATTCAATGTTCAAGTTTTTACAAGGCAATATACAGGGTGGGGCAATAACTATGGCCACCTTGAATATTACCGTTGTTTGTAACAATATGAAAAACTATGATAATTCAACGTTACGGTTGAAACGCTGATTGCTATCGCAGAATACTAAATTAAATTCAATATTCATATTTTTACAAGGCAATATACACGGTGGGAGAATAACTATGTCCACCTTGAATATTGTTGTTGTTTGTAATAATATGAAAAACTATGATAATTCGACATTACGGTTGAAACGCTGATTGCTATCGCAGGATACTAAATTAAATTTAATATTCATATTTTTACAAGGCAATATACACGGTGTGGTAATAATTATGTCCACCTTGAATATTGCCGTTGTTTGTAATAGTATGAAAAAATGTGATACATGAAATTTGCACGGTGCATGTCTATTTTTTTTAGGTGAAATAGTATGTTTTTCTTAATGCAATAGGATAGCCGGTTTTGAGACAACTTCGAATCGTTGAAGGTCATACAAGGTCAAATACGGTTGTTTCAATTTTTCGCACGATCTTTGAAATGTTCGGTGCGAAGGACGAGTACGGTCTGGATATCGTGCAGCATACAAGGCTTGAGCTCTTATCGAATTTTGTCGCATTTCTCCATAAACGAGGATCGTATCCGTTTGCTCTTCGAAGGAAAATTTCATTTCGGCAATGACACAGCTACTTGATTTAGCGATCGACCGAGACTCACTGCCGATTCATAATTAATGATATAAACTGCTGGGATATTTATCAGGATTTCAATATTATTAGACAACTTGTTTACACACAAGCGAGGCTCCATGAAATAGTGCACGTGCTAAAATATGTGCAGAGACAATAATATTATTGCCACATCGAACATCTCCTGCGATGTAAAAAAGTTTATTTTAAAAAGATATTTCACCTTGCACGACCTTCAACGATAGCCGGTTTTGAAATAACTTCGAATCGTTGAAGGTCTGGATTAGGTTTTAGGATTAATTTGTTTATATACAAGCGAGGGTCTATGAAGTACTGCGTGTGTTAGAAGACAGAGACAATAATATTTATAATAATGTTTATTTTAAAACGATATTTGACTTTGTACGACCTTCAACGATAGCTTGTCGAAGTTGTCTCAAAACCAGCTATCATATCGCAATAAGAAAAACATGTTATTTCATCTAAAAACAAATAGACATGCCCTTCAAATCTCCTCTATGCCTCCCCACAGGCAAAAAATGTATATATCACAATATGCCCATCTTTGCACCGTGCAAATTTCGTGTATGACATTTTTTCATATTATTACAAACAACGGCAATATTCAAGATGGACACAGTTATTCCCCCACCGTGTATATTGCCCTATAAAAATATGAACGTTGAATTTAATTTAGTATCCCGCGATGGCAATCAACGTTTCAAACGTAACGTCGAATTTGTCGTAATTTCGAACGCGGTGGGATTACCCGAAATGTCGGATCCGACGATTAAAACGATTCTTTCGCCAAGCTGAATTTGGAACAACGCGCTGTCAACGAGCGTGGAAAAAAAAGACTATGACGCGTGTGTCGTAAGCTTTTTTAACCGAATAAGCTCTAATAAAAAGAATGAACCGACCAACACCACTTTTTTTGCAACTAAAATTTCAGGTTTTGTCCGGCCAGTGTGTTCGAAACACAATGCAGCAGTAAGCCCGCTCACTACTTGTCCGATTGTTTTCGACTGCGCCGTCACTCCGACAAATAAAGCTACCGGATTAGCAAACATCGAAGATACCGGTCCAAGTTAAATTAACGGGAATCGAGTTAGCCTAACTTCTCCTATATCTCGGGATGGAGATCGTCTACTCGCCCTACACTTTCTCCTCCCTCCATCCCTCCCTCTCTCTCTCTCTCTCTCTCTCTCTCTCGCTTTCTCGCTCGCTCGCTGCGCCGCTCTCGTTAAAGAATCGTGACTTTATTAGCGCAAAAACCGTTCCGAGTTCTTTATGAATCTGTTTCTCCGCTCGCCGTTCACGGCATTTCGCCGAAAATTAATGGCGGTGTCTATTTCAGTAAAGATCGAACGGTTTCGATATATTTAGGTGACTTATTTTAGTTAGACCTTACATGAAAGAGATTTCAATACAGGTCGCTATTCTCGATCTTTAACCTCTAGCATTACGATTTCATTCTGCGGCTTCTTGGCCATTTCCTCCGGGATATATAGGTGCGAATAATGACGCTAACAAAGCTATGAATACCGCCGCGGATTTTGTGCATTCGCGAGGAAGGGAGAATCGCGGAACGGCGAGTGCGTTAAAAATCTTCGAAAATATCGTCCTATTCAAATTACGGAACTTTGAACACTGCTATTTTACTTTGCTTTATGAACAGGAATAATTTCGCCAAGTTTTTACCGATTTTGCAAATGGCTGCCCCAAGAGATAAATTTAATATTTTAACAAACTGAAGTGAACAGGATTTCTAATAAATAAATTTTTATTCCAGTTTGTTGCGGTGAAGGTAGAAAATTATTTTGCCTAGAGATATGCAGTTAGTTAGGAATTATGCAGAACAGGAATTCGATTGTGGAAACGAAATTAACGGACTGTATTCTAGTCGAAATGCAAGTTAAGGAATATAATTGGATATGTTGTTGGATATTATTTGTTGAGGTTACGTGCGAGATATTTTGCTGGGTGTAACGATAATTTCTTGTAAAGACGTCGCCGAAGTTTGAGTTACAGTCGGTGTTGCAGCTGCACGTCACACGAGTATGTTAAAGGTCGCGTATGTTAGCGACCTCGCGTCTGATCGCTCTGTCAAACTTAATGAGACTAGTTTCAACCGGAATCCATATGGCGACAATTTTCTGACAGTTATGTACGTGCCCTGCCCGGCGAACACGATGGTCGTCATAGATAAGAATTATTTTTGATAAAACCTTTAGAGCGTGGATTTATAAATCGCGGAATCAACGGCTCGTCCCCAATAACGCGATCGAATCGTTTCATTTGTGATGATTATATAAAAAAAAAAATGATTTTTTAGTTTCCTTTTGGTACAGCACGATTATTGATTATTGAAATCCTATTAATAAGCTTCCGCTAGGCGAAGTATTAAATTCTTTTAATCCATCCGCTGCTTGGACTTGCACGCACCCAGTTTCCCGTAAATGCATGCAACACCGAGCCTAGGCGATTACAATTAAAATGTAAACTACTGTAATTACAACTGTGCAAACGCATTTATATAAAATAAAACCTCCATGAAATACAATCCGGTGTCTGGGGGAATGCAATTAAAACATAACTACTGTGACTACGACTGGCCAAACATTTATGTAAAATAAAACCTCCATGAAACACAATCCGGTGTCTAGGGACTGCAATTAAAATATAGCCGCCGCGATTACAACTGCGCAAACATTTATGTAAAATAAAACCTCTACGAAATGCAATCCGATATCAGGGGATTGGAATTGAAATATAGCTAGCTGGTTGTAACTATGTGAAACGTTACAGAAAATAAAGCTACTTTGACCGATAACCTCAAAATTCTTTTAATTCTATTGTTTGAGCTCGTTTATTCAGCCATAATTGCACGCGATGCAGAGTCTCACAGTTACCATTAAAATGTAACTACTGTGGGTACAACTGTACAAACGTTTATATGAAATGGTACCACTATGTATGACTTTCTGCAATTCTCTGAATTCTATTGGTTGAACTTGCAGCTGTCTGCTTTGCCATAAATGCAGACGATACAGTGTCTATAACAGTTACCATTAAACTGTAACTACTGTGGGTACAACTGTACAAACGTTTACATAAAATGGTACCACTATGAATGACTTTCTGCAATTCTCTGAATTCTATTACTTAAACTTGCAGCTGTCTGTTTTGCTATAAATGCAGACAATGCAGAATGTAACAATTGCCATTAAAATGTAACTACTGTGGGTACAACTGTACAAACGTTTACATGAAATGGTACCAGTATGAATGACTTTCTGCAATTCTCTGAATTCTATTGCTTGAACTTGCAGCTGCCTGTTTTGCCATAAATGCAGACGATGCAGAGTCTAACAGTTACCATTAAAATTTAACTACTGTAGTTACAATTGTTAAACGTTTACATGAAATGGTACCACTATGAATGACTTTCTGCAATTCTTTGAATTTACACCTGTCTGTTCTGCCACGATTGCACTCGATGCAGAATCTAACAATTACAATTAAAATGCTACTACTGCAGTTACAATTACAGAAACATTTACATTAAATAGAAATAATATGACTGATCTTCTTCAATTCTTTTAATACTATTGCTTGAACTTACACCTGTCTGTTCTGCCATAATTGCACTCGATGCAGAGTCGAACGATGACCATTAAAATGTTACTACTGTAGTTACAATTACAGAAATGTTTATATTAAATAGAAATACTATGACTGATTTTCTTCAATTCTTTTAATCCTATTGCTTGAACTTACACGTGTCTGTTCTGCCATAATTGCACTCGATGCAGAGTCGAACGATGACCATTAAAATGTTACTACTGTAGTTACAATTACAGAAAAATTTACATTAAACAGAACTAGTGCGACTGATCTTCTTCAATTCTTTTAATACTATTGCTTGAACTTACACCTGTCTGTTCTGCCATAATTGCACTCGATGCAGAGTCGAACGATGACCATTAATATGTTACTACTGTAGTTACAATTACAGAAATGTTTATATTAAATAGAAATACTATGACTGATTTTCTTCAATTCTTTTAATCCTATTGCTTGAACTTACACCTGTCTATTTTGCCATAATTGCACACAATGCAGAATCTAACAATTACAATGCAACTTCCGTAGTTACAACTGCACAAACGTACAAGTAAAATAGAATCGCTACCACTAATAATTCTCTTAAAATCTTTTAACCCTATTTCTCGAAACTTCCAGCCACCGATTCTGCGATAAATGCATACAACCCGGCGCTCAACTGTGACAATTAAAATAGAACTGTGATTATAAGTTTTGAAATAGTCGGGTAGACAATGGATTGAAGGGTCAACGCGTATCCCCTGATTTTTACAAATCCGAAGGAACTCGTCGTCGAGATACAAAGAAGATTTCACAGTGAAAAGAAGCGCGCGACGCATGGTTGCTCGCAACCTCGTGCAAGTCTGACGAGAGAGGAGAGGGATGAAGAAGAGAGGAGAGAAGCGAGAGAGAGAGAAAGCAAGAGAGAGAGAGAGAGAGAGAGAGAGAGAGAACGTAAGCTTTCGCTCGTTAAGGTCCGTAAATAACGACGGCGTCGAGGACAACGAGGCAATTTCTGGGCGAGTGCTCGCCCACAAGCGTGCTCGTGTTTCGGTAGCTCGTGCTCGGTGACGGCAATTTGAATATGCCACGGATTTTTCCTGTCGTTATGGCGTCGGGGCTCGACGAGGCGGGAGTTTCGAATCATCGATATACATAGATCGCTGGTTACCCTGAATTTTCGCGTTTTATCCTGATTGGAGTTCAAGCTCCGTTTCCCGGAGGAATTCGGCCGGGACAATGCCGTTTGGTGACGTATTTAGCTCGACCAAGATTCCCATGGGGGTCTTGGTTTAATCGGGGAGTGGGTTTACGAACCATTGAGGATGTCGCTACGCTGCTCGAGATGTTGTATATTTTATCCGCTCGAGTTAACGCTGCGTCGCGCGTTTGCCGTCATTCTATTTCTACCGAAATCGTTAACTGTTTTTCCTCCTTCTGCTTTGCTAAACCGCGAGCGTTCCGCTCCTTCCGGCTTTATGCGAAATTGCGATAAATTGCGTCGGTTGGGGTAAACGTGAGTCGAATAGAAATTAATTCTCATCCCCTGATAATTTTACACACCGAAGACGACGATACTCTTAGATCTCTCGTCTCTTTCACTGTTCTATATTTTATCCAGCTGATTTCTCAAAGTTTTTCGTTTATTTTGACCGAACAAAATGTTTGAATCTATCTAGTTCGAGGTAAATTGTTGTTTCAGTCTACCTGTGTGTTTTACACCATCGTAAACCGGTTCACGATTCACTCTACTGATTTGCGCAAATGGTTTTTGCTTTCATTGTTTCCATTGAACACAGTCGAAATAAATATGTGGAAATGCAAGCCCCAGTGATTACGTTCAGCGCGTATAAAATCAGATTTAAAATCATAAAAATTCGCCGACGTTAATGCAAAGCTCTTTCGCAGGCTTTTATAAACGGTTTTAATGAAAACAACGATATAACATAATCAGAGTATCGTGGATCTTTATAGGAAATTAAAGTTGCTGAAAGAATCGCGAAATAAATTGTTTCATAAATTTTACAGAAGTTACTAAATCCTTTTCTAAAATTTCGAACGTTCGGAATTTCACGCATTCGCGTTCGTCACAAATAAAATTCAACGGTCGAACCGCGCGCGGACATCTGCGCGAAATAAAAATTGTCTGCGCTGACCGTTAGATCGAATTACTTTAGCAAAATACTCGAACTATGCATTTTATAATGCACGCCCAAATAAACGGTAAACTGAGAGTATTAGAACGCGTCATTTTGACGTGTCCTATAATCCCGGCGTTAATACCGTTCCAAGTTATTTTTAATCCAATGAATACGCCGTTTTTCCCGCGGGAACGTGGCACGTGTCTTCCAACGAGTCGGCCGGCTCGTTCCCGGTACAATGCCGGGCAACCGAGCATTTACAAGGATAACTATTCGCCAAAATGACATTTCAACAAACACGCGGAATGTTTTTAGAAATTAATTCGCTCGAGAGCGACCGAAATCGGACGTTTGCGCCCGTTTTGTCGCTTTAATAGTTCGACGCCGAGGAGAACCGGAAATAGAATGATTCGCGTAAAAACATGGTGGCCGAACCAGGCATTTTCGCGGTCGTTGGAATTAGCGGTGGCGGGTGGAAAAAAGAGAGAAAGAGAGAGAGAGAAAGGTGACGGACAATGAATACCAATTAATGGGCCCCGACAATTACGAAAGTCCGCGCAAATTATACTCACGGAAAATGTCGATATTGAAAGGATGCGAATGGGATTTCATTTCGCACGACGTCGAAGTTAATTGGAAACTGAGCGACGTGTCTAAAAAAAAAATCTGATACCCGATGACGACGTAGGCAACGACGGACAATTTAACGTGAGTTTTTTAAGCGAAACCGGCCTAAGTAAATACAATTAGAATTTCCGCACGCAACGTACGCGATTTCGCTGATTTTATGTGTGCATCCTGCTGCTCATAAATCCATTACCGAATCGCGAACTATTCTCCCGTTCGTACCGCGTAAACAATTACGAAACGCCAGAAGAAACTTTCGGTAATATAATCCTCCGAATGCGAACGATTCGAAAAATGCTACGGCTAACAACGCTTCCGGTTCGTTTAAGCAGATATTCGTCTACCTGTTTAACCCTTCGCGGCTCGGAACTGTTTCATCTACGGCACTCGAAAATTTTGTTGAAAACGGCTAACTTTTCCATGTGAAATCATTTTATAAACGGAGAATGAGCGAAATGGAAGGTATTAAGCGTGCTCGAATGTTTAGCAGTTTATTAAGTAGAGATAAATATGATACGGCGGGCGGTCTTTTTGATTACGATCTTTGTTAATGGCCGCTCAGCATCGCCGATCGCAGGCAGAGGATTAAACGTATTTTTAAAAGCACTTATCCAAATTCGTCGATCCCTTTATCACACTCGATTGAACAGCCTTCGATTAAAAGTAAATCACCGAGTATTAAGTAGTTAGACGCGGCCTTTAAAATGCTTCGTCTAAACGGCACCGGGCGCCATTTTCCTTTTCCCAGGGTTTAAAAACTGTGTATGTGATCTGGCTCTCCAAAGGAGAATGTTTTGAAAATATTTACGAATCCTGGACTCTGTTGGATTTACTGTGAGCTGATAGGACGAACCTAATGTGGCTCTTAAACTTTTATAATAAATCTGTACTTTTTCGAAGTCCTCTAAGTCTTACATTTTTTATTGAGATCTTTGGTAAAAACTTAGAAATAAACGCACGTATATATTCGAAGTTTCACTTAACACTAGAACTACCGTACAATAAATCCAACGATATACATTGCTTTGTAATAATAACATGACTGCATCTATTAAAATTTTATAATATTCTTATTGTATGGCATACGTCATTGAAGAAGTACATCAAAAATTTCTGACGAAAACATTTTTATAATTTCAGTAATTCTGAAATAAAACACTAGGAACCAGTCAAAATGACTGGTTTGGTTCTTCTAGTGTTAACTAATTTTATATATCTTAATATACTGGTGAATCTATTCATTTTATATACAGTATGATAAATACAATTCATTTTCAATTATCCCTTAGCAGTCGAATTGCGTCGCTAAAAATTGCCACGCTATTATTCAACACTTTAACCGCCCAACCAACAGCCTCAATAAATCCACAAAATCAAAGTAATTCATTTAATGCAGCAACAATTGAAAAGTTCAAATGTCTTACACATAGTTATCCTTCAACCTTCTTGTAGTCTCCAGATATGAACTAAATTGAGTGCAATGAATATATTAGTGTAAAAGTTTATTTTTAAACAGGGACAAATTATTCTGTCACCTATATGTGGGTAACATGGCAGTCAAAGTGTTAATGACGTACACCTTACAATAAAAATTGTATGAATTTTTAATAGATGCAGTCTCGTTATTATTACCATTATTATTAATAAAGCAATATATATCGTTGGATTTATTGTTCGGCAGTTCTAGTGTTAATAATAACACGACAGCACGAGCGAGACAAGGATTGGGGTCTCTCTATCCGGAGCCCTCGGACCGAACGCATCAAGAAGAAGAACTGGCGCGAAAGTAATTAAAGATAATTAACTCTCGACCGTCGAGTGTCGGTCTTACATCGGCGACCCGGCATCAGCGATCGATCAAACTCGACCCCGTTCGGCAAACTTTCGAAAGAACTTTTCGGCGGATCCTATTTATTAATCCCGGCGTTTTTCCGGAAGTAGATGGTCGGAACTAAAAACTGCGGTGCCAAGCGATAAAACGCAGTCAGATTCCTCGGGCATCGATTCATCTCTATCAGTCCGGACAAACAAATGCCCGCCGATGAAGCGGGAAATTTAAAAAAAATCTCTTGGCCCGTAAGCTGGTAACGGAGCTTAGCTTTCAAGGCGGTCGATCGATTCCCGTCGCAGTTAATTAGATCCCCTCAATCCTGTGCAATCCAGGAGAATACGGATCCTTCGCCTCGCGGACAAATAGATCGAATTTTCTCAGCCGACACAGGAGTAACCGTAACTTATGAAGCAACCGGGGTCACGGCAGAGAGAAAGAGAGAGAGAGAGAGAGAGAAAAAAAAAAGAAACGAACCCGAGAAAGGAAGGAGGAAATTGGCTGTTCCGTGTTTGCCCGCCAAGGAAACAGTCCGTTAATTAAGCAGGTGTATCCGGGCGCAGTTATTGGCAAACAAATTTTCGACAGGAAATAAAACATTGCATGAAGGCCGGTCAAACGGACGCCGTTGACTCGGTGAAATAGTCGAATTTTTCTATGTGGATTAATACTAAGTTTACGGAGCACCAAAAGCGACCATTTTGTATTGCTTCGCGAGAATAGCGGGAACGCGTCTCTTTAAATTTTTAGCAACGTTTGTTTGCAACGTGTTCCCACAGAAATAAATTTGTCGAATAATCCTTGATAAATGTATTTTTAGAAAGCGTCGCTTCGACCAGTCCTCTAAACGTACTGTTAAAATTGAAATTCGAAGCGTTGAAAAGTCAAAATCGATTTTGCCAATTCACACGTATACTAGACAACGCGATGGGCACGAAATCAAATTTCGCATTATATTATGGAGTGCGATTTTTATGCATTTATGGCAAAGGAAAGTTAAAATGACTTCAGCACAGACGTGCATTAGTTTAAACTTATTAAAACTCTTGGAATAGGGTCGGACAATTTTTAGTTTGCATAAAGATCCGCAGCAAAATTCTATGGCAAAAAGAAAGAGCTATAACAGTGAACGAAGTCTTACAATCACACAGGAAGTTATTGGCATTTATTATTCTGCGATGTTAATAACTATATAAGTACGCGAAAAATACAGTATTGAATATACTAGAAAAACATTCATGATGCAAATTGTTCGAATATTTAACGATTGCTGACAAACGAGCGCAATGTTTTGGAGAATGGTTGAAAAAGAAGCATAAATTGAAATAATTCAAATTAAAACGAATATATTGCTCCATGAACGTCTCTTATATATTCAACTACCTGGAAAACGTTTCTTGGCTAGCTACGGTTCTAAGAAAAATTAACGAAAGTCGCATAAACGCTGTGACTCACGGTTCTCCGTTCGGCTTCCTCCACTTCCGGTTCTCGGACGATCCGCTCGCGACACGATTAAAATCGGGTAGAAGTCTCGGCGATCGTGTGCAACGGGTGAAAACGAATGTATCACTACTGTCAAGTGTCACGATGACTTACGAAGCACCATGTGGTCGAAGCAACGAGCGAAACACGACTGATGACTCCCTCGTGGGGTGAAATTTGCATATACCTGAAGCGGCCAGGTAGAAACGCGAACAAAAACGCTTTGTCAACATATCCGATTTACCTGGATAGGAGACCGTACGATGCTGGCTGTGATTTAAAAATTTTCCGAATATATTACGCTCTTTAAAATTCCATTTAAACGTTGTTGTAGTTTAAAAAATGCGAAAACCCGTCGGAGTGGGGAGTGCGCGCGCATTTGTCGCCGAAGAAAGATGGCAACGCACGTGGTGGCATTTTTCACCGACGACGCGCGCGACGCTACTATCAATTTACTTCGTATTCTACATTTTACCATTTTGTCTTCCTTTTTACTATTACATTACATTATAGAACGTGAACGCGCGACATTTCGTAATCGAAAGCAACTGTATTGCGACGCGGCCAGAATTTTCAAGGCGGTCGTGACGCCGGCTGTTTGATCGTGCTTTCGAAAATTTCACGGCAAAATGGTCGGAAAAGATACGCTACTATCTACTTCGATTTCTATGTTTTCCTATTTTTAAATAATGTGAAAGCACGAAACTTCGTAATCGAAAGCAATCGTATTGTGACGCGGCCAGAA
>CM052093.1:19672249-19687606 GCA_028453745.1 Agapostemon virescens | reverse complement strand
ATGAGATTGTGGATTCTATTCACATCCGAGAGAATTTAAAATCTGCATCTGTTATCTTCAATTTGTTCAGAGTAACGATTAACACACAGCATTTTATTTACTCTGAATTTCTTGTAATTGATGCACAAGGATTTTAGTTTGCATAATTGAGTCGGCGAATTAAAGTGTACGCGAGGACGAAGTAATTAGAAAGTAATTAGAAAGAATTGAAAATCTGAATAAGTTATCTTCAATTTATTTGTTTTGTATAAAAATCCGTGGTCTAATAATAACTGATGCCATTTGTGGTGCCAGTTAATTTTCAAGAAGCCAAATATAAAAATATGCGTATTTTGTACGATTTTGTGGTTATATTTTTAGCTTTGGAGAACATGAAATTTTCATTATTTATGGGATGATTGGACATGTCAAATTTATGTATTGAATGATGGAAGACCGTGAGTGGCAGTCAACGTATTGAGCATCAATCTATTGCAGTAAATGCACCAAGTATATCAAGTGCAGCGTCTCTTTGACCTATTTTTTACACAGAGAATAAAATTGAGCTCTTCGTTCCTCTCTATATTAAACTAGAATTTATCTTTTCGGAATTAACGTCGAAATATTATCAACACGGTGAGAATAACATTATTTGTTTAATTTTTAGACATCCACATATATAATTTAATTGCATTGTCCTTACTTTTCATTCTTTCTCTTGTTAACGTTTTCGTACATCATCCGGTTCTTTGAAGAAAATACTCGCTTAATTAACGTTTAAAAAGATTCTCGTCTACAAAGGGTTGAAACTCGAACTTCTGGACACTGAACACGATTGGAAAATAAATTAGCATCCCTGTTAAAATGCAAATTGTAAACTTCGATTATATTCCGTATTTTTCTTCCTGAAATACGATTTTAAAATTGATAACACGATCACGGAATAATTACTTACAATTGATCTTAAAACCGTAGGCAATTTCCAGAGAAAACACTAAAGTTTTAAATTAAAATGGTTACATAACTTTTACATGTCAACTGTCGCATCCACGTGCGGTTTATTAAATTTGAGTTGAAAACGCGGATTTCAGTCTTTATAGATGTACCCAATAAAACAAGTTTTCAAAAAGGTTTCCCACCCTTTCGAGAATTACGCGTCACTGCTAATTTACTTTTGCATGAACAACGTTGCAGGATATTATACACGTTATAACAATTTTATACATTTTATTTCATACATTTTTATTTAAAAGAATATTGTCAGTCCCGTTGTTTAAATATGCGAAAGGGAAGAGTAATGCTTCGAAGAGTAGCATATGTAATAATTCGATGTTAATTCGATTTGTATTCAATTCTGAAATATTCTCTTCTACTGACCGTCGATGGACGCATATAAAAATGTACGATTCTTGGAAAAAATATCAAAATTGACCTTCACACGTCCTTGACGCGTACACCCACAAAAAGCCAATAACCCCTGCGCATTTCTTGAAACCATTTGATCTCCATCCGAACGCTTCTCCTTGAAAATAATAACGTAGAATTTAATTCGATTTAACACTTCGACTTATTATGTAAAAGTTTCGAGCTTCGAAAAAAGTAAAAAATTTTGCAGGGTTTAGTATCATACATTTCAAATGTTCAATTTCGATTTGAACAAAATATCTTGATGGAACATTCGACGTCCTCAGTTTGGCAGTGAAACGGTCAAACGAAATCAACTCGACATTCTAATCCAAGATGTCAAGTCTGGTCAACGGCGACCAAACGTCATACTCGGAAATGTCAAACGCGTCGAATCCTTTTTATTTATTGCTCCCGTTTGTTACACATACCCCGCGTTTCCGTGAAAAAAGACGACCTACCATGGAACGCCCAGTTCGTAACGTAAAACCTTGGAATAATATAGTCACTGAATTCCTAATGAAAGGGATTATCATTGTAGGTGTTTAAAAAAGGTTGGTTCCATTTAAAAAAAGTCAAGGTGACCTTGCTATCTCTAAAAAAAGTAACATAAAAACAAAATTTTTTATATCATCGTGTCAGCCCCATTGCAACTTTGTCCTTACCATATTTTACGTATTATTAGAAACAACAAAGATATTTGTTGGTTTAAGGTGAAACAATTCATATAGAATGAAAATATCCTAAGTCGGAAGAAATGCTCTGGTATTCTAATTAAAACAGTTTCGAGTAGGAAAGGCTTATCCATTCGAGGCGACGTTCCTCGCATTAACGCGACTGTTACCATAATTCGAAAGTCCCCGAGACAAGTTGCTGGTCACGTCACCGAGCATCCAGCCGACGATGACGTATCGTTCCGATGATTGTTCCAGGGACCCTAACGGCGCGAGTCCTCTGACAACGGGATCGGACGGTCTTCCGACGAGCCCGCCGTTCTGGGACTCGTACGACTCGATCAATCAGCTGTACCTGGAGGCAGGTCGCAGCACGGAGATGCGCTCGCACTATCGCGGCCACAAGATGTCCCTGTGGCTGAACCTGTTGCCGCAGCTGCATCGGCCAGGCTACGAGATCACGATGCGCCACCATCACCTGGCGGAGGGTACTAGCTTGTACGAGGGCGCGGTGCGTCCTCAGACGTTCGCGCTTCCACTTCCGGCGCCGCCGTTGCCGATGCCGTCGCCGACGGAGCCGTCCTCGGTGTCGAGCGTCACGTCGACGACGGAGTGCACGCCGAACGCGACGGTGGCGACGACGATGGCGACCACCATGAAAACGTTGCAGCACTCGAACCTGGGACCGGGGCCCAACAACCTGCTGCGCAAGCTGGCGTCCAGCCACTACCAGAGCTACACCACGGCTCTGACGGTGACGATCGCCGTCGGGGTGTTCCTGCTGTTGCTGAACATCCTGATATTCGCCGGGATCTACCATCAGAGGGACAGGAACGCGTCGAACGCTGCCGGCCTGTCCTCGTTCGGCGACAAGAAGAAGGAGGAGCTGCTGGAGGCCGGCTGTTCAGGAATAGAGATGTCTTCCGGCAAACAGAGGCTGTCCACGTTGAACCTGATGGACTCACCGTCCTCCAGCCCGCCTCCGCACAAGGCGAAGCTGGCGCAGGAGCTGGAGCTGCAGCTCCAGGAGTTCCAATGCTCTCCACCGCCAGGTGGGGGCAAGAGGATTCTGGAGCCGCCGCTCTATACCATGAGCCCCTGCGTCCAGAGGACCCGCACACCTTCGCCGTGCGTCGACGTCACCACTGCCAGGATGGACGACGACGACGACGACCAAGACAGCAGCGACGACGACGACAACGAGGACGAGAACTTACCGGAACCACCCCCGCCGCCGAAGGTTCCGGCGCCGAACGTTGGACTATCCTGTCCCGGAATACTCAGGCAGCCTGGAACGCCCGGCAGCGCCAAGAAACGTGTTCAAATTCAAGAGATCTCGGTCTGATGGTGACTCTTTCGGCACCGGCTGATCGAGACGGGGTCGCTACTGCTGGCAGTGGTCGATCGGGCCAGCTCGGCTTTTCTTTTTCGACGTCGTGACGGGGTGTCGTTATATGGTGTCCGCCGTTGTTGTTTCTAACGTGCCACGGATTTGAAATGTTGTCGGGAGGGTAGCTGATTCTCGCGAGGGGGTCGCACACCCCTCTGGTCCAGCGAAGGAACAGTCGGAGGGGGATGATAATGATTCGCGGAGGGTGTTTAGTTCGCGAATCGCGGCGGGTTTGGAGCCTGGTTCAGATTCTCAGTTTGTAGACAGTTGGGGATGAATCCGTTCGATTGGTTGTTTGCATTCGACAAGCGAGGTTGTTTGTTATGTAGGTGTGCATAGTTCTGCACTGTTGTTGTTTGTACGATCTGGTTGGTTGGGGATGTTGATGTTTATTATACATTGTTTTTGTCAGGGGAATTTATGTCGGTGGACGTCCAACAGGGATTCGGATTCGTTTACGGCGGCGGTGAGAGCATTTTTATTCGAACTGATTATTTTTGTTTATTCGATAGCGTATGAAGTAGTTGTTCAGCTGTTACTTATGACTTGTTTTTAGGTTTATTATGTGTTTTTTTAAATTATGAGAGTAACCGTTGTCGAAGGGTATTTTTAACCCGATGAACCGAGAAGGGATCAAAAAGGTGAATGGTAAAATATTAAAAATGCTATCGATGCTCCACTGAATATTTACATATTTTATTTCTCACCTTTTTTAATGTTTCTATTCGCTTTTCTTCGATCTGTGGACGAATGATATCGGGGATGATGTTTATCAAGGTTTTCTTGCCACAAGGAAGTTGTTGTTACTTGGCTCCGTACAGGGCAAATATGTTCGAGTTTAACGATAGGTATCTGTAACGTAGAGGGCACGCGATGCGTTCGTTGTCGGTTTTTTGTTTGAACTCAGAGATTCGGGTATTTACACTGACTGTTTGTATGTCTACTGCTGTCTGCAGACAATGTTTGTCAGTCTGGACTGGGCTTCGCAGGACGAGTGTCTGTAATTGTGGTTTCTTAGAGTTTTATCGCCGAGTAGCTGAACAGTCTATGCGTAGAAACACCGTTGTTGGATCAGACGAGGAGCAAACGTGTCGACGACTGAGAGCACAAATCAATGGCCTTAATGATTTCGATACTAGATGATCGGAAGCGTCTCAGTGGCGGATTTCTGCACGCGAAATGGCACATATTTGCTTAAAGATTCTCTTTTCGATCATTCCCATTCAGATGGTACTTTTTAAAACTGATTTTCATAGTTGTTCAATTGTTTACACGCTCAAAATATTTTTCTTCGATTTTGTTTCGTATCTTTTCAAGTCAACGACGCACATTTTCGAACCCAAAGGGATGTCTTATACGAGTAAGTATCCTCTTCATTTTGTAGCAAATAGATTTTATACAATTTTTCCATCATATATGTTCTTAAAACTTTCCGCAGATTGTTTATCAGTTTTTCTATGCCTCAGCGATTTTTTTTAGTTAAAATTTAGGATGTATAGGTTTCAACTTCAAATAATTGTTTTAGTGAATATTTGTTCGAAATTTTCTATAGATTGTTTCCCAATTTTTTTATAAACCAGTGATTTTTTACCTAAAATTTAAGTTTCATAGATTTATATTTCAGATAATTGTTTTATTAAATATTTGTTCGAAATTTTCTATAGATTGTTTCCCAATTTTTGTATAGATAAGTGATTTTTTACTTCAAATTTAAGATTCATAGATTTAAATTTTAGATAATTGTTTTATTGGATATTTGTTCGAAATTTTCTATGGATTGTTTTCCAATTTTTTATCAGTGATTTTTTGATGGGTTGTTTGTTAGTTCCTTTAGATATCGACGAGTTTTTTTAGTTAAAATTTAAGATGCACAGATTACAATTTCAGATGGTTGTTTTCTTGAATATTTAATCGATCTGTGGCTTGTTTATCAGTTATTTTAAACATCGGCGATTTTTCTTAGTTAAAATGTAAGATGCACAGATTACAATTTCAGATAGTTGTTTTCTTGAATATTTAATCAACCTGTGGGTTGTTTATCAGTTATTTTAAACATCGGCGATTTTTTCTTAGTTAAAATTTAAGATGCACAGATTACAATTTCAAATAGTTATTTTTTGGAATGTTCGTTCGAAATTTTCTGCAGGTGTTCATCGATTTTTCTGTGTAACAGAGATTGTTTAATGAAAATTTAAGGAGCAACGTTCGCGCGTTTCAATAAGATTTCGCCTTGCGGAAAGTGGGATTTCGCGTGCACTGATCTGAAAGTTAAATTTAAAAAGGGTATCATAATTAAACCTGTACTTGTTTAGCCGATAGTCACTACCGGAGTTTATTGTTTAGTGATCGTCGTAGTATTCCAGAAACAATTCCATCAAAAAAGAAAAAAAAAACAATTCCTTTCTCACGGAGCATTCTTAACATCGAAACTGCCGACAATGCACGCACATCTATTTCTATCAAAGTAATAAGAATAATCTTCTAGAGAATGCATCCTTTGCAGGATCTTTTTTGAACAAATCACGAGGGTCGTTTCCACACCTCTGTGCAACAAAATAAACTCTCAACGAAGCGGATAGCTTCAGAAAAAGACAATATCAACGATTTTAATACCTGACTTAAATTTTTCTACATTCTAACGTCTCCGATCTAAAACATATTCATCTGTCAGTCACCATGATTCATGCACGTACTTCCAATTACTATAGAACCGTTGTCACATTGATACAAACTGGAAATAGCTTCATCGTTAGAATGCTGATTATTATACACTTATGTAGAATTCGATTCGTCGATTGTTTACACAACGTGTTCCCTTTAAACAACGTCACATTTGGTCGGAGACAAAATTAAGCGGATATCCTTTAAATAACTTTTCTAAAATTGTACAAAGTGTTTTTCTTAGATGTTAGAAGGATTAGTTTACTAGGTAATGAATAGAAAAATTAAAGGTCAAAGAAGGCTACGGTTTTTAATTATTTTATCTGTGCCTATCTGAAGTCTAAACGGATCTAGAGTTTCATAAAAATCTGTCAATTTTGCTACGAGCTACAAACAATTACAAATTACAAAAGTTATGAAAAAGCGATTCGGAAATTCTTACATCTTTACAGCTCGTTCATGCGTTCACAGATTTCAATAAAACTCTGCGTTTGCATAAACTGTACCAAATCTACAAAGGGCATATTAAAAATTTTCATTACAGGCGCAGATGAAACGCTTAAAAATCGTATTATCTTCGCTTCTGCCTCCAAAATTTTGTCTAACAGCAATGTAAAAAATATATTCGCCACGCCATATATTCATCACCCGGTAAACTAATCTCTCTAACGTCTCAAAAAGCTCGACCAGTCGACACAATAATAAAAAAAGTTATTAATCTTCAAAGGATGTCCACTTAACACGAAACCAATCGCGTAATAAAATTGCCTGGTGCATATCGTCTTAAAAACATGACAATATTCAATTCGTTTAGATTCCGCGCGATTTTTATCACAATATATGCTCCAATTAAGAACAAATCGATTCTCGCGAAGGTGATCCACAATTTGAGCAATCCCAAAATAAATAAATCAGGTCCTTTGGCCAGCTGCGGTAGGTTCAACCCCTTGCCATACAATTTTCTTTATCTCCACAATAATTCCACAATCTTCACCACCAAAAACCTTGCAGAAAAGAAAATGTATACGTTTCGCACAGCTGCCATTTATTTAAGTATTGAAAACATTAGGAAAGCAATTCGTTATAGACTTTTTAAAAAATTTACATCGCGAGTCCGACTCGTAACATGCCAAGGGGTTAACCCTTAACACTCGAATGGCGACTCCGAGGCGCCACGAAAAATTGCCACGATATTATTTAAAACAATTTTAACACATTACGTACTGGTAACGAGATCAAAGAACTGAAAATAGATTTTCTTGTTACCGGGGCAACGAAGTCTCGCGTATTCTCATAACAAATGGTTAGCGAAATAAATGAATGTCGACATTAGAAAATAAATTAATTAACCCCTTGATCTATGACTTGTTTTACATTAACAGCGACTAGACTTCCTTTGTCCTCCGCAGAACGACAAAAAGTAAAGACAAATTTGTGATTACTGCGTGTCTAGCTATTCTCCAATGACTATATACAGTGGCTCACAAAAGTATTCGGACACTCTTGAAAGCTAAATAACTTTTTTAAGGTTGGACCAAACGTCTTGACTTTTCTTGAGCAATTAGTTGCACTGATTTAATAAACGATACGCAAAATGAATTTTGTAAATATTGGAATTGGTATGAATTACATGACCAATAAAAAAGACACATTTTTAATATTTTTTATTTGAGCCACGAGCAAAAAATTCTAAAGATGCATCTGGTAGATCTATGATAGTTATACACATGCAGAAAAATTCATCGAAATCTATCGACATACACACGAGCTACATGCCATCGAAAATGGTGAAAATCGCAATTTTTCACGATTCTTGGTCAGTTTCTGCTCAAACTCCAGAAATTCTTACATCTTTCTACGCGTGTCATTTCTTCCCGCGTCATTCGATTTCGGTGAAATTTTCACCACGTAAATAACTAACACAGTTCTGAAAAACGCATATTTTAAATTTTCATTACGAGTTGAAATAAAAATGTTTTAAAAAATGTCTTTTCTACTTTTCCACGTAATTTTTACCAGTTAGAATTATTTCAAAATTATTTTTACATATCACTTAGTAAATCAATGCTTTTAGTTGCTCCAGAATAGTCAAATCGTTTGGTTCAATTTTGAAAAAGTTATTTAGATTGAAAGAGTGTCCGAATACTTTAGTGAGGCACTGTACGATCAAATGTTATTTCCATTCGAAGAAAATTCAGGAAATACATGTTTAGAAGATTCAGTTTGAAATTTTGCTCACCAGTCTGACTCGTTACAGAGCAAGGGATTAAAAAAGTGCATATATGCATCGTATAACACTTTAACTGCCCAACCAACAGCCCAAAAAATTTCACAAAATCAAAGTAATTTATGGAATGCAGTAACAATTGAAAACTTAAAATGTCTGAAACATAAATTATCCTTCAACCTTCTTGTAGTCACCAGATATGAACTAAATTAAGTGCAAAGAATATAAAGCGTACAAATTTATTTTTAAACATAGACAAATAATTCTGTCACCCATATATAGGTGACATGGCAGTCAAAGTGATAAACTGTTTCTGCGGCATTCAAAAATGCATTCAAAAGTACGCAATGTGTTAACATCGTCATCTTAATATCTAAAAACAAGAATTAATTATTAATTAAGGAGTAACGCTAAAAGAACCGCGTACACACAAAATGAAAGCATTCGTCTATAATAAAAACATGCTACCTCGGCAGAAATGCTTTTCCGGTTGAAACATCCTCGAGTGCGAAGGGTCGATAATTTAACAATCGCGTTTACTTGAACCGTCGACCAACGGATTTTCGTTTCGTCCTGCAAACAAAGTATCCGAATAATTAATATTTCGTTGTTGTTGTCGCTGTTCGAATTCCTCGTCGCGAGTGGGTCGAGCAGTGCGAATAAAATTGTAGCGAGAACTCGATCGAACGGCGAAACACGAGTCCTCTTCCGGAACGTTGGAAGCCTCCCTCGCACAAATCGTTTCGACAACAGGGTTGTTTCCGTTAGATGCTCAAGCTCCACCGGGTGGTGACTATTCGACGAGCGTTTCCGATCCAAATAGATCCTCACCGTTTACCGATCGTCGATCTGAATATTTCCCGTGCGCTATCGTAGATACGGGACGTCGATTTTAAAGGTCCTCTTCCTTCTACGGGGGATTAACGTGATCGCGACGGGGGATGGGTTAGGGCGGGGAGGGAGGGGGGTGGAGAGAGAAAAGCGATGTTGTTGACCTTATCCGGGCTATTGAAAACGTCGGGAAACTTGTCCGGGGCTGAAGAAGAATCGGAGGATGGGTTTAGGGGTTCGGGGTGGGCGGGGGAAAAATCTCGGACGGTGGTTACGTCGATCCTTTGCTCTTTCCCGGCGGTAAGATCGGTCGGAGTTTTCCGACGGCCGGTTCTCGCGGGCCAGAGGAAAGGGTTGGGGGGTTGGGAAAGGGGGGTGAATTCCATAGGATATCGGGAACACGAGTTCGAACTCGTCGGACGGGGGGGAGGGGGCGCGCATAGCCGCGATGCGCAAGAAGTTGATATCGTCGGGCGAAAGGTCGTCGGCGACGCTCGACGCCGTGAAACGAGGGGATTGATATAATCTCAGGAACCCAAAAGACAACGCGCCAGGGAGCCAGAGGCTTGCTTTGCCCGGGCTTCCTTTTATCCGGATTTGTCGGAGCACTAAGTGGAATTATTCGAGAGGAATTGGAAGGTCCGAACCTCGACTTCTCGGTGCCGCGCGAGCGAGACGCGAGAGTATGGTCGCGAGGAGGACTGGACCTGATCATAAGAAGCCGCAGGGCGTTCTATCGAGCGGAACCTGCTAGATAATAAATTGCCGAGTCGTTGGAATTCTGTGTAATCGTGCGTGTACTTTGTGTGAAAGATTACAGATTTTTGAGAGACAGTATGCCTGTTGATTTTTGAGTTTGTTCGTTCGTTCGTTCGTTCGTTGGTTTGTTTGTTGGTCTGTGTCTGGTGGTCGGTGAGAGTTTCGAAAGGGGTTTGCGAGAACGACGGGAGACGGGCGATGCATCTTGTAAATTGTATTCGATGTGGGCTTGGGACGAGTGCATGGGTCCAGGCTGATGCTGTTCTTCTTTTTGAAACGTGCTGGCAACGACTGTGCTCCCTGAACTTATGCTGTTCCGTGTTTTTTATCGGGATCCGGGATCTAGTCAGTTTTTCGTTCCAAGACTCTGCTTCGGGAATTGTTTTATGGCTGTTTCGAAGAAGATATTTGAGTTCGGTGGGCGGCCACGGTTGGCAGGGACGTTGAATATCAACGAGAGACAAATGTTATTTCGTTTTCGATCAAATGGGAACGAATACGGCGGTCGCGTTTCTCATTGGATAACGGATTTTATGCTTTTATGAAACTCTCGCGCGGCTGGGTAGGTTAGCTTATCGTGGGGTTCGAGAAAGTTTTGTATTTCTTCTTCTTCTTATTTTTGTTTTTGGTTTTTAACCTCTTAGGCACGGTTGAATTTTTGAATGAAATTTTTGATAACTAAATTATAATTCTTCTTAACACTTTACCGACCGGAAGTCTATTATTAGGACTTTTAACCCTTAGCACTCGATAGGCGACTCTGAGGCGCCACGAAAAATTGCCAAACTACTATTTAAAACAATTTTAACATCGTTGTCTGTGTACCTAAGAAAAGGATAAAAATTTAACGGTTGTAAGCACGAATAACAGTAACAAACCTCATATACATAAAGTGAAATAATTTGTGTAGAATGAAAATATCCTAGGTCAAAAGAAATGCTTTGGTTTTCTACTTGAAACAGCTTTGAGTGCAAAGGGTTAATAGTTGCACTGTAACAAAATGAATCCTAACAAACTGTTTTCACATTGTAATTTGTAACCAAATTATTAGATAACGTTATTGATTATGCCATGTTGATTTACAATAAAAATTGCTGTCATCGTTGAAACAAACATTGAAAAGTTTTCAATCATGGAGAATGGACCTTGAAAAATTCTGAAATACTCGTCGGTCGGTAAAGTGTTAAAGATATGCTGCATATATTTTAACGTTAATAATTTATTGTAATAATTAATAATAGAATTGAGTGTGCTCAAGCTACTATAATGGCGCATCCTAATATAAGATGACATCTGCGGAAGCCACTATAGTGCTTAAGAGGTTAAGAATCGTAGACGGAGAATTAAACGGAGCCGATGCGAAATGTTCGTTTCATATTAATTATGTTTTCCAGCGATGCTGTTAATTAAGTCGGGCGAAGTTTCTTTGTAGCTGCGCGAGAGGGATGGTTAACCTTTGACCGTGGGGATTTATTTCATGGGTTTTCTGGAAAAGTAAATTTACATCCTTTACGCGTTTACCTTTGGACTGAACGTCGGTTATTACAAATAGAAAAATTCGTTTCACTTTGACGAACATGCGAGTTTGTATTTACACTTTTTTACATTCCGCAGATTTGACGAATTTTTATAACTTTTTCGGTGGAAACTTATCTTTTCGAAGATTTAACGAGGTGTTTTCTGATTTTAACTGTGGTACAATTTTTAACGGAGATAACAAACTTGGGGGAAATTAATAAACCGTTTTTGGTTCGAATTTGAATTAATTAGACAACGAAAATCGACAAACCGTAGAGATTTCGGTTAAAGGGTGATTTCAGAGATCGAATAGAATGCGCGGTAGTACAAAACATTGTTTTCTCTGTCGACTGTGTCGGTAGAACGACGTCACTAAAAACTGCGTTGAATCCTATGAAATTTTATATCCTATTGGTTTATAAAAATTTTTATATAGTTACGGATACTTAGCAATCCGCGTTGCAGTCTGTCAGAATCCAGAATGTCTTGAGGTTCGCCGTTGAACATATTATTACCGAAATTGGTAACTTCGATAACGACAATACGAAACTCTGTTAAATCCTATAACGAATTCGTCGAGTTGCTTGTTTATTCAAATTTTTATAAACGTTTTGACATTCCGTTGAACCTATCCTCGACTTTACAAGCAAGTCGTAGCAACGCAACACGCGGATTAAAATAAGATTGATTCAAAGCGAAAGAGACGCGATACGGTGAGCTTCGATCTATCACTGATAACATTTCTAGCGAGATCTTTCGTTGACGGTTTGCGCGCAGCATTGTCAAACCGCGACAACGAAGGCAGGAGAGGAACAATTAAGCAGGAAGCAAGTCTTTGCGAGTATCGGTGTGTGTCTGTGTGCTAACGGAAAAGGAAGAAGGAAAGAACCCGCGCGAGGGGCCAGCCGTAAGTAAACCTAACTACTATAATTTACTCTAGTCGAGGAACGCTCGCCATCCAAAGAGAATTCACGTGTGTGTTTAGCGGCAAGAAGAGGCGACTCGATGGTCCCAGGACGTTTTTAGAACCACGACATGGCTTGAATTTTCCATGAGAGAAAGAGCGAGAGAGAGAGAGAGAGAGAGAGAGAGAGAGAGAGCGAAAGAGTGAGAGAGAAAAAAAATGTGCGAAAGAAATTAGCGAGAAAGAGAAGACGCGAGAGATTGCGAGAAGATTGAATGACAAGTCCGAAAGTCCTGTCGTTGACGATCCGCCGATGATTTCGGCGGGTTGATTCATTCGATCAACGCATTTTCTTTTTCCGTTTTTCGAATCGCGATCGATGATTTTAAGCGAGATACCCACGTTCGTGTCGAACGAGTCTCATTAGCTGTAAGACTCTCGATGAATTCACCGCGCGAAAACTGCGTCATTTACATACAGGATCCAATCAAACAGACGAAAACACACGGATACACGTACATTCACCTACACCTACACACAACTATCAATGTTTGGAATGTTGGGATTTGTTTAAATAAATAATTAAAGCATTCGAAGCGTAAGCGACGGCACCTTGATTCACGACCACCCGGACCCCATAGTTCTTATTTCTTCTCTCGGTTTATTTCGTTCAACGGACATCATGCATCGAGGATATCAGCGCGTAAGTATTTAGAATACGTATAGTATTGTTTTATATTGATTTCAGATGCGAATCATTCGATCCCGGTACGATTTTCATAGATTATTTGTCTCATTCACGGTTTGATTTCTTTAAGGAGACAGGGCGGTTTAAGTTCGACAAATTTTCTGCCGAGAGTTTCTGCCGAGCACCGGTAAGTTTCCAATCGTGGATGTTCACAAAAATGTCAGAGATTTATGAATTTGTTAAAGTAAAACATGTTTTATTGTCCAAGAAGCGCGATACGTTTTGCGCCATTGTGGAAATCTTCGATGAGGTGAAAAAGATGTTTATTGAATTACGAAGGAAATTTACCCTTTGCACTCGAAGCTGTTTTAACCAGAAAACTGGAGCATTTCTTCTGACTTAGGATACTTTCATTCCACATAAATTATTTCACCTTGTGTACATAATATTTTTTACTGTGAGTCGTCCTTACAGCACTTAAATTTTTATCAATTTCTTAAATATAAAGATAGCAATGTTCAAATTATTTAAAAAAATAGTGTGCCAAGTTTTCGTGGCGCCTCAGAGTCGCCACTGGAGAGCAAAGGGTTAATAGCAAACTTAACCTCTTAGGCACGGCTGAATTTTGCGCGGGACTGTTTCTCTGTACGGCAGAGCACATTGGAATTAAGTTTTTGATAACTAAATTGTAATTTTTCTTAAAGATATGATGCGTATACTTTAATTATATTAATTTATTTTAATAATTAATAATGCAATATAGTGTGCTCAAGCCACTATAGTGGCGCATCGCGCCTAAGAGGTTAGGAGGAGGTAACTTTTCATTGTCAGTTGAAGAGATAGTACAGGATTACCCAAAAGTACCTCGAGGATGTTGAATAAAAATATATGTCGAACTTCGTGTTTGTTTCTTGTCACTTTTGGTTATCCTAAAGTACTGTTTTAACAACAAACAGCTTGTTGAAGTTATTAAAATTTCTTTTGCATATCAGTGTTCAATAAAAGATACTCGTAATGTGTGATAGCTGCTTTATTGCGATCCAAATTCAATGGCCGATTAATTTCAAGGAATGGTCACGTGAATTGGCCACCCCTTTGGAACAAAGTTCATGCCAACGGACCAGCAACGATTCATGACCTGGAAAACAACATTAAAAATGATATTGTTGAATTAAACAAGCAAATGTGCCAAAATGTCGAAAACTTTGATATTCGAATAAAATAAAAAAATAGTATTTTTTTTAAAAAAGACTTCCTATAGTTTATTTTGGATAACCTTATAGTAGCATACGCAGCGATTATGTTCCCCAAAATGGAGGCAGAAATCGCCGTAATTACGTAGATATTTTACGCCAATGTTCGCAACACACTCTCTTCCTGGATACTTGAGAAACTAGTTAGCAGTCCCATACAAACGAATGAAGCGCGATTAAATAAATAGTTTAGAAAATCGTGTTAGAAATAAACTGGGTGGGAAGCCCGTGTGAAAATTATTTATGTAAAAATCTGCTAAAATTCAGGGTGTGGAATAGAGAGTAGAAATTTCGTGGAGAAGATATTATGCCTCTAAGATCGTGCTCAGCGATTCCAGGACGATAACGTCGAGTCAGATTCGCGTCGAATAATTATGTTACACCTTGTACACGAGAAACGGAGGACAGGCTTGCCATAGAACGTCCACGGACACAGATGCAGACGCATTTTGCCACACGTGCCACTTTGGCAAGCTGAGGAGGCGCAGTATAGTATAGCTCGCTCAGAAACGATCCTCGAGATTACTCGTTCCCGAGAAGCCGCGAGAGGGTTGAAATCTCCATTACCCTAAAACATCGAGTGTCTCGGTGATTTTCCACGGCATCTGGCAACCAACAAGGATGCCACGGTTCGAGGATGAATTCTTCCGATCGCTGCAGGCTCGAGAAAATGGCGGATCGCCTCGGGGACGATGCGAAAAGATGAGGGAGATCTGTTGACACGTGGCACGCGTTGCACTTGAAACATACTAATCAGCGGTAGTCTACGCGCATCGGTAATCCCTTGAATCATACTTGAAGCATACGGTGTAATTGTGTCGTGTAATTGTCTGACAGTCGTTTAAATACACGATGAATAGTAATTTTTAAAACTTGTAAGAAAGAGGAAGGATCTTGAAAATTGCATCGACAATTTCATAATTGTCGAGGCACTTCTGTACTCGAAGATGTAGTTGGCGCATGAATCAGCCTGTTAAGTAGTAAATCAAAAACACAGGACGATCGAGACATTGTTTTACCACCAACCTTTTCTATGAGTCATAACGAAGGTCCAAGTATCGAGGCACCT
>CM052093.1:19643976-19667249 GCA_028453745.1 Agapostemon virescens | reverse complement strand
TTTAAAATCCTGCCATTTCTATAAGATAATATGCACTAGCCAATTTTAATGATCGGCAGGTTTAATGTTAATAATCTTTTCAATAATTTAGCTGTGCCAAAAGAAAGGTGAAACATGTTCTCTCACAAAATCGTATCAAACGAAATTATTAGATTATGTTATACAGAGTGAGTTATTGATTTGGTATTGAAGTAATCGTTGCTGTCGAAGGATTTATTAATACATTTAAAACCTTGCCATTTCTATAAGATAATGTGCACTAGCCAATTTTAATGCTCGCCAGGTTTAATGTTAAGGGGTGGCTCATTGCCGGTATTTAGCCGATACGATAAAAGTCAAGTGTATAAACCACGCCCGTCGTTAGAGTTAACAAAGTGGATTATTGTGGCCGGTAGTGCTCCAGGCGCTTCATCGGGCCTCTGCCATCCCCAGCTGCCATTTCAGGAGGCTGCATAACTGAGTCAAACTTCTCACAGCTCAGTTTCCACCCCTTCGGCGACTTCACGCCTCGAGTTTCTCATGGAAACACTCTCGCTTTCCTCTAGGACTTAAAATTTGATTTTTCCTGCTCGTTGCACGAAGCACGCGTGCAAAAATTTTCAAGATATTTTAGCCCTTTGCTATGCATTCTTTCTCCTCCATTTCAAAATACTTGTTACATCATCGTCCGATTCGTAGTATCTTTACTACATTGGTACTACATTTAATATATTTATTAGATTTGTTAACAATGTGCAAAATTACATTCACTCCATTTTCGCGATCTAGTCTGCCGATTTCTGTACAAAATAAAAATTCATTAAAACCAAATAGATTGTTCAGATTGTGTGAAATCTAGTCATTTCTGACTACAAATTGGATACTGTTAAAATCAGTTACGATACTTGCAAGGATGTACAATTAAATCCTTAAAATTACAACGTGAGTGTATCGGCATCCTGACGCACACGTGCTAAATCGTTATATAAAACAGTTAAGAAAAACTACAGCTGTTCTTTCACGCTGTATAATAATAGCGTTATTGACAGATGTAGCATGCACCACGAAAGTATGCAATTATTGACGCAAAAGTCAATGTCGCGTCTATCTACGTTCACTCCAACAATTTTACTTTCCCAATGAAATGAATTTTTTCCCTGTAAAAAACGTTTTACCGTTCACGGGAAAAATAACCCAATTTTTGCTTCGGCTCTTCTAACAAAACTAGCAAGAATATTCCCTCAGAAAATGAAACCGACAGCGAAAAGAAATATTCGAGCTGTATTATCCGCGATTGATATCCGACAGAGATGAAAATGTTATGCTCTTTCTGCGTGGGCCGAATTCATCGATGGCCATTTAAATTGGCCAGCGAACGCGGAGGCCCGTGCACACGGGAAAATGAGTGATTACATCGAATCTATCAGTCGAAACGCATGCCCTGGATACGGAACGTTTCATTCATCAAAATGGAGACAATATTGTTCTAAATCCGGGACCACCTAGTTTCTTTTTTCCCCATCGAATTCCAATCGCGAATGTCTAACATAACAAATATACTGGTGTTCCATCAATTTTATACATGCGTTTGCCATTTCCTTTTTATTCGATCATTCTTGGTTGCATTTGCCTTTCCGATAGTCATTCGAGATCATATAATAGTCACGATCCATTCTCTTCTTAATTTCTCAGTCAATTTTCTAGTTACGTGTGGAATTTGCATTTTATTTTATCACTCTTAAATAATATAATAGTCAAGATTCGATCTGTTTGTAACTTCGCAGTCAATTTTCTGGTTACACGTATCCTTTGCTTTATATTCGATCATTTTGGGTTGCATTCGCATTCCCGTTATTAAAACGGTATTTCATTGAAAATATTCGAAAAATCACAAGAATTTTATTGGACGCTGTGATTTTACGTGAAAATGAAACGTAAAAAATTCGAGATAAAGCTTTCTCCATTGGACAGCTCGTTTTCGTTCAAATCGTGATCTAAAAAATTATGCGTTATGCATTTTATTTAAATTGCACCTCGGAAATTGAAAATAATACTCGAAATACTTTCTCTTCGAATTTCTCGTCGCGAAAGAGATACCCCGTTCGGTGTTTCATAAAATTGAAGGAAAAGCGGTAGAAGATTATTTGATATCCAGACGGGGTCAGGGGTACGTCCTCTTTTTCTGCTCGTTCGGAGCAACATCCGGCCGTCTTCGGAAGCTGACATTACCCTCGGCTATTTCGCGCATCGCACGGGTATCGACGGAGCTTCCCCGGACACGCGAATTTTATCGGTCTCGTCGGTGCCAGCGGCGCGATCCCCAGAAATTCATGTCGAACGCAGAATGGCCTGCATCTTCGGCTTTCCCGCACCTGTTGAATTAGGACATCGATCGGGGTGTGTGCTCTCCTTGCGGCCAAGAAATGTGCCAGCGATTCCCGGCCGCCGAATAACCGGCGATCAATTCACCAGAATGCGGACTTTACGACAGTTTTAGACGATCCCTCGCTGCCACCCTCGATAATAGAGTTAATGGCGCCGTGATAGAAACCTCAGCTTATTCTACCAACGATCTTTGCCCTGCCTGCTCTCGTGTTTCACTCGATAACTGCCCGAGTGTTTAGCCAACCGAAGCCTTCCCTATCGTAACTATTTATTTTCCGTCTCTATTTTCATACATCTTCCGATTGCTTGCAAAAAACCGAAGGCATCTTCCTTTTTTCGTAATATCATTGCTTTCTTGTTTTCCCTCCTCGGTTACAAATGGCTTCGTTGGAACATCTTGCTTTTCCTTATTGAACTACGATGAACTATTGTCTCAATTTTTATAGATTAATAATATTTTATCTATCGGGAACCTAGCAGTTTGTTGTTTTATAAAATTTTCGGTCGAACACCGGGCAATTAAAATTTTATGCATTCACAGAAACACGGGAGTGCAATTTTAAGCAGTTGAATGGTGCCGTTGCAACATCTCGCTTTTGCACTTATTGATTTACGATGAACTATTTTTTCAATTTTTACTGTTTCCTAATATTTTACCTATCGGGAACCAAGCAGCTCTTTATTTTATAAACTTATTGGTCAAACACGGGACAATTAGACTACGAATTTTATGAATTCATAGAAACACATAAGTGTAATTTTAAACAGTTGAAACAACCAAGAGTTCAAATTAGTCAGAGTCGAGATCGACGTATTATTTTTGCAAATTAGATTTTCACTCAGTTTCCGTGTCCAGAGATCGGCAAATTTTATTCAGAAGACGAATAAATTTTTAATATCGCTCAATACTGCCTATGTTCGGAAATCGGCGTAGATAATCTTCATTTTCAATTGAAATTTTCATTAAAACGAATTTTGAGTTACGCGCTAAGTTGTCACTCCAGTTAACACAGAATTCAATGTTTTACTGGAGACCAGGCTTCTTTTCAAAAATAAAATTTGCATCTGAAAAGAATCGAGGATAATTCAAGAGTTACTTTAATGAAAGCACAAGTCTGAATGTATCTCGATAAAACATTTTACATATATTTCTAACAAGGCATCGTTAACTCTATGCTACTCTCAATAATTTCGTTAATTAAATAATTTACATTTTCCAAAAATCTCGATTAAACAATTTAAATACATTTTTAACAAGGCATCATTAATTCTATGCTATCTTCGATTATTTCACACAAGCATGCGAGTACAATTTTAAGCAGTTGAAGCGTCCAGCAGTTCAAGTCGATCGACGCATTATTTTTGCAAATTAAATTTCCATTTGGCTTCCATGTCGGGCAAATTGTCTTCGGATGACGAATAACGTTAACAAATAATGCTGCAATGTTATTCGTAAATCACTCACGATTACTTTATTCGAATAAAATTTCAATATCGCTTGAATGTGCCTAAATTTGGAAATCGACGCAGACAATTTTCATGTTTCGCCGATAGCAAACCACCGACGACGAACTATACGGTCGTCCCTCTACACTGTCGACGATGTATTAAAAATTGTTTTAAACCATGGATCGCGATGCAAATATTTGCAGTACAGTTCAAAGAATTTCTTTTCGGCGAGCGATTTATTGAAAATCCTAAACGTTCTAAACTGTCAGCCACGAAACATGGCTGTTTAGTGCATTTAAAATACGGAAATAGACATTGTATATAGACTATAGGCATCGTATTCGCTGTTAACCGTTGTTGATGGTCAGAAATATTTCATTGGCCGTTGAGATCGATACATGGTGTACATAGAGCTTCGCCGGTGCAAGTTACGTCAGTGTAAATCGAAACGGCACGGTGATCACAACGACAATTTCGATCGGGCCTCTTGAAATAAACTTCGAACAAGCCGGTTCGCGTGTTTGATGCGCTAAAAGGTAATGAATCATGCTTCCTGCGACGAATTCTCGTGGCAAATCTCGGGAGAACGGGTAGGGAACCGCAGATATTTCGACTGAGAGACCACCACGAGATTAGGCTGTACGAGAAGGTATTATGGTCTTCGTTTGGGCAGCGGAACAGTGAGTACTCGCATTTCCTTCAATTTTCTTGCTAGCTCGTTCGAGCCTCCAAACAATAATTAATTCTATTTTTTTTGCTAATTTTCAAAACGTAAGTAAATTTTTACTTTAAAACACATGGCCTCAAATTCCTACAGTAAACACTGGATGAATTTCGTAAATGTTTATTGAAAAATCTTCCGATTTGTTAACGTTGTATTTTATCCAGTTTGTTCGTCGTTCGATGTAAATATATAAACATTAACGTAATTTGTTTTATTCCTGGTAAAAATTATTTTCTAGATTTTTATATTTTGTTATTCAACTTTAGGAATACGTTCACGTATGTCGACTGTTGTTGCCATGCTTTTTGATGAAAAAATTTGTACATATTCCTTGAAGATAAGATATGCTATCGCGAGATGATCGAGAAGATCGTGGTTTCGTAAATAAACATAGCAATGTCGCCGCGTTTTTGCATTCTGAACCCTGCTATTTTTTTTTCTTTTTTTTTAAGTGTAACCTTTCGTCTATGTAGAATGTAGACTGCGGTCAGTTGTGTTGACAGTTCTGTTAGTCAAGATTGTTGTATATAACCGATTGCCTTTAATCGAAGTCGACGAAGGGAAGGTAAAGCTAAAAGGTCAATGTGTATAGACAACGATACTCTTCCTTAAAATGTACGGCAAGCTAGCTGCAAATATTAATTTTTCTCGGTTTTACCATTATTCAGTTAAAATCTTCGTGGCATGTTCAATAAATTAAAACTGAGAGAACTAGAGGACGATGTTTCTTTGCAAGTTCACATTATATCAATTGTATTTCGCTAAGCGGGGGCTAATTGAATAATTCGATTGTTGTTAGTAATAAAAAAATATATAGGACGACATTTGCTTGGTTCAGAGGGTGCCATAATTCCATGCTAATAATTTTTATCGTAGATGGACGAAAGGGCATATAAAGGTCGACTTTGATTTTTAGAGTAGAACGATAGATTTTGTATGTATTATCCAACCGAGAAGCTGTCAGCTGTCAACTTTTCTATCTTCTCGTAAATAATAAAGATCATTAGAAATTTTATTTGCAAAGTATAGAGCAAAATATTTAGACCCGTACTTTTGCATTAGTTTAATAAACCAAAAACTTTACTGTTGTAATTTCATTCCGCAATATTATGCATTGTACATTGAGTTCGCCTATGAATTATTTACAATTGTTCAATAAAGTCTTGTAGAATAAAATTCTATTCTAGTGAAGATTGAAGCATTGCTATTGGAATGTTATTATTCAGTGTGCTACCATCCTCCATTGAGTTTATCTATGAATTATTTACAATTACATCAGAAAGTTTGATGCAATTGTTTCTAAAATGGATGCACAACCAACGCAATAAAATGCACATTTAGATAAAGTACTATTCTAGTAAAAAGAGCAGCATCGCAATTGCAATATTATTCTTCAGTGTTCTACCAACCTCCGTCGAGTTCATCTATAAATTATTTATAATTATACCAGAAGGCTTCGTGCAATTGTTTTTAAAATGGATGCACAACCAACGTAATAAAATGTACACTTAGATAAAATACTATTCTAGTAAAAAGAGCAGCATCGCCATTGCAATATTATTCTTCAGTGTTCTACCACCCTCCATTGAGTTCATCTATGAATTATTTACAATTACATCACAAAGTTTGATGCAATTGTTTGTAAAATACAAGCACAACCGACGCAATAAAATGTACGTTTAGATAAAATATTATTCTAGTAAAAAGAGAAGCATCGCTAATATAATATTATTCTACAGTGTTCTACGATCCTCATTGAGTTGATCTATAAAATATTCACAATTACACTATAAAGTTTAATGCAATTGTTTCTAAAATGTATGCACAACCAACGCAATGAAATGAACACTTAGATAAAATACTATCCTAGTAAAAACAGAAGCATCGCCATTGCAATATTATTCTTCTGCGTTCTACGATCCCCCATTGAATTCATCCATGAAACATTCACAGTTATACCATAAAGTTTTATGCAATAGTTTTTAAAAGGCGTGTGGTTTATGGTTCGGCATAAAATTTATGCAGGAGGGAAAGTTTTAATTTCAGGTTTCGCGAATTGCAGCGAGGAAACTTCATTAGATTCCGGAAGAGAAAAATGAGAATGCATGGGAGCAAATTGATTTTATATGTGACAATGGCGCCGGTCGTAGAACACGATATATCGCTGTACATTCCGAATCAATCGCAGGTTTATCCGAGAAAAATTTTCACGGAGTTTGCGATCCGGTGTATATATTACGCAGCGAGAGCTTACTATCTCAATCGCGTCACGTTTCGAGTTTCAGGAGCGATACTCGTACTTCCTGTTATATCGTCTACCACTTTGCTTCGAACAAATTCCTCTTGCTACGAACACTCGCATCTCCATCCATCTGACGCGATCGTGGCGCACATAGTGCGATATTATACAATTTGTTCTAACATTTCCTTGTCCGCCATTTCGTACGGCGGTGGCGAGTTTACCGTGCATCCACTGGAAATAATCGTTGCAACTTGTACTCTTGTTACATTTCGCGAAAGCATTTTACATTGTCACTTTGAGGAGGCTTCGACGAACACTTTCATGCAAGTCCCGAGTCATGAAAGTCTCACAGAAAATACTGAACATCGACAAATTACATGGTTTCACAAGTTTTCAACGCATGCACAGGAAATAATCGTTGCAACTTAACTTCTCGCTGTTTTCTGCAAGCGTAGGATACATTGTCATTTCAAGAAAGTTCTAACAAATATTTCCGAGTGAGTTTCAATTTAAATTTTCAAGAATCCCAGTTTCTAAGGCAACTCAACGACAAATCAGGATGAAATTTAAATGAAATAGGGGTTTGCGAAAGGGTATTTCCAATGGGTTCCCGATAGTCGTAAGATTTTAATATTCGATATATTTGTGGTCCAAGGGATGTACTTTAATACCGTGCAAATAGATTTAAATTAACTTTGAACTGTGAAAAGATATGGTTGGGCGAAGCATGGTAATTTTAGGAAAGCTGTGCCCTGGATGCGCGATGCTTCCTTTTTTCGAGAAAGCCTATATGCATACACCGTGCCACCGGAAACAGGCTACGATCTCTTTCATCGGGAAGTTCGGTACTTCACTGACCACCACTCAGCTCGCTATAATTTAAATTTACCTCGAACTCGTGCGTTCTTCCGTGTACCAAGCGGTTTTGCCACGCTGGAAGAACCGTGGCTCCACTCGACAGAAACAGAGAACCGTGGAGAACGCTGGAACACTGAGTAAGGGAGAGAGGCGTGTGATGGAAGGTGGCATCAGAGCCCTGCGGAATATTACGATGGGAAATCCAACGTTAGATATTGGCAGCTTGATAAAATGGAAATACCGCAGACGACAGAGGTGCAGCCTGAAACAGGCACAGTGTCGTATCCTGTCAGCCTTCCGCGTTTTCCATCGAATCTTCGGGCTTTTTTAACTTGAAACTTAGGTGGCAGTATTTTTCAAAGCCTCCACAATATTGTAATGTAAAATACTTGCACGAAAAAATTGCAGAAAATTATGAAACAACGATTATTTGCGATCGAGGTAGATTCGTTTGCTCCTCCGCGTATTTTGTCACTTTCCCACGTTTTCCTAAAGAAATTTTGACTTTTATTAACTTGGAAATTACCTGAAAGTATTTTTCAGAGCCTCCATAATATTGTAATGTAAAATACTTGCACGAAAAAATTGCAGAAAATGATGAAACAATGGTTACTTGCGATCGGTAGACCAACATATGCTGCTTAACGTATTTTGATACTTTCACACGATTGTATAATAACACTCCGTTTGTTTAATTGGAAATATGTATATGCCAATTTTCAGGTCGACCGAGTTCGACTTACGACAGATACTCTAGCCGGGCAAATCGGCAACCCTCGAAGTGTAGATTGTAAAATGGGAATCCTTGAAGTGGGTTGTAGGATGGGCCCACAAATTTACATTCGCCGATCCATTTCTAACTTTGGCTACAAGTAATTGGAGACGTAGACAGAGTGTATACCAAATTTCAGCCCGATCGAAATCGAATTGCGGCCGTGGGGCGACTTTGAAAATTTCGAGGTGTTCGAAATCGCGAAAATGGGCAAAATGGGGTTGATAAAAGGTAACTTCCTGAAGTCCCCTGAAACGCTAGCCTAGAAAATGAGGGCTCCTCTTAAAGAGGAAGGTTTGAGGAAGATTTTCCCGTTTGAATCATGTCGATAGCTCTAATAGTTTGATCGAGGGACGACTTCAAAGATTTGCTAAATATTGCCAAATATTGCTAAATATTGAAGGTAACCCCCTTCTTAAAATCGCGAAAAATCGAGGAAAAATCATAGGTCTCCGATTCTTTTGTAATTTTGGCTACACGTTTCTAGACGCTCGGTCAGAGTGTATGGCAAATTTTAGCTCGATCGGAATCGAATTGCAGCCGTGGCGCGACTTTGAAATGTCGGGGCGATCAATGGTGAAAATGGAAAAAATGGGGTTGATAGAAGGTAGCTTCCTGAAGTCCCCTGTAACGCTAGCGTAGAAAATGAGGGCTCTTCTTAAAGAGGAAGGTTTAAGGAAGATTTTCCCGTTGGAATCATGTGGATATCTCTAATAGTTTGGCCGGGGCACGACTTCAAAGATTTGCTAAATATTGCCAAATATTGCTAAATATTGAAGGTAACCCCCTTCTTAAAATCGCGAAAAATCTTTAGGTCTCCGATTCTTTTGTAATTTTGGCTACACGTTTCTAGACGCGCTGTCAGAGTGTATGTCAATTTTTAGGTCGATCGGAATCGAATTGCAGCCGTGGCGCGACTTTGAAATCTCGGCGCGACCACTGGCGAAAATGCGAAAAATTGGGGTTGATAAAAGGTAGCTTCCTGAAGTTCCCTGAAACGCTAGTCTAAAAAATGGGGGCTCTTCTTAAAGAGGAAGGTTTGACGAAGATTTTCCCGTTTGATTCATGTCGATAGCTCTAATAGTTTGGCCGGGGCACGACTTCAAAGATTCGCTAAATATTGCCACAAAATCGCTAAATATTGAAGGTATACCCCTTCTTAAAATCGCGAAAAATCTTTAGGTCTCCGATTCTTGTGTAATTTTGCTTACACGTTTCTAGATCGGTAGGCAGAGTGTATGCCAAATTTTAGCTCGATCGGAATCGAATTGCAGCTGTGGCGCGACTTTGAAATTTGGAGGGTCCAAATCGCGAAAATGGGAAAAATGGGGTTGATAAAACGAAGTCTTCTGGATTTCCCATGAACTGTTAGCGTCGAATTGCGGCATTTTCTTGACCTTTTGAAAAACTACACTGGGTAGTTCTTGAAGCCATTACATTTATTATTATGTAAAATACTTGCACGCGAAGAATTGTAAAAAATTATAACTTGAGACTTATGTGCCATCGGTTTTTAAAGCCTCTGCACTATTACTAGGTAAAGTACATGCAGGAGAAATTATAGAAAATTATGCGAGAACGATTATTTGCAATCGATTTTATTTTCCCACGAATCCTTTGCAATTCTTTACTGATACTTATACGGGAAAGTTATGTAAAGCCTCTTTGAGATGTCCGTATAAATAAACTTTGGAAAAAGTCGGGAGTATTTCTGTTGCGGCGATTATTTGTAGTCGATGCAACCAGCATGGAAACCAGCTTTGAGTCTTAACCATTTTCCCAGTGTAAAGTGAATTCGATTTCGAATGGAAGTGCAAGTGGTTGAACTTCCAAAAAGCTGGCTCGATTCAAATGTCAACTTTCAGCGTTTCTGTCGAGAGAAATCCGTATACAGCGGTACACAATATTGCAATATTGAATAACCACCAGCGGTAAACGCGATTCTTGTCAACCAGGATTAATGCATCCAATAAAAAAAAAATATTTCGGTCGCTCGTGTGTAGAGGTTAGAGATATATATGAATCGCTGTTATGAAATATCTCGATTTTGATTGCGTTAAATTCGCGATATCTGCATCCACGACAGAAGTATTTCACCTCTGCCGGGATGATTGAAATGTTATTTCAAGCATTGGCTTGTACTCGTTCAATAACCGCATTTTCCTCGTGACGAGAGAGAGGGTAAACAGAAAATTGCTGTCTGGTTGAATAAACTGGAAAGGATTTCGGGTGTTGGGACCAGCTTTCGGCATGCAGTGCACTCGAAAGAAATCCTGAAGGATTTACTCTTAAACGAATTTTGAGTTGCGGCGCTGCAGTGTCACCCCAGTTAACACAGAATGCAATATTTCACTGGAGATCAAACATCTGCTTCTAAAATAAAATACGAGTGTTAAAACAATCGAGGATAATTTAAGGGTGGCTGTAATGAAAAGACAAGTCTAAATGTATCCCAATAAAAGATTTTAAATACATTTCTAACAAGGTATTAAATTCGTTCGTTAAATAACTTACACTTTTCACACATCTCGATAAAAGATTTTAAATACGTTGTAATCGTTTCATAGAACAACATTTCTCTAATTTTAATTATTATACAATAGGAAGTTTATAGCCAAGAATTAAGTAGGGTGTAATCTAATCGATTCAAGCTTGCAAGTTGTAGTCTCGCATCAGTTCATTCCGTACTGGAATTGCAAGCCTATGACGGTTAATTCAAGAAAGCATGGTGCAGTGTCACAATTAGACTGCATATCTCAGCTGCAGTTTCACACTGGTTAATTCTGAAATATAATATCATTGTGCAATTGCTACCCCACTTAGTTAAATCAAGAGTGCACTAATAGTCTCAGACTCGTTAATTCAAGAGAATATATCACTGCTTCAGACTAGTTAATTCAAGAAAACATGTCGCAATTTCAGACTAATATATTTCAAGAAAACATGTCGCAGTTTCAAGCTAGTTAATTCAAGAGAATATATCACAGTCTCGGGCTAGTTAATTCAAGAAAACATGTCAGAATTTCAGAGTGGTTAATTCAAGACAGTATGCAGCTGTTTCAGACTAGTTAATTCAAGAGAATATATCATAGCCTCAGACTAATTAATTTCAAGAAAACATGTCACATTTTCAGACTGATTAATTCAAGACAGTATGCAGCTGTTTCAGACTAGTTAATTCAAGAGAATATATCACAGCCTCAGACTAGTTAATTTCAAGAAAATATGTCGCAGTTTCAGACTAGTATATTTCAAGAGAGCATGTCGCAGTTTCAGACTAGTATATTTTAAGAAAACATGTCGCAGTTTCAGGCCAGTTAATTCAAGAGAATTTATCGCAGCCTCGGACTACTTAATTCAAGAAAACACGTCGCAGTTTCGTCCTACGTAATTCAAAACAGTATATTGCAAGCTTAAACAAGTGCAAGCACATTGTGCAACTGTTGTCGCAACCGGTTTCATTCATGAGTGCAATCGCAAGCACCGACTATTTAATTCAAGAGAGCATGGTACGGTCTCGCCGTCAGACCAGTTAATTCAAGAGAGTATGTTGCAGTTTGAAACCACTCTTCATCTTTTTTCTTTTTCAAGAGATCATATTACACGGTGAAGCCAGTCGATTGAAGATCGCAACTTGCATATTCGGATCAGTTACTTACTTTCGAAAGTACCGTTGCAGTCTCCGATCAATTGAATTTATTTCCCGAGGAATTGCATATTTATGTGGCGCAGCGTGCATCATACGATGTCGGCAAGAATTCGATTGACACGCGCGCACAGCCGGGAAAATAAATTCGAAGGGTAAACGAAATAACGTGTCGGGCCATTATCTGTCGCTAGTATACCGTTCGATATATCGGCGTTGCGAGCTCGAGTACAGAACCAGGAAATCAATGATTTATCTGCGACCTATTCGAAGTTTATAATCATGGCGGTCAGTGGCAAACGATGTGTTGCACTTTAATTCAAACACGTTATCAGCTGCAACGTCAGCGACGCGACCTGATGCCATACAATTCAATGTTTTGAATATATCTGCGGTTTATCCCGTAATATTGCGATTACGATTTTCAGGTGGTCACGCGAGAACGTCGGAAAAAAGGGGGAAACACGGCAGAGGAATGCATAATGTTCGAGGGTTTTTCCATATTTCCCGTTATTAAATGATACGGCTTGGCCTGCCCGCGCAAACCGAAAGAACATTTTATTAAAAACAATGGTCACTCGGTTGGTCTCGCCGTAAAAAGAATAATGGAGCGATCCGCAAATGAAATTAAGTCATTTTGATGTAGCTTTAATGGCCGCCGGATAAACAAGTTAACAAGCAATAAAATATCACGCTGTGTATTTTCCGCAGCGAAATATGAAACACGAGGGACGCATGATATCGAAATTAAAATAAAAATGGATGTTTCGAGGATTACCGAATACTATTTTGCAACGGATTTCGCATGTTTTTTTTCTTCTTTTATTTTTGCAATTCGCAGATTAATCGAAACGGTCTTGAAGTCTTTTGTAAATCTGCGCTGCAAATAGATTTTCCATACTTTTTAATCAACATTTGTAATAAACCACCACCGTCAAATGGTTCGGGTTTATGTATTTTCTTTTATAATTATTCGGATTATAAAAAGCTTTCCATGGAAAATAATTCATATCATTTTTGTTTCATGCCCAGGATATATTTAAATAACATCGGTTTTGTTATTTATATAAATCCTCGCAGTCACGTTTAATACTTCGATAGGTTTTCGAATCGGTGAAAAATTGAATCGTGTTTAATCGAAATTGGAGAACGTACTATCGGTTTTTGTATTTTTCCAAAGATTAATATTGTTGTTTCGAATCGATACTGCACGGAATTTATTGAAATTGTTGCCGATGAAACACTGTTTTGCGTCGCAAGCGTTGTCATTTTCTCGAAGACTATAATTTCATTTTTCATTTGAAACAGTCACCGTTCCACCGGAAGTACATCAAAACGCAATATTTAGAATCGAAGTTTATAAATATAGTGTAACGAAAATTGTTACTCGGATGCATAATAAAATGAACGAAATTTTCTGCTATAGGCTTCTCGACTGTGAAAAACTACCAACTAATGGCACCTTGTGACACTTGTTCAATACATAGTACCTTCGCGTTCGTTCTTCGTCTAATAGCATGTTAGGAACATTACTGATCAGGAAAGTCAACGTATGTCACGTTTCTAATCTATATCCCAGAAAGCGATAGTTATTTTTAAGGTAACCTTCTCAGTGTCAACCGAAAATTTAAAACTCAACGAGAAATACTTGGTCGCATTTGTAGCACTGACGCGGAACTGATAAAACAAGGTGCAGTGTGCATTTCGACACTGGAATGACATTTTAATATTCTAGTATGATAATATGTGTTAAGACAAGTGAATATGAAACCAGGATTTTTGTATAGAAGATACACGTTCATCGTATGAAAATGATGCATGTACATTAAAATAAAATATGTTCTTAATATTAGGAGAAATCACTAAATTGGAATGGGACAATCGATTTTTGCAGATGCATTCGAGTGTATATCGTTGTTCAACACTTTAGGCGTTAAATATTACTTTTTAACATTGTAGCAAAAGAGAATATAAAATACGAGGAAGTTACGATTGCATGTTGTATATTCGGATGGTGTCCATTTCGACACTAGAATGACATTTTAATATTCTAGTATGATAATATGTATTAAGGAATGTGAATATGAAACCAGAATTTTTGTATAGAAGATACACGTTCATCGTATGAAAATGACGCATGCACATTAAAATGAAATAGGTTCTTAATATTATTAAAAATCACTAAATTGAAATGGGGCAATCGCTTTTCGCGAGTGTATTCGAGGACTGTGTATCGTTGTTCAGCACAATAAGCGTTAAATATTGCTTTTTAACATAATAACAAAAGAGAATACAAAAAACAAGGAAATTACGATCGAAAGCATCATGAATTTATACTATTTCACAAGTTAGAAAGCAGCTGTAAAACGTCCGATTCCTTTCAAGACATTTTAAGGGATTACAAAGTTTATGAACTTATAATTCATAATGGAAATATTAATATATAAAGATTATTGTAAATGGAGCACGCTTAACATTGTGAAATATGAAAACATGAATTGAAGTTTAAAATTATTCACGGTATTTTGCGATGCATTGAATGCAGTTTGATTTAACTCAGTTTTCTCGATTTTATGGATCGAAAAAGAGAATGCTGATCCATTCTTGAAGCCGTGCTCGTCAAAAGGAGGGAACGGTACCAATAATTATTCACTTCGACGCTGTCTTCGCCGTAAATCTCAATGTATGTGCGCGGAAGATTATCCGAAAATTAAAATTAATGGCGCATATTTACATCGCCATTCCCCGGTGAAAAAGTTTCACGGCAACGCGAGCGAAAGAAGCTTTCAAAGGTTTATCAATTTTTTCTGTTTTGTTGTGTCCGGGAACCAATTTATAACCGTTTTTTACGGGCGTGGGTGTTTGCGCGGAATATCACAACACCATTCCGGATTATCATAAATTTGTAGCGACTGAATAAATTAAAAGTTGACACGTACTTCGATCATGAAGTGGCCGAAGCGAAGCACTCGGGAAACTTCCGTATAATTTTAAGAAGATCGAAGACTTGTTTATTGAATTGTTCTGTAAAGTCAGGATTAGCGGAGGATTTGTGTTATAAGCTGATTTAAAGGATAATTAAAATGGTAATGATATGCGGTAATAAGGAGAAGTTAATGAAAATTCTATTGTTATTCCCATTGTTAGATCCATGCATCGCAAATGCGTAATAATCCGCAATTTTCTTATTGCAGATGATCATACCAGCTTTTTGATCGGTCATTTATTAGTGTAGAAGAGCTGAAACATCCTTCGGATTATGCAAATGAATTCTCTGAAACTACTTTAGTGGTTTAATCATTATTAATATCTTTCATCTTGTCACTGTGTTTTAAGGAAACATTTTAACAAGCGGAATGCGTAGGAAAAAACAGGAGTGTTTTTCAGATTTCGTTTGAAGATGATAGCACATTTGTTTTTTAAAGATTAAAACAATTGGCTAGTAAACAATTTGTATGGACAATTAGATGAACTTATTCTTAACTTTATTATTCAATAACTTTACTTTCTTTGAATGTAGAAAATTAAAGAATAAAAACGTTGAGCACTTAGACAGACCTAAGAATTCTAAAATCGTACAAATTAATTATTAGCCATTGTTTATTAAAAAATATAATCGAGTTCATAGCAGAGCAAAAATCACGAAGGTTGAGATTATTTGTCATTCTGCAGAACTGAGAAATCCGACGAGAGTAATTCGACAACTTTATTAAAGCTTAACAAAAGTTCCGTTTGGAGACAATCTGACAGTTGAATACATAAATTTGACTATTCACTATTTTATTATTAAATTGTCTACAAAATATAATACGGAACAACGTAGTTGAGAGCAAAAATGACGAAGATCGAGATTAGTTATGATCGTGCAAGCCTGCGAATTTCTACGAGAATTATTCGATAACTTTAATCAAGTTGAACGTGGTTTTCGTTTCGCTTGGAGAAAATCTGATAGAGCAGAAATCGGGAAGTCAATCAATTTCAATTTGACGTCGGTTTCTCCGAGGGACCTTATGAAACTCTCTGCATTCGCAGAAACGCCCTCAATTTGTTTAATAGAATAAAGTTCTACAAGTTTTCGCGTCTCGAGACCGGACGTGATGTTTGATTTTTCTTTTTTTTTTTCACTCGCAGGAATGCGATCGCAGAAATTGCTTCCTCTCGTTTGCAACGACGACTGCTCGACAGTTTTAAATGATAACCTTCCAGTAATGGCGAGCAGAAACATTCACGGTGAAGAGAATCTCGGTTACAGTTGCCTCCACGTTCTATCCCTTCCTTCCTTCGTCGATGCGTGTCTCGAGTTCTCTCCTTCCTGCGAGTTACGTTGAAACCACGATAATGACGGCTAATTGACACTGACGGAGGCTACTTGCAAACCAACCGGGGATCGCATGAAATCACTGACGCGAGCCAACCGTCATTCCCGTCGAAACTTCTTCCCGATTCCACGATTTCGAATAATTTCTCGGCTGAACCCTCCGTCCTTCCACCTGCACAATTATTCAGCGTTTCTTTTCACGCTGCAATTCCTCAGTTTCTAGTTTTAAAAAATAAGAAGTAGTTTCTCTACTTCATCAAAGGCTCAACTATATTCCTGTATTTTTTCTTAGCCTTTCATGCATTCCGTTAAAAATTATTTTTACAGTTGCTTACATAGGAACGATTTTGTGGAACGTTAAATCTCATACGAATGTTTTTCAATCATTTGTCGCTTTTTTAACTGTTAAAGTTTTACTGTAAAATTATTTTTCTCTGTACAATGAAAAGATGAACAATATTCTTGTACTTTTTTAAAAGTGATTCTCCCATTCGTTTTGTTATAAAACGATGAAGGATTCGAAATTCTTTAGAACGTAAAATCTTACTCTAACAACTACCAATAAATATTTTGTTGGTTCTTCAACTATTGAATTTTTAAAGCAAAAGTAATTTGTTATATTTCATTCAAGGTTGACGAATATTACAATGTCCTTCTGGCAACTTTTCGACAAATTTTCTATACTTTAACGATCCTGGTTCTTCAAAACAGAAAATCCTTTTTGAATTCTTTAACTACTTAATCATTAAATTTCGTGTGTATATGAACGTTCCCCTGTTTGATCGAAAGTTGACGAACACTCCGATTTTAATCCTTTCAGTGCCCTTTTCGTTTTGGGACACCACTGCACATATACCAGAACCTACATAGAGCGAACCTTATTTCCTAACAAGTTAAACCCCGCAAACAATTATTTTAATTCTTTTGCAATGAAATTAGACCATTTATAACATTTTATAAATTTATTTTAAGATGTAATTCGCTCGCAAATGTGAATAATAAGGCGTCATCGCATGCGCAACGATATATCGTCCTTGGTATTTTTCGCAGGTGTTGCGAACGACGATATAAGGGTGAAAATCACCCTTTCGCTAGTCGTGTTTAGAAAAATTCTAAAACCGTGGACGCGCGAGCAATATCGACGAATTTCGAAATTTCAGAGGCTGCCAAATTTGTCGCGTGTCTCCTCCTATTGTCAGCGTATAACGCAGTTAAAACATAAAAGTAGCCGCGCGGCAGCGGAGGAAAGTATGCGCGGGTTCTCGCCTCGTATAATTTCTCGCTTAAGAGATTCATGAACGCGTTCCCCGTTTAACGAAGAATTCGTTAATTGCGCCGGCCGTTTCGCAATTTCCCGAGCGTGTCTAAGTAGGAACATGCTTGCGGAAAAATGCACGATGGGGTCTGGCTTAATCATTTATTAGTGTCATGGTTCGAACAAGATTTCGCGCGTTGCAATTCATACTCGGAATTTTCTCGGCGATTAAGGGCTGAAATTTCACGCGTGCTTTAATCCGACGTTATAGAATGACGAATTTACCCGTTCGAAAGCACGGTCGCCGATGTTTTTTCGAAAAAACTGCGAGCGAGTTTTGCACGCGCGTCTATCGGTCGCGCGCAATCTTCCGTGGAATGGTTTCGCATGCGAAAATGAAATGAGAAAAGTGAACGATACTGTTTTATACGGGGTTTTTGTCCTGGGGAAATTGATTCCGAAGAGTCGTCGGATACAGCTCTAACCGACAAGAATGGATCTCGGCTGCCGCGAGATCGCGAAACTCTATTCACAAATTTTTTGTTCTGTTTTTAAGTGTTCGGGTTAATGCAGAAGACTTCGGACAAATTAGATTCGACATTTCGAAGCTAGGATTGTGCTGTCTATGGAAACGGAACGACGCGGAATTTATTTCCCCTTTACTCGAGTAACTTTATTCATTAAAAGGCAATTTCCCTTACTGCTCAGTAGTAAATTGTTCATTTCTATAATTCAAGCTTCGTTTCTCGCGTTTACTGGTCTCACCGTGACGTCCAAACGATTCTCGTACAAATGTTATTCGAATAAGTCAAGTTGCAGTGTTCTTTACCTTACGACGTGATGTAAATTAAAGTAATTAGACATTTTTGCAATAGAACGTGTGAAAACGTTTAACAACTCGGGATACACAGCTGAGGTATTGAACAAATTTTAATGGGTGTATTTAATCAAATTCCGGTAGGGTTCTTTTAATAATTGGACCGTTTATTTTGAAAGTCCATTTTCTTCTGTTTCGAGAAAATTAAATGTTATCAGATCTGACAATTAAAAAATATAGGTTAATTATATGAAGTCTAGGAATGTTTGTACTAATTTATCAATATGTAATTTGATTATATAAATTTCTTTTAGGCGAATTTAACTAAAATAATATATATTTCCAGGCTGCAAATGGACTTACACCACTTCCATAATCAATTGTTACGTAATTTCTTTTACCGGCTAATTTTAAATTAAACAAAGCATAGGCATTTTTTAAGATATTAAATACTAACTAGTTATAAACAAAAAGTTTACACTAAATTAAGCATAAATTACGTCATATCTCATTTTTTTTTAAAAAAAGGACTTACATCACTGTCAAAATAAACAGTCCAATTTACGAAAGGTTTCGTTTGAACGAATTTTAATGATAAACATGGTCTAGAATGTACAAGTTTTTAATCTGGCATTTAAATGGAAAAATCCCTCGTCCGCGGAGATTGAATAAATCGACGCGATATTTTCTGTTTGAATGCAAAACCAGAAATGATTGCAAAACCGTAACAGCGCGTGACTACTCGTGACCGATCGTTAGTCCATCCTTCAGAATTAGATGAACAAACCAGGGACATATCTAAGTCGACGTGAGTTTTTCTAATTTTCATTGTTTTTCAATCACCTGTTAATTTCCCTCGCACAGGTGTCGAAGTTTCCGCGCTGAAATAGGGTTACATCACGCGTAGCAGACGTAACCATGTTGAACCAATCTGTCGAGTTGAATCTTCGATTTTTTACCAAATATCCATTTTTATAGTTTCACAGTCGCAATCTTGATTGAAATCTTTTTTTTCCGCTGTTTCGGATCACCGCAATATCTTCGCCAAACATTGGAACGTGGTATATCATTTTTTCAATTTTTTTTCCATCAATGTTTTACGCTTAAACAATTATCTGCGGTCACTAGAAAGCTATGAAAATCCTGTTTTTCCAGAGATCCGATTTCCCATTAATATTAAAGCAGTACGTTAATGTTTCCACAAGCAGTCTTTACGCAAACCCAATAAATTATGCTAATTTTTAAATCAAATTTCAACATCGCGTTCGTAAATATTCGCACTGACAAAGTGTGGAATTTTTTAAAAATCGATTACGCCGCGTTTACTTCGTAGTGTTCGTTAATGTTGTTAAATAATTATATTTGAGAAGATTTAACTGTACTGGTACCTTAAATTATTTTATTCAATAGTTAACATGTTAGAAAATTATTAGTTTTGTTGGCAATTTTTAAGCTTGCTCCTTGCAAGTAAAAACTCTATTGCCATTATTTCACATTAATATTAAAATATTGTTACGTATACGTTTTTACGAGCGATCCTTATACAAACCCAGTAAATTTGACAATTTTACGAGTTTCTAAATCAAACTTTAGCACAGATTCATCTTCATCGAGAATATGAAGTAATTGTACTTTATATCATTTACCTGAATGGTGCAAAATAATTTTATTTGAGCTTTATTTACAATTTTACCTTAAGAGAATTAACACTACAACTACCAAACCAGTTATTTTGACTGGTCCCGAGTTTTTTCTTTCCCAATTATTGAAGTTATAAAAATTTTCGGATGTACTTCTTTAATCACGTACACGTGACAATAAGAATTGTATAAAGTTGTAATAGATGCAGTCTCGTTATTATTACAAAGCATCGTATATCGTTGGATTTATTATTCGGTAAGTTCTAATGTTAATGCAATTTCTTGGCAATTTTTAGGATGTTTATTTAATAAGTTAACATATCAGAAAATGATCAGTTTATGGAAAATTTTCGGGCTTTCTCGTGACGAGTAGAAAGTCAATCGGCCGGTTTCCGGTTGTAAGCGTTAATTAACGACGAATGGAGTAGGTACCTTTTACACGGTGATATTTCGCAAGCGGCTGGTCGTTCCTTTTTCCGTTCCATTCGGCCGGCACTCGTGGCAAACAAATCGCTCGCATATTTTTTCGTCATATTATCGCGGGGAAAAATATAGGTTATTACCAAGAGAAACGCATTCGCTGCGCCGCGTTGCTCGGAGAGGAGAAGCGTGCTACGGTTTATACACATACCCAACGTTTGGATTTGGCCGAGTGAAAAACAGTTCTCGTCGGGGCAATTTTCGTAGCTGCGATAATGAGAGCTAATAATTGGTAGTAGTCGTTAGCGGAAGTCTGCGACAGAATGATCGCGAGGAAGAATAATTCTCCTGTCGTGATTATTGGTGGGCCGCAGCTATACGGTGTAACAATTTCGCTCGTTAAATCGTTCGTTTCATTGCGTGAACGTCGAACGGAGATTAACGACGACGATAAACGGAACCGTGCCACGATTTCCACGTTACTTTTCGTTATTCTTTTTCGCCATCCCGCGAAAATCTCCGCGATTCTACCAACGGGACTGGCTAACGCTACTTTTAACGTCGTTATATCCGCGCGACGGGAACGAGTGGACAACGATCCGCAACGATCGGATAAACATTAATCAAATTATTAATCAACGGCCGTTCGTTTAACGTAATCGTCAAACATTCCGTAGACACGTAATAATTTTGATACTCGCAATTGACTCAGCAGTCGACAGGTTAAACGAAACTGGTAGAGATTTGAAATTTTGCAAAACAGTGTTTCCGACAGAGATCATTGTTCAGCAGTCGCGAGGAGGTTAAAAATGGCGTCGACTTGCTAGACCTTTAACCTCTTAGGCACGGTTGAATTTTGCGCGGAGCAGTTTCTCTGTACGGCAGAGCACATTGGAATGTAGTTTTTTGTAATAATATAATTTACTGTAATAATTAATAATAGAATTGAGTGTGTGCTCAAGCCATTATAATGGCGCATCGTATTACAAGATGGCATCCCCGGAAGCCACTATGGTGGCGCATCGTGCTTAAGAGGTTAAACAGATTGCTCGAAAGCGACTCGTCCGCGAATTTATTCTACAAACCGATAAAGTTCGAGCATTGTAACTGTATAATTATTTCATTACACGAACACTTATGTTTCTCTGTTCGATATTGAAAACCACGGTTCTACTGTAATTACAAAACGATTGACCGTTTTAGTGCAGTCCGAATGACTCGAGCGACGAACACCGTGCTGAACGTATTGTAAATTGTATTGGTATCTGTAAATGAGAATAAACAATCGATTGGAATATTCGAATAAGATACTAACGTATTCTAACACAGTAATTTATCAAAACAACAAGAGATTACAGTTTGATTACAAATCTATAAATTAGAATAGAACAACCATATTGTGCGAGCGCGGCTGACGACAATATTTTTTCTCCCGGAGAATAGCGTTTCCATTGTAATTCGAATTACCACGGGATCGTAATAAAACGTCTATACAACGGGTGTCCATGTAACCGGACTCTACGGTAGAAATTCAAATTTCGTCGAATCGAGCCGATACGGCCACCGCATAAATTGCGGTGCCGCAGTGTTTGTTACGTTCATTTCGCGGACACCCGGGCAGATTTATCGTACGATCTCTTCGCGGCCGCACTTATGAATAACGCGGTACAAATTGCGTTTCCGCGTACCACACGCGGCCGCCGCAACCGGAGAATATTCCTCGCGGGATCCGTAAGTTATCACGGGGCTTGCTTCCCCGTCGAAGATTACTTTATCGAGAACTCTTGAATTAACGCCTCGAGATTCGCCGCGGAAACTCCTTTACGATAAATAATAACTTCTTTAATAAAGTTGCGATTTACGAGCGCCGCTGCGCATCTGACGAGGGAACAAATGCCGCGAGAGGGAGAGAGAGGGAGGGAGGGGAAATGGCGGACGCGGTAACAACGACAAAATGCTGCTCTGTTGAATTTTCGGAAATCGTAAAGTACCGGCCAGCGAAACGGACGAGGAGAAAGAAGCGCTTCGGTGTTCCCCGGGTGCGGGAATTTCGTAAAAATTTCTCTCGGTGCAGCACGCGAACCTCCAGGTGGAAATAGAATGCCGGGTATCGTAGAATTCGCGAACGGAACGACACGGTAACGTGGAAAGTCGCGTAAACGTAAAAATAAATTCGCCCCGCTTGAATTAAGGAAGACGTTCGGGCGGACACTCGAACGTCCCGGCAATGGCTCGCAATGGCCGCAAACAGAAGTAAAACGAAGTTTCCACCTCTGTTGAAACTTTATCATTGCCGGGATCTTCCGATACACTCCTCTTCACGGTAATTAGAATTCGAGAGCTCGTTTACACTCTTTACGGCAACAATTACGCGCTCGTGTGAAAGTGTTATGGCTGGCCGAGCACTCTTCTCACTGAAACCCGAATAAAACAACTGGTGGAAAGTCGTGCGACAAGTTTCAAGAGCTCTTCCCGAAGAGGAGACTTCATTCTTCTTTAATTCTTTAATTCTTGAACGGAATCTTTTTTGTCTGCGTAGTTTGTCGAACGTGAATGATTTTTGAAAATGTCTGCTTTTATCGTTTTATTATTTTACTTCATTCTTCCAGCCTGCCATGATTTTAATTCTTGATCAACGTCTTTACAGCCTGCGTAATTTGTAGAACATCAAAGATTTTCGAAAAAGTCTGCTTTTGTGCTTTTACTATTTCACGTCGATGTAAGAACATCGCACGACGAATTTTAACAGCTCATTGCAAAGAGAGTAC
>CM052093.1:19620194-19631641 GCA_028453745.1 Agapostemon virescens | reverse complement strand
ATGTTTTAAACTGGAACGACGTGGCAGCCATTTTCTCGAAACCTTTCCTAAAATTCGTTTAAGATCTTGCATACCTTTGAACGCTTAAAAGCGAAAATCTAGAATTTTGTAAATAAACAAAATTAGGTCCTTTTAAACAATGAACACGCACCTTTTGTTACGCAATGTTTATGTAGTATTTGTTTAAAAAAATGAGTCGAATATCTTAAATTACACAAACGTGGTAGCCATTTTCCCGAAGCTATTTCCGGAATTCGTTTAAGAGGTTACATACCTTTGAACGCTTGGAAAATAATGGAGATTCAACAATTTTTTAAATATGTACGATCATTTTTCTATGAAAATCAACAGGTACGTCTTATAATGCGATGTTTAAATAATATTTGCTGAATATCTTAAAGTGGACATGGTAGCCATTTTTCCACAACCACTTCTACAAAATATCGTTTGTGGGACTGAATATATTTTCGTAGGTTTGATACGACACATATTTTATAAATCTTACAATAAACAATACAATCGATTTTTTATTTATTTCACTAAAGGGCCGTGTTAAATCTTCATTAAGGTTTATATCAAAGACCGCAATGTTCAATGCGTTTTAACAATTTCAATATAATCTTTGACTATATTTCTACATTAATGAACTACAAGTACATCAATAGACAAAATCTTCGTCCTTACTTAACAATTTATCTATTTGTTTGACGGAGCACATGGGACTATAAAAATTTGACACAATAAAGTATACTCTATAAAAAACGAAATAATGCATTTGTTCGCTTAAAAAAGTGCAGCTTTGATCGCGTTTCTGTTATGACACAGATTTCTAAGTAATATCGAAGAAGTAAAATAACAGGCTCTCGATTGTTGATAACATTGTTTTACCGTCGTTTTAAAGTGCGCTCAATAAACGGACAAGTAGCATGGCGTCAGTATACACACATTAGGTCCTTGGGAAACGAGATTAACGGTTGTAAGCCGTGACAATATTTTTCGAAATATCGATAATGCGACTCCGTATAACACGATTGATAGATCAAATAGTTATTACGAACAATACCAACGTAATGCGAGGGATTATGGTGGAAAGTTCAACAAACAATAAGTAACAGGAGCAATCTATCAGGCGAAATCTCTGATTTTTCCACCGAGTTCATCTAATTGCAATATTTATCGCACACGTGTAAAAGATTAGCAACGTTATTAATCGACGATTGTATTCCAATGTGCAGAAAGCAGATACGTAAAATTATGCAGCCGCGAACACTCGAGATTTCACTTTTAATTGCGCGAAATTAAAAGAAGGAAATGGAAAGCTTTTAATAGGTGAATTACCGTTTTATCGACAGCCAGGGAGAGAGAGAGAGAGTTCAACGATTAACCCTGAGAACGCGTAACCGGAGTCGATTTTTACCCGACGTATCAAAACCGTTATTTAATTGCGCAGATTCTGGCGATTAACCGAAATGAATAATCGTTACATTAGGATTAACGGAAAGAGTAATGTGTCCGCGAGAAATGCACCTGCAAAAATATAATGTAAAAATTGATAAATATACAAGCGAATCGATTTTCGCGATTGTAAAAATGACACATCAAGGGTTCAAAAATATTGTCGGCCCCTGGGTGACTATTGCCAAAGTGTTAAAGTGGCTATTAACACTTTAACTGGCCAACCAACAACCTCAAAAATTTCACAAAGTCGAAGTAATTTATTTAACGAAGCAACAATTGAAAACCTTGAAACGTATGACGTTCCATAGGTATAGTTATCCTTCAACCTTCTTGTATTCTCCAGATATCAACTAAATTGAGTGCAACGAGTATATTATTGTACACATTTATTTTTAAACATAGAGAAATAATTCTGTCACCCATGTATGGATGACACGGCAGTCAAAGTGTTAAAGCGTTAATGTCAATGTAACCGTATGCGAAAGAAAGGGGTTGACAGTGATAAACGAATATTTAACACGTTTTATTTACCTTTAAACGGTAATAATGCAACTGTGCATAAGCAAAAGGTTTGTGTTTCAATCGAATGTATTAAAATAGTGCGAATATTTCTTAATATTATATGAATTATCTAAAACATATTAATTTGTAAATTTGATACCGTCAGTCCCCAGGGACTGACATAGAGTTCAACGTGTTAAAATACACCTTTCAGCAATCTTTGCATGGGGAATAGACGAAACAAGCTTCTACATCGTTTCGAATATTTTTATTCAACATAATCTTACTCGTTTTTAATTACCATTCGATGTCGACTGTTGGATGCCTCGATGCCACGCAGAAAATCAATCGTTGTAATTTATGTCTTCGGTAGACGTCTTGCAAATCGCGAAGATTAAACCAAATTACATCTCTAATTTGCTCACGAGAGAAGACATCCGATACGGCTTTTTTGCGCAATGCTTTTTTCTTCTATCGCAACTCGAATTCGTTTCAGGGAATTACAATTAATTTTCCGATCATTCGGAAATTTCTCGATTCTATTTCGCAACTCAGAGGCTGTCAGAGGTAGAACCGAAGTTTCAAGACAAAAGTTAGTTCTTTTAATTAGATCTATCAAATTGTTCCCTCGTTAGAACTAGTTACCGAAGTAACTTCAGCCGGTTCTAAAACGCCTCTACTATTTGATCGACACCCGAAGAGCGTGAAATTGAAATAGAAATCGTGCTGCATTGAAAAGACGAAAATCACGGAAGAAATACAAACGGCATTGGTGCAATTGAAATAATACTCTGAAATGTAACGTTATATATTCGAATTATTTATGCAAATAATTCAGAGCTCGACGATCGTTCGTGTTTCTCTTATGGAAGCTTTCCTACTAAATATTCGAACCGAGTTGAAACTTTATTATACAGATTCCAAAATACTTGTTTCGCGAGAATGGAAGAATTTGAATATGAAAGAATTTCCCGTGGGTAACATTTCTTTTCGTAAAAACTCCCTGGGATCAGATATTTTTCATAACGATACGTACCAGTTCGAACGGAATTTGTTCAAAAATGTTTATTTCGATCCCTGATTGTCTAGAACATCTAAAAAAGTGTCTCGAGAGCCAAAGAAACACGAAAAATTGATACAGTGTTGGTTCATCATCATAGAAGCAAAAGACATGGAGGAAACAAGAATGGACACATTGAAAATGTACAATTAGGCTAGCCTGGTGTTTTTCGTCTTCGTATTTGGTCGTTTCTGTCGAAGAATAGAACTGGCTCTGGGACAATCATAAAAATCACGCTGGAATCAAACATTTTCTTACATGAAGAACTTAAATTGGAAGACGACTTGTTCATAGACGAAACATAACCATTCATTTCAATTTGATCAGTTTAGAACGCTTATCAAAAATGTTTCGGGATCAAAAAAGCTACGAAAAATTGATACAGTGTTGGTTCATCATCGTAGAAGCAAAAGACATGGAGGAAACAAGAATGGAGACATTGAAAATTTACAACTAGTATACTCTAGTGTTTTTCGACGTTGTATTTGATGAGGAATCGAACGGGCCTCTGGGACGATGATAAAAATTTCGCTGGAACCAAACATTTTCCTATATGAAGATTTCAATTCGAAGACGACTTATTCATAAACGAAATGTAACCATTCATTCCAATCTGATTAGTCTAAAACACTTATCAAAAATGTTTCGAGAGCCAAAAAGGCACAAAAAATTGATACAGTGTTGGTTCATCATCGTAGAAGCAAGAGACACGAAGGAAACAAGAATAGCAACAATGAAAATTTACAACTAGTCCAGCTTGACGTTCCTCGACTAACCAATGCTAGACATCCCACCGGAAACAACTACCTGCAGAACAAAATTCTCAGTTCAGCTCGGTTTCCTAAGAACAGACACAGCATCGACGTCTGCACGAGCGTCTATCGTGGCAAACGAACGCGTTGACCTACAGCCCGAGACGATCAGGGGCACGCCAGGTCGGTGGGTTAGGCCCGATTAGACTGTCAATGGAGTGTCCAGCTGTGCCCATCCTGTGCAACGCGGTAACAATTATTACCGCGGCCGTAACAGTCCCTCCAGCAGTTTTTACCAGCCCCACCATTCGCATAAACACAGCAGAGCGGTGCACGGTTTGCAGCGTTTAGTCTCTGGTTAACTGTGCTCGTTTGACAGCGTTTCGTTTCCTGCGTTCGCGTCTGTCGACGTCCACATCTCGTCGGACGGCACATCCATCGTAACCGAGAGAGTTCGTCCTCCGTCGCGTTATCTCCGTCCGAAGAATCTCTCGATGAGGGTGTCTAGAGTCGCCGTTCGAGGTATCGATGACCTGGTGAGCCTGCATCGAGTCCCCTCCGAACGGCGAGTCTGTGCCCGCTAGAGATGACGATCGAACCCTAAACCCTAAAAACTCGAACGCGTCTCGATTTCGGTGATCGAGAGAACCGATCGACGGAACGATCGACGGAACGATCGATCATCCCCGCGACGTCGCCGCGAGAAGTGTCGGTTCGGCCGTGTTTCGCGACGAAGACGTCTTTGTACTAACAAAGGGAAGTGAGTTAGAACCGGCCGGAGTCGGCCTTGAATCCCGGCCCGTTAACTAGGTGAACAAAGCTCGGTTGTCTGCGTCGGTGGAAGAGGATCGTCGCGGTAAAAGCGGGTCAAGGTGTCAAAGACGTCAGCCACGGGCAAAACCGTCAAAGATATCGGCATAAGGTGTTAGCGAGCATCGGTTTCTCGCTCTCCCGAAGGAAAACAAAGTGTCACGCGACACCGTTAACGATCGCCGGCCGGCTATCAGCCTCGTGATCGTTAATCGGCGATCGGGGATCATCGTGTTTGGACTTTCTCAGAGTCATCGTCACACGACCGCCGCTGTCAACGATCGGCAGGGAGCCATCCCCGGGCAATTGTCGACACACGGCCCCGGCGGCCACCATTGCCAGTCAATCGACAGTTACTACCACGATCAGTTCGCGTTCTCCAGTCGACGACGTCTTCCTTCACGATTCTGTGCCTCTCCGGTTATCGGCGAACGAACTTCGAAGAGAGAAACCCAGAGCTCGACACTCGGGTGGTCCACCGTTCGAGTAGTGTGTTCGATGAACCTTCGCCAGGTTCGATAGACTGCATGGAGCGTTCCTCTGACGATCAAAGTCAATTCTTCCGGTCCCTGAGATCACCGAATTTCGAGTGTGCACGCGAATCGTAGATTCCGAGGACTGTGATTAACGATCGGGCTCTGGTTGCGCCGCGATGCAATAGCGAGCCAGGCAGATTGGGATCGATCATTGTTGCACTTCCGGCGGCTGTGCTCTCGCGGTTCACGGTGTTCAACCCGATATGGAAATCGATATGAGCGGCCGAACAAACAAATCGACGGAGGAATTAGCGAAAAGACGTGTCTCCATTAGCGACCAGATCATCGGCGTGGATAATCCGACGTTTGATCATCATCGGCGCATCAGCGCCAGCTCCGAGCATAACTCTGATCAGGGCAGAGGGAAATCGATATTGGCGCACGGCGGCAGCAATTATAGCAGCAACGAAAATATACCGCAGCACAAGTTCGATCTTGAGCACGGCAGGATCAATGGGAACAGGAAGAAATCCGCGTACAGTCTGACCAGCTCTATCAGGGATAAGATCGAATACTCGGAGGAACTCGAACGGTACGACGCGGAAAAGCGAATACAAGTATCGAATTGGTATAATGAATTTTTCTTTGTTTATGATATTCGATGATAGTATGGCTTTTAAATTGTCGATGCAATCGCGCGACGAATCATTCGATTTTTCATTTTCGCGTTTTATGGATTTTTTATCGAATCGAACGCTTGATTATATTATTGTTTAAAATTAATGGGCTTGAAATGGGTATTTGGAGAACGGAAATATAAATTTTATGTTGCTTTCGGGTCACACTTTTGAATACCATTTAAACTTTTTCGTTTAAGAATTATTTTCGAATTAAGAAATTTTTGCAAGTTTTGCAAGCAATATATTTAAAAGGAACGTAGAATATTTTTGTTTCTCTTTTTTACTGATAAAATAACTGAACTGGAATTTTCTAATTTTCGTATTTTTTAACGGTAAATGAGATTTTTTATTCACAACTGTACAATTTTTATAAAAGCTATAATTTTGGAAAATTTAATGTATTTTCTATAGAATCTAATTTTGTAGAAAATTGTACGGTTGTTTGTTGAGATTTGTATAATAACAGCCATATTGTAAAGTTTTTTTTTAACTTCGTTGTTTGTAAGCCGAAAGTTTAACATAAAATTTAATATTTTAAAGAATTTAAAACACTCAACGAGGGGAAAATCATTTTACGAAAATTGCAAACGATAAAGTTGTGGCTATTAGAGGTTTCGTTAGGCTTCGAAGATAAAAATCTTGATAAAGCTTCGTTAAATATTTCACGATAGCCAGTTTAAGGAGGCTGAAAATATTTATTTCTGATTTGCAGAAAGAATCAACGTACCCCTCGTTCTTATTAATATTTTGTATTTCGCTAATACACGAACGATACCGTATTTAATTTTTCATACAAGCCAAATATAATAATTAGTTAAACATATTCATGACTTTCATCGAGCATTTCCACACAGGAATACATAATAATACTATATGAATATAACATGAAATTACCTAATATTATCGCGCAACAATTACAGAGAAGCAATGCGTTCGCCGAATATAAACATATAATATTTATCTGGTCTCTATGATTATTGCGATCATGTTACGAATATTCGTTACAATTCCTCGGTGTGTGTTATTATTTATCCATATCCGTCGCACAATGGTTTATTCAACGATCCTGTTTCACTTTCACCGTTATTTTTAACTTCTGAATCGGCAAAATATCATTTTACAGTATTACGTAACGCGCCAATACAGAAACTATAGATTTCATATATTTCTCAAAAAGATGATGTTCAATCGAATTCATCCTCGTCCCGGTTTTACAGGGATACAAACCACAATTTTCATACACATCGAATAAAAATAAATATCGCAAAACACGACACAAAAATATTCAAAATAAAATTTAAGCATAGATCTACATCCTGTTCAATCGATTAAAAATAACAAAAACCACCGATTAAGAATTAAAAAAACGTCTTCGCGATACAGATTCTTCCAGATCAGACTTCAAATATTACGATTCAATGACTTCTCTCGTAGATGCATACTAACTCTCGAGACGGTTGTCATATGACATCTCGTAATCGGGAATTATAATTCGAGATAAATGAACGGCGATAAGTATTAACATGAGATCAGATCGCCGATTGCGATCGCGAGATTGGATTTCGTTTTTTCCGTTTTCCGTTCAGACGACGTGCGGTGTACCGAGTGCCAGAAAAATTGCGATCATTTATCATGTTAAGCGTCTTGTCCGACCTTTTTTTCGCCAATTATCTGTTCAAAGCAGCGCGGTCGATCATAAATAACATTTTCCGCACAGATCCGCGTCCTCCAGCAATTAACGAACAAGAATGAGACGACGATCGATCGTCGGTGTTCGGGAATGTGTAATAGATCAATTTGAGGTGTTCTCGAACGAAAAGGAAGCCGTTCGCTAATCAATCTAACTGTGAAATCGTTCATCGAATCGTTTACACGCACCTGCACGATCGGCACGGGTGTTTACGTAGCCGCGTAAACGCGTGTAAATTGCGGGGCTATCCTTGCGCATCGGATTAAAGAAGATTAGACAAAACTATTCGTGGTAGGCGATTCTAATAAAATTGATCGTAACGGATCTAGGAAGCGTCGTCGGGATTGTTATGTAACAGTCGCAGTTACAAAGCCTGTCATTTCCAATCGCCTTGATAAGATCATAAAGTCTAATGAGATTAAATCAACCGCGGTGCTAAGTTTCCTATGGATCTCATCGCGTCCGCGTTTCAGAAAGTCCGCGAGAAGCAGATTCGCGAAGGCATACTCTCTGCTCGTTGGGAAACCGATTAGAACTCTCGAGAATCGCGCAAGGAGCAAAGAGACAAGGGAACTCGAAAGATACGGAGTCGAATGAAGATCGTGGGAATACCCAAGGCCATCATTACTATGTATATTGTTATTATCTAGCGATATGTCGGAACTATGCTCTTCATTTTGTTTACATTCGATAGTTGTGACCGCGTGCAATCACGCTGGAGGTATGTGGAGCTGTGGTAGTGGTAGTGATCGTTTAGGCAGATTCGAATCGTGCATTTCACTCGAATGGCATTAGTATTCTTCGAACGTCGTTTCACTTCCGGCAAACATCGAGGAATAAGTTTCATAGATGGATACACTGTGGCCTAGAATCGTTGGAAAATATTGTCGAAAGGGAAAGTTACTGTTTTATGGGGTGATAGAAGTGAATCGTATCTTTTAGTTTTCGACGACTGCTGATTTTTTGTTGAATTCGCAGTTTATGTATTGCAGCGTTGACGGATTTGATTAAATCGATGTATTGCGTAGTTGAAGATTTATTTAGTGAACTGCTTCGTAAAATCGTGACGATAGATTGTCGAGAAAGATTAATCTTTGTTTGTTTCGTTTGAAGATTTGTGAGAATGATGCAGAAGGTAATAAAGTTAATGTTCCTGAGTATGCAAATGCTTTGTGGTGTTCGAGGAAAGTCACTTTACTAATGTTAGAAAGTTGAGTCTAACTGTCTAAATGGAACAAATTGGGGAAAATAATTTAATCATTGCTGCACCTTAAAAAAAATCGTAGTTAACTTAACGAATGCATGTTTTAAAAATTATGAGGTACATAAACGACTTAATGAATTTGGACAAAATTAATTTTACAAACAGCAAGAAGTTGACGCTGATTCAATTGGATAAATAAAAACTCACAACTATAGTTTATCTCAAAATTATTGAGAAAAACAATGTAATAGTTGCTCTACGTTTAAAAAATCGTGGCTACCTTAAGTAACGTATACTTTTTAAATTATGATGCGGATAAACGACTTCGAGGATTTCGACTAAACGTATTTTAGCAGGAAAACGACTTCGACTTCGAAATCTCGCTTGTTAATTCGCGCGAGCAAAATAAAGGAACAAGGTTCCCCCGTGATTCCTTGTTTTGTTTAAAGTATCGTTTTATCGGTTGGAAACTTCGTTTCATTTAAATTCTTGTTTTACCGTTTCGAAACTACGTTTAATCTAAACCATTGTTTTGTTTGCTCGCGCGTTCGTTTAAAAGTTGAATCGTCACTACTTTAAGAAACAAATTTTTCAAATTGCCGAACGAACGACTCGAAGGGAGTTCAAATAATTTAACATGGACGGTAGGAGACTATTCTGACTAACTGCGCCGACAGTTAAAGCGACGATCATGGGACTGTTGCAATCGAAAAAAATTTGGTACTGAAACTTCTTGAATCCACTGCGTATATATTGACTTTGCTTCCTGTTTTTCGTCTTGATCCTCGTAACCGCAACTTACATAGAACTTTTAAATCAGCACACAGCGCTTCGCACAGTCTATTTGTGTTTCGTATTTCCGAGTGGCTCGTACACGCCTTTGACTTCGCGTTTCCCGATCTTGTGTTACCTTGAAATATTTGAGAATGTCGCGGCTCGAAATACGATATAGAACTCAATACGCTAGTGATATTTCAGAGAACCTACCATACTCACCGCGAAACCGTAAATAATAACAAACGGTATATCACGTCACGATCTTCGCCTTTCAAATTAACGAAGAACGATTTTTAAACTATATTTTCTACGTTTTATCACGCGTCGCATAAGTTTAAAATTATCTGTATCAACTACAAAAAAGGAGCAAGACGAAGAATTACTCTTTCGCTAAATAATTGTAACAAGTTGTATACAGGGCATCTGAAAAATATTAGTTTCTTGAAGCGGGTAATTCCCGAAGCTATTTTATGAAATTTTCTCCTTTGCTAATTTGCGATTCGACGCACCGTTTCCGAGTTATTAATGAAAAAGGGGGACCAATCAAACAACATACGCATCTCGGTTCAGGCAATGGCGGCGCCACGCACAGCGACATCTGTCGCAGCTCTGATTGGCCCATGTTTTTCGATGATAACTCGAAAACTAAGCCATGTACGACGTTTTCGCAAAGGAAAAAATTCCCTTAAAAAAGCTTAAGAATCACTTTAAGGAACTTAAACATTTCTAGGAAACCCTTGTAATATTAAATTCAAGTGGTTTCCTATAATTAATATTTGATTCGCTCGTGTTATTTAGAAATGCATAATATTCACAGTCTGATCATAAATAATAACTATTCTCGGAACAACAAATTTCATTAAAATATTAAAGACATTTTTAACAGAATTTCTCATAGATTCGAAGACTGAAGCTTCCTCCCTACAACGAACCCCTAAATCACAATGTACTATTACTTCTGACTATTTTATAAAATAGAAACGAGGAAGAAATTCGGTCGTGCAAACTCCTAAAAATGGAATGCTCCGCGTTACTGTCAAACTGACAGTGCATCCTCCATATTTCAGTAAACCGTCTACGAAACAAAAAGAGAACTGAACATCGCGTTTTAGGATGTCGTTGCGAGGAGGAAACTTCAGTCTTTGAATCTAAAACTTTCTGAAAAAAACCAGTGCTTATACAAAACGTTTGAAGATGCAGCTCTTTCGAGAAAGACATTGTTTCCGTCAGTTTTCCTCGCGATGCAAAACCATCGTATCGATTATGCAAAGGCTGACAGAGAAAGCTGAACGATAGATTGTAAAAATACAGGCTTTCTCTAAAGCTTGCGCGGAACAGTTGAATGATCGCGAATTTTTCGAAAATTGATCATTTGGTATGACAATATTTTTGTAAGCCGGACGTGCGCGCGCGTGCGAGTGTGTTCGATGTTGTGTTTTTAGCACGTTTCAAGCGAAACACCATAAACTTGTTGTCCCGCATGCCGATAGTTGAAGCTGATCGACGATGAACGTTTGTTGCAGGTCGTGGTTATACTTATTTTGCGCGCGATGCCACGGTCGCGACGACACTCCGTCATGGGAACCGCCCGGTTGGAGAAGAGCCTGTCCTCAGCCATTCTGTCCAAGCTACAGAAAATTCGCCAGGATTTTATGTCTGTTCCTGTTAGGGCTATTACTATGGGGCATCGTCTATTCGATGATCGGCGACGACGCTGCGCCAGGCGGCCCACTGTTCGGTCTCGCTGCTCTTTGTATAGCCGCGCACTTTGGGGGATGGTTGGTCTCCTTGACCACCCTTCCTGCCCTAATCGGCATGCTGACCACCGGCATTATACTTCAAAACGTCGGCCTGATACACATTGAGGGCAGCTACTCCGTCGTCATTGCCAATGTCCGGTGAGTTTATGTTCCTCCACGTTCTCCTATTCTCCGAATTCAAGTTAACACTAGAACTAGCGAACCGCTCGAAATAACAAAAATAATCTCTTCAATTACCGAAGTTGTAAAAATGTGTCCACCAGAAATTTTCTGATGGAT
>CM052093.1:19562277-19605194 GCA_028453745.1 Agapostemon virescens | reverse complement strand
AAAATCAAGTTGTACGTTTCAACTGACGGCCAAATGCCACAGGAATCTCTTCGTAGCTCTGTAAAAATGTTGCTCAAAAAACAACGTGATAATTTACGTTCAACGTAGTCTTTAATATTCTCGAACGTCGATAAAGCCTAATAGGGAGACCAGAAGAACAAAAATAAAATGTGGCTATAATTCCCTAATATTAATGTGATATTGACAATAAGTTTAAACAGTAAAACAAGTAGTAGATAGCCAAATGAAAATCAGGTTATACGTTTCAACTGACGGCCGAATGCCACAGGAACCTCTTCGTGGCTCCGTAAGAGCGTCGTTCGAAAAGCAAAACGATATTCCTTATTTAGCCGAGTTCTCTAATGTTCTCGAACGTCGATGAAGCTTAACCGGGAGACTGGAAGAACGAAGGAAGAATACGAAAATGCGGGGAGGTTCAATAAACGGCCGTAGAGAGGATCGTCACGTTGGACGGGAATAATAAGCGACGACAAGAGAAAGCGGTGGTGAAAGGGGTCGCCGAGACGGGGAACGATTCCTATCGAAGCAATTAGAGAAATGGAGTCGAATGAAGGGCTCTCGATATCATTATCATTCCCGTTTCCACGTGATTTCATTAAAAGGCTATCGGGTAGATATCGGCTCGGTTCAAGGCCCTCGAACCAATAAACCGAGTGGATCCGTGCGCCGACGAGCAAGAACCGCGGAGTCCGGCCGGTGATTTTCGGTTTATCATCGATAAACACGCTTCCGCGCAGTGGATGCGATCGAGTATCGAGGATAGAGGATATCCAACTAGGCGTCAGCGTCGCTTTTTCGCACGGAGAAACGATGCTCCTTCGAATACGTGCGGTTGATCGTGCGGAGACTCGATATCGCGTTCCCGGAGTATCCGAATCGCGTTCGACCGAGCCCATTACACTCGCGCGAATGCTCCCGTGCCGCGAATTTACCGAAATTGTATACCATCAGAACTGCATCATTGCTCATTAGTCGACTTACCAAGAAGCACCGCTTAATTCGCCGTACAGGGTGAGCCATTTCAAACAGAACACCCGGGTAAGTCGCTTGCGTTTCAAGATAGGAGAAAATGCGTCCGATCGAACTTTCTTGCTATCGAGAAACTCGAAATCCGATATTCAACACATTAACTGGCCAACTTACGACCTCAAAAATTCCATAAAATGAAATTAATTTATTTAATGGAGCAGCGATTGAAAAATTTAAATGAATGGCATATAGTTATTTATCAATCTTCTTATATTCTTTAGATATCAACTAAATTGAATGCAACGAACGTACAAATTTATTTTTAAACATGGACAAATAGTTCTGTCACCCATTCTAGTAAGGGAGAATTTATACAACCCCTTCTTGTCCTCTCATTTCCAAACTTACATTTCTTGCCAATTTGACTGCAGAAGAAATTTGAAGAAACTTATTACATTCGCGAGAATCGCACGTAAAGCAAATTCCTTGGACAATTTACATGTAGGCGAACGTGTAACCGTTTGCGCTAGACGATGCTCTGTGTGTCTTTGAGTGGCCATCGCTCGCGGAATTCTTTTGATCCTGTCGCGCAAACACCCTCTTGCTTGTTTTCTCTTTCTCTCTCTTTCCCTCCCTCCCTCTCTCTATTTTCTCTTGCCTCGCTTTTCGCATTTATTCCTACGAATAATTAGGTTTAATTGCTCCCGAGGTTTTTAATTTGCCAATGTGGTCGCCCCGGAAAAGAAAAAAACACATATTCGAGGGGTCCGTTTATAAACCACCGACGGCACTGTTAATTCTCGCGTTTCCTTTGTGCGGTAATATTGTTTCCGCTAGTCGGCAGAGGCTTATTAGCTTCGCTTTGAGTCCATTCCGCCGCTCCACGAGAAGCAATGCTCGAGTGGTTATGCGCAATCCTCTTTCACCATCGACTTTTGCGATCCTTTCGTCTCCATTGATATTTATCGTGCGTCGCGAACACGCCTCATCGTAATCAATTTCCACGTCGGTTTTTGCAATCACCACCCCCTCCACCCACGGTCTCGACGAATGCCGGGCTAATTAAATTTGACTGCACAACCGAATTTCAACGCAGACATCTTCGCGATTCTTCCATCTCGACTTGTCGGATGAGATACACTTCGCTACACCGAACCGTCCTATTGATCTTCGCGATCCTTTGATCTCGACAAACTCTCGCCAACGCAAACATATTTGACTATAGCAAATTATCCTGGTGATCAAATCCTTTGATACCCATACACACTTATCGTCGGCGCACATGCAGCAAACTGTATCTACCCAGTTTCGCGACGCACTCGTGTCGTCCCACGTCGGCTCCAAAAGATTAGCCCTCTCCAATGGAAGCTGTCATAACTCCCAAACCAATGCATTTCTTCTGGATTAAATTTCTCTTTCCTCTGTACGTGCCGAACGTTCTGTACAGTGTTCTTTGTTGACCGTTTTATCGAAAGTTTCGTTTGCACTTGATGCAGATTTAACCCCTATACATTTTCCTCGTAAGTAGAGTTATTGTGACGTCTTCGTCACGGGAAGTGTCGCAGAAGGGAAGAGACAATTTATATTTTTTATACTGCTACGTATACTTATACACATTTACAAACATTTTTGAGATGCAAACGTACGGATGAAAATATTGTTCATCATGAACAATAAGGGTTAGTACCTCGAAAACATTTTCGCAAAGGAAACAATTAGTATTTTAATAGATTTTTAGTATTGCAACTTCGCGCTTAAGACACATTTCATTTTGAAACTGTAGTGGCTGTACCTTCCGCGCTCACCGACAGAGGGACAGTAGGACGAGACTTTCTCGCTAGTACCTGATCCGCATTCTTATTGACGAGACCTCTAGCGGGTCCAGGACGAAACACTCCCCTTTTCTTTCCCTCTCTCTCTCGACAACACTACAGCCGCCAAAAAGCATTTAATTTTCCCACAAAGGAAACTCTTTTAAAAAAGAAGCGACGTCGTGATTGTCAGTGTCGCAGACGGCGCCGAGGCAATTTCAAGAACCATTTCGTTCCGAAAAGTTTACTTTTCCCGCAAAGCCGATGATTTTCATCGATGCCGTTATTGCTGTCGGCAGGACAATTGTTACCGAGATCTATACGCTCGGGGGTCCATTGTAAAGAGAATTTGTCTTGGTAGAACAAAGGAGGTTCACCTCGGAATGAACCAGTTTCTATGCGAGCCCGCGATACGTGATGGAACTGCAGATGTTTCGCGGCGACGCTAAGTGAAAAATAGAAGTGGCGGCGAGGGCTGTGGATAGTTCTATTTTGGAATCCGTTCGATCATTCAAGAGATCGATCCGCTATGCATCTAAGTTCTCCTTAAGTGTCACCGCACCGCGACAAGCTCGCCAGGGTCGTGCATTTTTCTGTCCGGGTGCATTTAAATGCAAACTCGTCGCGCATCCGCGCCGCTGTCCGAGCCGCACGAAGAATTACTTTTACGGAGGAAGAATGACTTTCACGGACGAGATTCGAGAAATATCGCTGCCCTGTCTCGCCGGTGAAAAACGAGCGCGAGTCATGCGCGCGGTTGCGAAATCGCGGCGAATACAAATTTCTTTGATTCGAAGCTTTGATGCTCGTCGCTTATGTCGCGTATACCGGCGCTAGGCGAATACAGGAATGTCTCTTCCGCGTGGACGTCATTTAACATCGGATCTTAACCCTTTCCGCTCCAAGCAATTTTTATTTCAAAATGGAAACATTGTCCGGTCACCTGGAATCGTTTCGTTATACACGGTTCACCTACTTTTGTGAAACGCTTCGATTTTTACCGATTTCTTAAATGCACATTTGTGATGTAAAAGTTGTTTTGAATAATAGTACGTAAATATTTAGTGTCATCTCAAGGGCGCTATCAGGGTGCTAAGAGTTAAAAAAGAAAACGTTTTTTGTTTTTTTATCTCTGTCTGAAAAATTGAGAAATTTTCTCGCCAACATTTGAGTGACAAAATATGAACAAGAACAAGAAAATGGCCGTCCATTTCCGTTTGTGCAACACTTCAATCCTTACCAATTTCTTAAGTGCATATAGCGATGTAAAAATTATCCTGCTTAATTGTACACAAATATTTAGTGTTGCCTCAGCGGCGCTATAGTAGTGCTAAAGATTGAAAAAGAAAATAATTTTTATCTTTTTATCTATGCCTGTGAAAGTAGAGAAATTTTCCCGCCAACATTCGAATGAACAAAAAGAAGAAAATGGCCGTCCATTTCCGTTTCTGCAACACATCAATCTTTATCAATTCCTTAAATGCACGGAGCGATGTAAAAATGGTTACAAATAATATTACGAGAATGTTTAGTGTCGCGTCGGAGACGTGATCGGGGTGCCGAGGTGTTAAAAGAGAAAACGATTTTTGTCTCTTCATTTCCGTCGGAAAAATTGAGAAATGTTCTCGGCAGCATCCGCAGAGCGAAGAAGTGTGAATGAAAAAGAAAAGATGAATGTTCATTTCCTTTTGTGCAACGCTTCAATTTTTATCGATTTCTTAAATGCATATTGCAACGTAAATATTGTTTCGAACAATAATACTTAAACATTATATATTAAATATCGCCTCAGAGGTGCCATCAGAGTGCTGAAGGTTAAAAGAGAAAACGATTTTTGTCTTTTTTATCTCTGTCTGTGAAAAATTGAGAAACGTTCTCGTCAGCATTGGAGTAAACAAATATGAACAAAAAAAAGAAAATGGCCGTCCATTTCCGTTTGTGAAACACTTCAATTTTTATCAATTCCTTAAATGCACGGAGCGATGTAAAAATGATTTCCAATAATATTACGGGAATGTTTAGTGTCGCCTCGGAGACGTGATCGGTGTGCCGAGGGTGAAAAGAGACAATTTTTGTCTCTTCATTTCCGTATGAAAAATTGAGGAATGTTCTCGGCGGCATCCGAAGAGCGAAGAGGCGTGAATGAAAAGGAAAAGATGAATGTAAATTTTTCGCAATAATTTTTCGCGCAGTCGAGCGAGCATGCGAGGCAAAGAGATCTGAAACAAAAGCAGGTTCGAGGAATGCGAATTACGAAATTCTAGACGGTGTCTATCCGAGTCTCTCTACGGTGAAAATTCCTTTGATCCAAGGAGAAGCGATCGATGCAGAGGAGACGCTCGTTAAACGAACTCCTTTCTACCTCAGGCCGGCGAGATCGTAAATCGGTCGCTGTCGTCGCGCGTTCAGGGATTATCTTTGCCGTCGATGGGAACGGGAACCATAACTCTAAACCGTCGCGTAACAGTCAATTTACAATCGTCTTGGAGCTTCGATTCCCTCCTCGATGCTGATTTTTGGAAGTATGTTTTTCCCGGCACTTTCGATTAGGGAAATAACACGCCACTCGATTATGTTAGACTTTATTACCCGGCTCTGTCGGGAAATTATACGTCTGAATCTCTTTTTACGAGATGTTTCTTTGGGGCGATTAACTTTTACGTTCTTTGTAATATGTTTTGTAGAGTTTGTTTAGTCTGGAGGCCGCGTCTTTGTCTCGGAGAATGCTTTTAGAATTTCTTTGGCGATCGTTACATGCCAACAACGAGTTATGATGTTTTAACGCTTCCGGAAGCTTAACAAGTTTCTTTAAAGCGTTAATTTCCTCGAAAATCTTTGAGAATATATTGCGAGAGTCTCCTTTAGCAGATTTTACAGAATTTATGGCTATGTGAATGAAATTTACGAGATCGAACGCCTAGAATTATTTATGTCTCACTTTTGAGAACTATTAACACTTTAACGACATGAAACCTATTAATAGGTCTTTCAATAATTGCCCCGTAACAAAATGAAGGTAAAAAAGCTGCTTTTACATTGTAATTTGTAACGAAATTATTAGACAATTTAACTGAGGATGTCAAGCTGATTTACAATAACAAGTGCTGTCGGCGTTGGGGAACCTATTAAAAAGTTTTCAGTTATGAATTATGAACTTAAAAGATTCTGAAATAATCGCCGGTCAGTGAAATGTTAACACTCGATGGATTACACTTGAAGCCTATTAGCAGTGTTTAATCCTTTGCTGTTGAAACAATTTTAATTCGAAACTTCAAACATTTCTTTCAACATTGAACACTCTTATTCTGTGGAATCCTTTCTACATTTTTGCAGCGGACGTTAAATCTGTTTTCTTATTTGATAATATGAATAGTGTTTTAATAAATGTAGCAATTTTTATCGACACCTTAGAGTCGCCATTCGAGTGCAAAAGGTTATTAATTTTGCATTAATAATTAAATTAATAACTAAACAAAATTGCTGTCATTATTAATGAAGCTTTTAATTGTAACTAGTCATTTTTGTGAAGATAAAACGTGAATTTATAAAGTATTTTCGTGTCTTCCATTGCGTTCAAAGAGATCCAGACTATCAAGGAGGTGCTATAATGTCGTGTTATCCCAGGAAAGATCCATGTATGCAAAAATCGAAGGTATGCAATCGAAATCTGAGAATCGCTGGGAAATAACAACGAGACAGCATCCTGTCATCGCAAAACGAAACGATTCGCCTACATCGGCTCGTTATTGCTAGCAGACATGAGACGAATTGTGTCAGCGGTCGTTATACAAGCAATAATGCGCTTTCGACGTTACATAATAAATTATGCCTGACTTCGCAATGACGCGCGTGCATAGATTTACAGTGGATGGCAATAATTCGTGCACGCTGTTCGAAATATCGACGTTACCGTATTCCTAGCGCAAATCGGGAAACTAACACTGTCGTAACCTGCAAGAACACTTGCGAATCCATCAGAGAACACATACAGAGAGTAAGCAACAAATTCTGATTCACGTCGTTTTTGCTTGATCAAGCACGATCATCATCACGATGGTACGAAATTTAATACCGAAACTGTCACAGTGAGTCAAATTATCATTTTCAGATTTCTTATTTTAGAATTACTGAAATTAGGAAATTACCTTTATAGGCATCAATTCAACAGATTTGTATGTTCACTTTTATATTATAATAAAAATTGAAAAGAAAACGAAATATACTAAATCTTGTAATTTTTATGAGACAAGTTAAGTTCGGTGCTTGGTATTCGGGTTTGTTTTGCGAATTTATTGCAACAGGTATGATAAAGAAATCTTTGTGAAATTTTAAGTCTATTTTACGGTGCTGTTGAAATTACTAAAAATATTTTTCTTAGTCAAAAAGGCTTGTATATAACGGAGTTTTAATTACTTATGTCAAGATAGGTGTTTTTGCTGTTACATTTGAAAATAAACAATTAAAGAACTATTTTTGCTCCTCCGTAAATTCATTAAGATGTTTGCAATAAAAAGTAAAAAAGACAGTCTGAGCTAAGCACACTGAAGAATATCTGTGCAAAAAGTCAAGTGAATCGGTTTAACAGTTTTCTCAGTTTTTGAGAAAATCCGAGTAATCCTCCGACGACGAAAGGTCTATTTCGACTCTCGATAAGAAAATTGTCATTCGATCGCACAGTTTCTGGCGATGATATTAAACGAACAGCTGCTGCACTGGAAACAATAAAATGACAAACGCGTCTTCAAGAAGTATCTGCAAAAATGAGTATGAAAAACTGGTAGAGAAAAGTTCCTAAATATTAGCAACTGCATTATTAAAAAATGGCGATCCAAATTAAAAATAGAATTTCACGAATATTAAGCTTACCAAGCATTCAAATTATCCACTGTATATTACAAATATGACAAGATTAACACTGGAACTACCGAACAATAAATCCAACGATATAAATTGCTTCGTAATAATAACTGCATCTATTCAAACTGCATACAATACTTATTATTACTAGGTACACGTCATTAATGAAGTACATGCAAAAATTTCTGATGAAAACATTTTTTATATCTTCAATAATTACGAAAGAAAGAAATAGGGACCAGACGGAATGACTGGTTTGGTAGTTCCAGTATTAACCTCTTAGGCACGGTTGAAGTTTTTGATAACTAAATTATAATTCTTCTTAAAAATACGATGCATATACTTTAACATGAATAATTTTTTAATGAGGTTTTTCACAACAAAATAGTAATTTTTCTAAAAGATATGATGCATATATTTTAACATTAGTAATTTACTGTAATAAATAATAATAGAATTGAATGTGCTCAAGCCACTATAATGGCGCATTATAATACAATATGGCGTCCGCGGAAGCCACTATAGTGGCTCATCGTGCTTAAGAGGTTAAGTATATTTCTATGGCGTGCAATTTTTCTTACGATCCCAGACCAAAGAAAGAAACATTTAGAATAATCGCAAAACTAGAAATCTGCGACCATTTGAACCGCGGTGGTAGGTGTAACGTTGTAACAGTTTCACGAGGAATCTGAAGCAGATACACAATCAATTGGCGCAAAGATCGATCAAGGGCCACTCTATGAAAATCCGGAACAACGACGTCGGTGAAAATGTCGCGACGGATAGAAGAAGCCGGGAAGAATGGGAAAACGTGAAAACCGGGTTCGAACATGGAACCATACAACTGTCGGATTAATTCTTATTGTGATTCACGGCCACCCTGTACATGCACGTTTGCGATTAAGTAGCGCGGCCGGAGGATAAGTCCAGAGCCCCGAGGATAAGCGCGGCGAGGCAAACGTGGCGGAGAAGTTACCCGACACAAATGCGCCTCTTGCGCGGAATCGAGATTATCGAGGGACGCGGAGGCATGCCAGGAATCCCCTAGTATTTCTGGGTTAGAGGCGTTAAGTCCGATTCGTACAGATGCACGTATAAGGAACGCGCATCTCGTTCCCTCAATCGATAACGCCGCCCACTTGTCCCCGTCGACTTCATCCCCAACGAATTTACGGTCCTGCCGAGCCACCCCCCCTTCTACGTTATCATGGCAAATTACCGTTTAGATCCAATCTACGCGCGTTACACACTAGAATGCAACAAACTGTACCCAGAAATCTCCTTCCGGTTCGACGAGAACCCGGAAAGTTGCATTTTTCGCAAAGGAAACAGTTCACAGAATAATTCAGGGAAACGCCCGTTTCGAAGAGGTCGAACATTCGCGGGACACCCTTCGTAAAAAGAAGCGACATCGAGATTTTATTGCAGACGACGTCGAGGCAACTTCGTGCACAAGAAACATTTCATTTTGAAACTGTAGCGGCTGTACCTTCCGCGCTCACCGATAGAGGGACAGTAGGACGAGACTTTCTCGCTAGTACCTGATCCGCCTTCTTACTGACGAGTCCTCTAGCGGGCCCAGGAAGAAACGCTCACCTTTTCCTCTTTAATTTTCCTGTCTCTCCACAACATTACAGCCGCCAAAAGAAACCTTTACTTTTCCTATAAAGGAAACAGTTTCAGTTTGAAGAGCTTGAACATTCGCGGGACACCCTTTGCTCACCTTTTCGCCTTTACTTTCAGCCAATAGGCGAACCACATTTCCTTTTATCCCCCGTTTCACGTTTTTGCTGCCGTTGTACCCTGAGCTTTTTGCGTTTCTGTCTAAACACGAGGAGACTTTAACGGTAAAGTTTGTTGCATTCTACAGCGCACTGCGCACGGACAGATTATAAATGATAATTCATGCCTGATAGCGTGGAGGACGATCGCAGAGATAACGCGGCGGACCGAATTCGCTGCGGATGAGGCGTGCAACTTCTTAGGTTTCGAACTTGAATGCATTTGTCGTGCGATGGTCTATGAGCGATACTGCAAACTGTACGCTCAACTAATGCGACCAAGTTGAAAGTTACTGTACATCGGAACTAGCAGCGCTGTTATACGTAGGCACGTATCCAATTCAGCCGGGCTTCTCTTTAACGCTTTCATTGGCATGCAAGCAAACTCGAAAATTTCGTAAAATCAAACTAATGATTGGAAGCTTCAAATTCAGGGTACGTACCAATTCTTCGAGCTCGTTACATTTTCCAAATTATAAAATATGGTGCAACGAACACAGGGTGTTTAAAAAATGTCCACGTTCTTGAAAAGAGGAGATTCCAGAAGTTATCCTGTGACCACCTAATTTTTCTTTTTAATGAGCCACATCTCATTACGCGGCTATATAAAAATAATATTAGCCTGAGAGTGTTATAGATTTCGATGGCAGAAGTACATCGTGTAACACGCAACTGTAAAATAATTTTGGTGGCTATGAATGTGGTGGAGAAAAAGAAAGAGAGAATGAAAGGGAAGGAAGTTAACAAGGCTACCTTGCGGACCTTGTCTTAGACGCTAGTATATCGGAAGGCGGTTAAGGACAGTACATACATATATATATGAATTGGAGGCGGATCAGGTACTAGCGAGAAAGTCTCGTTCTACTGTCCCCCTGTCGGTGAGCGCAGCAGGTACAGCCGCCACATATCATAGAACGAATGCGAAATCGGAGAAGTTGAATGCTTCATTATTTAATTTATCGCGACAAATTAACCTGCATAAATTGTACAAATAACCTGCACGCATTACTCTACGGAATGCAACGAACTTTGTCTCAGAATTTCCTCGTGTTTGCATAAAAATTCAAACAGTTGAATTTTGATCAAAATAGGATGAAACTTGTCCGCTAGGATCAATCGCTAAGTGAACTGTATACACTGTCTAACTTTTGTTTAGAAGGAGGAACATCTCAACGGGGTATGTATATAGAAGCAATATTATTGTTGATGTACCGTAAGTTTCAATTCGATCACGTCAGTCAATTGTACACTATGGCGGAGCAACCGTAGAACGCCGGACAACAAATACGTCCAAGTTCGACGATTTATCCCGAACAAATAAGCAACCCCATCAGGCTACGCTTTCGATCATGCCTGCGAATCATCGCTTAGTTTCAATTTACTTCTGTCGAACAACAGGATGCAACAGACAGCATTTCGAAATATCTTCAGGTCTGAAAGAAAATCCAAGAAGTCAATGATTCATCCAAAACAAATATGTAATCCGAACAGGCTATACTTTTTATCATGCCTGCAAGTTGTTGCTTAGTTCCACTTTGCCCTTATCGAACGATAAAATGCAACAGATGGTATTTCCAAATATATTCAGACCTGAAAGAGAATTAGAGAAGTCAATGATTTATCTGGAACAAATAAGTGATCCCATGAGGCTATCTTTTTCCATGATGGTTACTCATCATCCCTCGGATCTAATCTATCCAATCAAACAATAAAATGTAATAGACGGTATTTCCAAATATATTCAGACCTGAAAGAAAATTAATCCTTAGCACTCCAATGGCTCCTCTCAAGCGACACTAAAAATTGCTATACTATTATTGAAAACAACTATTATATTACCATGTTTGCATTTAAAAAATCGTTAAAAATTGCAGCGAATTTTATATGCACGAAAAGAAATTAACCACGTATAATGTAACTATTTTACGCAAGAAATATGTCTCGATTTTGGAATTAAAATTGCTCGGAGTGCAAAGGGGTAGAGAACTCAATAATTTATCCAGAACAAATAAGTGATCCCATCAGGCTACTCTTTTCCATGATGGTAACTTGTCATCCCTCGGATCTAATCTACCCCATGAAACAATAAAATAAAACAGAATGAAATTAAAAAATTACTTCTTGTCTCACGTCTTCTCCAAAAGAAAATCTCAAAATGTTGGACTCTTCGCAAATATCAAATTTACATTCTACCACTACGATTAAAATAAAAGTTCGAGGACAATTATGCTTCAGATCCAGTTTCAATAAAACTCAGCGAAGCCGGCATTTAAAGCAAACAAAAATCTGCATCTAAAGTCCTCTTCTCGTCGATAAGAGAATTCGCAAAGTCAACCGCATTATGGTTGCAAATCAGCGTTCTGATCCCGCACGAAATCTCCGGGGCATTAAATAATAAAATGCAGGAAATCCCATCGCGACGGTTCGTCTCGTCTCGAAAGGGGATCCGAAACGTCGAATGCTTGATTCCAATTTACGACGTCGCGGTCAAACTATATTCTGGTTATCACTCGCCTTATCCGCGCTCGTTATCTCCTCCGAATGAAACAAATCTGCGTCGATACGTCTTAATTTGGCTTACACACAATTTGGTGGCGTGGCGTTTACACGGGCGACGACACGCGAGCAGATCGATCGAGAACGCGCGGCTCGAGTTTACTAAATCATTTCGCGTGCTCAACGAGGCAACGTTCGTTTTCGGGATGTGTCCTCTATGCGTTCGCGGCTTTTTTCCGCGGCTAATTGTAAGTAGTTTTTTGTGCTCGGCATAAAAAACGTGTGCTTTCCCCTCCCCCATCCCTCTACCCCGACGGAAAGAGCAACTCGACGAAGTAATGAAAGGGAGAAAGATTAACGCCGAAATGGAGAACGGATTCGTAATTCTCGGTTGTTGCGAGAGAACGAGGTCGGGGCCAATTGGAATCGAAGGTCGAGCGATTAAATTCAGTCGCGTGTAAACTTCACCGACAGAGGGAGGGAGGAAGGGGTGGGAGAGGTGAGTGTGTTTGCCCGTTGTTTTGCGCACATTATAGCGAATCATTGATTTATAAATTAGAGTATGTTCGCTGGGTCCGATCGCGGCCGGCCAAAGATGTAGGTCAAGTTCCCTTTTTTTCTTCCCCCTCCCCCTTTTCTTTCTTTTTTCTTTTTTTTTGTACGACAGCTTTTGGCCGGGAAACAGCGGATTCGAGGACGCGTGCCCGTCAGCGAATCATAATCAATCGCTGTTACAATGCTCCGAATGAAACTTATACGACGGCAATGCCGGCGGTGCAACCGTCGAAAAAAGAGGATAGATCCCAGGAGAGAATGGAACTTGAAATATTTAAATAATCGCCTGGCCAGAAGCTGGAATGGACGTTTTCCAGTGGTGTCGCCGTTCAAATAATTTATTTCGATGGCGGCACAAGCCCCGATACGTTTTTTACAGTTACAGCCGAGCACTGTCCTCGCGCGCGGAACACCCGACTACGAAAAATAAATCAGCCTTACGCGAATTTGTAGCATCGCTTCCGCTACAATTGATTCCGTTTTATTGGCTTTAATGAATGTAAACATTAGTCATTTTTATTTTTGTGTGGCTAACTAACGGACGACGTTGGACGATATGTAATAGCGATTTTTCACGTTACAGAATTTACATACCGACCGAAACGAATGCTCGTAGAATCGGCTGGGCATTTCTGATTGAAATAAACGAAACATAATTTTTAACTGGCCCGACAGTCGCCGAGAGAAAAATTCACCGAGCCCGGAGATTCTTTTCGAGCGAATGAAAGGATCGAGAAATTTGCGAGATTTAAGTATCTGTAGTTTGTAAACTGGTTTGGAAACGACGATGCGATTACTTAAAGTAATCCTTACTTTATGCAGTCTACGTCGTGCAAATTTAGTTGGAGTTTTGTGTTAGTCGTGTGCGAAAGAACTCTGCAATGTTCATTGTTCCTCTAGTATCTAGCGATACAGAGAAATTGAAACATTCAATCGTTTATATTTTCAGAACAAACTCAAAATGACCAAAACGATGACTTAAACTAATCCTCATTTTCTGTATTCTATCCCATACGAGTCTAGTTGACATTTTATATTATTCGTATGTGAACGAACTCGGCAATGTTCATTATTGCCCCAGCATTTAGCGATTCAGAAAGATTAAAACATTCAATCGTTGGTATTTTACGAACGAACTCAAAATCAACATAACAATGACTTAAACTTCCCTTAATTTCATGTATTCTTTATTCTACACACCTGAAGTTATTTTATTATTTTACGAGTACCAAATAAAGAAACAGTTCATGTACATTTCTAACGCGTGGAGGTTCGCCTTACAAAACGACGAGATTCAACCGTTTGTATTTTAAGAACAAATTCAAAATCACCAAAACGATGACTTAAACTAATCCTCATTTTATATATTCTATCCCATACGAGTTTAATTGAAATTTTATATTACTCGTATGTTAAAGAACTCGGCAATGTTCATTATTCCTCCAGCATCTAACAATGCAGAAAATTTGAATCATTCGATCGATCATATTTTACGAACGAACTCACAATCAGCAAAGCGATGACTTAAACCCCTCCTAAAATAACTGAAACTATATTCTGCAACCCGGGTTACAATTCCATTTTCTACGGTATCCAAGTTTTCTCAAGAATCTCGGCCGAAAATCGGTTGGTCGACAGAGACGAGACAACCAGGACCTAATCAGGCAGCGAAGTCGGAACAAATCGGTGTTCCCGATTGAAGAGAGGCGAGGTGAGACGGCGGCGGAGAGGATGGAGTTCTTGTTGGGGATGTAAATGAAAATCGGCAAGCTCGGGGCGAGTCGTTCGGATCGGGAAAACGCGGAATGCGCCCGATGAAAACTCGGGATTCCGCGGATCGTTAAAGACGGCCAGGCAGGAACTTTGCGAAACCGGTTCCGTGGAGGCAGGCCGTCCGAAACTTATCCTATTACGAGTTTCTAGGCAAGAGAGTACGGTCTCGGTCGGGTAACCGGGTGGTTCTGCAAGCCATCGGCAATCTTCGCAGAGTGGGAGAGCGGCAAAGCGAGAGAGCACGTCGAATTAACACCGGGCGACGCAAACTCCGGCGATAACCTGTGCTTCCACCCCCGAGTCGAGGAACCCGAAGGACGCGCCCTCAAAGCAAGACGCGGGCAAAAGTGACCCACCGCACCCTTCGCCCGGGGAACCGATCCGCTTGTCAAGGTTTTGGTCGAGAGGAATTCCGCCGCGTGATCAGCTTCAGCCCTTGCGAACTGGCCGACTGACTCAGCTCCTAATAAACAGCGGTTCCATTAGCCGTAGACAGTCTACCGACCTCTGCGCTGCCAGTCTTTGTACATTTACGGCGTTCGTACGTTCACGAAACACAGAGAAAGGGGTGCAATCGCTAACACCGATCCGTATTCTTGCCCTAAAGAAATTTTTGGTTATCAGAAAACCTCGGAAGAAACGCCATTTTTATAATTTTATAATGTGCACTCCTCGGTTTAGTAACCCTTAGCACACCAATGGTGCCTGCAAGACGACACTAAGAATTACCATGCTGTTATTCAAAACCACTTACACATCATTACGTGTGCATTTAAGAAATTAGTAAAAATTGAAGTGTCACGCTTACGAGTAATACTAATAAATTTTATATGTCCGAAGGAAAATTAAAAATATTAAAATTAAAAATTAAAAGAAGGAAAAGTACCTCGATTTTAGAATTAAAATTTCTTGCAGAGCAAAGGGTTAATTGTTCAGCAACCGAAGCAATTCTACTCCAAAATCGAAATAATATTTTTATCTATAATAGCTCCATTGTAGATAGTTAATTTTCTATCGTTCATACGAAATTGATTACAACGACTCGTACTTGGAACATTAAAATTTGTATCGATTTCTCAACTGCAAATCCAGCGATGTAAAAGTTGTTGAAATAATAGTATGGCAAGTTTTAGTGTCGCCATTCGAGTGTAAAGGGTTAAATGTATTTTTCGGCGGCACTTCATCCAGACACTTCAGACTTCCCGTTGATCCTAACGCAACAATTGTTTGTCTCATTTGATCGCCAGAATCTGTGTAATCGAATAACGGTTGTTGACACTCTGGGGCAAAATGGACCTCCGCGGACGGAGGTTCGAGCGAACTTGATCCTCAAACCAGATGTTTATGAAATAAACCGTGGAAGTTCGTACGAACCCAAACTAGTTAGACTGCGGATCATTTTATGGAATAAACATTTCCCGCGTTAATTGCGGAAAACCCTTTTACCTAGAAATTTTTAAGAATTTTATTTAACTGTCTCATTTTAAGAGGTTTATTTGAAAACATATTTTAAAAGACGAAATTAGAATTTTTTTAAAACTTGTACGCGTAAGACTCCGGGCTGCGTCTCCATTTTTATCAAAATTGAATCCGTTGGGGAAAAACCCCGAAACGAATGATAATCTAAATGGTTTTTCCAACCGAAATAATTTAAACTAGATACTATAATTATTCGAGAACGCGTATGTTCGTCTGACCTTGAAAACTATGATAACAAGAATTGGAAACGGTACTCCAAAAAGTGGCGGGTTTCACGTGAACCGACCCTAGAACAAGGGATTAATTATAATACTCTTCGTCCATTTGTTAGGAAAGCAATTTTAGTAGACGATTAATCAGACGGACATGAATCAACACGATAGAGTTTGCGAATAAACGCGCATTGCCCCATTGTGTTCATTAAAGTGTAATTTAACGCTCGGACGTATACTTGACGATAACACCGACTGCAGCATGCATTATTTTCTTATCGACGATAAATCTTATCGAGGTAATTGTGTGTACATCACATATGCCGATAAATCAAGTATCTAAATTAGCCTCGGTTTCAAAACTGAGAGTGTAGCATGCTTGTCAGCTATTCCTCTATCGACTAGAAACTAATAAGTGAACCGCGGATTTCATTCTATTTATAATGCGCCTCACTGTCTGGTCAAGCACATCTACTATAATATTCGTTATCATATGTATACGCATTAACGTACAACGATATACTAAACGAACTACATTGCTTTGTTAAAACGAAGAGATTACATTTATTTAGACATCGTGCAATATCTAAGTTTCGATAAAAACGATTCATTCGAGAATATTTAACGAGAATGTTTCAACGATTTGAATAATCGTGCAAAAAGAATATTCAGGATCGAATCGTTTTGACTGCGATAAATAATAAAAGCTGCGTCGCATTAATTAAATGTTGTATTATAAATTTACCACTGAGCTAACCGAGCATTAAAGTTGCATATTTCAGTATAAAATCGACAAGTTTTAATTCATTCAGATTTTATGCACTTTCGTTACGATACATGACCGAATAAAGAAACCAGTGGTGAACGACGACAACATCGTTGTTGGTTTTACATGTGCAGAATTGATTGTTCTTCTTTTATAAATATTTATCTATTTAAGAGAAATTTGAAATAATTGTAGTGTGGCGGCTGTACCTCCTGCGCTCACCGACAGAGGAGCTATAGGACTACTTTCTCGCTAGTACCTGATCCGTCTTCCAATATTCCAGCGTCTAAGGCAGGGTTTGCTAGTCAGCCTTACTGACGAGTCTTTTAGCAGGACAAAACGCTCCCTCTTTCCTTTTCTCCGCGCCACTTAAGCATTTTCAGCTGCCGTCAAAGTAGAGTAAATAATTAATTTTAATATGATTTTGTAATATTAAGTATTTTGTATACTGAGCACCTGGTTCGCGTAACAACTACACGAATCACAACGTTTGCAATTTCTTTATTTTCAGCTTCTGACTGTTCGCGATTTCTGGTCTTGCAAGTCTTATTGTCCGTTCGCAATTTTCTGTGTTCTAACTTTTATGCTTCTGTCTGTTCGCGATTTTTGGTCTTGCAAATTCTACATTTCTGGATGACACGGGAACATACTCAGATGCGAAAATCCGATTTTGATGAAACTTATGGGAGCTTATAGTTCTTTGAAAAATATTTGACACGTGTTTTTTTTATAGGCAACCATCCACTTTGAAGGGGTGAAAACAGTCCTCAAAGTTAGGGTATTTTTTAGATATCCCGGAAACCAGAGGTCGAAAAAATTTGAATTTTCTTTTAAATTATGTGTGTTTTTCAATGGGAAATGTAGTCGCGCAAGAAAATTTTAACAAAAGTTTTTCATTTAAACAATTCGCATCTGAATATGTTCCCTTGTGTCTTGTTGCATTCTGTCCGCCGTCATATCTCGAGTTTATTGTGATTGGTTAATGGTAGTTTGAGGCGGTGGAATGTAGCGTTTTTAATTGGATGGAAAAAGTGTGCCTGAAGGAGGGGGAAACCGTCAATGAGGAATTATGATTTATTTTAGGGTTGTCTGGTTTCCATTTCCTTGAGTGCGTCGCATTTTGGTGTCTATCCGTTAGGGTAAAACTGTTCGCGAATGGTCGGCTCCTTCGGAGCCTAATTTAAGGAATTTCTTACCTGCTTTCCGTTTACACGTTCTAAATTGCCGAAGACAGTGTTATTCACGTACACACCGTTCAGTGTTGCCGTCTTAACAATTTGTTAATCTCAGACTTAAATGCTGAAATCGACGATGGATAAGAACGCGCACAGCCCCGTTTATCGATTATGCTTACCGTTTGTGCGTTTTAAATTTCCGAAGATAGATTGAACAATTGAAATGTGTCAATCTGCACTGAAAGGGTTAATAAATAATTGCAAGACTAGTTGTATTAACGATCTACGATCGACCAATTATAGCACTACGCGATAACAGTAAAAAGATTAATCGCATGCGACGTTAGAGTCGAACCAGAAAATTCGTTTCCGCCGAATTGACTTCGGTGCCCGAGGGAGCCAGTCGCTGATCCTGCTGTTTGTTGTTGCAGAAAAATCGCTCTAGTCATTATCCTCACCAGAGCCGGCCTGGATTTGGATCCGAATGCCCTGAAGAGCTTGAAACTCACCGTACCGAAACTCGGTCTAATTCCATGGGTCGTCGAGGCGGTTGTGGTGGCCACCCTGACGAAATATCTACTCGGCTTGCCCTGGATATGGGGTTTTCTGCTCGGCAGCGTAATAGCTGCCGTTTCACCAGCTGTCGTGGTGCCTTGTCTATTCAGGTTACGCGGCAAGGGTTACGGAGTCGCCAAGGTGAGATTAAACGATTGGACACTTTCTCCCTAGCCTATTATGCGAACGACCCGTTCGCAAACTCCCCAATTACCATTCGCTAAACTAATCAGCGTGAACAACTTTACTCTTCAACGCACGGCTCGAGGGGACATAATCTTTTCCATATACTTTCCCGATCTTGCGGTTACTCCGAGTATTTTCAAATTTTTCAAATAGCAAAACGTTCAGAATAACAACACCGATTGTCAAAGCGAGGATCAGGGGATCGATACATCCGGACAAATTTCGAACCTGAAACATTTCGAATCCACTGCGGATATATCGAGTTTAATTTATAATTCAGTTAGATTTGTGTAATCTAAGAATTTGATATTTGGTCAGTCCCTGAACAACAAATATTATAAGATTTTTATTTCCATTTGATTTAGACACCAAGCAGAAACATTTGCACGTTTCGAAACATTTGAAACCTTCCTCACGAGCAACACCTTGAAATCAGGCGCGACGACAACCCCCGGCAACTACCTGCGACCGCGCTACTTCGACGTCATAATCGAAAACCGTATAAACACAGCATACTTTTCCACCTCATTCACATTCGACATTCGACCGCCAACTGACTCACAAACAAACAACCGCCGAGGCAGTAGCTCGCTAGCCCCAACGAGACCTTGAACATCGAAACACTCACAATTCAACAACATAACAAAATCATCGTCGCAAAGCACGCCATTTCTACCTAAGCAGTTCTAGTAAATCGTGGCAATCGCGTTCGCGGACTTGACGCAATAATATTTTATCAATTTAGATTATCTACGAACAATCTTATTTTAGAAAGTTTATATTTTTTATTTTTATATTTTAGATTTATATTTTAGAATTTTATATTTAGAAATTAGCATTCGGGATCACGATTGATTTGAATCGCTGCAAGAGTTCTTTCGTTTCAAGAAAATTGTACACAGTTGAATTGAGAATATCATCGATTTCTAGAACGATGATCTCTCCCGTGGTTGTTAAAGAAGCATCGAATTTCATGAACGAGACAATAGCAGTTATAATGTCTCGCCGCCTCGTGTGAAATAAGACGCAAACCGAGATAATTTCCATTTGTCTATCAAGCCTGGCAGAGCATTCACTTCGCCTTAACTTCGCGACACTTTCCCGGGGATTTCGCCACTGACAATTGGCTCCCAAGCAAACGCGAAATTACGGCGCGACAGGGCAAACCGGTGTCCAAAAGAAATTTAATTAGTGCCGCTCCGCTTCCGGTAAGTTGAATGGAGCAACGCCGTGTGTTACGCGCGTGCCACGCTATGACGAACAGATGCAACTTCGCTGCATTACTTACGAATGCATCTCCCCGGAGATGCGAAAGGATCGCGCTTCGGAGGGACCTAATTCGACAGGCGAAATTCACCGTCAGCCGAGTCCCGTTTCCGTCAAACAATCTGTCCGTGATGCTCCGGGTGTATTCGAACAACTTTCTTCAACGTGAAACATTCCTCCTTTCTCCTGGAAAACGATCTCGCAATTTAATTTTAAACAAATGTATACGATACAGAAACTATTAATATGTGAGCTCTTGAAACACAATTCTTGACGCTTTATGGTTGCAGCAATTTTCATTCGAAAATTAAGGCATCTTAAATCTAGGATATTTTCATTCTATGTAGTCTTTTTTACATTATGCACTCGATATTTAATATGTTTTTTCAAATTATTCTTCAATTTCTAGCAATTTTTTAATAATGTCAATTTTTACTGGCGTCGCATAGTCATCAATCGAGTGCAAATAATTGATACATAATATATAAGATTTTATTGTTCAATACACCAGCTTAATACTAAAATTTTTATTATATAATATGTAAGCTAAATACACAAACTCATATTACACAATATTCAAGCTTAACACTTTATCGACCAGCCATTAGTTTAGAATTCTTTCAGGTCTATGATTTATGACTGAAAACTTTTTAATCGATCTCTCAACGTTGACAGCCATTTTTATTTCGAATCAAATGCTGCTTAATAATTTCGTTAAAAATTAATACGACAAAGTACATACTTAATATACAAGCTTTTAGAGTTCAGAACTAAAATGAAAATGCAAACGAAAAATTTAAAAGTTGACTTGAACACGAAATATATGATTAAAGAGGTGTTCTTTGGTGTTTTAACACAGTAAGATGCAATTACAAGTAGCTGAATAATTTGTTACAAAATAACACTTATGCATAAGAAATTTTTAGACTGTCAGGATAATTCAATTGAATAAAATGTTTAATAAAAAAATCGAATTGTCTAGACAAAAATACTTTGACAAACATTGAAAAAATAGATAAAGGATGCTGTAAGTAGTTTTAGTGATCCCTGTGACTATGAAAATGGTCATATGATTTATTTGAGGGATAAAAAGAACGTTCTCGTTTAGAGAATGCAACGTTCGAATTTTTGGCTCTGGAAGACAGAATTATCTCTTCGCGAAGATAAAATAAGTCTCTATATTGCGGGGGACGGTCTGATCTGTATTCCTTGGGCACGGTCCGCCGCGTCTCGATAATCGATGTGGAAAACGAACCCAGTCGAAGAACTGGATCGACATTATTCCGCCTCGACGGACGAAATAAGAGGACCAGCTGTGGTTCGTGGCCACGTGGTCAAGCTAGTTAAAATACGAAAACCGCGAAGGGGTGGGCGCGCGGCCCTAGGGAATCTGAACGGAACGGCCGATGACAATAAATTCGGCGAAAGATACGATACCGAATTAGATAGGATCATGGTTTGAACATCGTTTTGTAATTGCGGCGAGTTACAGCGGTTGCTGAATCCAGCGAAATCTCCGTCGACCGTGTCCCATTTCGCGGAATCCGGGAAGAATAGACTCGTAAGAACAAGATGGCTGGGAATTCGGGTTCCATTCTCCCCGGGATGGAACCTTCGGTTCTACTCCCGAAGAAAATGCTGCAAGAGTTTCTACAGAATCTCGTAAAATTTGTAAGAAAGTCAGAATATACGTGATTTTATTAAAACTTCACATTAACTTTCGTAGAAACTGATTTGCTCAATCTCTCGGCTATTTTTAGCGGACGGAGACAGTCCACGCGTGTTGCAATATTTTCAAGACTCTTTTAAGTTCTACGTTTGTGCAGTCTCGCGAAGAAGTTTGTAACAAGTTTATGAAAATTATTATTTGCAATGTCTGGACAGATTTAACGATTATAATTAGTGTGTATATTTGTGGTATTAAAATCTGTACACTTTTAAACAATCATCGAAATTGCTATAAAAATAGTCACTTAAATTTTGTATACTGATGCTGAAAACATGTTGCTATCTTGTAAACTACCTTTCAATTTCTTCATTCTTTGTATGACAAGCAAACTTTTTCCTCAAGCAAAATGTTTGCAGGTTTAAAAGAGAAAGTAGAAGGATTATAAAGTATATTTGTTGCAATTTTGCAAAAATATCATTCAATTTCTCAAGTTTCTTTTTATAACAAGCACATTATTATCAGAACCAAATATTTGCAAGTCCGAGTAAAAATTGGCTGGATTATAAAAATGGCTATGAAACAAATTTTTAAAATAGATAAAATATATTTGCTGCAATCTTGCAAAAGTATCATTCAATATCTCAATTCTCTTTTTATGACGAGCAAACTATGTTTAAGAAAAATTTGGAGCGGTCACAAAAATGATCACTGAACAAACATGTAAAACAAATACAAAATATTTGCTGTAATTTTGTAAAACAAAAATTGTTAAATCACGCATCATCCTCGATCATAGATAAAACATTTTATTTTTGAAATGGAAATCATAAAGCGATTTCAGAATATGGTCAAAGAGATCGCGGGTCTTCGATCTAGACTCGGAAGTGGTTATTTGTAAAACATAGTTGACATTCTTGCAAGTCGAAGATCATTATCGCCCCGTTTAATTAGACAGGATCGATGCAATTGTGCCGGGACAGATTTTAAGTCGCCCGCTCTGAAACTCAAAGGGTCGTGTCCATTTTCCTCGTATTAGATAGGATTAAAGTTCGAACAACGTTTCGTAATTACAGAAGATTACACCACTGGCTGGACTTAACTAGATCTTTATCGATGAAGTTTACCGTGCAGCGACATTGTATCCGAGCTATTAGAGTCCTTAACCTAAGCTCATGCCCGCAACCAGTGTTCGTTCCGAACTCGTCGATTTGAACAATAAAACCTGTGCCCGATTAAATTACGGACATCTAAGAGGCTGATATAATATCCCGAAATAATTAGGAGAAACACGAGCGCTAAGCCATAATTATTACACTTCCGATGCACCGGGTACTCACACGCGTTTCGAGAACCCACAATTTCTGCATTCAAGTGCATAAGCCGTACCAACGAGAGTACTTGTTTGTAGCATACACGCGATCCGGTTCGTTGCTATATTAAGAAATCGTCGCTGCAGTTTGTCCTCGATTCTAATGACGAATTTTACATTGCCTCTAAAGGTATTCGCGAAAATTATTCGCTTCGTTAATGTACACAAGGATTCGCTCGATTATTAATTAAAGTATTAAAAAAGAAACCACTTTCCATTTTTCTCTCGCAGTGCAGCGAAACGTTACAGTTACGGGTAACGCGAGAGAAATACTAAAACTTTCTTGCGATTTATTATTACACGTGTTTGTTCTGGATTGTAAAACAATAATCCATCGTTGAAATAATTTTTCTTCTTAATAATAAAAAGTTTACCGACCGGCGTTTATTTTAGAATTTTTTAAGGTCCATTGTCCATAATTGAAAACTTTTTCATGGACCTCTCGACGCCAACAGCAATTTTTATTGTAAATTTACGTACATCCTCGGTAACGTTTGTCTAATAACTATGTTACAAATTACAATATAAAAGCAGTTTGTTAGAGCTTCATTTTGTTACAGCGCAATTATTGAAAGTCGTAGAAATAGGCTTCCGGTCGGTGAAGTGTTAATTGTTAGTACTAGATGTCGCACGAATCTCATACAACATCCTGTAAGACCAGATAAATTATTTAGTTGTCGTTAATGCACATCCATTGAAGAATTTATGAGTATACAATGGTTATACATTTCCTTTTTGTTCTAGCAAAGGAAGAACTTCAAAGAAATTCTCATTGCTGCAATTGCAAAATAAATTGTAGGGCAACTGCTTCATCGAAACCTTCTTGAGAAAATAAAAAATCTTTCTCGTAAATAATTGCTTTATCGAAACAAATAATTATTATTTTAAATTCTCTTTCTTCTTTGATGACAAGTGAAATGATTTATACGCGATTGTGTTCGCTCGTTCCGTGTAAGCGCAACATCATCGCGCATCCAGTGTCTTTTCTTCGCGCGGGTTTCGTTAAAAGCGAGAAATCATGAATTCGGATTTTGACAGGCGTTCGCAACGAACGATTACCCTAATTCTCGAAGGGCTTGTTTGCGTATAGGAAATGATTTCCCAACGGGGAACAGAAGGTCCGTGTAACTCTGCTTCTTTCTTACGGGCCTTTCGACTTCGCGATTTATCACTTCCCGTAAACTTCTTTGGGACGGTATTGGCTGAACGGGCAAATGCACCGACTGCATCCTCAAGTTCACGTGACACGGTAAATAGACTCTTTAGCTCACGGAAAACCCATTTCGTGAAGGGGTCACACCATCTGCTGCACCGGCGGAGAATAGACCAGTCAATCTTTTGAAAATCAAAGCGCACTCCGCTGTACAACCTGCAACGAATTTTCTCCCGACAGTCTCTCGCGAAGAGAAACTATCTGGGATCTCTCTTTGCTGGAAACTCGTGCTTTTAGTAACCGTTAACTCACCCGGGCTGGAAATTCGACTTGCATGGTGCTTGATGTACGCCATTTAAAAATATCAGAAATATCTGAAACACTGTCGCATTCCAAAATATATTCCAGAAATTTAGAACTCGGAAAATATTCTGAACGTATTAATATTTTTCCAAAAACAAAAGGAATCCATTGAGCAGCTAAGTTCGAAAGCCTGCAACAAAGAAAGAAATTTATTTTTAGGAGTTGAGTGTATTCGTCTGCGAATAAAAAACGTTTTTGCACATTCAATCTTTTGACACAACTTCTTGTAACGGAAGTAGAGCTTTTAACCCTTTGCACTCCAAGCAATTTGAATTCCTAACTTCGAGGCATTTTTTATCCCAGAAGAATTCCATTATCTTCTGTTCAACATTTGAATTTTTACTAACTTCTTAAATACAAACATTGTAATGTAGCAATTGTATTAAATAGTAGTCTGACAATTTTTAGTGTCCCCTCAGAGGAGCCATTGGGATGCTAAGGGTTAATACACCATTCTTTTAACAACTAGATAATTTAATATTTATTTATAAACATGTGATAGAGTTTATGAATTTATGCTCGCGGTGTTGGGAATAATTATGTTAATCTCCACGTGAATTTCGGTAACAATTTTATCAACGAAAAATTATTTGTTAGTCATTAATAAATATTATTGTATTCGTATAAAATTGAATTATTATTTGGAAATGATTCCTTCGAGTTTTGTAGAGTATTGATTAAGTGATTGTTATAAATGTGGAGGAACGTTAGGCATTTTTTGAAAAACGTTTCTGCGGAACAGTTTCTGACAAGAGACTGAGTAGTTGGAACATTTGCCGCTACAAAACGACGCAGAGTTCTGGTTCATATGATAAGCACAGAAATAGTAGCGAGAATAGGTGAAAGGGATGTCGGGGCAGGGAAAGGGGGGAGGAGCTTAAATAATTCAGTTTAGAAAATGGGCTGGAAGCTGTTTGAAGAGTGCAAAGGCCATTCCCGGCAATGCGATATTCATGAGACGAAAGATCTAGACGCGGCATTTTGTTTATTTCTTGGCCAGTTGTGGAACAAGCTAGCCTCCGAGATGAAAATTGAATACTCTGCGCAAAGTGTGTCAGGTAATTCGCATTATTACTCGCGATGCTCAGGAACTGTTAGACTCCGATTTTGATGAAACTTCGCGAGATTCTCAACGGTGCGGGGAACTGTTAATAGTTAATAGCCTGTTACAACCGTAATTTTCGAAATACCGTATTCGCTTTAAGCTCGTTTCACGCAGTAGACGCCGAGGAATACAGCTGGTACTTTTGTGAATTTTTAATCTATTATAAATGAGCTTCAACAAGTTGTTTCGAGACAGAATTCACCTTTCTAAAATACATTCGCAAGTTAAAGATTTAGATATATCTTGCGGAATCGAAATAATTCACTTTTGGATAACGGTATATTATTTATAGTTCATTGAACTTTCCTGATTGTTATAAAAAGAAAGTTCACCTCGGTGGGATGAGTGAATCTCGAGGTAAAAATTTATAAGTACAGAAGCTATTTCGTGAAAATGATGGATCGATGATAATTGAAATATTTCGAGATCTGTATTTTATGAAGAAGTGAGAAAGTCAGCGAATCTATGACTTAAACACCCAACAATTTTGCACATACTACAGCACAGAATCCAAATTTTAATCTACGACTTTTCAAATCCTAAAGAAATGAACGATTAATCGACGATAATGTTTACTGCATCGATTTGCAATTTAGGAAATAATATTCAAAAGTTTCCATTTTATTATCACATGAAAAATCAGCAAAACTATGACTTAAACCTCCAACAATTTAGCACATACTACAGCACAGAATCCAACTTTTAATCTACTACTTTCCAAATCTTAAAGAAATGAACGATTGATCGACGGTAACTTCTACCACGCGGAGTTCCAATTTAGGAAATAATATTCAAAGGTTTCCATTTTAATATCACATGAAAAATTAACAAAATCACGATTTAAACACCCAACAATTTCGCACATACTACAGCACAGAATCCAACTTTCAATCTACTACTTACAGACCCTAAAGAAATGAACGATTGATCGACATTAACTTCTACCTCGTCGATTTCCAACTTAAGAAATAATAATATTCAACGGTTGCCATTTTATAAAGACACAAGAAACTAGCAGAACGATGATAAACTCTGCTTTCGCAAACACTACATCACACTTGATTCTCAAACTGCTACACTGAGCGAGAAAGCAACCGATTCCCCGTGAAACGATCCAAACTCATTTTTGAAGTGATTTATAGCGAGTACGCGGAGTACTCTGGTTCAAATACCTTACTCACAGCATGTGACACGAACCGCTGACCAGCTGGAACGTTTACCAAGGGACTTCTTTCCGAAGCCAAACCGTTTGATTCCGGTTGGTCGAGAATCAGGATAGTCGACGGACTTAAATCCCGCACGAGCTATCATGGCTCGATAGGTTTTCGGTGCGCCGAGGAATCGGTTCTCCGTTGTCGTCGGCCAGTGTCGTTAGATCATCCCCTGCCTCTTCCTTCAGCCCCTCCTCTCACCCTCACCACCCCCTTTGCAATTCTCTCTCCCTTCGATTCTCCCCGATCGCCTAGCGGATTATTTTCACTAGCCTGAGAGAGTTGCCTTCGAGCAAACCGATTATACTCGGTAATCGGGTTTTTATGCGAAAATAAGGAACCATAAAGACATATGGAAAAGATAATCATCAGAACGATTCCCAAAACACGGTCGGACGAATCCGAGAGACCTGCCAGTGCGAGTATATTTTGGTACTTTTCTTATTTCCTAATTTTTTCGGTTCTTCGTCTTCGAATTTCATTTCAGTACTTCGGCGTCGACATGCATTTACCCCTTCCATTACGATTTATTAATAATGAATCGTAATAATAAAATAATAATAATAAAATTAAAATAATAAATAAAAAAAATAATAATAAAATAACGACGTAATTAATAAAATAACGGAAACTTTAAATAAATTTGCAAATAGTATATTTCGGCCTTTCGAAATTTTTGAGTTAACGTTGAATAATACTTTCTTTAAAAGCGATATTAATGTTACGTTTATTGTGTTTGTCTTGCGAAAAGACCGCTCGATTTTCATATTCGCGCATTGCATTAATTAGTTGATTTTGAGCCTCCGTAGGTGATCGGGGGAACAGAACTCCACGAATGCGCGTATGCGTATAACGAACGGAGATTAGGGAAAGTGGAAGAGAGGAGCTGATCAGTCACCAATCTCGCTGTGCTCGCTCTTTCCTCTAAAATTCTACATTCGTATGCAATAAATGCCATTCAAGCTTCACGAAATGCGACGTTTCATATGCGCTAACCTAATAGTACTCGTTCCCTGAAACGTTCTTTACTCCGCGTCAGCACGGTCTCCGCAATGAATTCGATCATTGTCTGGTAGAATATTGAACGTGCCTTAGTAACAATATCGACATTATTAACGATATATCGTCGTTAATATCTCATGGAGCGATTTATTTAACATTATCATTTCTTCCAGGGAATTCCAACTTTAATTATCGCTGTCTCTGGCATCGACGACGCAGCCTCGGTCGCGATTCATGGGATAGTGAAGAGCATTATGTTCTCCCACGAGAAGTTGTGGTACCAAATCCTTCAGGGTCCCATCTCGATCATCGGAGGCATTGGATTTGGCGTTCTATGGGGGTGGCTGGCCAAATACGTTCCGGAGAAGGGTGACGTGAGTAGATAGAAATTTTTATCAATCATGGGAACAGCAAGGAAATAATTATTTTCTTTGATCGTCTCGCATGGGATGCGTTGGAACAATTATTTTCGCGATGTCTCGAGCGATCGTCTCATTAACCAATTTTTCGAGATAATATTTATTAGATAAATTATATGCGAAGAGTAAAGAATGTTTAAATGTTCTTCAATGTCGAGATGCATGGTATTATTTTGCAATGTATCAGCAGCTCGGAACACGCAGTATACTAGCAGCGAGCTATACGTAACGTTTCATTCAACCCTTCGGAACAGTGCAGACTCGTTCACTGGGTCACGTCGACTAGACATCGATACCGAAGTCCGATTATGTTTAAGGAGGCTCGCTGCCAAAATCCTCGAAAATGTCTCATCACCCGCAGCCGGGTTTAATAGGTCTTTTAACGCTGTTGGCCTTGTTCGTAGCAGTGTTAATTGCGCTTCACAAGGCGTGTAATTCCCGTCGCGTTGCGATTTATCGATTGAAACCGAACTCTTTTCTTTGCTTTACCCCTTCGCTTTCGTTCCGTAGTCAGTTTTTCCCTTCGCCGGTTCCATAGTCGCGATATTATGTTAAGGAACGATCAATTTTCTTTATGGATTCAAAGACACGACAGCTGAAAAGAAATTTAAAAGTTCACACGCAACTTTTTCGCGACACGCCGTGGGGATGCGCAACTGAAAGCTTTGAAATTATTAGGTAAAAGTTGGAGGGTTCAAAATAATTTCTTTTTAGTTGCAGCTTTTAATCCATATAAGAAAATTGAACGCTTCTTTCGGATAGAAAAGAAATGAATTCATGTAGGAATACCTATCCGAAAGTTTAAAATAAATTTATTGTCAGCTTGATATTTATTTCTCCTCTATCAGAAATGTCTGAAACTTGCGAATACGCTGTGACATTATCGGAAAATTTAATTCAAACAGCAAATGGTTATTACTTTTTTACGTACGAATGCATACGTTCATCGTCAACATGAAATAATTGCTATTCCATTGTCTCATTCGGAGGATATTTGCGACAAATTAAACTACGGATTTTATAATATATACAATATAATATAATATAATACAACGATAGTTTAAACTTTCATAAACGTCTTCGCTGTTTCACGATAGACCTACTCGTTTCTGTAATCAATTCATAAAATATAATACAGTACCAAAGTCAAGTGCAAACTAGTGGCCATTGTAGAATCTTTCAAGATCATTTTAAAATCACGATCAAGCGAACATTTTTCTAAACTATCCAGCGAATACACGTTGCCTAATGAAACCTGTGCCTGACCAATACTCTTCGCCGTATTTATTAAAGAGGAAGGTTTGGGGAAGATTTTAGCGTTTGAACCATGTCGATAGCTCTAAAAGTTTGGCCGGGGCACGACTTCAAAGATTTGCCAAATATTGGCAAATATTGGCAAATATTGAAGGTAACCCCCTTCTTAAAATCGTTAGGTCTCCGATTCTTTTGTAATTTTGGCTACACGTTTCTGCATGGGTAGGCAGAGTGTATGCCAAATTTTAGATCGATCGGAATCGAATTACAGCCGTGGCGCAACTTTGAAATTTCGGAGCGCCCATCGCGAAAATGGGAAAAATTGGGGTTGATAAAACGAAGTCCCCTGAATTTTCCTGAAATGCTAGCCTCGATATTGCGTAACATATTTACAGAGGAAGGTTTGGGGAAGATTTCAGTGTTTGAGCCATGTCGATACCTCTAATAGTTTGGCCGGGGCACGACTTCAAAGATTTGCTAAATATTGGCAAATATTGCTAAATATTGAAGGTAACCCCCTTCTTAAAATCGCGAAAAATCGTTAGGTCTCCGATTCTTTTCTAATTTTGGCTACACGTTTCTAGACGCGCGGTCAGAGTGTATGGCAATTTTCAGGTCGATCGGAATCGAATTGCAGCCGTGGCGCGACTTTGAAATTTCGGGGTGTTCAATGGCGAAAATGGAAAAAATGGGGTTGATAAAAGGTAGCTTCCTGAAGTCCCCTGATATGCTAGCCTAGATTTTAACACGTTAAGCAGGCCTCATCGGTCCCTACGAACCGGCGACACAGTTTTCGTTCTGCTATCGCGGCGCGCGTTACGTTATCCGACTGTTTATTCTCTGATTCGTCTATCGGCGAGCGGCCCTCCTGACGGCTCCTTGAACGAAACAGTACAGAAATTCGGCGTGGCGCTTAACGTGTTAAATGATACAGTTCAAATTAAAAATATTTCTCACGTAACAAAAAAAAAACAAAGAAAATTTTTTTCACTGAAAACACCCTGTACATTCGAAGAAGTCATTTCAAAAATATTAACTTCGGTCAGAATAGAATTTTCGCTGCACAGCGAGAGCGAATGATCTGACTGCGACTGTCTTTCGCAGCGTTTATACTACTTCGCGAGTAGTTACGGTGAACGCACGGTGAGACGGTCGGATCGTGCCGGTTCGAATAGAACGTATAATTAAAGTGAAGCCAGCCAGGGTTATCACAATGCCTCGAATTCGCCGTAAACCGAAGGTATCGATAACGACGAAACTTTTTCCAATTAGATTTCTCGAGTCGGTCAAACGGGGCAGCAAACGGGGACGGTTCGTCGAGAGATAGAAGGGAGATTTTTCATGGCTCGCGGAAGGTCGGTCGTTGCTTAAAAAGGATTGTTGTTCGTTCTCCATTCATCATTTACCGAATGCCGGCCATTCCCGGTGATTCACGGTGCCTTAACGGTTGACCCCGTCCCCGGTGGCGCAATAAAAGGCAACGCTGTTGGCAGAGCGCCCCCTTGGCTGTTTAACGCCGACCAGCACCTTCGACGCAACCCTCGCAGACCGTTTTGATACAATACGACCGGCAATTGTCCGTTACATGCCGGTTATGTAGAAAACGCGAGCGGAGTCGTTGGTTCTTTTCTCGCCGGGCTGCGCGGGCGGAACGCTCTGAATGGCCCTCGACAAAGATTGCGCCATTGCTTTATTGTGTTCGGTCGAGCCTGCGATTCGTTTCGCCAGGAAACGGTAACAGGCTGCCGCGAGAACGGTAATTGGAACAATTGAAACTATCTCCGTGCTTGCCTTTCCCTCGAAAGACACTACGTTTCCACGTTTTCGCGTTCGTACACACTGCACCCGATAGAAGAACCAACTCGTCCTTTTTAATGTTACCATGTTAATTTTTCAGCGGGAAAATATTCCCCTGGCCAATCGAACCTTGCTAATTGATATAAAAAAAAAGTTCGATTCGATCGAACACATAGTTCCGAAGATTAACATTTTTTAAACGTGCAGTTTTCGTCCCGCGTTGCAATACGCGCTCTATGTAGAATATTAATTAATTTAAAAGTTGTTAATTTATCATAGCAGTTTGTAACTGAAAAAATATTCTTGTGGGAGCTGGGAGGTTGCTAATTGATATAAAAACAAGTTCGTCTTGATAGAATACTTAGAAGCTTAGATAAACATTTCTAAACGTGCAGTTGTTGTCTCCGCGTTGCTGTACACAGTGTACGTAAAATAAGGAATAGTTAAAAATTTGTTATGTTACAAAGTTAAAAATTCTTCTGTGCATTTATGCTCGTGCAAAAGATAGAGAAGCGAAAATAGAAAATTTGGTTATCAATGTATTCGGGACGAATTTGAAATCAGTGAAGGGATGACTTAAAGTGCCCCGAACAAATTGATGACTTAAACCCACCCGAATATCGTGTATACCATACATCCACATCGTCGACTCGAATTTTTTGTTGCATGTATAATAAAAATTGTCGATGATTATTTATTCTGAAATGAAATGCTTTAAATGTTCATAGTTTATTCATTAATTCGAGATCAAAGATACGATGGTCGAAGCTCCCTATAATTTCGCATAGAATACTTCATAAAGACGCCATTAAAATTTAATACGGGATGTATGCCAAGGAAAGTATCGATATTGACTTTTTTTCCCCTAGAAACCTACCACTTAAAGTAATCTACCTCTTCAACTAAGAAAACTCGTAAAGTTCGAAAGTCTGTGTTGTATAAAAAAAAAAATTTTCTCTTATGGCAACCAGCTGTAATATTTCTGCACGGCCATGTAACGTGCATATTTCTAAAACAGTGACGGTAAAAATGGGGGGGAACTTTTCCACTCACGAAAAAACCTTAACTTATAAATTAAAGCTCATGGTTTACGAGACGACACTTTTTTTTATGGATCGCTTCTCGAATTCGAGATCGCTGAAAAGATTACGCGCTTTTTATGTCTTGAATGTGGAATTTTATTGGGCAAATTTAGTTACCTTTTCCTTCTGTACCCTCGGGACGCTCAATTTATTATGAGATCAGGACCCTTATTTCAGTACAGGAAGTTTTTACTACCATCGGAGAAGATATGTCAGAGAGAACGTTTAAGTTTGATGAAAATTTTCGCAAAAACGGCGAGGCGGTCGTTTCTGGTTTCGAATTCTTTTAAGATCTTCCAACTTCTCCTTGGTTCTCTTAAACGTCAAACTTTTCAAAGAAAATTCCTCTGAGTTTTATCAACACAGGACGAGTATTCCTTTAACACTCTGAAGGTGAATATAGTTGAGGTCTTTACCAACCTCGAAGTCTCAATCCACTCAAATTCCTATTAACCAAACACTTTTTAAATACATTTTCGACCACATTACTTCAAAATAAGTACGTAAAAATTGTTTCGATTCCTATTTTCTTACAGTTCAATTAACCACAACTATATTCCCAAAACGTTATATTAATCTTGTCACTTGTATCGCTCCTTAACAAATGTACATAAATATAATATGTAAAACAGTGAACGCATTAACCATTTAAGCGCTATGAACGCATAGAAAATGAGGGCTCTTCTTAAAGAGGAAGGTTTCAGGAAGATTTTGCCGTTGGAATCATGTCGATAGCTCTAATAGTTTGGTCGAGGGACGCCTTCAAAGATTGCCAAATATTGCCAAATACTGAAGGGACGAACCCCTCCCTGTCGAAAATCGTGAAAAATTGGGGCAAAATTTTTAGGTCCCCGATTCTTTTGTAAATTTTCCTATAAGCTACTAGACGCTTGGGCAGTGTGTATACCAAATTTCAGCTCGATAAGAATGAAATTACGGCCATGGCGCGACTTTGAAATTTGTGGGGTGTTCAAAATGACGAAAATGGTCAAAATGGGGTTGGTAAAATGTAGCTTGCTGGGGTACCCTGAAACACTAGCCGCAATGTGAGGAGTGCTTCTTAAAGAGGAATATTTTGGGATGATTATAGCGTCATCTTAAAAATGTCACCGAAGTGCTAAGAGTGAACAGCCCTAAAACTCGTCGGTTATAAGATTGCAATAACGGTGTCCGAGAGTTAAAACGGTAGAACAATAAACTGCAGAAACCGATGGGACGACTCGATCGAATTCGGTCGCGATGAAAAGCGGACTGCAAGGTTGTTCGCCCTTAGGTCGACCGTGAATGCACCTGGACGATCGCAGAAAGGGTGGAACCGCTGACGTGCATTATCGCGATGGCGGATCGATCGCGGTCGATCCAGAAATCGCCGTTCCCACGGAAAAACCGTTGCCACTGGTCCGGGCGTGACCTAATCGAACCGTTTTTCACTGGAACGCAGCATCCCCCATCTTGGCAGTTGCCTGCAGCGCCGCAAGATACTGTCCGAGCCACCCCAGTATCCAGACTTCGCTGACAGAATTTATTATTCGCATCGTGTTTCAGTGTAATTTACGCCCTCGCCCGTATTCCCCGCCGCTATCCTCTCGCGAGTTGACGCAAATTGTACGTTATCCGTCTTCGCTGCGTACGCCCGACGGTAGTGAATTATCAATTTCGAGGCCGAAGAAACGTCCCGGCGACGTCCATCGTCGACGACAAAAAGCCTCCCCGTCGTACGTTCTTCCGTATCTTCCCCTCCCTCCATCCCGCGATCGACCGAAAAACGCGTGTTTCAGATTTGAAAGTCAAATGCGAATTTAAATTGGATATCATATTCTCCGTTCTGACACATTTTTAGTCGGCGGCGCGGGTAGAAAGACGTTCGCCGTGATCCACTGGCTTTACGCGGCCTCAACAAGTTATGAAATCTGACGAGTTTTGCATGCGTGATTATTTGTCGAAACCCGCGGCAGAGAACGCGACGCCGTCTGAGAAACTTGTTTAATTGCTACTTCGGGGGATAGAAGATGGTTAAACGTTAATCGAGTAACCGGTGCACGCATACACCGAAGATTTGGTGCATAGAAAGTCTAGTAGCTGGGCTTTATTTTTAACTCGTTGGTATTATTAAGGAAAATGTAATTAGGATGTTGTAGCCGTTTGCTGCAATCGACGAAACGTGTTTTTATCGTGTATAAATGTCTACGAGCTATGCTACTTCATAGAAGAAAACTTTTAATTAAATTAAAAGTTTAACTTAAACGTTAAATTAAATTAAATTTCGAAATATACTCTAGAATTCAAACGGAATCTTTGCGCGAATGATGCGAAAACTGTGAAAAAGGTATATTTGAGATTAGAAGTCCGAAGAAAATAAAGAATATATGGCGGAATTTTCTGTCGGCAAATATTGCTAAACGATGCGTGTAATTAAGTGATAATTAATCACCTCGACGTGAGCACTGCCACTTTCTAATAAAGTTAGCAACTTACAAATTTTCTATTCAATTAATCACGACCGAATCACCGGCGCATAGTTTTCCGTAAAAGACAAATTGCAATGATCGCGTACAAACGGGTGTACTGTTTACGACACGCGTTCATTAATTACACAATTACGATTTAACGCGGCCATTTGATTCGAAGATGAAACCGGAAACATTTAAATCTGGAATTAATTGAATCCGTCGATTGATACTCGCCCCGCGATTCGGAACGGATTAATTCGCGGATTATTTGCAAAGCAAATTTCAAAATATTGTCGAAAGTCGGCAATTCGCGGCGTTCGGCCGATCGATCGGGAAACTTTTGCCGCTTTTGTTGCCGAAGCTTCGGCGGCGTTGACTTTTCGCGAGTGGAAAAAGTTTTCGCGGCGCTGACTAGTTTCTACAATGCCCGTGACCGAATCGAGAAATGTTTTCAATCAATCGTAAATGTACGGTGAACAATAACGTCGATATTACTTCGGCGCACGTCGAACTCCGCCGGCACGAGAAAATTTATTTTTTAACAATTCATACATTTGACGTGGCAAATATTTTCGTTAACAATCACGGCGGCTGGTGAACCTTATCTCGCGTGCAATAAAAATATGGCCACCGTTTGCTTTTGTGTTTTTTATCAGCTGCAGGAAAAATTTGACGCTGATTTATGAAAAGGTTTTATCTCCGAATATTGAGAATGTTTTTTCCGACAATCTTTTTATTTGTCGTTACGATGCTGTGCTATTCGCGAATTTGTTATACTATTTTTCATCGACGAAGGATTTATTATTATTTTCATTTATTTATTTCAGCTTGGCGACTAAGAAATTCGGCTTGGTTCGCATAAGCTTAACTAGTATAATTTTATCTTAACTTTTCGCTCGATCAAGAGGGTGTTAGATTATTATTAATATAATATTGTATTAAATATTTATTTTATATTTATTTTATTTTATATTTAAGTTAATATTGTATTAAATGTCGTTTAGTATTCTGTTATATTTTTTCAACCCTTCGATGACAAAGTCCGAGCATGTTCTGGTCGAGAGTGTTAACCCTTTGCACTCGAATTTTTTTAAACACAAGATATTTCTTTCGACTTAGAATATTTTCATTCTGCATCATTCATTTGCTCTAATGCATGTGTAGGATTTTTACTATTAGTCGGTTTTAGACAGTAAAATTTTCATTTGTTTTTTGAATGCAAACAAAGGGATGAATGATTGTTTTAAATAATAGTTTGGCAATTTTGTGTGGCGCTTCAAAGTCATCATTCGAGTGCTAAGGGTTGAGTTACTGGATCACTCGGTTTCGAGGCTGAAATTTATTAAGAATAAATCTACGTTAATTACGAATAAATAACACGTTGAATGCCACGTTCGGTCAGCAGTGACCGGCACCATTGCGTTGCTTGAGACTGATTATCGTAAAATTAATAGCATTGAACGCCAATTTGTTACTACTGCAATTAACCAGGTTGTAGCACGAGGCGAGAACTTCGTTATCCAGTAACTAACAATTCTATTTAATAAACGCTGACCACTTCTACAAATTCAGTAAATGAAACTTGTCCGAAGCACGCGACATTCGCTCGGCATTCAACGCGCTACTATTAAATATGGTTTTATAATAATTACAAGATTTAATTTGTTCGGATATCGTGAAATGTTCATTATAATATACAATGTATAGATTGTAGAGTTCTTCACTGATTGTTCGATGCTTTAGTAGCTGATTATCCGAATAACACATCGTGTTTTAACAAGTTTAGTATTAAAATGATCGATAGTAGTGTTCTTAACTCTCTGTTGCTAACTATGCCGATACTTTCGTGGCAGATTACGAATATGCGATTGTTCATACTTGATATCAAAATAACACACCGTGGAGTAGCAGGTTCGGTGTTAAAATGATAGCTTAGAGAGTCCTTCACTGACTGATCCTAACTATGACGATGCTTTCGTGGCTGATTACAAGATTTGTAAATGTTCATGCCTGATATCATAATAACACATCGTATTCTGGCAGGTTTGGTATTAAAATGATTAAAGTTGAACAGCAATTTTTATTACGAATCAACTGGCCATCCTCAGTAATATTACCTAATAATTTCATTAAAAATTACAATGTAAAAGCAATTTTTAAGCTTCATTTTGTTATAGCACAATTATTGAAAGTTCTATTTCTTCCGGTCGGTAAATTGTTAAAAATAAGAAATCGCAGCCATTATAATCGTGTGGTTATTGCGTGAAGCAGGTGCTCAGCGATATTCCTTGTACGCTGAGAAGAAGGTACCATAGTAGTGAAACCTTCGCATACAACACTATGATTTGGAAACCTTATATCAGAATAATACAGTTATTCTTACACGGGAAAATATGGAACGTATGGAACATGCGAAAATCCGATTTTGATGAAACTTATGGGAGCTTACAATTCTTTGAAAAATATTTCACACGTATTTTTCTTTATCGGCAACCATCCGCTTTAAGGGGTGAAAACAGCCCTCAAAGTTCGGGTATTTTCGAGATATCTCGGAAACCAGAGGTCGAAGAAATTTAAATTTCTTTTTAAATCGTGTGTGCTTTCAATGGGAAATGTAGTCGCGCAAGAAAATTTTAACAAAAGTTTCCTCAAAATCGAATTTTCACATCTGAATATGTTCCTTTGTTAGGTTCAGTGTTAACACATTGGTTAACGAGTTAACTAGTCATTGCACTTGCACTATCTATTTCAATTTAGGAAACCCAGGGCGATATAGAATATTGCAAAAGCTATCGTGTTGAGTCGTATAAAAAGTATGTCCAAAGTTTAATTTCATTCAGTATAAATAAAATTTATTGGAGTTTATTTAGAATGTTTTACTTTATTTCCATATTCAATTGCAAAATAATAGCCGGTGACATGGCATTGTTTCTGTGTAAAATTGCTGGTCAGCAAAGTATTAAAATAATAGACAGTAGAGTTCTTGACTCACTATATCCAACAATGACGAATCTTTCATAGCAGGTTACTAAAAACGCGAACGTTCACGCCTAATATCAGAATAATACGCTGTATTGCGTTAAGTTCAGCGTTAAAATGGCTCGCGATCCAAGGGTTAAAGGGCGTCCACTTAATCGTGCCGCCGATTGTGCCAGCAATTCACCAAATATTACGCTTCGGTAAATGCGACACCCTGTAGTTCCGGCGAACGGAGCGGAATCGACCGCCCTCCGGAGCCGTCCCTTGTCGGGAAACTAACGGGCCCGGGCCGGGGTTCGTTCGCGTGAGCAAACAGTTTTACGACGTTCGTGAAAATCGCGGAACAGGGTCGGTTAGGGGGCGCGAGGTCTCGGGTAAAAAGACAGGATGCGGGGTAGCGGGTCAATCGAGGAGGGGTCATTCATCCCTGCGCGCGATGGATTGCGCGCCCGTTGCATTTACGAATGCACTGCCGCCGCATCCAGCTCGCGAAGGTTCGAAGCCGGCCAAATAAATCCACTTTTGCCAGATAAATCCGCCATTATCTCCAGGACGGTCCCGCGGTGAAGACAAACGAAGATCCGCGCACCGTAAATTGCACCGAAGAGCTCTCTCGCACGGTGATACATGTGTCGCCATGCTTCCACCATGACTACCGATGCCGCAATGTCCATTATGGAAACGGTCGCACGACTCTTGCATCGCGATACCGATTTCACGTATCCCGCGAACATTTGTAAAAGCTAACAAGGGAACATATTCAGAAAATCCGATTTTGATTTAAATTATCCTCGCTGGTTCAAATAAAAAAGCTTGCAGAAAGTAATTTCTATTGTTTCGACCGTAATTCCAATGGAAAACAATATTTTCAACAGTTTCTTTACACATTGTCTAGTAAATTAACTTTTCCAGTTTGGTAGAAAAATTGAAATCGATCAGCTTAATCATAAAACAGTGATTCTCTTTCAAGTTTGTTATTACTATAATTGTAATAAGTCAACGTAAGAAAAGAATTTTCTAAGTGGATAATATGAAGACCATATTTTTGTTCAGAATGTTTCAATACATTGAAATTACCAAATTTATTTTTCAACTTTGATACTGTCGGTCCTAGAGACAGCTGCCCCAACAGAAAGTCCACTGTCGGTCCCCAGGGACCGACGCCGGACTCAACGTGTTAACACTTTGCTGGCCGCTGTCACGTACGCGTGACTTCTTTTCGCCAGCGGTGATGCTTCATTCCAATGTTTGCAAAAGTATACATATTGATGAAGAGGAATAATCGACAAACAGAGAACAGTGGTTTCTAATATTTTTCCCTCCCAATTTACCAAATCGTCTTTTGTTTAAATCTTCTAAGCTTGTTCTGTTTGAGATTGTCTTTCGCTGCCTTCGAATATCGAAAGCTTAGTACTACCGCCCTAGGTGGCGATACCGGGTTTTGGAGGTGGGTTCACCCTTCGGTTTTTGGTGCTGCTCCCTTCGAGATTTTTAAGGTCCTGCCAACGGCCTCGTCAAGCTAAATGTTTACAGTTAGCGTGAGAATTTTGTCAAAATGCTATCATTACGGGTGCACAGTAAAATTGGACTAGCGTAGGACCCAGAGATTTCGGGGGTTGTCGTCGGTTTGGACGTTGTGGCATGCCCTTTTCCGAAATGGCATTTTCCAGAGATCACGAAGGGCTACATACCTTGCAGAATACCTAGAGAAGAGATTTCTGTCTCAAAACTGACATTCGCAATCGAATTTCGAAAATGGCGCCTCAAAGCGTCACGCCTAACAATTAGATCTACAAGTTGTAAGATATGTTTCACAATCCTCTCGAACGAAGAAATATATGCCGATGACGTGTGTAATAGTTCTGATAGCGAAAGTGATAGCGATTTGGAGAGTGGGAGTGATATGGTAGTGAGACGATTCAAAAATCAGGGAAGACAGTATGATTAGTGACTTTGAAGTGGTGAAGAGAGTTCTTAGACATATGATTGATCAGATGTTGATTTTGCATCTGATTTAACGCCGTTTTTAAGAATAATTGTATTGCAGTTGCTGATGCGATAAATGAGCGGTCGGCAAAGTGTTAAGGAAGAACCAATCAGAGTGCGGCGTGGGCTGGCGTATCTCGGCTGAATCCGTTGTCGCAGCGGAATGCGTTTACCATAGCCGCGTTCCGATTCGCCCGTCGGTTTTTCTTCTTCTTTTTCGTCGATAACTCGAAAACGCGACGTCGGAACGCGAATCGGCAAAGGAGAATTGTGCTCGAAACCGCCGCAGGAATCCCACGTTTCGAATTTCTTTGAACCTCACGGAACCGCCTCGGCGAACAATGTATCGATCGACCATCGCGCGTAACGCGTACGCGTGTCGTCGTGCGAAAGGAATCGCAGGCATCCGACGATACGAATATCGCGATACCCGTATCGCGTGCACGTATCGTCGCCGCGAAAGAGACCGAACCGCATAAACTGTGCGCTCGACAAGATGCGCTTCCGGGCGTGCAGAAGAGGCCCCGATGAGGATCCTGCGTCTTAGCAATTCATCGATAGAGATACGTGACGAACATACTTCGACCGCAATTCCGTGCAGACGTGAAATTCGGCGGCCAACGAATCGCACGTCCCGCGAATCCCGATGACAAGGATAGAACGGCGAAAGTTTCGCTGAAATTTTTTCCCCCCGTGGCCCTCTCGTTTGCGCTTCTCTGCGGCGCTTCCTGATTGGAGAGACGAGCCCGGAGAACTAGGAAATTTGCGTGTAATACGTCCGCAGTACAGTTTGGAATTACACGGAGATCAAGCGTCAGAAATTCACAACCATTGTTCACATTCAAACATCGTAATGACCTCTCGACCGTAGAGAAGCATGAAAATTCAGAGCTTAGAACTGTAATGGACCAAGTGCAGCTAAGTTAATCGGAGCTGGCTTTGTCGGAGGCTATTAAATTCCACTGGTTAAGATATGCAATTTAATAACGCTTAACAGCGTTTAATAATGCGCAGTCGGAGATGTGCGCCGCTGTCCTTGGACGACTCTGCAGGCCGGTTGGTCTGACGAGACAATTTCCGAACGTAATCGCATTCGAAAGGTAAATAAATGTTTGCAGTCACCGGTAGGATTGTACGATAACAATTTTGTAGCGGGGAGACTGTGAACGGTGCTACGGTTTATGGAATAATTAGATTATGCTAGCTGATAGGGGGACTGGGACAGTTTTTAATTACAGTTTTGATAAACGTTTGAAGACAGTCACGTGTGTTTGGCTGGAATTATGATGTCGTCGTATTAAAATAGGGCAGTGAATATTGTTGTAGTTTTTGAATGAACGACTGGTAATTGAAATTGTATTTAGGAACAATTTGCTTGGTGAGATAGTAACGCTTGGTTTTCGAGACACGCCATTTTGACTGATCCTAATATTTCTTATTGACGAGTATGGAGACTGTAAAGATGCATCAAACTTATTTCTGTTAGTATATATTATTTAAAAAATAGCTAAATAATTACATAGATACGTTCTTGTTATTTTTATAAAATAATATAAAATAGTCTCTTTCTGTGCTTCTTAAATCTAGCGTTAAATGATAGAATCCTAAAACGATCGTAATGAAAATTTAACAAATGTTACACGTATGCTATTCACTTTGTACTATAATACTATTATCATAATTAGAGTGTTACCTTCTGTATATTCATTGAAATAGCAATAACAGTTTGCCAGAGGTCTGAAACCGTGCCAATGGACTTTAGCAATAACCAGACTGCCATAACATTCGAACGAGTGACAGTAAAAACTTCGAAAAAATTATATACTCTCTAACTTGCACTATAATTTAATAGGTTAATCAGATTGCAAACTTTATTACCACCTTTAAAACAACGATAATTCTACGCCCGGTGTTTCGTGCATCTTCATTCTAGGGTTGCCGGTCTAATCATAATCTAAGCATAACTTACAAACTAACAACGATAAAAATTTAAAAAAAATCACATGTATACAATTAAAGTGACACTATAACATCGTTGCTATGACCAGACTAAAAACATCGTTGTTCCCTCCGAAATAATGAAATTAATCTGCCGGCCGATCAAAAAAGTTGTTCATAGGCTCGATGGCTCTTATAGCTCTCTAATCGCGATAAAAATTCGACAAAAGAAAAACTCGCACGCGTGCTCCGACACACCGTCTTTTCGCCTACGGGCAAATTTAACCGATCAGGATTTTCCTAAGCAGCCTGCAATTGAATCGCGCGAATCGGGCCGTTTCGATTGGCCGCGATATCGTTTGACTTCGAAAAGGTGTCGGGCGTAAGCCGGTTTGAACACGAGGCGATGTTCGCTTAAAGTTTTTTGCAAAAATCCCATCGTGCATCGGTGTTTTCCAGCGACTAGCTTCCGATACGACGTCCTATCCAGTTGGTCGTCATTTCCGCGAAATCGACTCGCTGAACGGGTTCTTCGTCGCGGCAGATTTCCATAGACCGTGTGTGTCTCGATGCTCGAGGAAACGGCGAGGATCGGTGCATAGTGTGCATCCGCACTGCACGCGTCCGCATACGTATGCACGAGCGGACGAACACGTGCCAGAATCTCGGCGAGTCTTCCGGAACGAGATATCCTCTTTCTCTGGTCACAGTTCAATGGATTCCGCATTGAACGGGATGTCGTGGCGCTGCGAAAACGCACTTCGATAGATAATCGCGCACGAACAAACCCCTCCGATCGACCTACTGGCCCGTTTCTCGCTTGTTGCCCAACCCCCGCGTTCTCTGCCCCCAGGAAAACCGTCAAAAGTCGTTTGGCAACCGTAGAGAACGCGTCCCGTCAACCTATCAAGAGTTTCTGTTGCCGTAACGACCCGGCCATTATTCCTTCTGGATGCTTTGCAAGATTAATTATTCGACGCGGAGAGATATTATTTACACACGATTTCGTATTACGAATATCTCGGGTGCCGTTTATATGGAAACGCTCTTTTCGTTGTTTTACGGTTCGTCATTTGTGGAACGTTTTGGATATTCTCCACGGAATTTGATAATTTACGTAGAGGAACCCTATTGACACGGTATCTAATAAGAATTACGAACCTTATTTTTATTTTAGAATTATTGAGGTTTAAAATTGACTTCGTAGGAATTGGCTTTTAACGATTCAATTGAACCTT
>CM052093.1:19514906-19533993 GCA_028453745.1 Agapostemon virescens | reverse complement strand
CATCTAGCGAGTTATATTAACAAATTGTGACTGTTCTGGGTCAAGCAGCGTCGCCATTAAATTTCTCTAGGCGATGCCGAATCGGCTAGAGACGTGAGAAAAATGAAAAGTATCGAGTGTGTATATGGTTGCCAAAAATGTCGTAATACCGGCCGAGCTAGTCGTTCGATGGAGGAAACGTTTGAGGAAGGATGTTAGCCGTTTCAGTTACCGTTCCGCTACAAGTTGGGTCCGTACACGACACCCCCTCATACCCCTGTTCATCCCTTCGTCGAAACTCCAGCGAGGAACTAGCAACGAAGTTTACTGGCATTTACGTGGCTACTAAAAGCAAAGGGAGGGCACGAAGGTGGAGGAAACCGGGGGAGGTCACCGGTCGCTGATGCATCCATTCTAGACACACGAATAGACGGCTGCATTCAAATGCGACCCCTTTATGCGACCGAAGATACGCTTCTCGAGATTGACGAATTCCCAGCGAGTCGCGCCTAGGCTCCTGTTGCATCATGGTTCAAGTTTTCCGCAACAATGGAAATTGCGGGCGTAACCTAACACCGCTAACGGTCTACGTTAATGTTTTATTAACCCGTGGCCACCTCGAATGGCGACTCCAAGGCACCGCCAAAAATTAACGTACCATCGTTGAATGCACGGTATGCATTATTAACCCTTTTAGCGCCGAACGACGATATATCCTCGTTCGCAGCATTTGCGAAAAGTGCCGACGATGATATATCGTTGCGTATCCGATGGCGCCTTACTATCCCCATTTCGAGCAAATTATAGCTCAAAATAAATTTAGAAAACGTTACAAATGGTCTAATTTAAATGCAAATGAGTTAATAAAATTATTTTTGCGTTTAACGTGTTAGAAAATAAGGCTTGCTCTATGAAGGTTTTGGGGTAAGTACTGTGGGTCTAAAATCTTTAACAAATTAGTTAAATTGGGTTAAATTAAGGTGAGATGGTTAGGGGTTAAATGAAGATAAAATTAAAATTAATTAAAAAAAGGTTAAGAGGGTTAAAAATACGTTTAATAAATTTGTCGCGAAACGCTATAGTACAAGATAAAATGCAATAAATTATAAACAGAGTGACATGTGGTGTACAACTGGTTGCATAGAGGCAGGTTCTGAAAAGCATTCATTTGAAACTTCGTTTTCGACTTTAACTCCTAAAGAATATTCTAAACAAGGTACCTTAACCTCTAAGAACCATCTAAGCACGTACGTTCTTAATTCTCTTTCAACAATTAAATATATTAAATGTATACTATCAACAATTGCAGTCATTGGAGAATAACTACGCACGGAGTAGCTACACATTTTCTTTTTCTTTTCATCGTTCTTCGAAGGCTAAAGAAAACCTAGTCATTGCAACCATAAATGTAAGTGGTTAAAAATTTCACTCGATACACGTACACTCGACAAAGTCACGACCCACCAGTTAAACCACGTACGAAACGCGTAAAATTCGTGTGGCAGCCAGCATGATCAGTTCGACATGTGAAAGAATCGATGACGGATCAGGTATCAGCGAGAAAGTGCGCGCGCCTGTCCATCTATCGGTGAGCGTAGAAATTAACCACTACGAGTAGGTACAGCCGGCATATTCGACGTCGATGACATCGTGACGCTGAAAAATTTATCCGCGAAATGATCGTCGACCACGATGACCCATCTCGAAGGGGTTCTATAATTCTGGCGTCAACCCTTTACACTCTCCGCAATTTCACCCTCAAAATAAACGTATTTCACAGAACCTACAACATTTTCTCTCTTGCAATCTTTTCCATGTTGCGCGCGTGAAATCGATCCTGCTTCATCGTACAATCGAATGTTTAACAATTTATAAAATACTGGATTAATTTACAATTACTAAAATTATAAAATATTACTTACTTACTTACAAGATTATAGAAATATTATAAGTAAAGATTACAAGATATTTACATTTACAATTACAATTTATAAAATATTGATAATATAAAAACAGTTTCGAGAATTGTCATGGACATTTTTGCGAACGCCTCGAAGGCGCTGTTCGAGTGCAAAAGATTAAAGAATAAAGGAAAAAGGTGTCCGTTTACTTGGACGCGTGGAAAGAATCACGGAGGCGAATAATCGTGGTCTGCGGCGACAGAATTCGGCACGGAGGTAACGGGTGGCGAAAATAAGGGTGAAAGACGCGGAAAAAAATCCGAACGCATCGTGGCAGTAATTAACAGGGCGGCAGGTCGGCGAGGGACGGGGGGGAGGCTCTTTTCTGTCGGTGAATGGGTAAATAAACGATTTTACACGATAATGCTGGCGCACATAAGCGGAATGGGCGACGAGGACGGAGCGACGGGATCGACGGAGAAAGGGAGCGGCTTGTAATTAAGTAGTAGAGGTTATATAATGAAGTTCGCCTTCCTCGAACGACGATCGATTTCATTAATTATACGAAATACCGAGGGTTGCTCTGGTTACAGGTCGCGCTTGCTGAAAGCCCTCGCAGAAGTGCTCCTGCTAAGACGGAGTCGTGGCGGTGAAAAAAATAGAAGAGAAAAAAAAGAAAATGCCGGCGGCGGGAGGGGCGTAAGGGAGGTACGAAGGGGGTAGAAGGGTGGCGAAACCTGGCTGGAAATATTTGAGGTGGGTGCGGGGGCGTAAAGGCGCGGAAAAAGAACAGGGAGAAAGGAACTCGCGATTCGACCAAATGAAAAGAACTGGCAACCCCTAATTAACTCATTCGATCGGGCCGCGTTAATTAATGCCCGCCGACCGTACAACCGATGCAATTCAATTACGCGAAATCAACTGCGGAATTGCGATCCGGGGTTTTGAGCGGGGACACACGGTGTTTTTCAAGGCTCTCGATGATGACAATTTAGATTTGCTATTGTCAACTCGGCGGGGGTGGTTTTTTGTTTTTTTTTTCGTTCGTTCGTTGTTTTTTTTTCCCCGCGGAGAGTTTCGAAGCTGCCGATCAAACAAATCAACTTACCAGCATTGCAAATATTCGGACATTCGCAAAAGCAAATCCAATATTAAAAGTTCCGTTCGCTCGCTGTAATGGTTAAACATCGGCGGATGAAGCACTTGATTTGTTTGTGGCATGATGGAAACGAATAATGCCTGTGTCTACTTTGATCCGGAAAGATACTCGTACATTTCACAAGGAAAATACGTTCGATAACGAAGCACAACGAAATCTGTGTCTAAAATCGTGGTTGATAAAGGAAAGATTAATTTAAACGTAATTAAGTTTGTTTTCCTGCAAAATATGGAATCGTTAACTTTGTACGTTGTTAATTATGTTTGTTAAGGCTTCGGATAATTTTCATCGCGATGTCTGCTTCAATGAATAAATTTGATCGAAACTTTCTGATGAAATTACTTTTCTAATTTCAATCACCGTGGAAGATCAAATTATATAGACAAAATATGTTCAAATATGAAAGATATTTTCTGATAATTTTCATTAGAAAAACGTTCTAGTGCTTCCTGAAACATTACCATAGAAAATCAACCACTTTACCATAGAAACTATCGAAAAACGTTGAAGTGCTTCCTAAAACTTCGTCCATTTTTAATATACCTAACAAATTTGTCAACAAACACAATCATGATACTGATCCCTCACATTTTAATGTCTTTGACATATGTGTCACAGTATCAATAATTTATGTGCGTGTAAATCCGGAAATCGTAATACTAATTTTCACGTGTGAGTACAGTCGCAGAACGTTGCTAAAAGAGACAGACGATGATTGCAATTTTAAATTACGCCAATGTGAAAAATTCTCGAAGCTTAACGCTGAACCTACCGAGTATTAAAATTGAAAGATTGTCTTATAAAAATGCCAAGATTTTCATTACAAAGTATAATAGGACAAAGAGATCTGTCGAATCGATTCCTACGAAGGCAATCGTATAATTTTAATAATCATAAAATAAAAAATCTGAAAAAGGTCACTAGAACTACCAAACCAGTCTATTTTGACTGGTCCCCAGTTTTTTCTTTTGCAATTATTAAAGTTATAAAAATATTTTTACCAGAAATTTTTGGATGTACTTTTTTAATGACGTACATGTACAGTGAGAATTGTGTGAAAATTTAATAGATGCATTCTCGTTATAATTACAAAGCAATGTATATCGTTGGATTTATTGTTAGGTAGTTCTAGTGTTAAGGCGTCAGCTGATATTTTCACGCGATAAGCTTTAGTTTGTCGTATCAGGACTGTGCTGGTTTTACGCGGGATATTGTTAATGGCCGACTAACCGTGGACTCATTCGTCTGAGAATACTACGGTAGCATAGTCAATTAACTAATCATTATCAAACAGTATGTACACCGGGTTTAATAACGATATTTCTGCCGCGCTGTTGCCTAACCGACTGCAACGAAGTAAGGAATACGAAATTCTGGATTCGCGGAACAATCTAATTAAATTTTATACCAATTAGACGGAAGCGTAAAAAACTGTTACAGAAAAAATTCCGTTAATTGTCGTTAGCGATAATTACATCGCGGATTTCGTGCACCCGCATCGTGGCGAACGTGTACGAAACACCGCGGGATAAAATTATTAATTACTTATATGCCTCGCCTTTAATGAAACAAATCCTTGCAAAATATTAATTCCTGTTTAACATTTACGTAGAGCTTCGAAATGTTTTTCAAAAACTGATCGACTCGATTAAATTGTATTTAACAATCGTCTGTATCGAAATGGTAAATTTCAACTTGGTGTTAAATTTTATTAAATAAAAATGCTAAATAATTGTTAGCATAAATTTTGGTGGCACCGTATTGGCTTCGAACAATTCTCTTAACACTAAATTTATTTCCAGACTTTCTATTTCACAAGTACTGACTTTATAAAATTATCTTCGCAGAAATTGATTCGATGAATTTTTCTGTTCCAACGCACATTGCAATAAAAATTGCACAAAATCCAAATAAGTTAATTCTTGTCACTTTTATCGGACAAAACGCATTCGATCGGTACAAATAACGTTCAATTACCTCGTTTATCGGTGATATTCACAGTGGGAGGATTATTATACTTGTTTTAATAATTCGTGATGGCGACGTAGCGTCGGTGGTGGTGTTAACGATGTTGATTTAATAGGAGAAAGAGTGAGCTCGTTGCCTCAGGGTTATTAAGTATGGCAATATCCACGGTAAAATATTAATGACGTTGACAGTTCTTCAAGGGGGTTGAAGAATAACCGTGTGACGCCGAGGGAGGTAGTATCGCGTGACACTATGTTCACAAGCTCAGCCTCCGGTAAATTCAACAACATTTTACAATATCCAGAAGGAACATTGATTTTGAATACTTAAAAAAATAGTACCGGAAAGAAATCGAATCCATGAAAGCCTCTTTAACACTTAACCCTTTGACCTATTATTTATCTTGAGGTTACAGTGATTAGAATTCCTTTATAGTTTACAATTTGCTGAAAGAAAACGAACTAATGTTTCTGAATGAATATAAATTAACAACAACCAAATGGAATACTATTTTTATTTAACTCTTTGCCATTTTTTAACGAGTCAGACTCACGTTGAAGATTTTAAACAAATTTCATCCTTTTAAATTTTCTTTTCTTCGTAAAGACGTTGCAGCAACTGTGACTGCAAAGAACATGGTATGGCAAGGGGTTAAGGGTAATTTATAACATACGTATTTCTAAGACTCTGAACAGAATCTAATCTAGTCTAATCTAGTCTAGTCACGAGTCTGAGACGATGTTGCAAGGCAAGAGGATAACAGTTGAATTAATCCTGAGGAAAAGAATTCTTCGAATGATTATGTGAAAAGCATTGTTCCATTGTTTCTACAGCTTTCGCGTTAGCCTTTATTTCGCCGATTTTTCACGGTACAAAAGCTTAGACCATGTCACTGCTACAACGGCAATACCATCGCGTAAGAGGATTAACCCCCGATGAACTGTTCGTGTAACGTTCATGTCCGCAAGCAAGTATAGCATCGTCGATCGAAGGCTTGGAAATTAGAATTTGAGATTTTACACTGCTTCGTCGATCGTGTACACTGACTGCGAAACGTACTTCGTTCACTGAAGTTTCAGTTTACAGTGTTGTATTTTCGAAGAATCGTACGTCGACAAATCGAAATTCATTTTACAGTCTGCAGTTTCAGTTTTCACCATTCATTATTTTCTAACAAAATATATTTGTAAAGATCCGATGAAGTTTTCATGTTTAGAAAACATTTGAAAGCATTGCACATTTATTATAAAATTGTAGAAAGACAATTTTGAATTCATTTTAAAGTTTGACGTGTCCAATTTCACGATTCGTTCAGTTTCTGTAAAAATCTTGATATGAAGGTGAATGAATTCCGAATTTTCAGTTTTCGAGAAAAATTCGATATTTAAAGCGTCGTGCACTCGACAAAGAATCGTAAAACCATGAAATCGAATTCGTTTTAAAGTTTGAAGCGTTCGTTTTCACGCTTCGTTCATTTTCTGTCAAAGTGTTTTTACGAAAGTATATAAATTCTAAATGTTCAGTTTTCGAAAAAGATTCGATGTTTCGAGTGTTGAATGAATCGTACGAAAAAAAAATAAATTCAACTTCATTTTAAAGTTCCAAGTGTTTGCACGATTTATTAATTTCTTTTTAAATGTTTCTGCATGGTACAGTGGGCGTAAAATTGGATAAACTTTTTTACTCGATCGAGCTGCAAGCTTCAACGTTTATAAAAATATCGGAAATTTTATTTCACGGCTGAGTCTAACGCGAGATTGAAGATCGATGCTTTTTCTTGATAAACAACCCTTCAAATCTTTGTGTATGACTTTTTTATTGTTTTATAGGACAGTAAAACGCTTGCATAGTGTACTTTACTTAATTACGGATCTTTACACAAAAACAAATATTTGCTGCGTTTGTTGCAGAAAATCTGGAGCCGCTTGGAAATATTTATTCAATAACTATTTTCTTCGATAACTGGTTTAGTTAATAATTCTAAACTGATTATTCTTGAATACCTATTTAAAAGATTTATTGTAAAGAAGAACCCTGCAATTTAATGCACATCAGTGCCAGACAATAATTTTTTTACAATTTATCGAAAGGTAGAAGCTGTCATTTTCGAATTTATAACAGACTCGGTTTTTTACCCAATAAATCGTATTAAAACATGGAAAAGGAAACGATCGATGAATTATGAAACTGAAAGCATCGAGCTTTAAAACAAGTCTAAACGAATTCTCGTACGATGTTCTTGAACGAAATTATAAATGTTTGAACAGCAACAATATGTGGAAAATTAGAAATTAAATGTAATTCATTTCGGAATCACTGTGTGAGCACTGGCTCGTTATCTGGCATAATTGCGGTGAATAATAGAAATAAAATTGCTGGCTAATTAACAGAAGCTAATTGGTACAAAGACGATTCAAGAAGCCGCTGCACTTTTACTAAAACGAACTCGTTGGCTCTGCTGTAACAAAGCTTCGTCGGAATTAGAATTTCAAATAGCAACATAGAATTAATATATTCATTCGGCCAACGTTTCCGTATGCACGCCCAAAAATTCAATTTTCTGTTTCGCAACGAAGTTTAATAATCGCGGAGGAGCATGGGCCAACGTTTGCCCTCGAGAACCAACTAAAACTGAAATAATAGCAATCGTCTTAATTACAAGATGCAGTCGTTACCCTTTACACGGGATATTTAGTTTTTCCTTGAATTTTCCGAGCAGCTGCTGCGAGAATCTTTGCCGGCGAAGAGATTCGAGCAACCGTAATTCGTTTCTAATTATGTTTGTGTAATCTCATCGGTTTGCTATTGAAATTGCTGTTACTGTTAAGCAAATTTGCTAAATTTATCACTTACGAGTCGTAATCTGAATGTTTAACCGTTCGTCGACTGAAAATGTAGAGAGTAGACCGAACGTCGCTTGATCATTTAGAATTCATTTATGAAAGTGTAAATGCGAGTTTTCCAAAACCAAAATGGTTATTCGATTTCGAAGTAGCGACTTTTGAGCGAGTCTGTATTTATACACTTCCGAATGACTATATCATTCTAGATAATCAAATAATTAAACGGATTAAATGGAATGAATTTCGATTTGATCGCCGACACTATTAATTCATTAACATAGCATTTGTGTAAGCTTAACGAATAACCACTATACTAAATCATAGCAGATGGTCAGTACTAAATCATAAAGTAATAATCAACACCAGAATTACATTAATAAATAATATTCTAAACAGTATAGTGTCACCAACATCGTTTGTTACGAAATTGTCTGTATAAATTCAACAATTTAAAATAAAAAGTCAGCAGCCAATCATTTCTCTCGTAGATTCAGTGTTTAATGATTTAATAAACTTCTTTATCCAAGCGCACACAATAATAAAAATCGCATAAACTCAAAAGAAATAAATTCAATCCTGCAACTTTTACAAGGCGCCCCTAATAAAAAGTTAAATTTTCCTACAAGCTATTAGACACGTGGGCAGAGTGTATGGCAATTTCCAGGTCGATCGGAATGGAATTACGAAAAATATGCAGATCGGGTAAATCCGCCAACCCCCAAACTGTCCCTTTCTGAGAGGGATAGATATCGGTCGAAAAACTTAGTTTCCCAGATTCTTTTCTAACAATTAGTCACTTTCAAGCTTTCCTATTTCGCTCAGAAAAATCACGAAAACGTCCTCCTACCACCAATTCGAATCTAATCACCGAAATCTAACAATCGATGATATAATTTCAGAATCCAGTGGCAACAGCCTTCGAGATCTTCTGGATGATCTTCGAGCCGATCCTGTTCGCGGTGACGGGCGCCCAAATAAAGATCGTCGAGCTGGACAGCAGAATGGTGTACCTGGGCGTGGGCTGTCTTCTAACAGGCATAGTGATCCGTATCGCGGTGACGATCCTCGTAGGTATCGGTTCCAAACTGAACCTGAAAGAGAAGATCTTCGTGGCGTTCTCTTGGATGGCAAAAGCAACGGTGCAAGCAGCTCTAGGCCCGACGACATTGGACAAAGTCAATCCGAACGACCAGGAGCAAGTGTACTACGCCGAGACAGTGATGACTATGTGCGTTCTCTCGATTTTATTGATGGCTCCAGCCGGTGCCATCATCATTTCCCTTTCCGGGCCGAAGCTGCTGACGAAAACCACGACGCCTGTCACGCCACCGGAGGGCTGGAAGATGCGGCGACCCTCTATCCGCGACATCTCCATCATCAACGAGGATCCAGACCTCGAGGAGACCGCGAACGAGAGGAAGCCTTGAGGCAAAGACACTTCCCGACGAACGTGACCGTTTTCCCTTATTTTGCTCGAGGCTTCTTCTGCCTAACCGTGCGAAACCCGCTCGGGGAATCTCCGTCAGGGTCTCTGGTGTTCCATTTTATTCTCTTACTCCAAATATTCGCCTCCTCCGAAAGACGACAGACTTCGGGTCCTAGAACCGAGTCGGTTCGTTCTACCCGAGGGATCGTTGCGTTTAATTGCGGCTCGCACGCACCGGCGGCCTATGTTCCTAGTTAGGGTCGGGAATCTTGGTTGTTGTTGTTGAATCTTGCGAAAGACGCTCGTCGACGTTGCTTCGAGTAATGGCTTCGAGCTTTCGGTGGGGTACCGAGTGATTTTTATCGCGACGTTGATTGCCTCGAGTGTCAGAAACCGACGCATGTTGTAAAATTAACACTAAACCTGCTTTTACGAATGGAGCGACTAGCGCGCGTTATTTTGTTTGTTTTTTAATAGGAATTACTAGATCTAATTGTTTCGAGGTGTTGCTACTTTCGTAGTAAGCGTCGCGGTTTAGAGAAATCTAGCCAATCTACGGAGGAGCCTTTCTGATTTTTCATTTTTGAACGAATTAATCTGGGATCATTGTCATTTTGACAAGGCATCGTAGGTAGGTTTAGTGTTAACGTTTTTCGCAGGGATCGCTCCCTTGGTGCTATATTGTTGGGTGTACTAATTAATTCGTGGCTTAAGCGTGGTTTAGGTTGTTTGTCAAATCTTTTTGTTGCGTAACGTATTTATGTTTAGGTATGTAATTAAAACGTTAAGATATTGTAGTAGGTAAAACTTTCTCAGCAACTGCGTTTAGATTTAGTTCCCACAGGCATACCTGGTGATCTGTAATTTTAATTCCACTCTTGTGACTATTATTTTCTAACAGTCACGAGAAATTTACTGTTTCGTGTTTCGCCTATTTATTTTGAGTCTAAAGGAATGGTACAGCTTCGTTCCGGAGCATGTTGCAATCGTTTATAATCGATTACTGTAGGCAAATTTTTGCTGAACAGGTAAACGAGCTAGTTAGTATCATCCAATACGCGATTACGTTCTCATCGACTGCTGGTCGACGAGTACTCGAAAAATATTAATGATTCGATTGCATCGTCGAAGGGACGAACCTCGGAAGTTGATCAAGCAAAGGCCACGAGTCAATTTTTGCACACCCAACGTGTTTATACAGCTGCGTTGCATCGAACATTAATGTTTTAGGGATTCTGGCACTCGCGCGTAAACGACGCGGTATCCAATGCGTTGATTAAACAAACCGTTTTATGTACATAGTGGTGTAAAAAAAAGAGAGAAAATTGTGAAGCTGTTTTGTACAAGCGATCAAATCGAAAGTTTTTCACTGCAGGATGGTGTAGAGTGGTTTATCACTGATCAATGTAAAGAGAAGTTGCCAATATCGTACTGTTTCAAACAAAAAAAAAAAAAGAACGTTTAGCCCTTTGGGAAAAATTTCCCTCAACCCTTTTCGAAGCGTTTAGACCGACGATTTTAATTAAGTTCGTAGACGAAAGCAACGATAACCGCAAAATAGATTTAAGCGCTTGCAACGTCGAATATAGGAGATGTAATTAATAAATTTAATTCGTGCGTATACAGAAACACGATTAAAGTATTTTTCGAAAGTTACGCCAGTCCTGCCTGATTTTTTAAATTTAATTCAGGAAGAACGGGACGATACGCTGCTGCGAAAACGAAGAAATTAGTTTCGTTGAACGAACAGCAAGTTGTGGACGCTGTATTTATTGTTAAGTACCGCGTGTTGTAATAAACAATAAATTAATTTGCGATCCAGGTGACCAGTACGGATTTGGCAACTTTACTTCGTATAGCGCGAATATCAAGCCAAGTTTTAGATCTGCCGAGAAAATGACCGAAATTTTTGGTAAAATCATTTATAAATATTAAAGAAACGATTGTACCGTTGGAGTAAGATATAACATTTGTATATCGATTTTAGTAGTTGTCTACAGTGTGTGTTTTAGCAAAAGCGTTGTATCCATTCGTGCGTCGAGGATACGTGTTAGTCTCTTTTTTTGTAAAATTCTTCTGGAGCTGACGATTGCAGTTTGACGAGAGCGAGAGAGAGAGAGAGAGAGAGAGAGAGAGAGAGAGAGAGAGAGAGAGAGAGAGAGATGGACGAGTGAGCAAATTATGTGAATATTTGTACATAATCCATGCATGTATTATAGAATGAGAGAGCACGGATACCGAGAGCCAGATAATTAATTGATCGTGAATTAATCGATCAATTAATTGACTTAGAAGTACCCTTGGTTTTGTTTGCCTGGTGGGGAGAGGATGACTGTATAAGTACAGAATGCTACTGTTGTAGTCTAGATTCTACCGTACGGTAAATATTAAAGACGATGATTAGTTACCGACGTTGCGCTGTGCATTCAATATATCCCCGAATCGTTGCTGCAAAATGGCGGCGAGATAGAATTCCATACGTGAAACCGACCGACGAATATCTACACGATGTTTCGAAGCGTTTTTTCGTAACAATAGAGAAGATAAAAATGGAGACGGGAATTGTTAAATTTCAAAGTGTCGCGTCGCATTCGATGGAGGAAAATAAAAGAACCCTTTTATATACTCGTAAGGACCAGACACAGAGAAAAATAACATGGCCGTTCACCTAAGGCGAGCAAAGACGAAGCCTCGAGGAGACAGGAAAATTAGTGGTGGCGCAAAACGACTTTTCAAAACCGCGAGTCTTCGAACCGGTAACTGGCGCGGATATCTTTCGATATAAAGAAGAATGAAGGCAATAAAAACAACGGAGAGTGAATACCGTTTCTTCGAACTGACGGCGAACCGTTTCGAAATCGTTGAAAATGCGACTCGCATGGAACGGTTTACTCTAATATTATTCGCCATAGGTTAGACAGTGGTAATATAGCACACCTAATTTTAATAGCTTGCTAAAAGCATTAGAATCAATTCTTCTAACGAGAGAACTGACTCGCGTTCGTATAAATACGGTGCCAAAAATTTGAATGCTTTGAAATCGCGGTGTAAAATGTGAAAGAAGTTAAAATCGACAATTTGGGAAAATAGTATTTCCTATGGAACATCTAATTTTTAGACAGCATTATGGGGAACGATAAAATATAGAACTATACTCGTACAGTCAAAATAAAAATTTAAATGTTATAAAATTACAGCAAGGACCTAGAAAAAGTTAAAACAAGATTAGTCACGTTTTAAATAGACAACGCAAAGCATGATGTAAAAATTAAAACACCTTAAAAAGCTGTAGCTGAAGACTTGCAAAAAACACTTTGCAAGTTTCACTGATTTAAAAATTACTATTTCACCGAGATCCTCGAGGTTGAAAAATAGAATTCTCTGACTTTTTGTAACCTCTATAAATTATATTTGGTCTAGGGAATTTTCCTTTCGCGTAGACAGTCAACAGCAGCTCATCTCGGTGAACACAGGTCTTATCTTCAGAGGTTCCTCTTCAAAAACTGTCAATGTTTGCGGAACTGCCACGGCCAGACTACCAACGCTTTCGACACGATTTTTACCTTAAAACCTGCGTTAATCCTTCCGCAAAAAGACAAGTTCTCGGTCAATAGGTTAGCACTTCAGGGGAATCCAGAATAAATCATTGTACCAAGGCTATATTACTCATTTTCGCGATTTTGACGCCACGAAACTTCAAAGTCGCGCCACGGCCGCAATTCGATTTTGATCGACCTGAGATTTGGCATGCACACTGCCACCGCATCCAGGTACGTGTAGACAGAGTTATAAAAGAATCGGTAACATTGCATATTATGGCCCATTTTTCGAACCCTTTCAGAGGTTCCTCTTTAAGAATTGCCAATCTTTGTGGAACTGCCACGGCCAGGCTACCAACGTTATCAACACGATTCCAACGCTAAAATCTGCGTCAATCCTTCCGCAAAAAGACAAGTACTCTGTCAATAGGTTAGCACTTCAGAGGAATCCGGAATAAATCATTGTACCAAGGCAATATTGGTCATTTTCGCGATTTTGACGCCGCGAAAATTCAATGTCGCGTCACGGCCGCAATTCGTTTTTAATCGACATGAGATGTGGCATGCACACTGCCTACGCGTCCAGGTATGTGTAAACAGAATTATAAAAGAATCGGCGACATTGCATATTTTGGCCCATTTTGCGACCATTTCGAAAATTGTTCAGTTTTTGGCAGTGTTAAATGCGCTATATTGCCCAGATTTATCCCATAATATGAGACAGATAATAAAATGGGTATTTAAGGTAAAGTTGGAGCTCCGAAGCAGGGAGAAAATTTTAAACAGTCGCGAACGCTGTTAAATTTCCAATTAAGATGAAGAATCGTGTGCGAGACCGTTTAAACAGTAATTTATTAAGAAGATTCACGTTCTTGCGGGGTGGGGTCCTCTTGATGCAGCCGGAGTTGAGCAAACTTTTATGGCGAAAAGCGTCTCTTTGCGACGATTACAAAGGCTCTCTGTGCGGCACGGTGACGATGAGCGATTTAATAAGCTTACCGTTCTTCCCGTCGACATCGTCGACTTACACGCGCGAACGGCAGCCGGCGAGTCTCTTTCTCTCGCGATTTTGTCTTCGCAAGATCCACACAGTTCCCTGGGAATCGACGAGGAGCTTGCGAAGCTTGCAAACTTCCACCGGATGGAACAAACATTTTCCAGATTTATTAACGCCAGCTTCAACGGCTCATCGCGCCGCTAATTCCGAAGCCGACCTCGTCGAATCGAAGCTCGCGTCGTAGGCGCAAACCTTCGAAAATTGAGAACGCGCTTCTCGTAAATTTTTATGTACATTTAATCCTCATTCCGCAAAACCAAACTGCTCCTCGTTAAACACTTTAAACCTTCTATACGCTCCTCGTGAAAGATCCTAGCGCAACAATTCACCCACTTTTGCTTTACACTTTAAGTCGACAAATGGCGGCTCGTTTCGATCTCGGAAGAGAGACCGATCGATTTACGACGTGCTAAAATATTAAGTATGCGAATATTCGTCTTGACGAACGGATGAGGGTTATGTTTAAAAATTTTCTTGAACTATGACAAAATTCGAGGCAGGTGGTCTGGAGTTCGAGACATCGAAGAGGAATTCGCAGAACAAGAATTGCATTATCAATTTATAAATAATTTTATACAAATTTCAACGAGGCGATTCTACCATGTGAAACTTACTGAATATGAAATATGTGCTCATAATTATGAAAATGGTCTAAGTCATATATGTCTTGTTTCGAGATATTTAATGAATTGCATTTGATTAAATTAAATAATATTTTTACATTATGCGACATTTTAATTTATAATTTTATTAGTCTTGATTAATGGAAATTTATTATGAATATGAAATTTTGTGTGAATTTCATACGAAAATGTTGTTTTTAAAGTTTGAACTGACAGACCATTTTCATAATTATGGGCACATATCTTCTAAGTTTCGATATTACAGAATTAATTTCTTGATAAAAAGAATTTTCTACAGTAAGCTGAACCTTCCTCGTTGAAGTAAGATCAAAGCGATCTTGATACAGTGGATCTTTCATAACATAAAAATTGGTAAATGTTGTTAAACATTTAGATAAAAAATTCGAAAATACCAAGGATCCTCCCTGTGTCATGAAATTCGGAAAAGCCCGGAGATAATCTTGAAGATTTTTCGCTTTGGACCCGCCGTTTCGTCTTTCTTCTTTTTTCGTCTAATTAATATTCAACTGTTTTTCGACGATTCGCGTGGGGGGAAGAGAAAGCCGATGCAACAAGCTGGTCAATTACATTGTCAATCTTTATTACGTCGTCGATTAGCTACAACGACGAGGATAAGAAAGAGAAACAACAACAAAATAGAAAAATAAGGGGACAACAAGATATCGGAAAGTACAAAAAATATATTTGGTCGGTTCTCGGATGGATTTATGCACGGTTAGGTGCTCGGAGGAGAGAGAAACGTTGATTTCCATGGTTTCTGTAACCGATTGGTCAAGGTACCGAGCTGATCGCGAAGCTCGATGTCAGTGTGCTGTTGCTCGAAGACTTTTTCACTCCGTTTCGATCTTGAGACGTGGACGTCCCTTGACTAGAGCTCTTCTTCTGCTTCACCCCAAACCCCAGTCGCATCTTCAGGGCATGGTACACTCGAGGTTTCATCACGAACAACATAAATATCAGCATACCCTGCAGACAATTTATCACATCCGACCAGTAGAATACTATCTCCTTCCATTCGTAGCTCGTATAGGTGTTCATCAGGGAGGACAGGATCTCCGCGATCCACGTGATACCCATCACGACGAACAGCTTCACGTTCATGATTAATCTGGCAATAAAAAAAAAGGGCTGCATTAATCATCCGAATGATAAGCCAGACGATTTATGGAAATTCAGATGAACACCGATTACATTCGGGCTGATGCGACTTTGCGACAGAAAAATTGCAGAATGATTGGCTCAGCTTTCATTTTACTAAATTTTGTATCCGGAATACGGCTCGTGTATAGCATGAACAATTTTCCACATCGACGACGACACTCAAAGGGAAAATGATTAAACATTGCTCTTTGATCTGTTGCAGCTGTTGCAACATTGCAGTCTTTGTTACTTCGCGAAAAGGTTCTGGGCAATTTAAAATTTGTCTGAGCTCGTTTCATGTAACGTCTTACGTTTCACTGTATCGCATTTTGTTTTTGTAAAATGTAAGAGATTAGTACGTGTAAAAAGGATTGCTTATGGTAACCGTTGAAATTGTTTTTCGATCTGTTAACTTTGTGACAACATATTAAAAAATGATTTACGTTGGCTCGGCGTTTATTCTACTAAATTTTATTTCTGCGAAATGTGCAAGGCTCGTGTTTAATACAGAGTAAAAAGAATTTTCCACACCGATGACGAAACTCAAAGGAAAAATTATTAAACATTTCTCTTCGATCTGTTAACAATGCACTCTCTGCAATTTTGTGAAAAGGTCCTGGACAATAATTTGCCCGAGCTCGTTTTATAAAACAACGTCTCCCATTTCACTATATCACATTTTATTTTTATAAAATGCAAAATATTGATGCATGTAATAAGAATTGCTTATGTTAACGATAAAAATTGTTCCTTGATCAGTTAACATTGCACTCTCTGTAACTTTGTGAAAAGGTGGTGAACAATTATTTGCTCGAGCTCGTTTCTCAAAACGTCTCCCATTTCACTATATCACATTTTATTTTTATAAAATGCAAAAGATTGATGCATGCAATAAGAACTGCTTATGTTGACGATAAAAATTGTTCTTCGATCAGTTAACATTGCATTCTCTGTAACTTTGTGAAAAGGTCCTGAACAATAATTTGCCTGAGCTCGTTTCACAAAACGTCTCCCATTTCACCATATCACATTTTATTTTTATAAAATGCAAAAGATTAATGTGTCCAAGGATTGCTTGTATTGATCCATAGATCAAACAAAATCATGGGACAATGTATTCAAGCTCTAAGCAAGCTATGTAGCAAATGTACGCGCGCTGTTTCCTTTATCACGTTGACCTGATAATACAAAAATATCGCCGACAACATAACTTAAATGTATAGAAGTAGAAGTTCTACGAGATAAGCCCCGGTAGATCGTTTTCCGATTTTCATTCGCGAAGTTACAACAGTTTATCCATTGACAACGTTCTGCGCGAATTTACCGCCGTTTAATTTTAATCTTCGACGTATTTGACGCGTAAAAGGGGATTCCGTTTTCGCGTTAGTGTTTAAAGCGCAGTCGATAAACTCACTTGGTTTTGTCAGCGTGGAATCGTTTGCTCCTGGGATCTGAAGGGTCGGCCACCCTCCTTATCTCGGCTTTCACCTTGCTGCAGTGTTCAGACGTGAGAATGAAGAACACCACGTTGGACGTCAACTGGATCGCGATTGGTACTCTGAAGAAAAGCAGCTCGCTGAGCGTGTCTTCTACAACACACGACATCGAACTTCAAGTTGACACATCAAATTCCACGTAGACAAGCTCCTCGCAAAGAATATTCGACCGGACAAATCGGCCTTCTACCGTTAGACTTCGCGCGTCTGACACGGAAAATGGACCTCGCAGAAAACAGCGAAATATTCTCACAGAATATGCAAACGCTGTAATCTTATTTTTAACTGCTAAAATTATCAACAAACGAAATGCATTTCCTTTTAACCCTTTGCCCTGCGAATTAATTCACGGTTGCAGTCGTTAGAACATACTTTTATAATCTACATGGACGCGCATCAAAGACAAACGGACAGAACGTCGTTTCGATTTGAAGGGAATTAATAAAAGTCTACATCTCGAGTCTGCCATGATGTTGCAATGGGGTTAAGTCCTGTTTGTCGCATTCCATGCAGACAGTTTTTCTTTGGCTGAAAGATAAGTACACCTACCAGTTGTTGTCAACCATAATGGAAAGAGACAATGTTGATACACGGAAATATTTATTTTTGTAGAAAGCACAGCTTATGGATCCTGACAAAGAATTATTTCTCTAACGCTGGACCTACCAGGGTTAAAATTGATAGATGTATATTGTTTTGTAAAAATGCCAAGATTCAATTAATTTGGATTATTTTCGATTTTCATTGCGAAGTATGCCACGAACAACGTGTAGCATTGAATTTGACAAAAATTGAACAACTTGGACCAGGAAGATGAAAGACTAAGATGAAGAGAGGGCGTCGTTTTTGAGATTCTAAGTTTTAATTTGTTAGACTGTTCTAGTTTTATGCAGGAAATTGATAATGGGGAAATAGAGAAACGAGGAAATATTCTGGATCAGAAGAAATGTTTCGATCTTGAAGTTAAGACATCTCCGAACGCAAAGGATTGAAACAAAATCGTTATATCGTTGCTGAGATTGAAGACGGTAACGAGGTAGCCGTGACGGAAGCGATCTTCGAAGAAAGATAAAGAACGACTATAAAGTAACATTTGCGATTCGACCTTGCAGACGATTATAACGAAGTTCTGCTTGCTATTCGACTCAATGAAAGTCGGAAAAAGGAAAGAGCGACGCAGCTGCGGGATATTCGAATGATAAAAAAAAAGGAACTTAGCCTCCAGTCGTCTTTAACGAGCCGACTCTTAAAACTGGATTCCGTGGAAAACCATCGTCCACCGACACAAAGTAATTAGTGTAATTAGTTGAACGGTCGGTACTCGCTTAGTGAAACGGCGAGGAAATCCCGTGTCGCGCGAAGAACTCGGGAACACGAACAACTCCGCGGCGGACGAAATATGTATCCGAATGCTTCTCGTGGATCCTACGGTCCACGAACACATCGAGACCGAGCACAAAAGACAAATGAACGAACTACAAAAGAGTTCAGGAATGCCGAAAAGAGGAGAAAGAGATTCAGAGTGAATACAAAAGAGAAACGAACTACAAAAATTTCCAGAATGTTGAAGAAGGGGCGGATGCTAATAAGAAAATAACTGTCACGTTCATAATCAGAGTGTACGCTCTGTGCATTCCAAATTAAAATCGGTAGACGCAACTAGAAAGAGTGAAAATATTTTTTTTTTTTAAATCTCAGAGCTTACACGTTGCTTTCGGAGTTGGATAACTATTTTAAATACTATTTTAAAGATTACATTATTAACACCACTATTTTAAAGATTTTTTACAAATAACTCTAAATATTTTGCTTTTATAAATACACGTACAATTTTTAACAAAGTATTTGCCGTTTGAAATGGTGTTTCATCCTTTTTCTACTTTCAGTCGTTCCTGTGTAACTCCTAGTTCTTGTAACTCATGCAGAACATTTTTA
>CM052093.1:19496997-19509906 GCA_028453745.1 Agapostemon virescens | reverse complement strand
AACGTCGAAAGCCTCGATAGACGTACGATTACTATTCTACAAAAATCAAATTACATCTCTTCTATCTCCACAAAATCGAAAATTTCTTTCTTCAATCTCGACAGTGTATTCAGCCGCATAAATCGAACAACTAAAAATACCGTGCACAAATACGCGGCGTATTTTCCTTTCGGATATTTAGTCTAGAGTACACAGATCTGTTAGCTGTTTCTTTGGAACGACAGAGAAAAGTGGCGTTGCAGACTATAGATATTGAAAACATATGAAAAATCTTCGGTGTTTCTAATACGTGCGAAAACCCCTGATCGATATTCAGCGAACTGGAGGGATGCACTTTCGGCATTGACACATCGGATAAGTGGAACACGCTCGTCGAAGAATCGGTGCTTCTCGGTCTCTTCGTGCGATCGAGCAGGTGCAGAATGTAATCCGAGGGCGATTATAACCATTCCTCAAAATACGGGATCGGAAGACACGTTGCTCCAAATAAATGCCATTGTTCGCGGAATTATCGGCCGATCAGAATCAAAACACATCCCTGAAAAGATGTTCGCTCGCTGCTCGGTGCTTGAACTTAAGCGCTGACCGTTATCGGTGTCACCACTTCAAAACGATCTGTAAATTATCTCTCTATCGCTTCTACTTTTTTTACTTCCTCATTTTCGAGTTCTACAAAATTCCTCGGTCAACCTTAAGCGGGAAGAGCGACCAGCGTCTGGCGTTTCTACTCGACGTAGATTCAGACGCCGTAGAAAACTAAATTGATCCGAACAGGAACTACTTTAGCAAACTCTGCCGTTCGAGCGATCTTTCATGTCGATGACATGTAAAAAAATAAAAAAAAGAAGGCAACGTGTAAAGTACTTCCGGCATACTTCTTTGAAAAGTTTCCACGTAAAGTCCCTGCTTGATCCTTTGGCCCATTGAAAGCGAGTTTTTTCAACACTGTCCTCTCCAAGATGAGTCACGCCATAACTAATTTCGTTCTCATTATGCTCGATTGAGAGCCGACTTACGACACTACTTTTAAGCGGCCGCTGAACTATCGAAGCTTCAAAAATTATTGTCGGTAACCTCGTTTTATGCTTCGCGCGGATATTCACATTATTAACGAAGATATAAAAACAAACTAAGAACGCGGTGCGCGTGCAAAGTAAACGTTCGTAATGTGGAACACCTGTTTGCAAAAGCTTGCCAAAAGTAGAAGCGTTTGTTTTTTTTATGAAATCTAAGCGCGGGGATCGAGCGGTTGCTATACGACTGCGCTTGTACAGTTCAATTCGAAGGAGACCCATTTTCTTTTTAGTTGTAGTGGAAAAACTAAAAGATAAGAGAATATACTTGTGGAATCAAGAAATATTTAAATATTAAATATTCCGAAAAAATGTTAAAAATTTCAACGTCTCCGGAAAGTTTGAAGCATTTTTCGGATGGAAACCTCTTTAAAAATTGATAGATGATTTTCTTAATTGCATCGCGGAAGAAAAACGAGGAACCAGTTCGATCGTGCGTGGCCATCATGGTGGAACTTGCACTGCCGTAAAGATGGCGGCGTACCTCTCGTTCGGGGCTTCGTAAAACCGCTAACAGAAATGCCAAATTAATATAAAATTGAGATTTTATAACGAGAAAACTTCGATATGTAAATCTACGGTAGTTTCTGTCACGAAAATAACATATTTCAATGTTTTCAGAATCGTTTGAAAATACTGGGATTTCGAGGAAAAACGCGTCTTCGGTTTCTCAGTTGCTGCATCATGAAGCAAGTCTTAAAATAAAACGAAAAATGGGTTAAGGAACTGCAGGCTTCAACCTTTCAACGTGGTACTTTCAAACACGGTGTGCATCGTAACTGAACTGCTGATTATATAATTAATAATAAAATTCGATGGAAGCAATTTAAAAGGTTAAACTTGAAATTACTAAGGATGAAAATAAATTTGCACTTGGTTTCTGTCATTCCCTATATTCCCTACGAAGAATTGAAATCGAACATCGATATCGTACCGATATAAAAATCTTTAAAAACGATTAACTTTAGCGATAGAAATACGAAAAATAGCCGATTCGTGTCTCCCATAATTTTTATTCGAGCCTAACGACGGGGTGCGCAATTTTCTATGTAACTCCCATAATTTTTCATAAAACATCCTACAAAAATTCAGGCTATAGCGTGAAGCATGTTTAACCTCTTAGGCACTATGCGCCATTATAGTAGCTTTCGCGGACGCCATCTTTCTGTACGACGCGCCACTCAATTGTATTGTTAATTATTAAAGTAAATTGTTAAAGTCAACATACGTGTATCATATCTTTAAGAAAAATTATAATTTAATGATCGAGCACTTCATTCCAATGTACTCGTGTAGAGAACAGCTTTATCCGTCACACATAGCAGTGCTGTATCATTTACAGACAGAGAAACAGCCCCGCGCAAAATTCAGCCGTGCCTAAGAGGTTAAACACGCGCGTAAAATTTCATCGGTTGAACATCTTTGAAACGCATTTCCCTAAAAGATGGTGTTCACGTCAGAAGAAAATTCCGATCCCCAGGAATAACTTACCCGAAAGTCCGCCATATATCGAAGCACATGACGTTCAACCAGCAAAAAGCACACATCAGCGACAGCAGTAACGTGTAACCTGAAAGCAGATTCGTCCAGAGTCTTGCGAGAAGTGGACATTTTATCGCTTCCCTCTCGCACGCGCGAAGCATCGAAACATTTTAATAGGACGCGTTCATTGTACGGTTCCGATGAGACGGACGTATTCGTAACAGGCAATAGCTAGTCCGAACATACTGGTTCAGCTTTCCACAAAACGACGGAACTCTGAAAATAACTCACGAAGATGATGCGCTCATACGTAATTGTATGGAATTGCAAACGAGCTCGGTACGGTCGATGTTTGAGAATAGGAAACCGTAAAACTTCAGACGGGAAGTTTTGTTTCGCGCGGAGATTCGAAACGCGGTGCCGTCGATCGTAATTCGTCATGCAAACCGATCGGCTCGTTTGTTGTACTTCACGGTGGACTACGTTTTTATGCGCGACTTTTTACGAGAAATCGAATTTTTACGAAGTTACGGTCGAATAAAAATTTCTCCCCGATAGTAAAAGTCTTTTATTTTTGTAAAAGTTCCAATTATTTATTTGAACGAATACCGATGGTGTTTAAAGTATCGCTAAAAACAGCAGTACTGTTGTTCGCGTCAGGTTTCACGGTCAAAACGAAAAACTTCACCGTCGTTCGGATAATTTTTCGACGTCCTATAAAATGTTTAACGCAGCTTCGGGATAATTGTAAAATATACTACGGATGCATTTGATATTCCGGTTATCTAATTACACGAGGAAATTAATAAATGCGTTTTTAACAAAAATGGAAAACGGAAGTTACAGCGGTTTCATCGGATCGTTTTAATTTAATTCGGGCAACGCGAACACAGCGAACGGACCTTTGAATTCGAATGGTTAATTAAGAATGCGATAATTAAGCTTGAACCGCGGGTGAATTTTTTGTTTTGAAATTTGATTCGGTGTGCGTGATATACGTAAGTGTAGCAGTGACAAGATATTCGATGTGCGCCCGGAAGAGGAAATTGCGTGAGCGAGTAACGAGTTTTAATTAGTCGCAGGACACGCGGTAATGAAGCAATAACATACCCAGTAAGCTGCAAAATACGTTTCCACTAACGCCAGCGTCTGTAGCCGGTGTCACCCATGGAATTGTGGTAAGACAAAGGTAAGACACCAGGAGACTCGCTGAATGACACATCAATGTCTTCCCATGCAAATTTTGCAGCGAAGGTAAATAAATATACACGAGCAACGTCAGCAGCAAGAAGATGCAGCTGATTGATAGTAGGACGCTACCGACTATGTCTCTGAAAATAAACCACATAATTTTACAACAAACCTCTGGCCGCGATGGAAATTCTTCTCGAAATGTGCCAAATTATTATTATTAAACTAGACTAATATAAACTATAATAATGGAACAGTTAAATTTAATCAGATTTTGCATAACTTTTACGTTAATGAACGCTTCTAATGAAACAGTTTATTTGAACACCTTTCGTGACAACATTCTTATAACTTCGATAACTGTGAAAGGAAAAATCAAGTAACAATTCATTGTGAATATGGTAGTTTTAGTGTTAACCTTGCCAATTAATGGTTAATTACTTATGACGAGATAGTTACAACTAAATTGTAGATATTTGTGCCCATAATTATGAAAGTGGTCTAACTCATATATTTCTTGTTTCGAGATATTTAATGAATTGCATTTGAATACATTAAAAAATATTTTTATATTATGCAACATTTTAATTTAGAATTTTATTAGTCTTGATCAATGGAAATTTATTATGAATACTTTGACTGCCATGTCACCCATATATGGGTGACAGAATCGTTTGTCCATGATTAAAAATAAATTCGTACATTAATATGTTCGTAGCACTAAATTTAGTTGAGATTTGAAAAATAGAAGAATCTTGAGGAATAACTTTGTATCACACATTATAAGTTTCCAATCGATGCTTCGTTAAATAAATTACTATGATTTTGTGGGATTTTTCAGGCCGTTGGTTTGGCAGTTAAAGTGTTAAAATAATGTGGTGTGAAATAACTGATAAACTCATTTCTTTTTTTAATTTGGACTTAAACCACTTTCATAATTATGGGCTCATTTATGCATAGAACAATTTTCCTCGGCAACTGCAAGAAATTAGTATTAGAATAACGTGTAAACATCTTTTTAATATTTCTACGGTCCCAGCTGTCGCCTACTCGTTCGTGCCACGCTTTGCGAAGACACTGTTCCGTCAAGTTATGAATTTTTATGCAAAAAGAAAATTACACATGCGCCTTTAATATTTTCGTCAGTTTTACGTTTCACCTTGTTCTGGTCACAAGTGCGTACAAATCGTAATTGTGAAGGAATTAGAAAATGCTGACGATTCTGCTGTAAGGTGGTCGCAATCCGGTGTACGAAAAGAAAACGAAATCTGCCAATTCGATTGAATTGAAACGAAGGAAACACAGCGTCCGCGTTTGTTTGAAGCGGCTATGATTAAGAAAATAAATAGCTGGGTCATTGGTATGATAAATCTGGCACCTAATTTTTCTATTTCCACTCGCGCCGGGAACGCATATGCGACGCACATGGTGCATCCAGCAAATTCCGTTGCGAGGAAAATAGACACCAAATAGCCTTCGATACTTGGAATCGCACGCTAATAAAACGAAGTCGTGAATCTTGATGTGGGAGTGACCGACAAACGACTAATGAACTCCCTTTTGCGCAACTGCTGATGAAACATGCGTCGACTATGGTACCTGGACGGCTGATTACACGTGTTTATTGCAGTTTCGAACATTTGACACGCGAAACGACGATCCATCTTCTTTTTATAATTCGAGGATCGTTCCCGCGTGGATTAATTTGGATTGAGACATTCTGAACGTTTCGTTGGAATTATGGACACGCGATGGATGGCAATCGGAACCGTTGTAACGAATCAGTGGAAAAAGTGCATAACACTGCGAACGAATGCATAGGCGACTGCAGTATTTCGTTGTTTCTTGTGCACTCATCAGAGAAATGGGCTTCCGCCATTGTTAGTTGTTTCTCTGCTCGAAGATGCACGAACGTGCAGAATATCCATGCCGACGCTAAACTATTTGGCTACCTGGCATCGATACAAGCACAATATGCATCATCGCGAGAAGTGGTTCCAGCGGTTTTCTTGAAATTTTATATTCGTCAACGTTCCGATGGAAATGATAGTTTGCAGGAATTCTTAATTTCCAGGATCCATCGTTTTCATTAGTTCGAGATTAATACGGTTTCAAATTCAGCGCAAACGAGATAGATTGCAAAAGGAAGAGGAAGTCCGGGAAACCGTGTGAATTTACTTTGAAATTCATTTTTCTCGAATTCCGAACTAACAGGCAGCATCGAAAAGGAGAAAAGAGGACTCAGAAATTGATTTGAAATACCTTCTCGGATTCACAGTGAACAGGATATATTGTAAAATAACAAAACGGAGATCCAGAAAATCAGATAAAACTTGCAAATTAATTTTTCAAGAATTCTGAACGAATAGGGTGGATTGAAAAAAAGAGTGGAGGACCAGAAATTGATTTGAAATCAATACCTCCTCGAGTTCAAAGTAAACAGGATGAATTGCAAAACAACAAGGTGGAGATCCAGAAAATCAGATAACAGTTGAAATTAATTTGTCAAAAATTCTGACCACATAGGGTGGATTGAAAAAAAGAGGGGAGGCCTAAAAATTGATTTGAAATCAATACCTCCTCAAATTCAGAGCAAACAGGATGAATTGTAAAATAACAAAGAGATCCAGAAAATCAGATAAAACTTGCAAATTAATTTTTCAAGAATTCAGAACGAATAGGGAAAATTGAAAAAGAGGGAAGGCCCAGAAAGTGATTTAAACCTGTACCATTTCGAACTCGGTTATGAGGAAAATAAGTTATCAAACGCGATAAATTGAAAAAGAAAAAGCGAGGAGGCCCAGAAATGAATATGAAATCAATTCTCGAATACTTCTCGAATTCGCGGCAAACAAAGTTAAATTGCGGTGCAAGAAGAAAGGAAAACCTGTGAATCATATAAATTGCTTGAAATTAATTTTCCGCGAACTCCGATGAAACAGGGTGGATTGGGAGAAACAAGGTAATAGGAGGGTTGAGAATACGATGAAATTAATTTTTGTTCGGATTCAGAATAAACAGAATGGATCGAGAAACAAGAGAAGTGGAGGTTCGTTTGGCAAAATGACTCAAACACGAACGTGGTCGTCCGCAAATTGCAAAACAGAGACGAAACTCTCGCGTTTCGTCTCGTATTTCCATCGGATCTCTCTCCTGCCTCGTCTGGGGCTGTACTTGTTTAAACTTTACGAAGTCAAACAAACCGTTCGACGTTCATCGGCTTAAAAGTTTCCAGCCTCGCGGATTAATGCGCGCCGAACGATAAGGTGACTGTCTCCGAATTATGGTTTCTTCTTTCTCGCATTCGTTCCACAGACAAAACTGCTTGTGTTTTACCTATCACAGAAATTCGGAGACATTTTCGAAGCGTTTCCGGTAATATCCCGAAAAACTTTTCCACTGATGCCAGATATTAATGACGATCATTTTTTCCCTGCAATGAATGTACCAAGGTTTTTTTTCGACGCCGGCAGAGTCGATGGAATGCGAAACGCTTACACAGCACCGGAAAACATACAAATATGAAGATATTTATAGTTGGACGCGTACATTCTGCGATTTTGTGGTAACAATACGATTAAATTTCAGGTTTTAGCACCCGAGAAAAGCTGCTGTTCGGGAGAGAGAGAGAGAGAGAGAGAAATGTAAGCATGTTGCGATTACAGCTACCCGGTGAACGTATAACAATAAATATTTGCTCGAGTTCGTATTAAATCCCAGCTATTTAATAGCATTACTTCCATCTACTTTTGTGGATGAACAAATTGTGCAAATATTGAGACAGCGATTCCAAAGTAAAACATTACTTACAGCAGTTTTGTACGTCAAGAATACTATCAGAATTAGTTGCTCAGTTTCAAAGAGTATCATGAACTTAATTGGAGATAATGAAAGAAGTGCAGGGAACTATGTGTCAGCAGTTTGTAATTTCAGATATACAGTTCAAATCAATTCCCAGTTATTTAATTTGATTATTTTCTCTCTACTTTTCTGGACAAATAAATTGTTCCAATATTGAGACAGAGACTCTAATATTATTTCTTGCAGCAGCTTTGTACGTCGAAGTACTATTAGAATTAGTTGCTCAGTTGTTTCCGAAGAGTATCATAAAATTAATCTGAGATAATGAAAGAAGTGCAGAGAACTATGTGTAAGCAGTTTGTAATTTCAGCTATTTGAGTTCAGATCCAGAGTTTCAAATCAATTCTTAGTCATTTAATTTGGTTATTTTCTGTTTTCTTTTGTGAATAAACAAAATGTGAAAATGTCAAGAAAGAGCGTATTCTATCAGTAAACTATTTTATGTTGCTTCCAATTTTCACAGATTATTTCCTGAAAATAATTTTCAGTCATAAACGCGATAAATGCACAAATATACACAGTCCAGCAATCAGAGATAATTAAAAAGGTTTCTTACTTAGTAGAACGGGACTCGACTTCGGCTACTGGGAAGCACACCAAAGACTGTATCGACTCATCGGGAAGAACGTCCAGGCAGTAAAAATCATGTTTGTTTACTAGATTGGGAGCTTGTTGAAGATATCCCTCCTCTGTCAAACCTAATATTTCACTTCCGTTTAAATTATAAATGTCCATGCACTTTCTACGAGTCAACAGACCGTTCCCTGTAAAAATAACATTCGTTTAATCGAACTATGCAGAAATTTGATGCGCGGTACGATTTTAATCCGCGAAGTTTTAATCGCCGCTGCTATCTACTTCTGTCATTCGTCGGATAATTTATTAACAAAACCGCGAACCAGAATAACTCGAAGCCGCTAATGAAGCTCGTAATGAATAGATTCGCTCGAAAGATTTCGCGTGAAAATGGCGTTTGAAACGCGAAACGGTCGACTTTTCACGCCTAATAAACGAAGAGCACTCATAGAGGAAAAACACAAAGAGATTTCTTATCTCGCGGTAATTCCCTCGATTGATTCCACAGGGAGACATCGAGGCCCTAATTAAAATTTTTAATTTGATTAGCGACGTAGATTATGGCGAACCGGTGCCTTTCGCGGTGGTCATAATTGCTACGGCTAAAGTAATCGGCTCGCAACAGATGTACGCCATTGATTCGCCGAAGCAACGTCGCAAGGGACCGATCAATTCTCGACATGGGACTGTTAAGTATCTGGAAAAAAAGTTGATTAAATTCTTTTTTTCTCTCTCCTCCGGCAGCACCTGTATGACTCCAGGTCCCGTTCGTGAGATTCGATAGGGCGTTGTAAAAACCGCTCGGCGCCAAGGTCTCGTTCGCATTAATGCATCCCAAAAAGAACGACAGAACGCTGCGTTCGGGGCAACACTTCCTCACGCAACTGTGTTTCTGGCAGAAATCCGCATTTCTGCAAACCCGAAAAGCTAGGCGACGGCTCGTCGTCGAATTCGTAGTCAGCTCTAGACAGCTGTTGTCGATGGTTGCTGGCACCCTTTCCCGAGATCCATCCTCCAATAATGTCACCTGCAAACAAATTTCCTTTCGGTTTAGAGATCGTTAAGAATTTTACGCGTTTGCGTTTCACGTTTCTGGCTTTCGCGAAATGTCGGGGTAAAAGTAAGGTAAAGGCTGGGTTTTCCGTGACAATGTTCCTCACAAATTAAGAATTCAAAATTGCGATATTTTTGTATCCTTCGTTTCGCTTGTGCTCGAACCACCCCTTCGCCCATACACGGCGAATCGTCCAAGATTTTTATCGAAAATATTGGATAGTCGGAGAAGTATTGAGAGATTTTGATTGAGATGAGGAATTTTTGATTTTAAGATGACGCGCATTTGAAAGGTGACATTTCAGGCTACAATTTTTATGCAGACAGTTCTGTATTTCGTCAATCTCGTCTAAAGTAATATTAGTGTGAAAATGAGTGAGATTTTTTGAAAAATTTGCTGTTTTGCAATTTGACTATGAAAAAGACAAAAACGCTGCATAAGCCTGGGAAAAAATTTGTGGTGTTCGTGGTAAAGATGGTTTATCAAATGCAACAACATGAAATTTTGATATTAACCCTTTGCACTCCAATTTTAATTCTAAAATCGTTTCGTTTTCTGGACCTAGAATAATTCTATTCTACATAGTTCGTTTTCTTTCGCGTGTATAAAGTTTAACACTAGAACTACCAAACCAGTAATTTCGACTGGTCCCTAGCTTTTTCTTTCACATTTATTGAAGTTATAAAAATGTTTTCATTAGTAATTTTCAATTACAAAAGTCTCTGAATACTTTTTCGACTATTCAATATTCCCCCCGTTTTCAATAATAAAAAATATAAAAAATATATAAAAGGAAGTTGTTAGAGCGTCTTGCTTTTTTAGAAAAGAAGAGAGCACATTGAATAATAGAAACTGCTAATTCTAAATTGCAAGTATATTTTGAATAATAATTAAGGAGTAAAATATTGAAAATTTCTAGGGATGAATTTTGCGTTTCCACTCTTCGAAAGAAAAATTTTCAGTGAACAACCGACGCAGTGGTTGAACCAAAGTGCAAGCTGAAATTAGACCACTCCGCCATATATTCCGGGGAAAACGGTTCGAAAAAGCGCGTCTGTCGATAACGGATGTTCCATTAGAAGAAAAGGTGAACGTCGCGACTCGTAAACTCAGCCAGATCTTCGCCTCGTCTCGCGAAGATCCAGCTGCGGGATTTATGACGCCGTTTCCAGTATTTGACAAATCTGATAATCCAGACATTCGCACAGTGGCCATCATTCTCCGTTGACAACGAGCGCCAGCCTTATTTTCGCGGCTCGTTATCGACGCCACCGTTAGACAACGTCTTCCTTCGTTCTCATTCCTTTTCTTCTTCGATCGTTCACCTGTCGCGCTTACAAAATAATTACACGGAAACGTACCGCGCGCGACGAACCGATGAGACAATCTTAGTAATAGTCTTCGGACGCTCTTCCTTCTCTAAAAGCAGCAAAGAAAGAAAAATCTCATGGCCGCATCGACGCATTGTGTTCGCGTGGGCGCTGGATCGTTCAACTTTCGATGGACGAGTACGAAAAATACTTCTGTTGCGAAATATTAGGAATATAATACAGTTTAGAATGCCGTGGACCGTGTTCATTAAATATTTGAGTTTGTCGTTGAAACAGAAGCGCAAATCGAACGTAAAACTCGATGTATTTCCGGAGACGCTTGCACGTTTGCTGAATGTTCGATCGGTTTGATTTATAACAATTATATCCGCTATTGTAAGACTTTTCAAAATGTATAAGAACTTTTTCTAAATATTAACAATTTCTCTCAATTTTTCATTTCAAAGGTTTATCAATTTTTATATGAGTTTTATAAAGTACTGACGAACTTCTTTATTGCCGAAGGGGTAGTTTCTGAGGGGTTGTAGTTGGCTTTTGAACATTCAGTCACTTTTTTTGAAAATAGTAATAGGAATTCTATGGAATTATATAAGATTTGTAAATTATTTGTCTTAGGACATTTCTATTTCCAATTATTTTATTTCTTAATTTTTCATTATAAAGGTTTGTCAATTTCGATGTGAGTTTTATAAAGTACTGACGAACTTCTTTATTGGCAAAGGGGTAGTTTCTGAGGGATTGTAGTTGGCTTTCGAACATTGAGCCACTTTTCTTGAAAATAGTAATAGAAACTCTGTGGAATTGTACAAAATTTGTAAATTATTTGTCTTAGGACATTTCTATTTCCAAGATTGCGAATATCGACAGCGAAACAGAATTGCGATAGTACATGTATACATACATGCAATATATATTGCGAAAGATTTACAATTTTATGAACTTCCGGGTGAAGAAACATTAGACTGGTAATATCTGTTGTAAGATTAAAGGTAAAAATTAAAGACACGTGTTCCGGTTTCGATGGGACTTAAACGATTAGGTGCACTCGATTGCGATAAAATACTATCTTTTGTTACTCATCCGTGCTTCCTAGAGCTGTGTGTTTTGTCACATTACTTTCCAAGTTCTTATACTTCGAGACGATTAACTAAAGTCTCTTTTATACACATTGAAAGTTAAACAAAATTAAGAATAGAATTTAGTTGTTGAACATGATAGGTGAAAAAATGAAAATAATATCAGAACATTCTAGTAAGCTAAGAACAATTTAAAGTATATAATTTTCTTTGCAAGATTTGTCATAATTAATCGTTTTCTTACAGTTTGATCTGAAACGTCATTTGAAATGTATTTTACGGTTCGACAAGGGTGAAGAAGCATTGAAAACAAAGTTAGGGGGTGATCGTTATAATATGGGGATCGAATGCGGGATAAAAAGTAGTTAAAAGGGGCTAGAAAAATTTATGGCAAGGTGCATTCGCACCGGATTTAAACGACTAGTTGCATTCGGATGGTAATCGGAGACTTTCATTCGACACCTTCCGCAATGCGGTTCTCGGTTTTAGCAGCGGCGTAGCGTTCCTACGCCATTGCAAGCCGCGTGCTACCACGCCCTGTAGATCCTCGAATGATGAGTCGGATTTATTTACCCTGCCGCATCCTTTTGCTTGCCGTAATAAAGCCAGCACGCCCCCTCGAACCACCCCCGTACGGTGGATGCACGCGTTCGAGTCGAAAGAGAACGGAGAGCAAAAAGTTAATATTTATTGCAGCGGGGACGATAAAACACTGCCTTTGGAAAAAAGAGTTGGCCCAGATTGACAGCCTCCGGACGTTAAACAATGCAGTAAATAAAAATATTTTTCCAGAAAGCAAGCCACCGAAAAGGAACGCGTTGCAACGGATAAATCATTCGTTTCGTTCGAACGAATATCGGGCAACCCTAATATTCATGTTAAAACACGTGCATTAAAATTCAATTTAGAGTCTTCAACTTTTTGATTGATTATGCTTGATGCTCAGTACGCCTTACTATTTTTAGTTGACATATTTCTTCATTCTGGAGAGCTTTAATCAACAACTGACGGAATATTGTTTCCAATAAATAAAATAGACTGTGGATATTTATGCAAAATAAAAATGTTCGATATCGACTACCAAATACAGGCACAAGGCAAAAATTTTATTGTTGCTTTTAATCGTTTTAATAAATTGCGAATAATTAATGGAGGCTCTTAAATTGTTTCAATCTTTTCACTGCATTAAGTCGTGATACTCGTTTTTGTTATAACTCCATAAAATTCATAGTCTAAAAATGTTTATAAGGTACCAAGTAAATATT
>CM052093.1:19437842-19480530 GCA_028453745.1 Agapostemon virescens | reverse complement strand
ATTTGATAAATTATCGAACAGATTCGAGAATCGTCAAATATCGAATGTATGAAGTTTTGACCTTTGATCTATTCTAATATGGTGGAACAAAGTCGAATGGGAATCTATCTGGGCTCATTATATAGGATGAAACATCTATTTTATTTTTAGCACATCGCGTTTCAGGAAATGTGGGAGGTGGAAGTGTGCAGAAAGAAAATTTGCTAAATTGTCAGTCGGGAGTCGAGAATCGTGAAATATGGAGTAAATGAAGTGTTGACCTTTGATCTATTCTAATATGGTGGGATAAAGTCTAATGGGAATCTATCTGTGCTCATTATATAGGATGAAACATCTATTTTATGTTCAGCACATCGCATTTCAGGAAAATCAGAATGTGGAAGTGTGCGGAAAGGAAGTTTACTATACTAACAAGGAATACAGTAGACGATTGTCGATCCTTGAATATTGACAACAATCTAGCTGAGTATATTATATAAATATATATATATATTTTTGTTTTAATATATTAAGCGACGTCATAAGAAATTCCTTTTATTGAGTAAATATATCTCAGTCCATGAAGAAAAATGAGACGATAATCGGCCTGCATTTACGCTCCAAGCTGGAGTTTCTACTTTCACTGGGAATTGCTTTTCGTAAAAAGTAACAGCATACAAAACGAAAATTAACCACTATGGCGACTAAAACTACAGGATTGCTGCGAAATGTCAAGATAAAAGTTGCACATGTTGAAGTTATAATTGCATTGAGGAAAAGTCGGCCGACACAATGATTTATTACGATGTTGCAACGGTTTGCATATAATCAACGTTCTATCTAAGATTTGGAAATTCTCTAACTACGATCGTCTAAATAACTTCTATCCCACCCGAATAAACCTGATAAATCTTATAAAACGAATCTGGTGGAAGTGAATGTAGAAGCTTCACTGTTTAATATGATTCCTGTTAGATGAGCCTGCAACAATTTATTACGAAGTTACAACGATTTCACTATAGCCAACGTCTTACCTCTGATTCAGAAATTCTCCCATTTCGCTCTGCAATACAGTAGATTTCTCTCTGGTCTTTTCCGATCTAATTGAATCGAGAAGAATTCAGAAGGGGATTTAAGAAGAAGCTTCGCCCTTCGAAATGAAAGATCGATAGATCATCCTGCATTCTTTTTCACCAAAGTTACAAGTCACGCTTTTACCATCGGAGTGTACATAAATACTTGAAATCATTTCCGGTTGAAATTACCACCGAGCTATCAATCTATAAATCATCCCAACCCCTCGCCGAGGAGACTAGAGCCTCGCCAATTGGATCGGTGCTTATATATCACCAAAATCACTGTGCTCCTTGAACCGAGGACTCGCAGATCGATCGGTCGCTAGAGTTTCCGCGGCGGGCCGGAAGTTACGCGCACCTCCGAAGTTGACACCGCACACAAATATCTCTGCACGTTATGGTTGTTCCCGCGCGTCTCTGCAAGACCGTCCGAACGAATTGTAATATACTAAAACGACGACGTTAGCGCCGGTAAGAACCGACGCGGTTGTGACGGCAACGATTTCTGGCGAGCTACGTGCGCCGTGCCCGTTTTACCAGCTGGACCATTTTTCCCGTGGGCTGTTTAACTTTACCTCGTTTCAAGACTCCGATCCCCTTCGACGCAGGGAACTTCCGTGAATCAACAAACTAAAACTGTCTTGCGAGCTGCCCCGGCCTCCTTTTTCACCCCAATCTCTTTTTTTTTTCTATTTTTATATCGCTTTATTAGATCGCCAGGTACCTGCGCGATCGTTCGAGTGCTTCGATCCACCGGAAATCGCGAACATCAATAATCGTAACACGCACGACACATGGCCATTGGAAACGCACTCTCCGTTTTTACCGCCACCGTAAAATCGCCGACAATTTACGCAATCCGATGTAGCCGGCGAAAAAAAAGAGAAACAGCGAGGCTGTATCGAATGTGACGACCAATAAGTTGCAGAGTTTCCGTGGAAAAAATAGTTTAACCACGTTTCGATTTAGTGATCTCCGGAATCGTATAGGCGTAGTAGAAAAATACTGGTTGCAGCCATTAAACTAGCTTTTCATGGGACTTCGTCGAACAGGATTTCATGAAAACTCAAAGGGACATTGACTTTATGACACTTCCGATGCGATATCAAAAGGAAACCGGATTCACGAAGGTTTTATTGACAATCAAGTTGTGCCATTCGACGGTTGCGCGAACGGCGATACTTAGATCCAATCAGACTTCGGCTCTAATGAGTGCCAAATTATATTTGTGCCAAAACACGCTTCTTTTTACGGTTTTCAAGACGCGTCTATAAATTAACAAATTTATATTTAGATAATCAAAGTTTTAATGGAAAGCTAGCTACGTTAAATTCTTAAGTTGTTTTCAGAAGATATTGATGTTTGCAAATTGCCTACTATAAATTTATAAGTCGTATAGTAAATTGAGGCAATAGTTTTCTTCACGACTACATCTGACAAGATTGATGAACAACAGAAAGGAAAGAAAATTCCTGCGGGTACTTGCTCGTAGAATGCACAGTGAAACGGGCGACCCAAAGATATTGCCATCAAATTAGGTTAATTATAATCGTTAGAGGTTGGATCGTTATCTCAAAACAGAACGAACTTTCCATTCGATCCAAAGCGTTTTGGCTTTATCCGTTGCGATAATGCGGACCATTTAGTCACAAAAATTATATTTCCGTGAGGGTCCTGGATAAAATTCGCGTTAAATGAACTAATGCACACTAAAATATACTAGAATATAATAGAATATACTATAATGTACTAGAATGTACTAGAATGTACTAAAATGTATTAGAATCCACTAGAATATTGTAGAATGTAATAAAATGTACTGGAATATAGTAAAAGGTACTAGAATGTAGAAAAATGTACTATAATACAGAGGAATATACTATAATGTAATAGAATGTACTAAAATATACTAGAATCTATTAGAATATAGTAGAATATACTGGAATGCAGTAAAATATACTACACTACAGTAGAATATACTATAATATTGTATAATACAATAGAATATAATAGAATATTCTAAAATATACTGAAATATAGAAGAATGTACTAGAATGTACTAGAATGTACTAAAATGTATTAGAATCCACTAGAATATAGTAGAATGTACTAAAATGTATTAGAATCCACTAGAATATAGTAAAATGTACTATGAATATAGTATAATACACCATAATATAATAGAATATACTAAAATACACTAAAATATATAAGAATATACTGAAATATGCTAAAATATACTGGAACGTACCAAAACACGATACAATATTCTCGCATACGTTAATGTCTGTGATGCAACCGATCAAATTACATAGATAAACGAGGAATGATATGTTTGTAGCTATTAAAGGAGTGTCGCGGAGCAACGTTTGTATTGTGATAACTCGAAAATCGCATTTCCTAGGTTGCGTCACTTTCGCAGCGAACTTTTAAGGGTGTACTGTGTGACTGAACGAACTTGTATAGATTGATCCTGCAGTATGCCCGACAAATAGTTTGCTTTGAAAGACTTCGCCGAGAAATAATTTTCCGTTGAAAGCAGGGGATTCCCTAATTTGTACAGCTAATAATTTCGAAGACCTGGCTGAACGAGATATCTGTAACAGTCGGAGCGGATCGACGAGTTAGCTTTTTGGCCAACGAAGCGCGAAGACATCGGGGCTGAACGTAAAGTTTCCATCGAACTTTCGGCCCCGACCCCCTTCTCGTACACGGGAGGATTACTTTTCCCGTCGAAAGGCGCCGGTTAATTTCAAGGAATAGCTGCTTTTTAATTGTCCAGTCGTTTCCCCAGGTAGACACCGAGATACCATTGCGTGCGTGACTGTCGTGCCGTTGCATTATGCAACCGAAGCGACGATTTAATCGACCAGAGACGGCTTACACTGAATCACTCCGAGATTACCGTTGGGACTCGAGTTAGACTCGAGGAAAAGCGACGAACAACGCTCCTGGTATCGATTGCACCTTCTGCCAACGATTAATGCGGCGCGCGAATCTAAGATTCCGTAGATCCAACGTCAACGTGTGTGTCTCTTTATTACAGGTACCTTCCGTACTGTTCGTAAACAAACGCATTAGCGGGCGAAACGATCGCTTCGCGGATCTCTGCGCCAGCTAAGGAATCGTCTCGATCGTTCGCTAACAAGCAACAAAGATTAGGTGATCCCTAAAAGTGTCTTTCGCAATAAACACTCGAAATGGAAACGATAAAACTTGCTAAACTTACCGCGCGCGCGACATGTTAACACTTTACCGACCGGCGATTATTTCAGAATCTTTTGCTGCAAGTTTAGATTGGCTACAAATGGCTATTTGAGTTAGGAACTATTAGAAACGATGAATGAAAAATGTATATAGTGTAGAGAACATATTGCTTATCAATTTTTATTATTAAAATTATTTTTAAATTAATTATATTAAAATAAAACCGTGGCACCCAGGGCAAAACGCATTAAATTTGCGTGGCAGTGAATGGGTGAATCTATCACTGAAAATTTTTTAATGGATCCCTCAAAGTCGATAACAATTTTCATTGCGAATCAACAAGGCCTCCTAAACATCGTTATCGAATAATTTCGTTACAAATTACAATGTAAAAGCAGTTTTTTAATTTTGTTACGGGACAATTATTGAAATGCCTATTAATTGGCTTCCGGTCGCTAAAGTGTTAATCGTGAGACCGATGAATGTAGTTGTACAAGTAACCTGATTGTTCGCTAACCTTCCCAGCTTCCCCATTTTCTCACCTGATTAATTTCGAAGTCAGGATCTCTGTCTTGTTTCTATGGCGAGCCTCTGTCTACCGATCACGTAACTAGCAACACTTCCGTCTAACACCTTTGTTCCCGGAACTCCGTGTATTCCACAGAGACAACGCGAGTCTACCTGTTCGAGCAATTATTTCTAGCAAAATTTTCTGGATTTTATAACGCACGCATCAATCAACGGGCATCGATAGACAACGTTTTCCTGGCTATCTGATCGTCGGCTAACGATCAAGAATTAAATTCTAGAGAATTCAGGAAGATACGGAATTTCGATTCGCTGTACGGATATCCCCTATGATCCTGGAACTAATGGAGTTATTTTGTAATTTTCTCTAATCGTTCTAACAACTGCTAAATCATGGTACTACCGGTCGATGGGTCTGGCCGTTTCGAAACGGTTGTCCAGTTTCTTCTTTTTTACAATTTCAGAGTGTAAACAAAGTATAATCGAGAAGCAGTAGCATTTTCAGAGAGTGCAGGTGTATCCTCGTGAATTTGCCCTGACAAAAAAAAGAGAAGAAAGGTTGCGTAACGGAGATCCGTAAGTCCAGTATCAATATAATTTATCAACGTTCAAATAAAACGAGACACGTCCATCGGACCACGTGAATTTACTTTCGAAGTAACTTTCCCCTGCAGCTGTTTTGTTTTCGTTCCTCATTTTCTTTCGTATTTTGCGCGTTCGCCATGTTTCTACTCGATCAGCCGATTCCGATTGCGATACCGACATTATAGTGGAGGAAACGGAGAAATAACTGAATATGTATAAAATATTGATAACAGTTTAGAGATTGTTGCGACAGCGTGCACGAAAGACGCGCAACAATGGTAATTATTTTTTAATGATCCCATTCCCCGGCAAGCTAATTTCCCCGATCTAATTTCACCGTGTCATTCATAGTATCGGCTCTGTTCTACTTTTCCGCGTCTCGTTATCCTCGTTTCCATCATTCTCTCGACCGATGCAATCTCTGACACTCTTCTGTCGTATTTATTACCTTTCCACACTTTTCCTTGCACCGTAGCTTCTTTGCTGAAGCTGCTCTTATCATAGCTTTATACTTTCCAGTAATTCTGTCTTCCTCTCTTTGGAATCCCACTTATTTAAACGAAAATAGAGGAACACTGCCAGAGAATCTTTTCCACGGATATTTTTAAGTTTAGATTTACGGGAGACCTTCGAAGAGACTTAATTCGCGATTGTCGAGATTGTAAAAATGCGAAAATATACAATGATCCAAATTTATTGCTTTGAATATATATATATATAAACTAAAAACTACATAAAAGTTAAAATAGAAACGTTTTTACTGTCTATGATTTAAAAAAAGCAACACGAGGATTTAATCTCTTGCAGCCAAATGAAGTTAGCTTTCTTATTGCTCAGAATTATTAAATAAAAAGTAGTTTTAAAAAGAAATTTAATGAGCTTGGTAAAATAACGTATTTAGGATTTTATTTTGTATAAATACGTATATATGTTTAACTTTGTTTCCGAACAGTTTGTTTTAGAAGAATATCGCAGTAGCATTCTCAATTTACAGCAGGCAATACAATTTTTAGAGCTACTAGCGTAAATCGACGAGTACACTAATGCGAGCAGTGAATTTTTATATGGAAACCTGTCTATATGGAACTCCGATTACTTTCGCGAAGCATTTTATGAAGCATTAAACTGCAAATGTACGTTTAACAACACTGTAGATAACATCGTCACGTAGATAATAAACAAATATGTTTCTCGTATTCTGGATGTAATAATTTTAACGACTGTTGTATTAGATATTTTAAGTATTACACAGAATCACTGTGTATTGAGTGTATTAAGTGTAAGTTGTGTTAATTTCAATTTATTACAATTATTAAAAGAAGACACGTACTTTTAAATATATATTCCTTCGTATAATTGGACAATTTTTGCACAATCCACAATTACTATGCACGAACAATTGGAAACGACTAAATCTTTTTACATACATCAAATAATTATTGAAGATGTAAAGGAGCTTTCAAGGATGACTAAAGTTGTGCAAATAAAGGATCGAAACTACAAACACGATTAAAAAGCATTCGCAGGAAAGAATGAATATTGTCATGTTATTTTAAACTTTCTCGAATTATTAATGGAAGACTCGCATTTTAAAATACATTTTGCTTCTCATAATTGGTTCAGAAAAATTTTACACAATTCACATACTACAGCCATTATACATGAACAATTGAAAATGACTAAAACTTTTTACATACACCCAATTAGCATTGAAGTCGTAAAGGAACTTTTATGGATAATTAAAGTTGTGCAAATAAAGGGTCAAAACTACAAACACGACCAAAAATCATTCACAAGAAAGAATGAATATTGTCATGTAATTTTCAACTTCTTAGAATTGTTAATAGAAGACACGCATTTTAAAATACATTTTGTTTCTCATAATTGGTGTAGACAATTTTTGCACAATCCACATACTACAGCCACTATGCACGAACAATTAGGAACGACTAAAACTTTTTACATACATCAAATAATTATTGAAGTAGTAAAGGAGCTCTCAAGGGTGATTAAAGTTGTGCAAATAAAGGGTCGAAGCCAGAAAAATGATAAAAAAGAAAATGCAAACAAAACAGCGTTAGAGCCGGCACGTGGCCGTTCGAGAAATCTCTTGTTCCCCGAGTGGCGAACGGTTCCGATAAAAAATTTACCTTCTGATTCGTTTCTAGTCCCCGTTGATTTGTTCGATGGCATCATATCCTGTCCTCTGAATCTCCAGCTCGTTCGGGACACTGCCGTTTGACACTAGCACGTAATGTTCCTTTGTCCCAGGGGATTCTATCGAGTTCATCGTGCAGAGTCGACCCCCACCTCTGTTCTTTAGAGCTCCCAAGAACCTCTATCCCCCGAAGATTCTTCGAAATCAGCTTCGACCGAGCTGGAAAAACTGATTCCTACTTTCCTCCAGAATTATCCTTTTTCAATTCGTTCCTTCCAGTCGAAAGAGTAACATTTTAAACGGGGCCGCCGGCTTCCGAGGCGGGAACTTCGAGATTTCAGAGTCTTCAACGTCTCCAGCTCGTAATTTGCACTCTTTCCACAATTTTTACAGTTATCACTCGTTCGACACGATACTTCGATGTCCACCCGATATATATATTGATATTATCGATCAGGATTCTTATTAAAACGCTCGCACGCCCCTGAAAAACAATATTCGATTGAAGAAACGATCCTCGAGGCTCATATATCCGTATATTTGACTTGATCGGAATTTATATACACGATAACTGCAAATGCAGTTGTATGCGTCGCACACACAAAAATATACTATTTCTCAAGCTAGTTTCTAATTCCCAAAGTTTCAAAGATCTTATTTAATTCTTCGTTATGTTATAACGTGTATAACAAATGCAATTTCATTTGTTAATCGACCTATCAGAGCTCGTACACTGTTCCCATCCATCATTTAGTGTTTACAAAATTTTCCTACTCAAGGTCACCGAAAGGTCATAGTATGATAGCTGGTGAAAGCACGTTATTGCGTTTAAAGACTCCGATGACCTTGAAATCTCGAAGAATACGCTCTCGAGTAAAACGGTTTGTCCCTTCGCAGCGTTTACCATTTTCCTCTGGCATTTTTTCCTATTATGAAAAATAAGCGAGGTGCTCAAGATACTCAAATGAAGTGGGACACCGAGTGTGTGAGATATTTCGTGAGAAGTATGCCGATATTCAATGGCGGGGTATAGTTTTAACAGTGCTCGGTGAAAAGTACTGCGATGACTTTAAAATCTCGAGTAAAACCATTTTTCTCTGGCATTATTTCCTAATATAAAAAATAAGCGAAGTACTCAAGATACTCAAATTAAGTGGGACACCGAGTGTGCGAGATATTTTGTGAGAAGTATGCCGATATTCAATGGCGGGGTATAGTTTTAATAGTACTCGGTGAAAAGTACTGCGATGACTTTAAAATCTCGAGTAAAACGGTTTGTCCCTTTTCAGCGTTTGCCATTTTCCTCTGGCATTTTTCCGTATTATAAAAAATAAGCGGGGTACTCAAGATACTCAAAATGAAGTGGGACACCGAATGTGCGAGATATTTCGCGAGAGATATGCCGATATTCAATGGCGGGGTACATTTTTAATAATGCTCGGGTAAAAGTACTGTGATGTGGGATTCGTAAGATATCCTCCATCACTTTTAGCACCTCGAGCTCATCTTCAGCCTTATCTCGGTCGACGGGTCCGAAGGACGAAGGTGTTAGAGAAAAGGGGACAGGTATGCTTCAAAGAGGTGCCGCGAGCATGAAAGAAAATCGTGCGAAAAAGAAAATTTAAAATGCCATCGTTTCTGTCTTACCCCTTCGAACTGATGTCACCAGTGGATCGTTTTCCGACGTGTGCAAACACAATGCAAATCGATCTAGTGTTACAAACATAGTATAAACAACGAATCTAAGCGCACGATTGCTAAGTGAGAAGTTGACGTTAAAATTAACTAGTGTGCATTGCCTTTTAAAAGAAGACAAGATTTAATTTACTCGTCGAACAGAGAAGTTTACCAAATTGATTCTTGAAGAGGCAATTTTATAATTTCAATAATTGTTGCAATACAAAACTTTAGATAGGTTCAGTGTCAACAAAAGTAGACCCGATTTACGTCGTGGTGGACTCGTTTTGAAAGCCTAAAAAAAGTCGACTCGTGAAAACAATTCAACAATCTTAGCGATTGCAAAAGAAGAAATTAATAATCGGAAATTTTCATTGGTTCGGCAGCTCTGGCCTTAACTCTCTGCGCTCCAAGCAACTTTAATTCCAAAATGGAGACTTAGTTCAAATTGGAGAATAGTTCCTGACTGATAATACTAATTGCACTCGTTCATAATTCATTTCCTTTCGGGCATATCAAATTTACTACCGTTGCTCGTACACGAAACAATTTTTACCAATTTCTAAAATGCAAACGTAACATTGTAGAAATAGTTTCGACCATTAGTGTGGCAATCGTTAGAGTCCATCGGCGCCACAGGAGTTCTAAGATCTACCGGTAGGAATCTGAACGATCCGCTGCTAGCACATTACGAGTGAGGCAAACCAAACTTGAAAATCTTCTTCTTCGCACTTTCGTTTTGGTGCTCGCGGCATCCGGTCGAAGTTTCGAATATCGTCGAGCTGGACCCGCGTGTGTCGAGCGTTCGAAGCGAAACGTTATCCTGCGACGCAGGAATTTGACGTTCGGATGGGAAACTTTGCAAATCGAAGCGAACGCTGGCGCGTACCTGAAGGAGACGACACGCGATTCGCGCAGGATCGAGAACACGACGCGTAGCCTGTCGACGACGCTGTTTCGACGTGCAAGAACAGCGGCGATTACTATGGTTTGCCTTGGGCCAGGTATGCTCATCCTTTCGATCCGAGCGACCGGTTCACGATTGCGAGAACATGCCGCGACGAACGCACAGCGAATCCGAACGCAGAAACGCAACTGCCCGTCTCGCGCGTACGAACGGCAGGGATCGGGCGGAAATTCGACCAGGCTCGTCGCAGGGACAAGAAAACCATACAGAACACGCCTCTTTCCGCTGGCGCCTTCTCCTCCCCCCTCTGCCAACTGAGGATTCCCCCACATACAGACACACCCGCCAGTATGTATCTCCTTTCATCCGTGCGTTATCCCTGATGTCGTTTAATCACGCGATTATTACACCGACGCGTGCAATGGCTACCGTTATGGTGGCCAACAACGCAACGGGACAGTTTCCTAAACAGGTGAATGTCACTGTCCCGATTGAAGAATTCTGCGGGACTAGTTTTCTTTAGTTTCTTGTATAGATGTATTCTGGTTCGTGTGAACTGTCTTGTAGCGAAACTTATACTGACTTACATTTACTAACTGGTTTGTCGTAGGAAAATGAGGCACATAACATGTAGGTATTCCAGTGGTGGGAGTTTGGGAATTGTGAGAGCGTGTATGTATAGAGCTAGTACCTAACTCAAACACGCGAGTGTCTATGTCCTAACTGAAGAATTTTGCGGAACTCGTTTTCTTAAGTTTCTTTAGTTTCTTGTATAATATATATTCTGGTTCATGTGAACTGTCTTGTAGCGAAACTTATACTGATTTATATTTACTTAATCTTTAGATTATTATTTTTTCATTGAATCATAAAGTACATAGAATAGGGTTATTTATGGAATAACACATCGAGCAAATGTCCTCCAAGGCTTTGCTAGCATATACGCACACGTTTGTCGAAATTTTTCATGACCTTTCTGCATAATTGTGGCTGAATTTCGTTGATGCAGCGTTTAATTTCTTCTTGTAATGCACGAGAGGTTGTGGGCTTGTTGACATAGACCTTTGACTTCAAATAGCCCCATAAGAAGAAATCTAATGGTGTTAAATCACACGATCTAGGGGGCCAATTCTAATCACCGAAACGAGAGAGTACACGACCAGGAAATGTCTTATGCAGTCATTGAATTGTTTCACTGGCTATATGGCATGTGGCACCGTCTTGTTGAAACCACATATTGGCCACATCAATAGCATCCAATTTCGGCAGAAAGAACTGTGTTATCATGTCGCGATATCGAGCAACAGTAACAGTTACTGCTTGACCAGCCTCATTTTCAAAAAAGTATGGTCCAATGATGCCTCCAGCCCAAAATCCGCAACAAACAGTGACACGTTGTGGGTGCATTTGTTGTTCGACAATCACATGTGGGTTCTCCGAACCCCAAACACGGCAATTTTGGCGATTAACAAAGCCATCAAGGTGAAAATGTGCTTCATCGCTTAGGATGATTTTGCTCGAAAAATCAGCATCCACTTGTTGATGTTCAATAATCCATTTCACGAACTCTCTTCGCTGTCCATGGTCATTAGGCTTCAGTTGTTGTGTTCATTGAATTTTGTAAGCATGGAGACAGATTTTTTGTGAGTATACGCTGTAGAGGCTTCTTGGAATTTGCAATTCTTGTCCACTACGCCGAATTGATGTTCCTGGGTTTTCACCAACACTCTCACGCACTGCTTCGATATTGACATTTGAACGGCTTGTTTTTGGACGACCGGTGTGTTTAGCGTCTCCAACTGATACAGTTTCCCTCAATTAACCCCTTGGGTACGGATTTATTTGAGAAAATATTTGCATGTGGAACGGAAATAATTTTTGGTTGCTTGGAGTAGTATGTAAAGGCAGTACATTTTACGTAAGAATGTATTTATTTCTAAAATATTGGTGACATATGTAGTATTAAGATGTCTTCAACTAATTAGAATTGCAAAACAAAAATAAATTAATAACAACAAAATAAAACTAAATGAAATAAATTCAAAGTTTAATTTTTGGTTTGACGTCTTAGACACGTCATCCGCTCTTAGGGGAAAAAAGTGAATGACGTGTCTCAGACGTCAAATGTACCCAAGGGGTTAATCTTTTCACAGTTGACGAGGATAAAACACTATTTTGACCATATTTTGTATAAAATTTTCGAACTGCGGCTGTCAAACTTTCATTATTTTTAAAATATTGTTCAATAATGAAAACACGTTGTTGTATCGTATAACGCTCCATTTTTACTAACCCTAAACTCTCAGATGTCAAATTGTTCTTTTTCACAGTTGCCAATAATTTACTGCAAAAATGGTGACAATTTTAGGACACCCATTATATGTTCTGGTTCATGTGAACTGTTTTGTAACGAAACTTATACTGACTTATATTTATTAACTGGTTTGTGCTAGGAAAATGAAGTACATATGTAGGTATTCCAGTGGTGGGAGTTTGGGAATTGTGAGAGCGTATATGTATAGAGCTAGTCCCTAACTTAAGAACGCGAGAGTCTCTGTCCTGACTGAAGAATTTTGCGGAACTCGTTTTCTTAAGTTTCTTGAGATTCTTGTATAAATATATTCGGCGATGGCGGACCGCGTGATTATCGCCGGTGAAAGTCCGTTATAATATATTGACCTTATACCTTTTCTGTTCTGTTACGATACTGATTTGTGACTTTTACTATTCTATATTATACTGTTCACTTGTACCGACTCCTGACTCATGTGAACTGTCTTGTAGTATGTAAATACTTGAGTAGTCAGGGTTTTGGAATTGTAAGAGTTAGTACGATGAGATCAGAGTTTTGGGAATTACGTAATCAGACAAAGGTTCAAGTACAATGCGACAAGGGGAAAGGTTGAGGATGAGTCAAAGGTGAAATCATTGGCTTGTAGAAGATTTTCAGATGTTTGATAAGAAGACTATGGAACTACGTCGGTTGACAATGACAAGCAATGGTCGCGGAATGTCGCCGTTATACGATATGACATCAACAATGATAGTAGTAATAGCAATAAAAGCAGTGATGTTAATAATAGTAACAATAATATGTATAATTATATCTAAAATGGAATGGTAGGATTTTGCAGACTACCTAAAATCATTATGTCTCATGTTCGACGTTCATTTGGGTCATCGTCGTTTGGGTTTTCTTAAAAGTAGAATTTTCGAAGCTCTAAGATCGCCCATTGATAAAATAACTTCGAAATTATGATATAAGAGGAGTCGCAACGCAGAAACAAGAATCAAGATTTCAAAATAGATATCGCAAATACTGAAACCTTTAAGACTGCCCATCTATTCGATGGACAAAGTAGGGAAGTTAAAGCGAGAATCCGGCCGAGAAGGTTGAAGAAATCAATCTGTTTCGAAGGAAGGAAAGAATCAATCGAGCCACTCCGAATAAAGCTGTTACACACTCGAGGTCGCAATCGTTCGTGCTATCGTGTAATAAAGTGTACATAGAGTAATCCGGTGTAGTTTACTGCGCGAGCAAGGTGCTCGATGTCGTCCCCAACACTGAGAGAAGTCATCGTTAAATCGCTGCCTTCGTATAAAATAAGAAACAAAAAGATTCTGCCTTAAAAATCGAGCTTCGCTCTTTGAATGGATCACCGGACATAATCGGAGACTTACTAAAATATACGAAAGCATGTTTCATGTTTCGCGTGACGCGAAGACAACGCCGTTCCAACATGGCTGAAAATTTTATAGAAGCTACGGGAAACCGTGACGGTCATTATTCCCCGGTTTCAATTACGTCTCGTTACTTTTCGTCGTCGGAGCTTACGTGAAATTGAAACGTGATCTCCCGGAGGAAGAGTACAAATTAATTTCCATCCAGGCTGCTGTTTATCGCTCCGATTAATCGCCGGCAACGTCTGAAACACTGTCGTTTCCATGGCCAACAAGATTCTCGTTCGCTCGGGAAGCGTCTTGTCCCGTCCGTCTGGCTGGGAACAATTTTTTAAAGCCGTCGGCTCATTTGTTAGCCGACGCACCTCCAGAAACGCGGATAAAACTGGATTCATAGCCGGCGCATAACCTCTTAGTCAGGATAAGCGCGAGACTTGTAATTAATTCGGAAAAGATCTCCATCTCGGACAGAACCGTGAAATATTACGGGAATCATTCTTACCCGGACAGCAGGCACATTTCGACTTCCAAACACACCAGACTCTCTCCTAAGCACTCGGCTCTCTTTTTCTCCATTCTACTCCGTGCCCCTTCTTTCAAACACCGTCTTGTTTCACCCATCTTCTCTCGTCTCCACTCCTTCCCACCTCTCTCACTCTCTTTCTCTTTTCTCTTCTAGAAAACTGTTCTCTCGCTTCTTTTGAACTTCTATGTACCTTTCGCGCCGGTCATCTTCTATCCCTTTCCGGTTCCTCCGCTGCTGCAACCGCGTCCTTCCTTCCGTTACTTGGCCCACACTCGCCGAAACACCGCCACATTGTCTTCTTTCACCTTTGTACTCGGCTCCGCGCACAAATTAGGCAACTTTACGACTTGAAATTCCTTCAGAAGCATGTCCAAATTTATGCTTCATGACGAGCCCGTGTTTAACAACTCGTTCTTCTACTCGACACTTAATTAACGCTTTAACCGTCCAACCAATAGTCTTAAAAATTCCATCAAATCTAACGTAATTTATTCAACGAACTAATCCGTTAAACGTTAAATGGTACGATACATAGCGGTTCTTTGATCTTTTTTGTAGTCTTTAGATCTCAATCAAATTGCAATAAATGCATTAATTTTCTAATACGGAAATGGCAGGCATACCGTCGAGAGCAGTCTCATATATTTGCAATACGAATACATATAGATAAAGATATTCAAGTTGTATGAAAAAGGTGAAATTATTTGTGACGTCGTTTGTTTATTGTTCCATTCATTCGACCGTCCGATTCTACGATTAAAAAATAAACTTCTGTTTACTGTTTTAAATATCGCACTAGCTCACGCAAATTGTTACATTCCGAGGTGTCCGAATATTATTGTCACGTTAAAACTAGACATTGATTCGTTTAAAATAGAATACTTAGTAAACGTTAGTAATTATATAAATAAAAATTATGCTTTTATTAACTAGACCCTATACAGTAATGTAATTTAGAATTAATTTTTTTTCTTTATCGTAAACAAAATTACAATGCGGCAAAGTGAGAATTGTATAATGTCCGAATATTAAAGTGATTTACTGTATTTTTAAAATATTACACATTCAAAAATTTACTACATAGAAACTTTGCACTCGAATGGTGACTCTCAGGCTCCACTAAAAATTGCTACATTATTATGTAAAACGATTTCTACATCGTTATGTTTCTATCTAAGGAATTGACAAAATTTGATAATTGTAAGAATGAGGAGTAGCAAAAATACTACATATGCATAAGAGAAAATAACACATGTAGACTGAAAATATTCTAGGTTAGAAAAATTCTTTTATTATTATATTAAAACAGCTCCGAGTGCAAAGAATTAAATGTTTAATTACACCGAGTTAGGAGGCACAAATAAGTAGAGCAACAAGGAGATTACAAGGAGCAACAGAAATTTATACAATCATGGCATACGTAAATGTTCAGAGCAGAAAGAAATGTATTAATACAAACGAATAGTTTAATTTTATTTTTGCAACAGGAACAATCGATGAAAGAAATATTTTCCATCATTCAGTTTTCATGAAATTGGACAGGAAACGAAGAATGTGCATGAAGATCCATGGTCTAGTGATGACATCGAAGTCAATGGTTGTTTCTGAATTAATTTCCCCAGTTTATTCGACGATGACAAAATTTTTTCGATACTGTAACAATTGTGCCTCAGGGGGTAGATAACTCTACGCGATCGCTACCCCAACATTTCTACCACTTACTCGATAATTTACTCAAGTGGTCGAGTCACTATCAAAATTTACGACGATTTCATTAACCCCTAGGCTACTGTGGACGCCTATAGGAGCTTAGAAATTTTCCGTTTGTAACACTGACAACGCCCATAGGCGCTAATCCCATTCTGATCGCCTGAACTGAGGGCGATAAAGCGTCATGACGCAGTTTTAATAATATAAATATATATGTAATGTTGTATTAATAACTAATAAATATGGAAATTTCATTTACATTTATACAAACAAATTTTACACAAATACCGTTCAGGCAGAGAACATTATTCTAAACCAAAAGGTGGAAATTCTAATAACCACGATATTCGCATTCGGTCTCCATGTGAAAACAATACAGCAATTTGAAAAGACGAAAACAAAAGAAATGAGACGTGTATACTGCCTACGCGTCCAGATATGTGTAATCAAAATTACAAAAGAGTCGGCGACCCAAAATTTTTTCCCAATTTTTTCCAATTTTTCGACAGGTAGGGGGTCGTCCCTTCACCAGTTGGCGATATTTGGCAATCTTTGAAGGCGTCCCTCGGCCAAACTAGTAGAGCTATCGACATGATTCAAACGGGAAAATCTTCCTGAAACCTTCCTCTTTAAGAAGAGCCCTCATTTTCTAGGCTAGCGTATCAGGGGACTTCAGGACGCTTCATTTTATCAACCCCATTTTGCCCATTTTCGCGATTTCGAACGCCTCGAAATTTTCAAAATCGTACCACGGCCGAAATTTCGTTCCGATCGAGCTGAAATTTGGTATACACTCTGCCTACGTGTCCAATTACTTGTAGTTAAAGTTAGAAAAGAAACGGTGATCCAAAATTTTTTTCAATTTTTTCTACTTTTTTCACCAGTAGGGAGTTGTCCCTCCGAAATTAACCAATCTTTGCAGGAGTGCCCCTGCCAGACTGTCAGTGCTATCGTCATGATTCAAACGCTGAAGTCTTCCCACAACCTTCCTCTTTAATGTGCTTTCTCCCGAGAAGCGAAGTAAAAATATTCTCGATGATGCAAGATGCGGGATAACGAGATCGTATCTTTTAATCTACGGCGCCATTGATTTGATCGTCTGCGACATCATTTAAACAATACTACTGTACTCTATAAATACCACTAACGCAGCCGCGACATTAATCGTTAACTCGTATCGGAAACTTAACTCGCGATAATTTTCTATCACAATTTTCCGGACATAAAGTGATTGGATTGTGGAGGATTATTATAGACGTACAGGATCGCGAAGTTTCAATGATCCATTTATATAATAGCCGTTTTCGATGAAGGTGATATGAAACGGTACATAATATATAGCATCGTAAAATCTCGATAAAAGTAACGATCTCTGAAAATAATTCTGTATATTAGTTTCCGAGAAGCAATAAATAATCAAGTCAATAATTGATCCTCCCGCGATCCTACCGCACTGCAAGATAAATATTTCTATACGGTGTGCACAAATTTTAAAAATATTACCTGAAACGACCGAATAATCTTAAAAGTTAAATAATCACGGTTGTAAAATTTACCGAATCCTTCACTATCCTTTAAAACGTTTAAAACAAAGTGAAAATAAAGAATCCAATGAAAGATTGACATTTTTTTTTTGTAGGATGTCACGGCACGCAATTATTATTGACCAAACATTTGTAGGACTTTTACGATGCATACTTTCACAGTCGTGCTACACAGCTGAGAGAAAACCTCTTACAGCTAAACGATTGAAACACCATCTTTATCTCTTTAAAAAGCGAATGGTTGGTATTTAATTGAGCAGCTTGATGCATGGAATGAATAGTACTCGCACAAGCGGTTCGAGATATGGTAATTCTCGGATTCTTGGATTATTTTACCTCTCGTCTTTCCACGTACCGCTTCATTGTTACGATCCTACTCGGCTTCACGATTCAGTCGCAGAACGACGGTAGAAACGGACGATAGAGACGTGACAGAATTTGAGGGAAAACTCGCAAGTATTCAGCTACGTTTCGTTCGCAGCATCGTTTCACGCAGAACCCGCGAAGAACCGAAAGTTCTCTCCGCGATACCACCGGTGTTCGTATGTAACAGATAAAAGGTAAGTACATCGAGCTGAATAAAATCCTCTTCCGTACTACCGGCTCTCTTAACAAACTGCTGGAAAATATTACGCAACTTTGTTCCCGTTACATAATTCGCATACGAAATCTCCCGCAGCGATTACCTCGTCCACAAAAGTTTGCCAACTTTCCGTCAAAGGCTTCTCCTTCGCAAACAATAAATCTCCATGGAATCTCTGCTACCTCAAACGGCTATAAAATGTAGAAACTAACGAGATCGCAATAACTGAAGGTATTCTGTGGCTGTTGAAACGAATCGTAAAACGCACGGGTGCCGTTTTGGAACACTGCGCGATCGAAAGGACTGCGATCAAATTGGGCCAACACGTAGAAGCGTACCTCGACTTCATAAATGGAGTAATATGGACAGAGACCTAATGCAGATAGCGTCTCTCTATTCCCGAATCATCTGGACTTATTTATCGAACGTTGCTCTGCTCTGAAGCAATTTTGAAAAGTAGAAACTAACAAGAACACAGATTTTAATAATACTAACCGAACCTGTTCTATGTGGTTGTCGAAACGAATTATAAAACGCAAGGGTACCATTTTGGAACACTGTGCGGTTGAACGGAGTGCGATTAAATTGAACCAACGCATAGAAGCGTACCTTGATTTCATAAATGAAGTAACATGGACAGGGATCTAATACAGAAAATTTATCTCTTTATTCTCGAACCATCTGAAATTATTTTTTAAACATTGCTTTGCTCAATAAATTTGAAGAAGGAGACCCTAAAGCAATTTTAAAAAGTAGAATCTAACGAGAACACAGATTTTTATAATAACCGAATCTGTTCCATGTGGTTGTCGAAACGAATTTTAAAACACTGTGCGGTCGAACGAAGTGCGATGAAATTGGACGAATACATAGAAGCGTACTGCAACTTCATAAATGGAGTAATATGGACAGGGACCTAATACGGAGCGCGTTTCTCCGTTCTTTTCCATCCTCGAACCATCTAGGACTTATTTTTCGAACGTGGCCCTACTCAATAAGTTCAAAGGAGGAGTCCCCGAAACGCTTTTATTGCTGGGAAATCTGGAAACCGTTGCCGGGGAACAAATTTTTGGCAACGCGCCCTGCACTTGAACGCTCGCGAGAGTTTGTTAAACTCTTTCGTTCGCTTCACGATTCGTTTCACTCTTCCCAGCCACCGCGAGAGCTGACAACGTGCGAAGAGATCGATATCGAGGTGGATCTCACGGAATATCAAACGATCTTTGACGTTTCTCAAACAGTTTTTCCCAATACGAAGAACGAATTTTTCCTTTGACGAACGTTATCCGTTCCGCTTAACGCTGTCTCGCTGTGTGCGCTTTTAATGCTGATGTTGATTCGACGTTTTTTCTTTCATGCCTGCGAATGAATTAGCAAAGAGTGCAGGCGTGTTCTGAAACGAATTTTTAAACGCCGTTCCTTTCTTTGACATTTCGTCTTTCCGTCGTTCCTTCTTTTCTTTTGTCGCAAGTCTTGTTGATATGCAATTGTTCGATGCAATTTTATCGCCTGCGCTTCTGGCAATTATGTCAATATATTCTGCTAACGTAGATATATCGTTGATAAAATATACAGGCAGATATATTAATAATTTCCACCCTTCCTTCACCATTTCTTGTTGCAACGGAAAGGTCAGTCCTCGGAAAATGGCAATTGTTCGATGCCATTTTATCGCGTACACTTCTGACAATGATACTAATATATTCTGTTAACGCAGATATATCATTGACAACATGTACAGGTAGATGTATTAATAATTTCCAGCCCTCCTTCACCATTTCTTGTCGCAACGAAAAGGTCAACGGTAAACGGTATGCAAGCGTCCGATGCAATCTTATTGCATGCACTTCTAGCAGTAACGTAAATATTTTGCGTTTCTGCATCATTTAATAATTACCCCTCGCTCCCGAGTAATTTTAACAGTCCTGCTATTAAAAACTGCGCAAACATATCATCGTAGATAATTTCGTTAGCCCGACTGAGAAGATATCCTTTCTCTAATATTTGACGATTCCGCTGGCAAAGGAATGGAAGAACGGAGCTCCTAATTCTTTACGAGCACGGAAACGTTAACTAATGTATATGTGTGTCAGAGGTGGATGTCTTGCACGAAAAATTCTCTCAGTGCATAAATGCAGAAAGGTCACTGTATCCGTCACTGTCCATTTATCAAATCACATTGAATCATGGGGTAAAATAAAGACGCCGCGCCGCCTCTCATCTTCTCCGTGGAAACAGAGGTCATTAATAAGTCACGGGAATATCGTAGGAAGTTGGACAGCATTACAGAGAGCCCTCCACCCCCCACGGGTCTTGTTCTTTCAGCGGACGATCCCTAAAGGTTGATTAATAAGTCGGTAGGTCTTCGTCTGCCACTCGTGCTTATTGTTCTGCTTCTCCGGCAGTCGTCTTCGTCGTCCGTTGGCCACAAAATGGGACACGAAGCTGATGACAATGTAGACTCGGGGACGAGCAATCTTCCCTCCTCTCGCCCCTCACCGACCACCTTGCGAATCCTACCCCAGTCTGACTTTCTTGCGCCGGATAATAAAACGGTAGTCGTTTATTTAATATCTCGATTGCCTTTCCACTCATCTTACCCGAGACCTTTCTCCGGTACAGTGCTTGCGGCCGGGTTTTCTATAATCCGAAAGAATTCAGCCCGAGTCTGTTGGCACTGTATTATGACACAGACCGTTGTTGGTTTGCGAATTTACCGAAAGGTATGATTCGCGAAGACTGAGACGCACAGAGCTTCGCGGATTGTAACGTTAAACGAGGAATTGCTTTGTAAAAATAATAAGCTTGGATTTATTTCAACTCTGCGCGGTTCGCATTATAATACGTGCTTCGCTAAACATATATAATTAATCGTTTGATAGAATAGCATCTTTATATTGTGGATAATTGTAAACTAATTTAGTGATGGCGCGTTCCGCGTTAATGTGACTGATTTCGGTTGCAGTGTAGGTGTAGCGCGGCATGTTAGGCGCCATTGTATTGTAGACACAATAGAACACAATACACTAGATATAATAACACAGACTTGTTGTAAACACAGTATTCGCTTTATTACAACAGTGGAAGCACTTATCTTTTACGTCTGTTCGGCGCAACATCCGTTATCGTTTTCTCAAAGCCGTTTCCGAGCGTCTCGATATTCTTACATTTGAAGTATACGAACCCGCCATTTTGACGTGCCCCGTAAACCTAATGTAGATCGTTTTAATTTTAGTTCGAGTATTTCTTTGAATACTGAAGTACAGAAGCCTTGAGATTATTATTTATTATGTAAAAGAATATTGAAAATATAATACCAGATGTAACGAGTCAAACGTCATGAATAAAATGTGGAGAATCAATAAAGAACAAGCGCATACAATCAACATATACATTTTATTATGCAACGTTTGAATGCTATTTGCTGACAACTGCAGCTGAATATTTCAAACTCAGAGGCCACAGTTACTTTCTCAAAGCCACTTCTGCAATCTACTCTCTGTACAATTTTCATTATTGCTTTGTAAATTTTAACGTTTTAATTACTTGAAAACACTGGGAATATTCTAATAAATTCTTTAATATTCTCGAAAGGAGTAGAATTGTTTTGGAGTTATATTTTTGAAATGTTAACCTTTAGGGTAATGGGAGGAAAAGAAGAACAAGCGTTTCGGATCGGTACTAAAGTGATCTCTTAATATTGCGAGTAAGGAAGATAGAAGCCTACCTTCAAAATTGCAGGTAATTGCAGGCTCTTTGGTTCGAGAATCTCTGAAAACCGCGAAATTCGACTCATGGGGATCCGAGGGAAATTAGGTCGAATTCCCGGAATCTATGAAAACCACAAAATTCCCCCGCCACCTCTTTCGGCGCATCGTGTTCCCTTCGAACGAAATTTCTATTTTTCTGAAGTCATAAACCCGACTGGATCTCGCGAACGATGTTTCACGAAATTCTTCGAAAATTATGCGACATTCCGGGAATTTCGTAGTTCATGCCGCCTTTGTGATAGTGAGCTCTTTTAATGTCAAATTCCTCTCTGTTCCTCGTATGATAAATCAAAGCCTCTTCATAAATTGTTGAGTACTCTCCCCTGACTGACCAACGCTTGAGAACGTTTTATAATATCGGTTTCGAACCTAATACAACCGAGCACTGAACGTAGCTGAACCCCGTTACGTAATAAAAAGGAAACGACTGTATTTATTTAAGCTTTCGGCGATTTCTATGGTAATGCATGCTGGAATCGAGAAATGTGTTTAACCAGTTCCAATCGAAGCATCCTAGTAATGTTAGGATTTGTGGAAATGAAAAATTTCAAACTGACTGTAAAAATCACTGACTTTTAAACATTCTGTTTCAGAATAACTGTTTATAATACAGACTAGTTTTCTGTTATTATTTATCGTATAATAGCCAAGACTTGACGAGCCACAAGGATATTAACTAATAATAAACAAGAGATTTTAACACTTTTTAAAACTGAATGTAATGCAGACTAGATCTTCTGGAGACGTAAACAGACAGTCTTGAAGAGCAAATGTTTGTTTTTATATACTATAATGCAGACTAAACCTTGTGAGGATGTAAACAGTCTTGAAGTGCCAGTGTTTATTTTTAGTTAAATTTCTGTTATTATTTATCGTATAATATCCAAGACTTGACAAACCACAAGGACATTAACTAATAATAAACAAGAGATTTTAACATCTTTTTACAGCAACTGTTTACAAATCAGACTAAACCTTTTGAGGATGTAAACAGTCTGAAAGTGCAAGTGTTTGTCTTTAATTAAATTTCTGTTATTATTTATCGTATAATAGCCAAGACTTGACAAGCCACTAGGACATTAACTAATAATAAACAAATGATTTTAACATCTTTTTACAGCAACTGTTTACAAATCAGATTAAACCTTCTGAGAATGTAAACAGACAATCTTGAAAAACAAGTTTCGGTTTTTCATCAAACTCTTTTAATCATTTATTATATAATATACAAGAAGCATCTATTAGAAGTAAAAACTTGAAATTGAACGTACATAAACGTTGAGCTGGTATAAGTGCGAAGAGACACTGCGACAGGGTTTTGAAGGTTAATACGTCAACAGGTAACAAGCGAAGTAAATGCTCGTGTGTGCAGGCTTAATAGTCGATAGGACATTAACTAACAATAATTGCGTAATCGATTAAGTATACCCTCGTCTCGGCGTGCGTAAATGTTGTTGACGTTCACCGGTCCGAAATCGCGTTGGCCTTTCAGGGAAATTATGCGAACCGCGAAATTAGCCTATAACGTCAGGTCGGCGACGCGTGATCCATTGAGTAATCAGCGAAAAGAGAGTAACGAAGAGAGAGAGAGAGAGAGAGAGAGAGAGAGAAATTGAGAAAGAGAGGTAAAGGAAGAGAATCAAAGGGGGAATAACGAATAGAAAGAGAAGGAACGAGGGTGGTTAATAAATGCCAACCCGACACGCCGGTCAATTGCATACGTCCAGTACACCACTCAAGGAATTGTACGGTTTTTGTCTTTGAGCTAATTTATCAGGTCTGTTTGCTGTGTCAAGCAATATACGCTCCGCAATGCTCTCGCATCTATCACGGGAGAGGAAAAGGGGCGCTTCGAGGACGACTCATTGACAGAATAAACAGTTCGTCTCTTGCTTACTCCATTTCCTTAAGCACGCGGAAACGAGGATCCACAACAAATAAACCGTGTCCAAACGATAATATCAAAATTAAAAGCATCGCTGCTTTTGTTTGTAGTACGGTAAAAAAATGTTGGTCCCTTGTTATTCTCTCGATCAATCCTCGCACGGTACTCGCATATGCGCACCGAGAAACCGTGCTAGAAAATATATATCGTGTTTTTATTTCATATATTTTTGTGTACGCAAGAAATTTATTCCGCTGAAAGTAGAAAAATGTTCCCGTTAAACAGTTGAAACGTTGAAACTGTGACAAACCCCGCGAACATTTGCGAAAATTCATTCTGAAATTAAATCGCAAGCACTGAGAGCGTGTGTAATTTTTTGTCGGCATTTGTTTCCATATATTTATAAAGCAAAACGATTATGCGAAAATCGCAATATGCATTGTCTTCCACAAAGAAGGAATCAAATTAATGAAAATTTATAAAATCTCGTTTCCCATAAACGATATTGTCGAAAATAATTGTGTCCTGTAATTTTTATTCGATTTAACTGAAATTCTCCTGCGTACGGAATGTAAGTATAACGAAATGTTTAAATCTCTCTCAACTGCGAGCATAGTATTTTTAAAATCCTGCCTCCGCCATCTTGTAAAGGATCGTTCGAATCAATGGTTCATTACAATGCCACCAACTCAATAGTTTTTACAGAAAAAAGGAAAAGTAGAATATGAGATTATTTCTCAAGGTTCTCAAGACATTTATTGTAACTAATGACTTTAATTGTTTTCATTATACGAAAGTCTTTTCTGTTGCAGTGAATTTGAGTGAAACTACAAATATCTCGATCAAATAACACTGTTATCCGAATGCTGCTAGTCTTATACGCCAGAAATGATTGTTCGATATAAAATAGACTCTGCGAACCCTTGAACTGAATTTTCCTGTCACCAGGTTCAATATGAAATCCGATGAACACGTCTCGAGAAGGGTAACAGTGGTTGGATTTCATATTTCTCTTCGACAGACGTTTTGTCTGCTCCGATACCGCGAAACTAACTGACAAAGTGCAGTTTGCGTCCCCGAAAAAAGCGAATCGAATTCCGTGCTGTCGACTTTTAGTCCACTTTTTCTCTGCGTGCTTTTTCAACCCTTCCCCATCCTCCCCCGAGCCGGAAAGTCGAAAGTTTCATAAATGGCACTCGTTTTGGCATGCGCGAGTAGCAACGGCGAGAAGACCGACAACGGACAAGCCAGGTGAAATATGTCTTTAAAAAATATTTCGAAAGCGCGGGAAAAGAGGGTGGAGAAAAAAAAAATGCGTTAAACCCCCGGAACCAGCGGAGACCACTTTACACGAGTGAACCGTGAACTGAATAATTTCACAGTGATAAAGTTCCGTCGACGCGATTTCCTTTTTCCATTTCCTTTTCCGCTTGAATACGGCCTGATATGTTTTCACCAGAATTTGACACCGCGGCGGAATGTAGAAAACTAATTGGTAAACCAATTTGATTAAACGTTTCTGGATTAATCATTCAAAAGAGTGCGCAGAAACGGAAGTTTTCAAAGTGCACCGAACCGGTGGATATCAAATATTAAAATTCGCCATTTTTAAAACGTGAAAATCGATTACGACATCTATATTTCATGGGCAACCATCGGTTGAAGCGTGCTAAACCGTAGAAACAATGCATTAGCGTTAATAAATATGTCTCCTCCAAGACATAGAGTAGATACATGTTTTCTCCTATTTTGCAATCTTATAATACCGCAAATACTATGTAAATTCTGTTTGTATAATTGTCCACAGTGGTATTGCTACTTACCAATCCCTAGTCACTTGGATCTAGTCATTATTCTCCTCTGTGGGCCTTAGATGCTACTCAATTAGTCTCCAGTTTCAATCTCCATGCCCTTTGCCTAATTACAAAAGAATAGTGAATGCTCACGCCCGAGGTTTTAGTGTTAGTGAGGGGTTAGCTATAGTGCTGCTCTCTATTCCTGTTTTTAACTTGGAACAGATCCAACGTCGACTTTACCCTGGATCAGAACTACACTGCGTTTAGCCTGGATCAGAACCTGTACAATAAATAACTCGTTACGACGATTTATGGAGCGATGGTATGACAAATATTTACCAACGATGACGATAAAGCGTTCTAGGATGTAAGTAAATTATCTTCCATGTAGGTCATTCAATTTATTTAAAAAACAATGCAATTATAAATGACCGAAAAGTATGTATGGTACTATTTAAGAAAGCATATGCGGTTTCAAAATTTTAACCACCATTTATCCGTTGAAAAAATCACACCATATTGTGTTCTTTGTTTTAAATCATTTTTATCTAAACGTTTCTTTGACAAGCATAACCTATCAAGTTTAAATAGTTTTCTTCAAGATAATGGAAACACTCTGTGTGTTGGATTTAAACTATTTGTAATCACTTTAATAATAGATTAGGGGTTGGTATTGTCGCACGAAGTATCGGCTGAAGTACAGACCGGATATAATAGTTCACCAGTCACTTCATAGAGTTTCGTGTCGCACAAACTATACACTGCCATCATTCAAAGTCAACGGTTTTCGTGCACTCTACCCGAACAGCGCAGCCAACTGGTAAGCTAAATTATAATTTGAATTTCTCACGAATTTGTACGCATTAATAACAATTGAGTAACTTGTATAATTTAATGATCATTTCACGGTTCGTCATTTGCTACGGGAAACGAAATTTATAACCATTGTATGCCTATATGTACTCCAATAGATGTACATTAACAATAACCAAATAGAATGTTATTTCGTTTTAAGGGAAATTAATAGCATACATATTTATTAGACTCTGTTGAAAATCTACGTTACAAGTCTGACAAGATGTATCATAAGAAATTAAAAAGGCACTTACCATTGTTAGCTCCTTAACCCTCAACACTCCGATGGCGCCTCCGAAGCGTCACTAACAGTTACTACACTATTATTCAAAATAACTTTTTCCATCGCTAAGTTTGCGTTTAAGAAGTCGGTCCAAATTTAAATGTTGCATGCACGAGTAATAATATTAAACTTGATACGCACGAAAGAAAATTAATTCTGCACAGTGTTTGAAATGGAAACGACTTTATGCGCCATGGCGCTTGCCGCACTTAGCGTGTGAAGTATGCAGTTAATCGTTTCCGGTGTTCTCTCAGAAGAGGGCACTACCAGAGCAGGTGCTTGAAATTTTGTTCTATTTTACCGTATTGACAGAAAGCATTGTCATCGATTTTGATTCTAACGTCGTATGTGACACGAAATTGTTAAAAACACTTTGTGGCTTCTCGACGGTGTGACATAAAAATATATTTAGTGATTAATCTGTTAATATACCGTGTGGGTGATGACACTGTCTGTAGGTATCCGAAATGCTACATACTTTTTAAGATGTCGTCTCTACGATCTTCCTTTTGGACTAATCAACTGCAGATAAAGTTTGTCTACCAGTTTGAGCGTCACACCGCTACCATGGACGTTTCACTATGTAAGTAATAAATAATCAGTGTTATTTTGTAACAATTCATACATTTTTTATTGTGTTATTAAAATGATAAGTGACAACTTAAAAATTAATATAAAAATAATTCAAACTATGTTTTAATATTCTTGTAGATATTAATATCGATCCAATCGATAATTTAAATTATTTATTTTAAATTACGAGTGGAAGAAATATCTAGGCAATTTATAAAATAATAAACTACATTTTGCAATATAGGCTTGAATAATTATTACTTTCACAGTTATTACATTATATTAATTATTACTGTATCCAATATACGTACGCATAAATTTACTTTAAATATTTACTAACTCTTTTATCTAGGTCTCAATTGATGAACAAATATTTATATTATTTATGATAAATTAGATTACAGTTTGATGATGCAACATAGTATTTAAAATTTGTAAAGGTATGAGCGTAAGCTGCGGTGTCCGAGTGGTTAAGGAGTTGGACTCGAAATCCAATGGGTTCTTCCCGCATAGGTTCGAATCCTATCCGCAGCGTTTCTTTTTAAACTTATTTTTTATTATAGATATTTCAACTAATGATCACTCTATTATTAAGATAAACAAATTTCGCTATTTTGGTATGTTGTAACAAATAATTTACCCTTTGAAGAGAAATTTCGAGATTGTCTCCAGTATCTACGTTCCAAAGATAAAAACAATTGAATCGATTTAAAAAATATATATTACTTTCATCCTTTAGTAATTAATACTTACACTCTTTTATTTCAATTAATACTTGACCCTTTTTGAGGCACGGTAGTATTTTAAATGCGCAAATCTGCATGGTAGGATATTTTGTATAATATATTTTTTATTTTTATATATTTCGGGAAATATATTAAATATCTTTGTGCCCCCAAAAATAAGAAATTTTAATAGTTAAAGTTTTAAGTAGCTTTTTAAGTAGCAGTGTGATTAAAATGGACCCTCTTGATCTTATAGCCAAAACAATATCAAGAATTTTCGTGTCACTTGCTACGACTTTTCGCATGTTAGGTGAGTCTTACAAGTTGTAACCGGAGTTACATATATGAACAGCGTGGAATTATTGACAAAACATTTACCATTCAATAAAGTACACAGACGCGATGCTGGGTATTCAGGAAACAATGTAAACGTGGGAGTAACGGGGAAATGTATTTGCAGGTGTAATGTCAGGTTTATTTGACTAACTTATCGAATCGAGAATTATTATTAATTGAGCACCGTACAATGATAAATCACATGTGTTCAACATCACTTTGTTATCTTAATTTGAAATAGGAAACAACACTCTTGATTCTGCTCGTTCCATATTCTCCACTTGAGATCATACACCCTCTGAAATAAAATCAAATGTTTCTGTGTACTGTCATCGAGGATTATAAACGATCTAATACATATTCTTTGTATCAAATTTCAATATGACAATTGTAAAATGCAAAAGAGTGCTCTAAAAAAAATACGGTAACTATTGGAAGCTCGTTAATCAAATTTTCGATAATTACGACGGATTAAAATAGAACTTAAATATTTTACTCCAAGTCACATTACTGCTAACTTCTTATTTCCTACTGAAATTGCTATTGCTATTAAAAGCTTATTATAAAATCATGAATTGCAATTCGTAGGTGTTTCAAAACTATTAAATATCTGTTGATAATGAAAAGATTGCAGATTTTATACAATTATGTAAATAATGTCTAGACAAAATGAAAAGTTTTAGAGACATTAGCAGAATTTATTAACGTTGTTGTTTTATTTTTTAAATAACTCAAAAGGAAACAGTTGGATCACGTAAATTGACACTAAGTTCATGGAAAACTGAAAGTGGCTATTTTATATTATTTAATAAAAATAACGAGAATGTGTCTATCCAGTCTTTCAACCATTTTTCAAATAATGTATACTCATTCTTCATAGATACGTCTATACAATCTCAATAATCGTAAATGAGAGATATTAGGGTGAGCCAAAATGGCGCCTCCCGTAAATCTAGTATCGAGACTGTTTCTTCGGTCACAATTAAAATTGCGATTGAAATACGTCTTAAGGAACATTTCGCTACGAATGTTGGTACCTTCAAAAACTATAAAACAATCGTAGGTGTGCACTTCGTTAAATATGACTAGAGAAAGTACAAAAGCTTTCGTCGAAGTTATAATCACAAACTTTGCGTCAACAAAAATTCACTTACAACAGGGTATTTTTTCAAAATCGGTATTTCTGTGAAGAAAGTACGTTCTTCCCCTGCTTTGACAGGGCATTCAGTCGATAAGCAAGCGTCGGGGTCCATTCCCAGGAATGGAATGTCTGCCAATTGACTTGTCCAAAATACTCGACCCGTCATTACATCCGACGAGAAATCTGCAAGAAAGTTATACAATTTTACCACTTATTGTTTCCAGTATTAAAATACAGTAAAATCTCAAAGTTGCTCTTACTTGGAATGTAATTAATAGTCATATTCGTAATAGCCCCTCTTCTAAATTTACATGGCTTCAAGTCTGCAGCTTCTTTACAGGGTTCTACAACCACGTTGGTCACAGTGCAATTCATTTGAGTATTAGCTGAAACAAACAGTTTTTAAAAATTAACTTGCTAAACGTTACACCATTCCCTTGGGACTGATATTTATACTTATATATTTACACTATTTAATAAATTTAATTGAAACGGAAGAACAAAAATGGAGGTAAGCAAGCGTTTCTCTTGTGCACAGTTGCAATTTTCCATTTAAAGTTTAATAAAAAGTGACATGAAAAGCTAAACGAAATTGCTCTGCGTTTACCGTGTTAATGATGTTCAAGATCACGGATTAACAGAGCCGTTTCTCAAACTTTACTATATACCATATAATATACGTTTCAGAAGTTAACTAATACTTTATACTTAGTATAAAATACCAAGTTAACAAGTATTTTATATTTTGCAGCATCATTATGTCAATGTGTACTTGAATGAAAATATTTCTTCAACACAATTTTTATAATTTCGATTATCGATGCTTGCGAAAAGGGATTCAATTTCTAAAATTCCAAAATTCTAATTCCACTCTCATTCCATCGTCTTTTAAACCGTATCCATTACATTCTATTCTCATTCCTTCAAATATTTTTATATCGTACATACAAAACAGAAATTCTAAACATTTTATACAGTTCCAGATGAACATGTGAACCCCCATTTTATTTTTCTTTCTGGATTTCTGGAAGATTCTTTTCCGCATCGCCTAGAAAAGTAGTCCGGCGTAATTTTCGCGAAGTTACTCCGTTTTGAAGGTCGTCCGAATGTCAACGGTGCATGTAAATATTGTGACCCATCGTAATTCCGTAATTACAGGCCGTTTTTCGTTGTCGGAGCCGAGCGGCCCGCTCGACGTTACATTCTCTGGATTACAAAGGGATAATACGCTCGCAATTCGAATCCTCCGGCGAAAAGCTCACTGTTAATGCAGCCAACATTTTCCGCTACGATCGATATGCCCGTAGATATTTAATCGACCGTTTTCATCCACGATTTCAAGAGCTATTTTCGCCACTTCAAAGCGAACGTTCGCGGACATGAAAAAATACGCGTCGCATATATATTTTTTTTTTTCGAGCACCGTGCCACGCTAAAAGCGCATCGCAGTCGACGTTTATCACTTTCCCGCGATTGTATATAGTGGAAACAAGAGAACCGGCAAATATGATTCAACTACCACGATCGAGACTGATTGAATTGAAATTTTTGCTAACGATTCCCCAAATATTTCGACGAACCTCGAACACGGCGAGCATGATTCTTTTTTCACGCCGTGTCAGATAGCACAAAACTGAACTTCACTGTCGACGAAGGAATATTGTATACTTTTGCTAGACTATTGCACGCGAAACGTCCCATTTCTACAAACATAACTTCCCCGTAAATCTACCGACCGAAGTAAGCACAATCGACGTCGACAGAGTTTGGCGACGAATTGCAAGTTTCTCTATCGCATTACGATAACAATTCAATTGCTTCTGCCATCCACGATGTGCTCGTTTGTCGTCGCATCTTCGTTACACATCGCATTATGCCATACTAATTTTTCATGTAAAAAGCACACGCGGCAATCGCATCGACCGCCACCGGAACAAACTCGATTTCATCTGCGTGAAACTTTCTAGCTTGAAATGCGTCGTTTAAGAACGATTATCATTAAATTTATGGCATTGAACGTCGATTTATTATTGTGGAAGTTAACCAGATTGTAGTATGAGGTGAGAGCTTCGTTATACAGTAACTAACAATTCTCTTTAACACTTTGACTGCCACGTCACCCATATATTGGTGACGGAATTATTTGTCCATGTTTAAAAATCAATTTTTACGCTAATATATTCGTTGCATTCAATTTAATTCGTATCTGGAGACTGCAAGAAGGTTGAAGGATAACTATGTGTCAGACATTTTAAGTTTTCAATTGTTGCTTCATCAAATAAATTACTTCGATTTTATGTAATTCTTAAAGTTTCTAGTTGGCCAGTTAAAGTGTTAATTACACTGATCACTTCTATGAATGAAATGAATGAAATAAATGAAACTTGTGTGAAGTACACAAAATTCGCTCGGTATTCAACGTGTTAACCAATACACTAATATTAACTAACATGTTTTGCCTCGTCGAAACGATAAGGTTTATCTTCTAGCAGCAAACGGTGACACCGAGGCGCCACTAAAAATTGTTACACTGTTATTTAGTAGGTTGCTGCAAATAAAATGTAAAATTTCCTTTACATGCGAACGTTTGTCTCCCTGTTTCTGTTGTGCTTTTATTTTTGGTATAACCTCGTTTGTAAATCGTACTGTCCATTGTCAGAGTCACATTTCAACAAAGAAAATTTTCTCGAAAGTGTTTCGTTATTTGGTTTGAATTTCGTAAGCATATGAATTCGTGTAATTTATTTATATCGGTATAAACTTGGTAATAATGCTGCAAAAGCTGCACGCAGTGTAAACCACACAAATGCAGCGTTGGTTTGAAAAATTTCGATCTGCTGATTTTTCCCTATAAAACGATCCGCGTGGAAGACCCAAAACGTCCGTGAAAAATGATGCTCTGAAAGCATTGGTGGAAACGAATCCAACTGTATCTATAAGGGAACGTGCTACCAGAATGAAACTTGACTATAAAACGATATTGCGACACCTTTTTGAAATAGACACGGTGAAAAAAAATGGAAATAAGCTGGAAATAAACTGCATCGATTGAACGTATGCTGATTTGCGAACGATTGCGAAATTAAATGAATTAAAATATGAAATTTTGCAGCACCCAGCTCATGCACCAAATTTTTCTCCAGCCGACTTTCATTTTTCCAAACATTTAGAACAGTTTTCACGAGCTGAACGGAATGAAAAATTCCATATTAGAGTTTATTGATGAAGCAAACGGAGCATATTTTGCTTAAACAAACAGCTTCAGAAAAAAGTTATGCAGTTTCATATATTCGCTGAAAAATCCGACATTTCGTACGCACCAACCTAGTAGAACAATTTTTGCATCACCATGCTGGTATCTAAGGAGTTGATAAAAGTTTGACCGACGTAAGGACAGATAACACAAAGTAAATCGTGTAGAATGAAGATATTCTAGGTCAGAAGGAAACTTTCGGAGTTAAAATAGCTTCGAGTGCGAAGGGTCAACGCGTTCACAGTTTGTGCGATTTTTCTAACAATATTCGATCGAGTAAACAATGTTACAAATAAATCGAGGAGGCCAGTTGCCGATAGATCTGCGTTCTAAACTCGGTGATTTCCACGTGGAAGAAGTTAATAGGTTTTGCTTAGGTGTTCGATCGATTTCGATCACCGGTTTCGATACTCACGATCAGGATAAGAGCATGGCCGCGGCGTCACGGGTTCTGCGTAGATCACCGCCAGGCCCAGGGCCAAGAAGACGAGGACAAGTTCACTATTTCGGTTCATCCTGGTCGGATGTTCGTTACGAAGTGAAGAAATGATAACTGTCGGTGGCAGAGCAGAAGGCGAACGATTCGTCGCCGAGGGGAACAAGCCAGAGTGGGGCCATAGGTCAATTGAGATAACATCTTGGTCCTGGGGAAATTGTATGCACCTCGCACATCGTCTTTATGGAATCGAGTTGTACTTTGTATCGTTGTTACATCCTATTCATAGATCAGCTGCTTGGCTACTGATTACTGTGACTTTGTCACCATTCAATAGGCCGCTCAATTAGACCAGTGGCCCTCAAACCTTACTGATCCTAAAAGTTCTCGAGCTAGGCGAACGCGTTGCATCGACTGAAACGGAAAACCGCGATGCAATCAGTTCCTTAGATTACTTTATCACTCTCGTTTCGAACGCATCATAGAAAATACAACAAATTCATGCCTCGCATCTTCTGTGTAGTCGAAGAAATTTTGAAGAAATTATGAATAATTCGTTTCGACGATGTACGAGACTTTACCGTGGTTCGAATGAATTCGCGAGTGTTATAAATAAGTTATAAACAAATTGAAGTACGTGTTGATGAAAAAGAGGAATTGGTTCGCGAAGATGACCTTGACACGCCTGGGTGGGAAAAAATGAATTCACACAAAATTTGCTGTAATCATCTTAAAGCTCTTATTAAGTCATGCGACGCCAGATAAAAACATTTTCGATCGACCTCTTTACAGCAGCGCAATCTAAACTGATGATCTTCAGTGGTTCACCGTGCATGAAAATTAGGCTTCTTAAAATGGCAGCTTTCTTTCTAAGGCACAAGTGACTTTGTGCCTTGATATTCGTGGTTTAAATGTTCTTGCTGCTGAAATCACAAAGTTGGACGAATTTCTTGGCACGGATTCCGTGTTTTCTTAATTTATCGAACGGTTCGATTGGCTCGATTCGGTTTCACGATTCCCAGACACCGCGCTCGTTGTCTGTTGCAAAAGACATCGGTCATTTTTAGTAGTAAGAGACACTGTTTGGTCTCGTCAAGCAAACATGCTTAACGCACTCGGAAGATTTATGATCATGTTTTTTTAAATATTTGATTTGCAGCGACCCGGACCACAACTTTGACGTAATCGACTTTGCGTGGTATGTCGTTGACCGCGCTCCTACTGACCTGAATCATGCGTATCGCTATTGGCGCATTACGATGGTCGCTGGAGGTTTGTAATTGTTAATTAATACCTGCGCTGCTGTTCTTCGCCGTTGGTTCCGAGAGGCGCGACGAACATCAACTGTTTTCTAAGAAATTAGAATCATACATAGACACTTTCTTTGGCTCTACAGTTATTCCAACATCGCATTACAGAAAAGAAAATTTATATATTTTTATGCAGCTACCTTTATTTCTTAAATATTAATTGCAAAAGTACCATGCTTGATTTCGTTGAAAAAGAAAGCCATGAAATTTGTCAGACTCTTAATATAGGCGAATCTGACTCTTAATATGGTAAAGGGTTGAACCGTATTATATAGACTTCGTTAAATTTGATAAACCCTCCGATTCCTGCGACCGGAGCCTATTTTGTCCCAGAGTATCAAAATTGAATTGAGAATAAACGTCGAATGAGCAAAAAGAGAAAGATTTAGGTGTCTGCAAATGGTGGCGTAATAAAATCTATTTAAAAATATTTATTGAAAGACCAGTGAATAATTGTCGAATATAAAATAGTAAAAATGTGGGCTAAGTGGGCAAATGAAATTGCTATTAAATTAAAGTTCTAATTTCGAACCGTTCGCGTCTGTTCGCTCCTCTAATACTTCTTCGGAAAAAGTCCGTTTGATCGTGGACAAGCTGATCTCGTGATACTAAACGTTTCTATTACATGTACGTCATTCTCGTGACTCATATTCATGTTATTGTAATGATATAAACTGGAGTATCCGATACGACAACGCTTCTTGTTTGGACTCGTGAAACGCGTTCTTGGTCGAGGCGTGTGCAGTTGCAGCTTTAAAGTTGATGGTTCGAAGCAGCAGTTTAAACCAAACGAAGATTTCAACGTTCCACGAATCGCCAGAAGTTTGGGCGACGTCGAAGAATTTTATCGAAGAATTTTGGATAGAATACTTTATGGGAAACCATGCACCGAAGTCTTCGCAGAGACTGGCTTCTTCTACCGTTCAATTATCGAGTTAGGTTTGTCTCGCTTCGAGCTATAGCAGCGAGCATCGGACATTATTTGCGAAGGTTACGTCTGCACGGGCATCCGTACAGTCACTTGCGGCATATAAAACGATAGAAGACTCTGTTGAATTAACAGTGCCAGAAATAAGAGTTCGACGATCGTTCGAGTGCGGTCGTTCGGTAAATTAAGCCAGAGGCCGGCAAAGGGACATAGTCGCGCGGTCTCAGATGACCAATCAAAGACAAGGCCTCTGGAAAAATAATTGGACGCAATTGTTAAATTGTGCATTTCCTGATAAAAGTAGATCGGCCATGCCGGAACACGGTCTCGCCAACAATTCTGCCGAAATTTCGAAGAGCCGACGATCATTCTTCCAAGAATGTCTGATTCGATAGCGTGGAGAGAGTTAATTTAACCCTTTTAGCGACGAACAACGATGTATCGACTGCAACAGAGAAAACTGATTGTTCTATTTCTAGTTTAAAGGTTTCTGATAATATTATCAACCTGTCTCGTTCCACTACACGTATTATCATAGAAGAAAATTAGAATCTCATTCTAGAGTTAGATTACCAGACCCAGTGGTTTTCGTTTAATTTCTACAGACTTTGAAAAAGTCAACCGTTTGTGCTCTAAACAATTTTAATTCCAACATCGAGGTATTTTTTTCGTGCATATAAAGTTAATATAAAATGTAGAAGTTGTTTGGAATAATAGCCATGGCAATTTGCAATGTCGTCTTGGAGGCGCCATTGGAGTGCCAAGGGTTAAAGATGACAGATACATAAACCTGCAGACCTTTATGGACTTGCTGCTTGCAGAAACAATCGAGACCCCATCAAGTGCACAATTGAATGCAATTTAATAGAGCGAGTTGTCCTATTAAGGAATACTTACTTTTTAATGAAGACGTTTTACCATTTGCGGTGCTTTCTGGAAAGTTTAGCATGGTTTCTAATATGAAATATTCCATAGCGAGTCTGAGGAACTATTTCACAATAGTTGTAGTTGCAGAGATACTGCAAAATAGTAATTCGTGGAGACATTAATTATTTACGCGAGATAATTATACAGAAATAATACTGACTCATTTTTCTCTGCCAATTCAAAATTGTCTCGACTTATCTACTATTCTTTCGCAAACACGTGCCTCTTCGCAATAACGACTTTATCGTGTAATATCATAGTATTTCATTCGTAGAAATTATTTCAAATTAAGGCTACTTTACAATTTCGATCACTTTTCAGTCGCAGAAGCCGCTGCGAGAGGAAATTAAATACTATTTTAATGTCTCGTCTACAAAAATGGTGACTTCCGCTAATGCTAGTCCAACAATAACTAAAGTGCTCAATTTATCAATTCTTCTGAGGTAAAACGAGGTTCTGATTACAACCAGAACTGCGTTTCTTTCCTATCGATGACTGAAAACATGGAAACGCGTGTGTCAATACTTTCATTACCGTTTCCATGTTGACATCCATGTTTGGATGACGAAATGACGTTTGCATATTTAAAACTTAATCCCTAGCACTCGAATGGCGACTCTGAGGCGCCAATGAAAATCGTGAAACCACTTTTCAAAACAGTGTTCGTATTACCAACTTTGTGTTCGATAAATTATTAAAAATTCATCCGTTAAACGAGAAAACAGGTTCGACGTCAGGTGCAAAATGTAAAAAGTACTCCACAGAATAAAAACGTTCAATGTCGATAGAAATGTCGTAATTTTGAAATTAAAAGTGCTTCAACTGCAGAGTTAATTTTTCAGCTGGTACATCGAACATTTTTAATTTCATCAGGATTCGCAAAATGCATAAAAATTGAATGAACGATCGATGTCGTGTTTCTCGTCTTTTATAAATCATTTTAATTTTATGTTAAATAAAATACCTTAATTTTGAAATTAAAAGTGCTTCGACTGTAAAGTTAATTTTTCAGCTGGTACATCGAACATTTTTAATTTCATCAGGATTTACAAAATACATAAAAATTGAATTAATGATCGATGTCGTGTTTCTTATATTTTATAAATCATTTTAATTTCATGTTAAACGAAATGCCTTAATTTTGAAGTTAAAAGTACTTCGACTGCAGAGTTAATTTTTCAGCTGGTACATCGAACATTTTTAATTTGATCAGGATTCGCAAAATGCATAAAAATTGGATTAACGATCAATGTCGTGTTTCATATTTTTTTAAAATCATTTTAATTTCACACAGAGGTCGCTGGATCAGCAGATAAGATCGGCAAGGCAGAATGGGCCTGTTTTCATGGATTTTCTCAATTTAGCTTTGCAATTTGCATCTCGCCAAGAAAATCGTTCTTAAACTATCCGCCGACTAGTTCCTCTTGGATCAACCACCCCTTTCAATTGAACAATTGCAAACTAACTGTTGAATCACACGGTACACAAACAGTAAAGCGATTTGCTGTTACGTACGCACCACGTGCTGTCTGTAATTGACACCAGGGCCAACAATTAATCGACGATCGATCATGATTCCGTTTCATCTTTTTAATGCAAGGGTAAACATTCCTTCTTTTTCTCTCTTCAATCTTTTATTAAATACAATATTTAACAACACGATAATATAATTAAAATGGTACAAGCGTTAATAATATTATTACTCGTGAGAAAAATGAAACGTTCTTATTCTTAAAAAAAATAAAGAAAAGAAAAACAATTAACAGTTAACACGTTAACTGTACAGAGCTCGAACGATGTCTAGGGGATTCCGACGTTTAATGAAAAAAATGGTGGTGTTAAAACTACAAAAAAGAATAGTTGTTGCGTTAAGTATCACTTAGCAATAAATAATTAAAAACGAACGATCCCCTCGGTATACTAACGCTTTAATGTACAAGTTGAATTCGATAGCAGGGATTGATATCAATCGAGAACCGAAGTGGCATTCTTTTCTTTTTTTTCTTCGTGTACGATCGCGATCATTGGCAGCAATTGTGTCGATATGATCGCCATTGCACCGGAGCAGATATCGATTCTTTGGTATCAAGTGCACGCGCATGAACGTGCGACCAAAAATTAAATTATTTTGCATCCCGAGTCAACCAACGTCTAAGTTAAACACTAAACGATATTGTTCGTCGCTTTACGAAATTATTATATCAACCCTTTGCACTCCAAGCAATTTTAATTCCAAGATTAAGACCATTCTTTGACCAAGAATTATTTTATTTTACGCGATTCGCTTCCTTTCGCGTTAATAATTTTTAAATGCAAACACGTAAAAGTTGTTTTGAACAATAGTGCGGCAAATTTTAGTACCATCGGTGCGCGAAGGGTTGAAACTGTTTATTAATCCACCAATTGATCCATCGTATTTGTATACCGTGGAATTATTTAAAAATCTTTCTCAGGCTTTGCAGCGTGAAATACCTCTAGCAGATTTTAAAAAGCGTTCAACGATTTTCCCCTGTTTATTTTCGTTTCGGGGATTTCGGATTTGGATTTGGGGAGATGATCGTTTGGGAAATTGAAGGATACGATCAATTCCCGGAATATTACGCCATCTGCAAAACCAGCGGAGTCACGTTTAAAGAAAAATGCGCTTTTTCGGCAAACGCTGCTTTATATTCAGCAAATCGATACTTGAAGTAGGACGCCGGCATTCATGTCGTAAAAAGTGGATCGCTCTTCGACTTAACTCTCCACTCTTCTAATTCCATGCTGCGAACGACAAGATTTTTGGTTTTCCCATTTCGAATTTCTGTAGCTGCAAATGAGCACATTTTGTATGCCTCGGTACCACCGCTAATAGTCCAGACTCTATGATTATGTTGAAACAAAAATACGCGTATTCCCTCGACAAATCGACGAACATAATTCTGAAGTTAGAAAAATTACGTGTCTGTTACTTCTCGTTTAAAACGTTCTCCTAAACTCGCTTCGTTTCTCAGCTGTCCCTAATTAACATTGTTTCTAAGGTTATAATTTTAAGGACTATTATTTTTGAGTATTAGACCTTTTTTTGGTGAACTGCAAACTTTTAAATCGTTAAAAATTCTCAAAAGTTGCTACAGACGGCAATGCTTATTTATTTTCATTTACAGCATAGTTAATTATTACTTTTTGGCAAAAAAAGTTATGGGTTCTCTTTAAAGATCAGTGAACCGAACTAGAAATATTTAAAGTGCTACATTTATCATTTTTCTTTCAGAGCCACCCTACACCAGTTTCATTTTTCGATTGTCAAAGCAAGAAGACGACCCTAATTGATTACCATTGTCCCCAAGATAGTTAATGGTTCGCGGCTCGAGCACGGTAGATTGTGTTCTCATATACAGGGTGAGTCGCGAGAAAAAGCGTCCGAATATTAGAGTCGAGAATCGATGGGAATTTCTTAAACAAAGTTCAACGACGATGTTAAAAACTTTATAGTTTTGACAATGTCTTCAAGGTGATCCGAAGGTTACGGGTACATTTTTACGCGCTGATTAAGTAATTTACAGAATTAATTAAACGTTAAAGAGTTTAAGTTTGATCTACGAAATGTATGACTCGGGATACAAATAGGATATTGTTAACGTATTCGACGATCGTGTTCTAACAAAAACGAGCAATACCTGACAAAATAATTTTATTTCTGCTCCTTCGAATGGGAATCATGGTTGCACACACACCACTTCGTTGACAACGTCTACGCGTCTCTTTGGCAATTTCATTTTTGCTTCTCGTTCTCAACAATATGTTCGCGTGAACCGCTTGAGCTTTCGCGCGGCTCCGCGGAGTCAACGAAACAATGACCCGACTGATTTCTCACGATTCGCCTTGCACAAACTTACTCTTCCCACCTTGATCAATAATTTAGGTCGCTATTGATCATAGTTTGGGAGCATTCGGTAAAAATAGCAGCGAATCGAACGTGTTCGCACGGAATAAACCATTGACGATAAAAGCACCGAGAGAAATCCTGGTTTTCGAAGAAGTCCACGAAATTCCTTAATATTTTCGCGGTGGTGGACTGTTTCGATGACTCCGCCGGACCGCAGAATTACTTTATCTACTCGAATTCATTGATCGAAACTATACAATGCAGTCTGCGTAACAAGACATCGGTTATCCTTGCCGCGTAATGCTTAACAATTAATTATAAATGTACAAAATGGAGAACTTAACTCTACGGATTCCCTATAATGAATTTCTCGATTCAAATTATGATACAAACAGCAACAACGTCGCCGCAGCGAAGCGGTCCAGTGTTTTTTCTTTGTATAAATAGATAATTGATTATCTTTATCCCACGTTGAATGATATGTATTATATATACATTCGTGTCAATATCTTTCTGTTTTATACTGTTTCGAAAGCGATAAGAGTCGTACGAGTGGACAGCAACGATGTACAATTTGCTAATAATTTATAATAAATTACGGACGCTCGAATAACAAAACGTACAGTTTGTATCGCGAGTAACAATATGTATTATTGATACTTTCGGAGAACAATTGAACCTTCCTTCCTTCCTTCCTTCTTTCTCTCTCTCTTTCTCTTTCTCTCTCGCGTTCTCTCTTTCTGCTTGGTTACTAGTTTCTTTAGCACAATTTTCATTAAGTGTAAATAAATTAACCTATGGTAAAGATGTGGGTCACAGACGTGCAGTAACGTTAAACTCGGCGAAAGTTTAAATACGTTGCGACAGTAAGTTCTTTGCGAGCAGATTGAATTCCTATAACATACATACAGTCGTCGTCTCTAGCACTTAACAATTTGCTATTTAGTACCTCTAAAAGCCTAGATTCGTTCCCTCCCTTATTCTTCATCGTCTGTTAAGCCTACCAATGGTTGAACAATCAAAATAAAACCACTGTTAATCGTTCCTAATTATTGAACACGAGGAGATTTTAATTTATGGATGTACCGATGCTCTCTCTATTGGCGTTCGTTTTCGAATAGTTCCGTCGCTTTGAACAGCTGGAGAATCTCATACGACGTAAATTGGGTCCTTGCACACCGATATCCTGGCTTCCTGAAGGATCCTCAGCCTCGGACCTAGAGGTACTCCCATTTTCTGTAACCTCTCCTCGCTTAAATACGGAAGCTCCACCATCCCCACCTTCTCCTTCTCGAATGCGTTCGCATATTTCTAAAACAAACACCGTTGATATTAATTCACGTTTCAGTGGATGGAAAATGTGTGAAAAAATCAATGTCTCGAAGTCAGAAGTGAAAATTGTTCTAATTATGCTGTGTTTCATTTAGAACATAATTTTAAACATTATCTAGCAATAATTATAAAATTTTATATTTTTCTTTTAACGTTTAAAGACACTTTTGGACGTTACTCATTTCAGAATACTTTTCAAATAAATATTGGCAATAGTATAATTAACTAAAACTGTCAATTGTAGTTCTAAAGGCTTCTATGAAAAATGCACTTGCCATTCAATGTGTTCTCTCATGCAACAATTGAGTTTTTAGCAATTTATAGCTTACAGGTGAATTTACAAATATAAAAATTGTTTTGGATAGAGATATGGCAATTTTTGTTGATGCCTTCGAGCCACCGGAGGAACCATTAGTTTCTAGACATACCTCATACCCAAGTTCCCTCAGGAACAGTCGAATGAGGGGTGGTTCCGTGCCGAAGAACTTGGTCAGCTTCTTTACCCTCGACGGATTCGAGAGGGCAGGTAACTCTGAATCCTTGATCAACGGTTGCGACTGTGATCTCACCATCGCCATGCTCGTCTGTGTCCTCAATGCTGCAATCTCGCCCCTTATGTTCTCCATTTCCTGCGAACACCTGGTAGTACTGAATTTTGGAAATTCCAGTTTCTCCAACCGCCTAGTTTACTTTTCAAAAAAAAAATATCCTTCCTCCCGTTTCCGATCGGTTTCACAAAATGTACCCTCGCTTTGGAATATTAACGAGATTTTCTCACCTGTATCATCAGATGCTGCGTCCTCATCTCCGAGCTCAGGTGAGCCACCGACCTCGCCAGCGTGACCACGTGAGACTCTAATCGTTGAAAGCGCTTGTTAATGCTCTGTAAACAATTATTTCGATCTGTAAGAACATTGAACGTAACACTATGCTTGAGGATCATAATCAAAAGTGCAAAATAGAAGCTAACGATTACTAGAGTTAGTTCTGCCAAATATTTGCTATAACTAGTTCCATTCAATCGCGGTTTTAATTATATTCCAAATATTTACTACAACTAGTTCAATTCGATCGCGATTAAAATTATTTACCAAATGTTTACTATAACT
>CM052093.1:19396984-19420116 GCA_028453745.1 Agapostemon virescens | reverse complement strand
AAAGTGTTAAAATGTAAGGAACGATTTATGGAAATTATGAAAGTTTCTCTATCGCTGCAATTGTAAGACTCAGTAAAAATAATTCTGAGAAATTGTGCATCTAAACAGCGACGAGCTACATACCACCTGCAATCGAAGAGAATAGACAAATTTACAGTTTGCAGGCTCAGTTTGAATTTTTAATGCTTCGGAATGCAAACGCGTAGACTCTAAACCGTCCAAGTAACCATAGCAGTAGGAATCTAATAATTTTTGGAAAGTCTGATGGTAGAAAAATGAATTGCAATTTGGAAAGCCTTGAGAGCTTATAGTTGGACTTAGCTGGATGGCGAAGCCTAACAGATTTTGGATTCTAATATCTTAATTTCTAATATTTCGGAATGCGAATGTGTCGAAAGCTGACGTGGCCCGAAAACGTTGGAATCTGACGGTCACGTCTGGCAGGTCCGTTCCGTTGCAGTGAAATTAGGCGAGTTTTCACCTTGCGGTCTGGCTTATGTTTTCTAATGCCGCGGAATCTAAATGCTTTGAAAGCTGATGGTCCGAAGCGTTGAAATCCGATGTAGCAGAGTAACAGGATCGTTCCGTTGCAGTGAAATCGAATCGCAGCGAATTTTCGGACATGCTCTCTCGATCAGCTGACCGAGTTCCGATCTGGCGCGCGCAACTACTAACGTTTTGCGTATCAAACAGTTTGCAGACGGAATTAAAGTAACATCAGCGGAAAAGTAGTTCACGGAGCGTACAGGATTAAATCGGAAATTACCTGGTTCTGAGAGTTCTGATGGATTCCCTGATGCAATTGCTGACTCGGCAGTCCAGACGGTCCCTGGACAACGTATTCCCTCGCGACATTCTGCACCTGCTGGCTACCACCTGTCGCTGATTGGCCGAAGCTAGGAACTTGCGTCTGATGGACCGTTTGAACCCCTCCGGACGGTGCATGGTGCGTCACGTGGAGCTGTGCACTTTGACCTGGCAAATTAGGCTGGATCTGGGAGGTTGGTTGCAATTGGCCAGGAAGCGGCACGTTCTGCTGGTTGCTCAGGTAACTGTACGAGTGCCCGTACTGACCTGAACAGGCAACGTTCCGTACAAACGTTGTTAAACTGTCCCATGCACTTCATTAACGAGCCGTTTAATGCAAAAGCGATGTAAGACGATTCCGTAGAACTCGTTTCACTTAACACTACCTCTGGGAAGCTTACATTTCATTCCTTTCGTTAAACGCTGCTCTACAATCCCTTTTTTTAGATAATAAGAAAATGGGTACCTACTTCGCTAGATTCGAGCAAACAATTTTTAATTTGCATAGAGATTCCCTAGTTAGTCTTTCGGCTCTACAAAATTAACACAGCGGGTCAAATAACCTTTTCCAGAATTTTTATTTTTCAATTATTGAAGTTATAAAATTGCCTTCATAGGGATCGATTCGATAGATCTCTCTTTTCTATTATACTTTGTAATGAAAATCACAAATAATAGAAATAAATTAAATTTTGGCATTTTTATTAGAGAATATACACCACATAATTTTAAAGTTAAATAAACTCAGAATTAGAACATGTAAATATGCCTGCAGAAAATGTATTTTGGATTTCAGTGTTTACTGGCATCGAACCAAGCAAATTGTCGTGTTAGTAGAAATTGTAGTATTTTTATTTACCACAAGTATTTTTTGGGTACTGCTGCATGTTGACGGAGGGTTCCTGGGCTCTCGGTTTCCCATAGATCCCCTCCTTCTTCTTGGCCTCTTCCTCATCGATGCTCCTGCTCGATTTTCTCAGCTCCTCGGTGACATTATTCAAGCTAGCCTCTGGTTCCGTTTCAGTGTCCTTCCGGTTCTGACCGAAACGACTGGATATCATGTCTTTGATTGTGTGATACGTCCTCGAGAGGGACTTGCTCTTCTCCTCATCGATCTTCGAGTTTCTCGTCGCCGCGGCCGCCGCTGACGCCGACGTCGACCTTCGAATAGATTGCGATTATGCCAGGAAAGGGGAATTCTTGGTAAATTATGGGAAATATTTACGCGTAGGACTCTGGGGGGTGGTAACTCCTTGCTTGGTTCTCCTGTCTCACTTCTTGCATCTGAGTTCCCTGCAAAAGATTTTCGAAATGCTTGCAATTTTTCCAAGCCTGCGAAAGTCGTTCGTGCTTCGATCGTAAAACTCTTCAAAAGTGCAAAACTGTTGCTCTACCAGAGTGCATTCATTGTCGTATATACTGATTAATTCAAGTGCAATGAATTTTTCTTATTGCTAAATTGAAACTAAAGAAGTCAGACAAGTATACAATTTTATTTTCGAGTTACACCTTTTTTGTTGTAGATTTTTAACAACGTTTTAAACAGAGTCTAATATGTGTAAAAATTACGCCTTTCTTTGCAGATGAAATCACACTTTATTCTTCTGTTATAAATGTAAATGTATAAATTGTCTGTTCTCTTCTGCAACACTTTCAATGATAATGTTACAATAACTTTAATTTCAAAGAAAATTGTTTGGCAAAGCGCTAATTGATTCATTCAAGGCAATGATTGTTAATTGTCATTCTATTTTCAGCATTGCAGAGTTCCATTTCAATGAAAAATTCTCTTTCAAAAATTTGATTAAATCTATTTCGACAAAAAATATTTAAGCCTGGCCGTTCGGTTGTATATACTGTTCCATTGAACAGCAGCAGTAACAGTGGAATTTCACTTTGATTAATTTAGAACTAAAAAATTCATTAAACGCATGAAACCTGGTTGGTTTATTCGAGACTGTAATGCCTCTGTACAGGTAACGATGGAATTTCATTGTCGGATCTTTTTTAGAGAATTTTTAAAAAATGATATTTAAATCTTTGAAAGATCCAGCCGAGAGATCGCATATTAATTTCGACGTTGAAACAGAGAGATAGTTTCTTCGAGATAATGATACCGTCTCGCTGGATCTAAGTATTCCTTCAAATGTTCTTTGCTGGTTATGTCGTAATTTCAGAACGAACTTCGCATTCATTAGGAACACGAGATATCTCATTAGACCGGGTTATCTCGCTGCGAACGACTAATTACGTAATACGCTCTCGGAATTACGTTAAACGATAACGAGCAAACAAACTGTGCCACTTGCTATCGGGAGAATTAATTTGTTGATAGAAATGCAGACCGAGAAAGCGGTCGGCGAGCACGCTAACCTTTCTCAGGTGTTATTTCCATTGCATTCAATGATTCAGAACGAGACACAACCAAAATGACAAAATACGTGAACGGAAACAAATCAGCGGAACGCTCGAAGCTGGATCGCGATGCATATACGTGTTAGATTTTTATTTTTTTAACCGGGACACAGTCTACTAAAAAATTTATAAAAATTTTAGCAGAACAGTATAACAGAACATATTAAGTTGGCAACAGCGATCTATTCTCACAACCAATATTGTTTTATACATGGTAATTGTTTAAGAACGAGAACGTCGCCTCTGCTGAACATTTCTGCAGAATTAACATTAGTTTTTCTTACTTTTTGTTCCTAGATATTAATTCATCATTGCCTCGTTTCAAACCCGGTCTTAAAATAACATAATTTTCGATATTTGTGGCTCCAATGAAACAACGTTCTCAATTCTTAAAAAAGCACAAGTCCATAGGAAAAGTAAATTTCTCTTGAAATTAAAATAAATGTTATACACTTTCATGTTATAAAATCAAAAAAATATTTAACTTTCATTCTTTGTTAAAGAATTTTTTCATTAAAATTAATATAGCGTGCTCTTAAATTAATAATTATGAAAAATTGTATGTCGAGTAAACTGTCGAATTTACGAATCTCGTTGAAATACAGAAAGAAGCAAATTAGTTTCGTCTAGAACGTCTTGCCGAGCGAAAGGTGCCAGCAAGTGCTTCTCGAATTTATTAAAAAATTACTTTGAAAGTTTCGCGATAATTACTGTTCAAATATATTCTTTGAACATAATTTTTTCACGGGACGTAATAACAAGGAGGGAAAGTTCGCGGGTTGCCCAGATCCTCCGTAAACAATTCTCTCTATCGAAGAGAGGACATCGGACGGTTAATGGCAGCGTGTTCGTTTAAACCGCAGAGAGAATTTCAAAGTTGTCGGACTGAATCCTCTGATTCGTTGAAAAGGATGTGGCTGGAATAACAACCGATATTATCAAACGAAAGAAGAAGGAGAGAGACGGGAAGCGACAGAGAGAGAGACAAGTGCAAGTGAAGTTGTGCTCATAGGGCTCGGCGACACGCTTTCCGCATACGAAAAAAGATATTCTGACTTATAGCCCTTCCAACAGGTACCCTCTGGGGATTACATTGCGCCAAACCTAACCTAAGAATTTCCCAGCCTGAAACACCTCGCTGGAAACCATAATACAGTCTCGCTCGTGAATTCAATCCTCCACTCTGTGTCATACTTTTCATTCATAGCTACGCCGAGGATGTAAAGTGAAAATGTTCGTCATTGATTGAGAGACACAGGAGCCAACCACAATGTTCTTTCATTTATTAATGCCAGAACTATCGAGCACCACACGCGAACGATGTTATATTGTTTCGTGGCTACGACAGAATTGCATTTATCCTGATTTTTTAGTATTTTTATTATTAAGAGCGCTTCAATCGAAAGGGTCAGTCACTAAATCTTTAAAATCATTCAAAATCTTTGGCAAGTCACCGTTAAAAATTGCCTACTATTTTAAAAAATATTTACACCGCCATATTTGTATCTAGGAAATTCATAAAAATTTAACTGTTAAATATTTTGTGTGTACCAAAGGAAATTAATCTTGTCCAATGAAAACAATTTAAGTTAGAAGAAGTGCCTAGGTTTCGGAGTTAAAACAGTTTCGAGGGTAAAGGGGTAAATATTCAGAAACAGATAACGTGTAAATAATTTCGACAGAGAAATGTCTATATTATATACTACATAAAATTCGCATATTTTTGTAGTTTATGGTATTGTTTGCGCACGTTTTATGCATACCAATCGCATCCGACAATTTTACGTAATATTCAGATGGAATGGTGCACCCGCATTTTTTTTTATTGATCGCCGGCTATTTGACAGATTTTATTGAATCGGCTTGCATGTGCTGAGATATAAAATTTTCGTCAACGACTGGTGCACCGAAATATTTCATATACGCTAAGAACTTTATGGCGCGAATGGAAAATTATTTTCGACTATTTTCAAACTTAAGATAACTGTTTTCTATCAATTAGTCGCATCGTTCGATGGGACGTTTTAAAAGTAAGATTGTAAAATAATTTTACGCGACAGAATTCATTGTTCGAGAGAAGTCAGGCTTCCTCGAACAATTAAATTAACGATTGAATAAAAGAAGGGTTCGGAGAACACTCCCATGATTGGGATACCGTCGAAAGCTTTGATATCGGAGCAGCGAACGTCAATTATCCTGAGAGTACACACGCATCTGACAATTGGCAGTCGATGATAAGCTAGTCGTCAGTAATTAATATCAGAATTGAGTGTACACTCTACAAATGGATGTTGATTCAAGCGCTAACGTGAGCGCTAATTGATTTTGGTCGTTCGAGAAACATTTGCACGAATGTCTACTCCATTAATTGTTAGAATTAACATCTATTGTGAAAACAAACAGCGATCTATCAGTTTCACTGATTCTCCTATTCATCGCTTCGTTGTTAAATTTAAAAAAAAAACATACGTTCATCTTCGCGCAAAGAAATCCAAAGAAAAGTTTCAACTGTGAACTTAAAAAAATTAATAATAACTTTATTTCAACGTGAATAAATCTTTCAGCGAGCCAAAGAGGTTGTCTACGGTTGTTTCTTGCCGAATATACGGAAACGTGAATTTCCATAAAAAAAATCCACGGTTTGGCGAAGAGTGAAAAGCGTGTTGCATAGTTCACGAAGATATTTATGTTCTAAATTTTGCAGACTCCGTTCCGACCTCATTTTCATGTTTTCCTCTATAGTGGGACAACTAAGGAGACGATTTATGTACACACTAAATAAGTGAAAGGAAACAGCTAATAGATTACGCAACGGCTTACATTGTTCATATAACAATAGCGAGCGTTTGTGGCGAAATAAATTAGCCAGGTGACTTTGTTCTCACTAATATCGACTGATAAATCGTTTTGAACCAGTGCAAGCCCACGGAGCTTCGCAGGAAACACTAAACAACTCCCTTCGGTGAAAACAAAATAAAACATTCCGACTGTCCAAGTTTGCAAAGCCGTCCGCAGGCGACAGAATGCATAGATCTTGTTCGACTAGAAATTTTAAAATAATAGTGTCGAAGAAAATATTTCACTTTTATTTGGGATCAAGGAGAACCTGCTTTTCCATAAAGCCCACTAGAATTTCTGACATTTTGTGTATAACCTTTGGTACACGTCTGTTTGCCAGCAAAGATCGCGAAACAGTATCCTGCAACACGTATGTACATTAGCAACACCCACTCGCATTTCGAGCTGCTTACGCATACGTCGAAAGAGCGTCGCACTCGCGTGAATAAACCGCGAGTGAATGAAGCATTTCGCAAAGCGATACAACAATGAGTGGGTTCTCATTAACCCATTGCCTGGATTTTCACAGGAAAACCCGTCGAGTCGGATCCGAGAGAACCCGCATGAATTTTTCTTTATCGCGCTCTCACTCGTTGCGAAATGTGTCGGATCGATACACGCGCAATTTGATATGCACATTCGAATGAAGACGATCTCTAAAATACACCCCAAGAAAATTGATGCAATTCGAACCCCGGGTATATGGAACGCGTGAAAACGGCGCGTTCTAATATTTTTAAGGTTAGGTTCACGGGGCACTACAAGCGAATATTTTACAATGATTTGTAAAAATAACGAGAATGTGTCTACCGAAATTTTTAGCCACTGTTTTCCGTAATACTTTTAATAAATATATACTAAAACTTAAATGCATTATGTTTTAAGCTTCCGTAAAAATCGGCAGGAATTGTCCGGACAACCATTTTGGTATCGCGAAAACCTAGCGTTAATTTGTGATTATTGATTATTATTGATATATATTATTGAATTCTGTGAATTAGTATTATTAAAAAGTGATACTGTCAATTTGTATAGACGCATTCTCATTATTTCTATAAACTAATATAAAATAGCTGCTTTTAATGTTCCGCAAGTCCAGCGTTAAGGAAGAAAAGTATTTAATTATCTTTCCAAAGTTCCATGAACTTTTCCGCTTATTTTTCAGTGAAGCTTGCCGTATCAAAACAGTGTTTCAATGTGTTAGTAGATCAATCTCGTTTTTTAAACGAGGTTCTAAATGAAATAATAGTCGAATAAATTAATGATCGTTAGGAAAGTTTCCCGGTAAAATAATTGGTACTCTTTCTCTCTTTTTCCCCTTTAAGTTATCCTTTTTTTCAGGAGTGTAATGGCTTCCAGTAATGATAGAGAAGAAGTTGACACTCACTTCTTGAACCCAAGCCTGCTGCTTAATCGGCGCATCCGGTGCAATTGCAACTCTCCCTGCAGTTTTCTGTTTGTACTCATGGAGGATAGGGATTTTCGAATTCTTGTCTGCCGATGACAGCACTACCTCGCGTTCTATCTGCAAAAGAAATAATTAATATTCAATCGAGCATCCTAACGCACGTATCCTGCAATTTATATTCGATCGAGGACAGCGACTGGCCAACAAAAATAATCGAAAATTAAATGGTTCGCGTCAGTTTTTCAAAATAACCAGACTGCAAATCAATCTATTCAACGACCTTCCACGAGATTAAATGTCTATAAGTGATTGTAACAAATTTTATTTTCTTCTGTGATACACGTTGATTGCCACTCGATGAATATGCATAATATTCCGTAATAGTTTGCCGAGAAAATTAATAATTTTATTAATATATTAACACTTAGGTAAAAATTGCGCATTCTATTTTACGGTTATTGAGATTGTGAAGGTACGTTCATAAGGCATGAGTGAACATTTCTTCGAGTATATATTACAACAAAGTTGCTGCGTTTAATAAAGTACTGTCGAACCATCTCGAATAAAAATTCTTGATTAAAAGAAATGCTTTGGTTTTCCAGTTAAAACAATTTCGAGTGCAAAGAATTAAATATCCAGCATCAGATAATGTATAAATAATTATAATAGATGAATTTTTCCGATCATGTCGAATAAAAAATTCTAGATTAGAACAAATACCTTGGTTTCAGATTTAAAACAGTTTCAAGTGCAAAAGGGTAAATATCCAGCAATAAATAATGCACAAATAATTATAATAGACAAATTTCTACCATCATATCGAATAAAAAATTCTAGATTAGAATAAATGCCTTAGTTTTGGAGTTAAAACAATTTCGAGTGCAAAGAGTTAAAGATCCAGCAACAGATAATGCATAGATAATTTTGATAGACTCTTTGCCATCGCGTCGAGCGAAACGAAATTTTCGAAATTAAAAAAGCAACGTTCAATTCCTTGCTCCTGTTTCGCTGAATAAAGTACGTCTACTTTTAAACGTTTTTTGTTACGTGGAGGATTAAACGACGTTAGAAATAAAACAGAACGGTTAAATGCTTGTACAGCCGGATTATTTAAAATAATGTAATGAATGGAGGCCGGAGGAGAAAATTGAATGAGTAGAGATAAATTGCCCAGGCAGGAAAGTAAAACTGATATCGTCGGGAGGTTTAAGGCTAGCCTCGAAGAGGACGTCAACGAGCATTTCTCATCGTAAACGTTCGGCGTCGTCGGTCGAAGTCTTGCAATACACATTGCGCATTTTTTCCGAACAACATCGAGAACAGGATCTGGAAGTTTCAGCTAGGAGATCTCGGGAGAGAACAAGTGGCTCGTCGGCTGTTTGCATGCATATAATAATGCGTCTAAAAAGAGGTGTCACTGAACTAACCTCGCCTTGAGATCGTATCGCGGTCAGAAGAAAGCAAGCGTGATAGAACGAGCTGTACAACGCTTGGAAAATGAGCACGCCTAATCATCGTCTATGCCCGCGGAACGTTTATGAATAATTCTATGCACGCTTCCGTGCGATTTCGTATGTTATAATATACCGTAAAGAAAAACGAAGTAAAAAAGAAAATACGCGAAGGCAAACCGCGAGGTTCGTTGCCCGTTAGATGAGCTCACCCGTTACATGCAAAATTATTTTTATACCAGACTGCAGCCAGAGCTTTGGCATGTAGCCCAACATTATCTTATCGTAATAAGATCGAACATTAACGATATAATACGTTCGTTATTGCCTGAGACATGTTACTCAAAAGTTTCATCGATAATTGGTGCCCGTAAATGAATATTTTGTCGGAAATACTCGTATCAATAATTTCAAATCAACGACCCCTTAAACGCTTCCCTATTTAACGCGTAAACGATTGCCATAAAACTATTTGCATAGAGTATCAATGCGTTCGTTTAGAAATGAACTAGATCCGTAAAGTAAAGCGCATAGTCTATTATCGAATAATTAGTAATAATTATTAATAATTCTAATCTAATCTAATTATACGAATTAAATAGGCAAGTGGAAAGCGCGAGGAATTCGCTCGGCAGTGAACGTGTCAAACGTGTAATTAATGAATGCAACGAGGACGGTAGGAAGACAGCGTTATCGTTATCAACAATTGTCTCTATCTAACACCGTTAAAGAATTGCACAATGGCTGCAGCAGATTCTAAAGAAAAATTGTAATTTGTCAGACATCGTTCTCTCCCAAGATTAGGACGGTTTGGGAAGACAATGACAGGAGAAACTCATCGACCGGCGTTTCCGAGATTTCACAAAAGATTCATGGAATAATTGGTAAGCAGTTAGGCGTACGCAACATCATTGTCGGCGAGGGAATAGAACATGGAAGGCAACGTCTAGTCTAGGTAGACGATGAGATTGTGTACCATGAGAGTTAGAATCTTGTCGCAGACAAGTGTTCCGATTTGTTCTCGCCTCCGAGGAGACCGATCCACGGCGAAAAGTATCTAATGCATCTAAACGGCTATCGCAACCCTCTTCTCGACTTCCGGTAAACGGTACGCGTGTATGATGCCTCCTTTGTGTCTCCCGGGAATCTCTGAGAATTTTCCCAAGAACGTAACCAACGTACAACGAACTGTTACCAAAGACAGCGACGAAGCTAATCGATATACTAACCCAGACGTATCCGGTCAAACAATGTCAATGCTTTCGTTCGACAAAGAGCGTCGGCCATTTTGGAGGGTTCGAAAGTCGACGCGAAGTCGGCTTCGACTTTTTCGGACACACGATATTAACTCTTTGCACTCCAAGCAATTTTAATTGCTACATCGAGAAATTCTTTTTACCTAGAATAGTTGTATTCTAAATTTATTTTAGAATATATAGTTTAATTCTAAAACTTATTACTATTATTCGCAATAAATATAAATATTTAATTTAACTAAAAATTTTAAAAACTAAACGCAAATATAGTAATGTTGTTATGAATAATAATATGTCAATTTTTAGTGTCCCCTCAGAGGAGCCATAGAAGTGCTAAGGGTTAAACACTTGAAGTCAGAAAATGCAATACACTGCACCATTTGGCAATTTTAATCGTAAAATATTAAAATGTATAACTTTTCAAGGTGGGTTAAAATATACCTCAACGTGGATAGACAGTTATGCAAAGGGTGAGTTTTTAACCCAACTAACCCCAAAGAGTCAACGGAATGGAAAAGTTAGAGCAAGAAGAATCCATGTTTAAATTTCTTCGAGGAACTGCATTGCAGAAATGGGATTTGCGATTTCTAAATGGTAAGATAACTATCTGTTTCTAGCTACTAGATCTGTTTCCAGTTACTAGTTTTGTTTCTAGTTAACCAATCTGTTTCAAGCTTGACGTACACAGAAACGAAGCTAGCATTTTTATCATGTGGATTTAAAGATGCTCCTGATGAACCTGTTCCCCGTACTCGATATACCTGCCGTGTCGTCGAAACACGTTTTTCTGGTTTCGTTTTAGTATGAAAAATAATTGCAGTCACCTAGATCTATACTAATAGATTAATAACTATGTTTTGGAATATTGAACAATAGAAATCGTGAAAGTCTCGTTTGAATGTGGAAAATTCGAATACTGATACTTTTACTTTAAAAATAAGATAAAATAGTGCAGCACCTTTAAAAAAATTAAGGTTAAGGTATGTTAAAGTAGAGATTGCACCCTTTCGAATGAGTGCAGGTAGAATACCGTACGACTTTTGTGCACAAAGTTATGGGGAATCAAAGATCAACTTCAGTTACGATTTAGTGACTCTTCAACTTCATACTGATTCTTATTCAATAGTTAAACGAATGTAGTTAATGAAAATTTACCGAGCTAACGATAGTCTATCTAAATCTTCAGGCAGTTAAATTAACGCGCAAGCTGTCGGCATAAATTTCAATGGAGGTGATAAAGTTGATAAAGGGTTGACAAAATTGACAAAATGATAAAATTGAACAACTTGTCACTACTCGGGAAGAAATAGCTGTTCACCCACGCTGTCGTGACTCAACGAGGTTCGACACGTGCCAGTTAACATTTATCGAGCGGCCGAAGTTGTCAGTATTATTATTTCAACGACGTCTACCATCCTGTTATTCCTTAAGACATTGTTCGCAAGATTTTTGATACTTCTCTTTTTTTGTTGCGATGGCACATGATCTTACGATCTGCGGCGTTTGTGAGAATAGTCGACAAAGAGGCGTAAAAGCGTGAAAAACAATGGTATAATGTTAATGAACTGAAGGTAAGAGTTTCACGCTCATGAGAACACTTGGGTTATACAACGGAATTGCATAAAAGTCAGCATCCAAGTGTAAAAGTAGATTAAGTAAGAGAGTAAGCTCAACATTGTTGCAAAAGAACGTTAAAAATTGCTTATTCTCTTAAAATTACGCGTTAACCGGTCGGTGCCATAATTTTACGTTTCGTCTGTGCTCTACATTGATGCAAAAGACTATTTAAAATTAATTGTTCTCTTAAAATGACACGTTAATCGGTTGGTGCAATAATTTGACGTACCGTTTTGGGGTTCAACATTGTTGCAACGTTCGAAATCACTTATTCTGTTAAAACGATGCATTAATCAGTGCAATGATTTGACGTTCCGTATGGGCTTAATATTGTTGCAAATGACCATTCAAAATTAATTGTTCTCTTAAAATGACACGTTAATCGATCGATGCAATAATTTGTCGTTTCGTCTGGGCTCAACCGAGCTCAACATTGTTGCCATCGCTTTATCTTTTAAAATGTCACGTTAATCGGCCGGTGTAATAATTCGTCGTTTCGTTTGGCCCGGAATATGTCAAAATATCGTTCTGCTTCTTGTATTGTTTCACGTGCGCTTCTATCGATTCTCAATACACGTTATCGAAACAACATACGCAGTACATGATTTCAAAATTCTACGCTACTTTGTGACCCAGATATTCCCGATTCGCTGACCCACATAACAAAACCGAGTGGATTCGACAATCTATTGTAAAAGTTTTGTTCTTACGAGAACACGCGAACGCGTCCTTCGTCAGAATCCTGGTTCGCCGGAAGAAACGGTAAAACAGTTGAACATCCTCCTCGTATAAAATAAATAAATTCCTTCTCCATACAATACAGTGATTCACGAGCGAGAAGACCGCGACTTAATAATATCATAAATGCTAAATCTCCACGGTCGCTCGATAAGATTAACCCGAGCCGAATTAATGTTAATAAAATTCACCTATCTATTTTTCATTATCTGCAAAGGCAATATCTGTCTTTCCGCAAGTCATCTCACTCCATTCACAGTTTCGTTCAATTTGCGACGGGAATTCTTCTATTCTCTCGCACACAGCATCGCTTACTTGCAAAAATGAAATACGTGCGCGATGCCGGAGATACATTTGTGAGAAGCGGCAGATGAATAGAATGCGAGTGCGTTGTTTAGGAGGCGTTGCTTCACGGTTTCTAATGATAATGTATTTTTTACATGTGACCCCAGAGAGCATCAGTACTCGAGAGAACATCAAGGAAACAATGGTGAACCGAAAATATTCTAATAAATACTTCCGCGTAAAAACTATAGCGTAATATTTTAAATCTACAATTCTATAGTTTAGAAGATTTTGCATATTTTGTATGCGTTTATGCATAAGAATTATGCTTTGCTAATTTAAACAATTTTTTTATTTAAAAAAATTTGCTAATTTTCGAGCTCACAGCATGTCGCTCATTTGCGGAAAGATAGATTTTCATTTTTTCTGTAAGCAAACGAACGATTTCTACCGGGCGAAGCGCTAATAGAATGCAGAAAGTTGCATCGTTTTTAGCAGATAGTAAATATTTCTCGGAATCGCAAGGCGGCAATTGTATCTCGGAGTTCTCTGATTCTTCTGACCAATTGTTCTGCGGAATTTGCTCTGCACTCTTCACATTGCATAGTTCTTCCACCGTTAACGGAAACGGCCGCGGAACAAGTTAGTAATTCCCGGTACCGCCGACCGCGGAAAAACCAACATCCAGCAAAATTAGTACTCTCGTTACTTATATAGCATCTTGATATCTTCAGTGAAAGCCTCGCTGCTTGCCATTGCGAAACAACAGCTTCTTAACTCCTCGACGTACCGAACCATCGATTTAATTCTCTCGCGAACTTCGTAGTTGGAAAATTCATATTTCCATTTTAACATCGCGCAAGAACTCTTCACTTTGTTGCGCTTGTTGCTCGCTCTTGCAAACTTTTCCATTCGCGAACAGCTCGATCACGTTGTAATTCGTTGTACGATTTCTGCACTGTTCTATCAACGATTTAACACTTTAACCGGCCAACCGACAACCTCAAAAATTCCACAGAATCATAGTAATTTATTTAATACAGCGACAATTGGAAACTTAAAATGTCTGACACGTAATTATCCTTCAACCTTCTTCTACTCTCCAGATAGGAACTAAATCGAGTGTAACAAATATATAAGCGTACAAATTTATTTTTAAACATGGATAAATAAAATTGGATAAATATTTGTTCTTGCACGTCAACATTTTCCGTGGATCCATAAAAGCGTAGTTTTAACCGATTCTATTTTTCCAATTTTAATTTTAAGTTGGTTCTAATTCAATTTTTAAGAAATTCCAACTAAGCGAAACGGAGGCAATTGATCAACCGAAATCGATGATTAAGATTAATCTCATCCTTTTGTGAATCTACGCGCCTCCTTTTTCATGCTATTAGCACGTTCACTCGCCTATCAGACTTTCACAAATGATTCAATCCATCTCCAAGGTCCAAACGTGAATATTCATGGAAGGATTGTTTCACATGTTCTTTCTAAATGCAAAACAAAATTCGTTTGATTCACTGGCATATAATACCACACTGAAGAGAGCAAATACAATCGTTATAGCGGAGATTTCTTTTCAACGTGCAATTATATAAATTCTCTATTACAAAACTAGACTGTTCTGCATTTTGATGTCTCGTGCATCGACTTGCATCGATCTAAATCGTTTAGGAAGCATTTTAAAAAATAAATTCCTGCGACGTTCGAAAACTAACACGTCAACGTGCAATTGAACAAGTTCCCATGGCAAAACTAGAATATTCTGCATTTTGAAGGTTCGTCAACAGTTGCATTGGCCAAATGTACCGAACGGTGGTTCGTGGACCGATCTGAATAGATCCAGATCGTTCATAAAGCATTTTAAGAAATATATTCTTATGACGTTGGAAAACTAACATGACAATGTGCAACTGAACAAATTCCCTACAGTATAACTAGAATGTTCTACATTTTGAGGGTTCGTCGACAGGTACATTGTATAAATGCGTCGAATAGCGACTCGTGGATCGACCTGCATCGATCCAGATCGTTCACAATGAATTTTAAAAAGTAAATTCCTGCGGCGTTCAGAGAATAACACATTAACCTGCAATTGAACAAATTTCCTATAGCATAACTAGAATGTTCTACATTTTGAAGGTTCGTCGACAGGTACATTGTACAAATACGTCGAATAGCGACTCGTGGATCGACCTTCGATTCAGATCGTTTATAATGAATTTTAAGAAAGAAATTCTTATGACGTTCGAAAATTAACATCACAATGTGCAATTGAACAAATTCCCTACAACAAAACTAAAATGTTCTACATATTGAGGGTTCGTCGATACATACATTGACCAAACGCGCCGAACGGCGGCTCGTGGACCGGCCCGTACCATTCCAGATCGTTCATAAAGCATTTCACCAGGAGAAACGTGCAATTAAAAGGAATCACGCGTGGCTGCGAACTCAGTAGATGCCTAGAAAGTCTCGGCAGACCATACCGAATAAAGTGCTGCGCCTTGACTTCTAACCATGGCGGTTCAACCATGGTGTTTTTTTCTGAGCCGAGTGCCGAGGAGGCAAGTCCGAGAGTCGCATCAAAGTCCTGCGGACTTGGATCGCCATATTCAGTCAGTTACACCTCGGAACCAGCCGGCGTTATCGACGGTAATAAAATCCGAACGGCGCGCCTATACGAAGCAGGTCTATAACAAAAGTTTCCGAGGCTGTCTGTCTTAGGCATCGCTTCTACAACCCTAGTTGCGCGTCTGTGCGCGCTTTCCGCGCGGATCGAATTAATGCAGAACGGCTGCATCGTTAATTAACACGCCGCGCTACCCGTAACGCGATTGCAACGCGAGCATCCACGTTTACATTATTCTTTCTTAGGCTCCTGTAATTGTTCCTGCTCCGTTCTTTCCTTATGAAACATTTATGCCACTTTCCAATGCAGCGAGCGCGCACGTGTAACTAGAATTGCAACAGTATGCGCCCAAAGTTGCGTGCTGGATGCGATGAATAAGCTCCGCGATCTTAATGGACAAGAAATTCTACTTTTCAGAGCGTTCTAATGATTCAGCCGCTTGTATTGTCGAATAATTAAGAAACCGGCATGTTTTCCGAGAATTCCTGCGGCTGGCTCGGATCTTACGCACGGACCCGATAGAATATTTATTTCAATCGTCGTTACTGTTATTTAAAAGTGTTCGAGAAATTTATTCGAGACTACGATTGAATAAGTAAGTTCGATTTCCGCGTAACTTTTACGGGCACCGGTGTTAAAAGCGCGACGCGTTAAAAGCAAACATTTTCATTTAGTTTCGATAACAGTTTTATGCACAGGAAGCTGTGCACCTGCTCCAGTTGGTTTTAAAGTGCAAATGCATGTTCGATATAAAAGATATTTCTTCGTCCAAGGAAAGCGCAAGTTAGAGAAAATAAAAGAAGCCGCGCAACGGTAGTTTCACGAAGGAAATTCATCTTCGAGAACTTTTTCTTTGGAAGATGATAGTTCTGTCTATAGTGAACGCAAGAACAGTATTTGTTCATGAAAATAGAAGGTTGTCGATCGCGGTACGGGAGGGAGGGAAATTCTTCTCGCGGAATAACATTTCAACCCTTGTCTTTTTGGAAATTTATATCTCCTCTCGAAGACCGAGCAATTAGTTTCGACCTATCGATTTTTCATTAGCTGCATCTATGCGAAATAAAGTTCCCAGTTTACAGAGTTCGGTAATTGAAAACGTTATTAAACTTTATCCTACGGCACAAACACTTTTCTAGGTCAATGCGCAAAGTTTCATACTTCGGAGAAATTCTAAGACAATTTTTAACGATTCTTCGACGCGATCCTATTAATTTTCTGCGCATTTCATGCTAGGCGAAACGAAATACACGCAACCATAAAGATATAGATAAAATACAATCATATGAAATATAATAGCAACAGTTTAATTAACCCCTTGCCCTACAACGAGTCAGACTCGTGATCAAGATTTCCAACCGAATCTTCTAACCATATATTTCCTTAATTTTCATCAAACGGAAATAACATTTTATTTAATTGTTGATCATATACTGGAGAATAGCTAGGCATGCGGTAACTGCAAATTTGTCTTTTCTTTTTCTCGTTCTGCGGAGGACAAAGAAAGTTTAATCACTTTTATTGTAAAATAAATCATAATTCAAGGGGTTAAAATAACAGTTAAACTCTTGGGAGTACAAATAAGTATCCGCCGTTTGAAATCAGCGCAGCCAGTAAGTTATGGCAGCTAGTATCAAATGTAAAACGTCATATCGTATGGTTGCACATCAGTCAACAACATAACCTCGAAATATTAGCGATTATCGTATCAGCGTCGTATATTTTTTCGTGCAAAAATGAGTTTTGAACCAAATAAACGTAATTTGCGAGAAGTTCTGATTTACTTCTTTAATTTGAAGAAATCTGCAGCTGAGGCGCATCGATTGCTCCTGGAAGCATATGGCAAGGCTGCATTAAGTGAGAGAACTTGTCGGGAGTGGTTTCAAAAGTTTTAGAACGGTGAATTTGATGTCGACGACAAAGAACGTAGTGGAATACTTACGCGATGGACAATACTTTGAATAAAACGTAAGATACCCTTTCGCAATAAACGTCCAATTTAACACTTTACCGACCGGCCATTATTTTCAGAGTTCTACAACGTCCATGGTTCATGACTGAAAACTTTTTAACGGATCTCTTGACGTTGATAGCCATTTTTATTGCGAATCAACTGGGCAGCCTCGGTAACGTTGCCTGATAATTTCATTAAAAATTACAATGTCAAAGCAACTTTTAACCCTTAGGAGGAATTTTAATACCAAAATCGAAACATTATTTTTGACGTAAAATAATTCCATTGTACACGGTTCATTTCCTTTCGTGAATATCAAGTTTATTACTATTACTCGTACGTGCAACATCATAATTTTTACTGACTCTGTAAATGTAAAATATAACAGAGCAATGTAAAAGCTGTTTTAAATAATAGTAAGGGAAGTTTTAGTGTCGCCTCAGAGACGCCATTGGAGCGCTAAGGGTTAAGCTTCATTTTGTTACCGCACAATTATTAAAAGTCCTACTAATAGACTTTCGGTCGGTAAAGTGTTAAGATGCAAAATGGCGGAGACTTATTTATTTTCCCTATATATTAGGTCTACCGGAAAGTTCTGTTCGTTTCTATCACAAGTCTCGACACGTAAGCACATGCTTATTTGGCGCATTTGTGCCTCTCTATTTTTATCACTTAATATATACAAAAATTGCAGAACTAGGCTGCGAAATTCTGTCGCATCCACCATATTTTTGTCCTTACAAAATTTTTTGAGAGGCAAAAAATTAAAAATGAAGAACGTATCAAACAAGCACTGGTTCAATTTCTTCGCATCAAAAGATAAAACATTTTTCGAAAATGGCACATAAAAATTGCCCTCGCGCTGGCAAGAAATCATTAATAATAATGGCAATTACATTATTTAATAAAGTTTATTGACGATAATAAAAATTTGTATTTTGATTTATTCCAAAAATGGACGGAACTTTCCGGTAGACCTAATACATTGCACCGTCTTCGAGAGGAGATATAAATTTCCAAAAGACAGGGTTGCAATTTTATTCTGCGAGAAAAGTTTCCCTCCCTCCTGAACCGCGATCGACAACCTTTTATGTTTTTAAATAAATTTTCGCGTTTACTATAGACAGAACTATTATCTTCAAAGAAAAAATTGTCAAAGGATGAATATGTGTATACTGTTACATTTAAAAAATTAAAATCGACCTCTAAATCTCCTGAACGCCTCCGCTGGCAAAGAAATCATTTACGGCGCTCCGTGTCCACGCCACGTAACATCTGCAGCGAACGATTTCCTTGTGCAACGTATAATTTAGGAGTTATTCGAGGTGATCAAGTTAAATGATCAACTCAAGCGAAGGAAACAGGCTGTATATTAAGTAATGAAAACTAATCATTTCTCTGGATGCCCTGAACTTGTGTTTGTATTCCTTCCTGGTTAATCCAGGGGAACGTGGCTAGGTCAATACGCATACGTACCGGAAATTTGCTACTGTGTGTTTGTAAGTTAGCCGGCTGTTGAGTCTGACTTGAACTCTGCTCCTCCCCGTAGAGTGGTGGCATCCTGTATTCCGGTGCAATGTTCTGCCCGGAACTGCGAAGCTGACCGTCGTCGAGAGCAGCGTTTCTTTCAATGGCGGCCCTAAGCGACGATTGCTGGTCGGCTACCGTTTGCGCCCTGTTCTCTTGCTGGTCGTTCTGGCTCTTCTGATTGTTCGGCACCGGTTTCGGTGGTGGTACTGGCTTGTAAAGTCCCTCCTCATCTGAAATTTATATTTCGCAGACAATTAGTCGCCGTGTTAATTCTACGCCCCCGCTGTCCGACGCACTGCGCCGCCGATGCGCCTCCTGTACACACCGATTTAATTTATACGATTTTTTTACTCCCCGGCCCGTTCGGACGCAATTATTTCTACGGAAACATGGGATTCGTTTTATTCGAGCCGTACACTCGCTCCGAAAAGCGCTCGATCGAACGAGTCCATATAAATATTGATTATTACAAATATTCATGACCTTGAGATATATAAATATTTTTTTTAACGACTAAAACAGATGGAGTAACAAATATTTGCATATATAAATAAAATATGAAGGCATGTTTGTTTCTTTTTAAGATACATATTCAGGCAAATTTTATACTTTGATAATGTTCGGTCGTTTCAAAGTTTATTATTGCGCACAGGACAATATGTTCTAATTAACCTTGAAATCTTTTTATAGCTGTTCAAACAGTGTAATTTTTTAATATACTATCGATGTTAGTTTTTCTTTCGCGTTGGTCTTCCTACCGTTTCCAAAGAAACAGTGAAAAATTTAAATTAATTTGAAACTGTTTTATAAATTAATTTATTATTGGATAAAAGTGAAAAGACGATAAGGCTACTGTACGAACCCAAAATCTGAAGTCTAATATGCAATAACGTAACAGCTAAAATTACATTACTTATCCAGACCAGTGAAGCTGTGAAAGGGAATGTACTTTCAAAATAATTTGACAAAATTGTTATATCATTCGCACGTGTAGTTTCTAACGAGAGTATGATTTTCACAGATTCTTTCAGAACGAATAAGTTATATATATCCAACCACGATGACAATGCAGCGTTACATTTTGTTCATTAAATAAGATAAATGAGCGTACTAGAAGTAAGATTATTAAATGCATTAGTGGTAAAGCAAATGAACGTACGAATACATCGTTTCTCATGGTGGTTGTATAACACGTATACAGGACTCGTAATCCTTTCGAATTCGAGCGATTGTGTAATTTCGGTATTTTTAAAAGATTTTATAAGTTTACGGCTTATCTCTATCGTTGAACGATTCGTTTTAACAGTTTCATTAAAAGCCACGGCGAAGCTGCACGGTCAGATTAAATTCCTAATGAAAAAGTAATTGGGAAGCGAGCTAATCGTATACAGTTAATCGTAATTAAGCTGATGCTCAGCTGCGCGTAAAGCTACATTTAGTTCCAGCGAACTTCGACGTATCCGCTATAGAAAATTAGTCTAGCCTAGGTGTCTCTTCCCCATAAGAAAAATCATTAACGTTACCGTAATGAAGATAATGAATATATTTGTAAATTCAAATTTCCCGTACATTTCCTGTGTAGTTTGTTACACCAAAACCCATCGGGCAGAAACATTTCTCGAGGGGAATGCTTCCCGATCACGTGAAACACGCATTACGAATTCATTTTGTTTACTAATCGTGTGATTTACGATCCCGTCGGCTTCCTTGTTTATTTTCCTCGTAGGGTCACCTCCTTATCTGACAAAAGAAAATGTAGTTCCACCTACAGTGGGAACCGCGGACTGACATAATTATTAGAATCGCGCGGCGCATCGTGCATTCTTCGGTAGAAACATAAAATGTGCAATAACATTCCGTATGATGCACACTTTCCATCGGTTTCATCAACACTCGATTTTAATGGAGTCGTTGCGTAATTGGAAGGCATCGAGCAAAGTCAATTTGACTATTTACATCGGTCGAATGTTGCAAAATGCACCGAGGTGAAAATTGCTTCTGCTAAACGTACAAACATCACTCTATTTGCGGTATCCTTTATTTTCATTCGATTGTATTAAAACATTGCAACCAGTAAACAAAATATACATGAACTCGATATCTTGGAAGTTTACATGGTTGATTTTCACTCCCTTTTTATTTTATTGTTTACTTAAAAAATTAATACCTTCGGCAATAAAACAATTATATCGGTTGATACACTTTTGGTTGACTCCTACGTCAATTTTACCAAGTTTCATTAGTTTTCTAAGGTTGTAATACTAATAATTTCTATATTGACTTTATTTTCTCACTTTTTAGTCTCGTGAATTACTGTCTGCTTAAAAAATATAAGAAAATTCGACATGTTTATATATAAAGCATTTCCATCGGTTAATGTACTTTCGAATGACTCCCGTGTTAATTTTTAAGAGTCCAATTATTTTTCTAAGGCTTCGAGTGGAATGTACAATTTTTTAAATATTTTCAACGATGATGTGCGTGAATTTTTGACATTTTCAACATGTTTGTACCTTGAGTCTGATTTTGCCGCCTGAGACGGTTCTCCTGCTTGACTTTGCGAACGGTGGTGGCCATCGCGTGTTGGCTGACCATCTCTGAAGAATACACCGAAACCCTCTCTTTCACACCCGCGAACACTTGTTCCACTGGCTATATTTTCGACAGCACTTTGTCACGTGTCACACGCTCGACAGCGAATGTTTTCCCGGAGGCATCAGCCGTCTCAATTAACAAGTGTAAATGCCCTTTTATCTTCCGTCGAAGATACTGACAATTTTACGGTTGTATCCTGCGCGTTATCGCTCGGTTTCAACATCGTAATCACTGCGTTATGAAAACCGACACTTTTTGCTCGTAACACTTGGTCTTGCGCTGCACGCCAACAAACACGATGCAAATCGTTCCTCGTTAATCCTAGTTTCTTAATTGGCCGGTTCCGTGGTCGATTCATTCACGTTCGACGAAAGCAAACGGCGGCTATCCCTCAACATTACTCTGTAAGAAACATTGCAAAATCTTACGACTCTTCGATTACAACGAAGTCGTAATCGAATCGTATTGAATTCGTCAGATGTTAATCTCGCGTTCAATTACATTCTCGCAACCGCCCCGATGAATCTACGATTCTGTTTACACAAGTCCGTGCGTTTTCATTTCGTTAATGGCTTCGTAGCTTGCGAGCATGCGTCGATTACGCTTTTTAATTAGCTTCGCAACTCTAACGCAAAGTCTCGTTAAGATTTAAGATCTAGCTCGCGAAATCTGTTCCCGCGATATCAACGGAGTCGCAGGCAAATTTCAAACTGCAATAAACAACATTACAATTCCCAAGAGGACAATCCACCGCCCGGTGCAATTGCATCGATTGCAATTTTTCGCATCGACATCTTTACTGCTGTTTTCTACGATTTCACTGTAATGCGCAGTATAGCTCGCGACTCGGCGTTTCCTTATTGTTAACGGTGTCACTAGCAATCTTCGAACTGCAAGTAACAGCAGTGCAATTCTCGAGAAGACAGTCTATAACGCTGCAATTGTGTTCGTTAGAACCAGTACCTCCGTTGCGACAGTTTTCTACAGTTTGCCTTGCGAATCGTTTAGATGTTATCGACGACGCCACTGGCAATTTTAAAACTGCAATAAATGCAGTGAGTTTTAGGAAGATGATCTGCAACAACCTGTTACTAGAGAATTTTCATTTAATACACATCCTGTTGCGCGTAATTTATCTATCTATTCATCTAGTACACGATTTCGCTTAAAAATCTCTTCCCCTTTTGTCAATAGCGCCACTAGGAAGCTTCAGAATGCAATAAACAATGTTGCAGGCCTCGAGGAAAACAGTCTGCAGTATAATAATTGTATTCGTTCAAATGGCTTCGATGTATCTTGCAAATGAACATTGCAGCTAACAAATGTATATGCTATTAAAAATGGCACTGAAAACTTTCGATGTGCAATGAGCAACTCTGCAATTTTCATTGTAATTTTACCAGCAAGATTTTCTACAACTTCGTTAACATTGCAGTGTACCTAACAAATCTGTATACCATTGAAAACGTCACTAGCGACTATCCAGAAACAATAAGCATCGCTGCAGTTTCCTGTGAGGACTGTCTAAATTTATTACAACTTCAATAGCAAGATTTTCAATAACATCATTAACTTTTCAGTGTATCTGACAAATCTGTATATC
>CM052093.1:19382430-19396484 GCA_028453745.1 Agapostemon virescens | reverse complement strand
TTCTTAAACTCCGTTACAGAACAAAAATAGTAAAAGATTGTTAAAACTGTATAGAAATTAAAGGGAGCCACTTGACACCATTCCTAACGTGTCTTGGACAATAAAAATATTGTTTAACGTCCGTTGAATGGACCAGTCACACCTGCGCCTTTCTTACATTAATTTCATCGAATTCTAAATCTTCTAAAAAATGCTTAGAATTGTTAAAAATGCTAGGTAACGAAAGGGAACCGCGTAATGCCACGAATAACATGTTCCGCGCGCTGACAAAGTTGTTCTCCCAGGTGAGAATTCGTCGGCGGATGTGCCAGTTTCGCCGTTTCAATGACGTTACTAGTTGAAGCATTGTTCTGGGATAATTCCTGAATGGGAAATGCATCGTTCCTGAAAGTACATGCCTTACCTCTTGAGTATTCCACGGTGGCCGCGCGGGAATCGCGTAGCAGAAGATCTTTTCCAGAGGCAGGTGGAGTTTCGAGCTCCCCCTGAGGTAGCAGCAGCAGCAGCAGCAACAGCAGCAGCAGCAGCAGTAGCAGTAGCAGCAGCACGCGAAACTCTCAGCTTGAAAGACGAAAATTCTTTTGCACACATGCACACACACGGTGGACGCTGTTTCCCGCGCCCTAACGAGAGGCAGCACCTTTTATTGCCACACTTCCCGCCACTCGCGAGCGTGCATTCCTCCCGGACAGTCGTTTACGCTCTTTCCACACGGAAATTGAATAGGTCTTCGCACTTTTCTCACACGCTTCCACCGGTGGATAACCTCTCTCTCTCTCTCTCTCTCTCCTGTCAGCAGCTCCAAACTTCGCTTTCAAGATCTCCTAATCGAACCGTGTAAACCTAATTGACAGACGACGCGCGTCTTTCAGCATCGACACTTGTCCTTTCCCAGTTTCGCTGTAACCACAAACCGAACAACTTCTTATCTGCCCGAGCGATTGCTCGCCGCTTGCTTTTAATTATCCCGGACAAGTAATTGATCACCGCTTTCGCGTTGCTCCTCCTGGCAAGCTTCCGCTCGGAGACCTTTAAACTCCCACGATTTTCCAGCAACCGCACAGGAACACTGTCAGACACTTTGACGGCTCGAAAACACCGTCGAGGATGGATCCGCGACCTTCGAAACGTGTTTCCGGGAATCGTCGCGATTGCTACCGTCGATGATCGGTCGATGATCAGTCGATGTTCACCGGGTCCCAGCACGATCGTAACAGCGATGTTCGAAGGCCACGAGCTAATTCATGTTCGGCCGATCGAGATGTTGCGAATGGGGCCCCTCGTGATCGATGAATCCTCGGGAACCGATCCTCTCGCGACGCGTGCCAGCCTCGCAGCCCAGTGCCGACGCTTTTGTTGTTCACCTGTTGCTTCGAACTTTTCCCTGTCTGTCTCGAACAGCTCGCGTCCGGTTTCTCCGGCGGTTCGGCGAGCGGAGCTCTCGAAATTCGATGGTTTTCGACGACGGGTGTATCGGACGCGTGCGATCCCGTAGGAGCGAACCCGATCGAGCAGCAACGTAGCACTTGGCGTGAAGCCTCAGGTGAGACGCCAGGTGGATACCGGGAATGACGGTCGCCTCTCTCTTCGCCTTGCCTGGCTCGCCCCACTTCAGCCACGAGCAAGGTTTATGGAGAACAAGAGGATTCTTGATCCTCTCCAGCCGGTTGCGAAGGTCGAGGCGCCTCTGCAGGGTTCGACGATCTTCATACGGACGGTGTTCACCTCAACGATCTGTTTTATCGATCGATCGGTGATCCAGCAACGATCTCCGCCGCGGATAACGTCCCTTTCGAATCGAAAGTGATCGGCCTTCGCTCGTTCAACGGTCGATCGACTTGTCGTGAAAATAATTGTTGTTTTCTAGGATTGTTGAAAACTGCACGCAACGTCGCGAACGTTCGCACTTTAGTTTCGCGTAGGTGCTCGATGTTAACCAGTTAACTGTGACGAGTATACTCGTCATGGAGAAGTGGCACGATTTTGTGTATTGACGAGTATACTCGTCATGCGTATAAAGTAGTGACCATTGACTATTTAAATTGTAATTTTTGAGAAAAACAAAAGATATTCTGAAATTTCAAGATGTTTAGAATACTTTGAGGCCATGGCGGAATAAAACAAGCAAATAAAAAATATAAATAATTTTAGATGAACTGATGCGTCCCCGTATGCACCGGCTGAAACAGCTTACCAATTCGCGTAATGAATTTATTTATGTGCGATGATATCGTTTTTTAGATGTATTAGCCTAAAAGGGGCAAAGGCAAACGTCAGAAAGTTGATTTATAATAGGGTTCCTTCAGGTATGGTCAGTTATGGGACAAATGCGTGAATATTTAGTTTTTATTGCGTTTTTAGTTTAATATGTATGCAATATATGTGTATGTTAACCAAATAAGTAAATATTAGTAATAAAATTGTCAATTTTATAAAATGAACCCATTTTTTTGATCCAATATCTTACCAGCACAACTTACTCTGTGATTGACGAGTATACTCGTCATGGCTCGATTCTGGCGACACAAAACCGTGCGCGCTCTCAAACGAGGGCGCCACAGTTAACTGGTTAATTAACTGGATACTGGAAGCGATGCACGATGTAGAAATGGGAAGATCAAGTCGATTTGAATGCTACAGGATTTTCAGTGCAACGTTGTCCAAGTACGTGAACAAAAATTTGACTGTGTAAACGTTTCTGTGGTAGCATTTTTAATATTAATCGTTGTAGAATAAAGTATGTGAAACTGACTGTTTAATTGTTGGGTTCTATCGTTGATTTTATTTTAAAAAAATTAGCTAATTGTTTTAGCAAGAGATTTCTCAATTCAATTTTGGTCGCCCATCTTCGCCTTACCTCTAATGGTACAGTTTGACTTCTCTTGAGTTTGTTAATTAAATGGATACTGGAAGCGATACACGATGTAGAAATGGGAAGATCAAGTCGATTTGAATGCTACAGGATTTTCAGTGCAATGTTGTCTAAGTACGTGAACAAAAATTTGACTGTGTAAACGTTTCTGTGGTAGCATTTTTAATATTAATCGTTGGGGAATAAAATATGTGAAACTGACTGTTTAATCGCCGAGTTCTATCGTTGATTTTATTTTTAAAAAATTAGAATTTTGGTCGCCCATCTTGGTCTTACCTCTAATGGTACAGTTTGACTTCTCTCGAGTTTGTTGATTAAAGGATATTCTTTACCATCGATGGTAGACGTGAACGTAACTGTTAATGCCCGTTGCAGAAATATATAATATAACTATTATGTGTTTCGCCATCAATTTTTCTAATTGTTCTAATATGTGTGTATTTATTTTCTTTATTTTATTTATTATATTTATTTTATTTAATATGTATGTATTTTTTAATTGCAATTATAGAAGAACTTCTGTTGATGTTATTATTTAGGAGAAAATGATGTTGTTTCTTTGACAAAGGGACACGTTCGTTCAAAGGTACACTTTTTACGACTTCATGGAAGACATGATACATTCATGCTAGCCTAGATCCATCTTTGCTTCGTCGTTATCTAGTTCTCAAAGGTAAGCATCGATTTCTGCGACAAACTTATCTTCTCTGTGAATTCAGAAAACTTGAACTTTTCTTTTGTTTCGATGTTCTATACGATTTGCTGTTTAAATGATTAAACAAATTTGTGTTGGCGTAGTTAGGGATCTGTATCACCAACGCAGAAAAAGTGAGCGACGTGAACGACCTCTGTGTTCCCAGAACAAGCAGAGAGTCTTTTATATTTTACTTTATTATAATGAAACCGCTTCGGACTTAAGTAGATTCGTAAAACCTGATCACTCGGTGGATGAAGTTTTATGGAAACAATATGAAACCAGTGATAAAAACTACGTGAGCATGTCTGAAACAGGATTCTCAGACAGGCAACACGTGTTATTATTGGAAACAGAGGAAAATCCTGTAGGAAATCCATTCTCAGGGCCGTAGAGAAGTTATCGACCTTTAACAGAATCGAGTATGTTGTGTACAAGAAGGGCGCAAGTACAAAAATGTTAATTGCGGGAAAACATCGTTCTACGGATTGAAGGCGGTGTTATGTAAATGTTTGCAATTCAGCGGGTCTGAAATATTTTAAATAAACCGCTGTAATTCTTTGATTTTAACGAATTGCCGTACACAACGAAAGCTTGAGAAAATCTCAGCCCTTATTGTACGGTCTTAAATTACGATCGTGTACGTTTATAATCGTTCATACATATGCAAATACATTTAACATGCAAATGAATTTACAGAAATTTTACATTTTCGCTATTTTAATACATTATTTATATATTCACTGGGTTTTCGACGACGTATAAACAAAATATGATTGAGCTTAAGTTGTAAAAATTATATTTATGTTAAAAATTCACGTTTTTTTTTGCGTCCAAGTACCTCGGAGATGTAAAAGTTCGTCCCAAGAGACGGCCATCTTCGTGAAAACTATTCCGAAAATTTGTAAGTAGGTAGAGACGTACTTCAGACGTGGCCAACCTAGTTACGTTCGTTTTTTCCCCCCATCGCATAAACGGCGAAACTCTCAAAGGAAGGGCTGCAACGAAATTTTCTTTTCGACTTCGTTCGAGGGGAAGGTTGGTTTGCAAGGTAAAAGCATGCTTACTTCCAGTCGAGCAGCCAGCCCGGTGTTTCTGTAACACGCAGATGGCACATCCAACTGATACTTGAAAGAACACCGCCGTGAAAATATTCGATGGAAATTTTAGGCCGTCGTTATGCCGTCTTTGTGAAAATATCGACGTCTTAAGGCAGGCGACAATGTACTCGAAAACAGTGAAATCTGCTGACGTAAGTTTTCTTATTTCGCGTGTCTGCTTAAATCGCTGCCATTTTGTGCATTCTGCAGTTTCTGGTCAACGTTCGTAGGTCTGTCGATTAAAGATGATTTAATTGAATCCTAAAAGGAGATCACTGTGAAAATGTTCGATAGAAATTTAAGGCAAGCATTATGCTGCCTTTATAGAAATTCTAGCAGCTTAACACAAGCGACAGCATACTTGAACACAGTGAAGTCTTCTGGCATAATTTCTTGTTCTTTCATGTAACTGCTTAAACCACCGCCATTTTGTGCATTCTGCAGTTTCCAATCAAGGAACCTTTATAAGTTTGTCACTCAACGACGATTTAACTGAATCATGAAAGAAAATCACCGTTCGATTGAAATTTTAGGCGATCAATTTGCAATCTTGATAGTAACTTCAGCAATTTTGCACAAAGAAAATGCTTGAACTTGCAATCTTGGTAGTAACTTCAGCAATTTTACACAAACAAGAAAATTCTTGAATTTGCAATCTTGGTAGTAACTTCAGCCATTTTACACAAACAAGAAAATGCTGAAAACAGTAAAATCGACTGACATAATTTGATATATCTGCTTAAATCACTGCTATTTTGCACATTCTGCAGTTTCTAGTCAACGAACGTTCACAGGTTTGTTAATCTACAACGATTTAACTAAATCCCAAAAGAAAATCACTGTAAAAATATTCATTTTGGAAATTTGCAGTCTTGGTAGAAACATCGACGATTTCAGACAAAGCCGAAAAGATGCTTGGAATTAGTAGAATTGACTGAGACAATTTCGAACGTGTTTGATATCTCTGGTTCGATCGGTATCGCTTTCTACACGTCGATGTTTTCGAGACGTTCGCAGGTTTGTTGATCGTTCGCTGATCGGATGGTTTCACCTGTAAATACAACTGCAGATCCGAAATCGACAGAGAGTCTTTTAGGTTCCGTGGCCCGAGGCTATTATCTGGTCGAGCATTTTCTCACGAGATGCTCCGCTCTAATTATATGTCTAGGTTACTCCTGTAACCCACAGTCTTACTGCTAAATACGAGCGTTCCGATGGGGTCCAGGGAAAAGAGACTAATCTTTGCGTCTTGGCCGATAATTAGGTCTTCGGACTGCCATTTCCTGCCGTGTTTCCAGCCGAGTCTCGTGCGTACACTGTTTCCAGAAAGAAGAACAAATTATTAGGTCGTCCCATCGGTTCGTGCCGTCGATACGTTTCAACTATTCCCGATGTGTTTATTAAACGTACAGCGATAAGCTACCTAAGTCGCTAGATTTATTGTTTAACGCTGGTTTTACGGGATCTGTCAAAATGGCGGGTCCTGATACCAACTTGCGGTCGTTGGGATTGTACGAATGCGTTCATGAGAAATTATTCAGAATTATACATATTATTCGAATATATATATATATATTAACACTAGAACAATAAATCCAACGATATGCATTATTTTGTAATAATAACGAGGCAGCATCTATTAAAACTTCATATAATTTTTATTGTAACTTGTACGTCATTAACACTTTAACTGCCCAACCAACTTCCTCAAAAATTCCACAAAGTCAATGTAATTTATTTAATGCAGCAACAATTTAAAACTTAAAATGTCTGACAGATAGTTATCCTTCAACCTTCTTGTAGTCTCCAGACCTGAACTATATTGAGTGCAATGAATATATTAGCGTACAATTTTATTTTTAAACATGACAAATAATCTTGTCATCCATATATGGGTGACATGGCAGTCAAAGTGTTAAAGAAGTACATCCGAAAATTTCTGATGAAAACATTTTTATAACTTCAATAATTGCGAAAGAAAAAACTAGGGGCCAGTCAAAATGACTGATTTGGTAAACTAGTGTTAACGAAAATTGGCTAAAACTTTTTACAGACGCTTTCTTCTCATTTTTATAGAGGAAATGAAATAGTCATGTTTAGCGTTTTGTAGATTCAGTGTTAAAAGTTCGAGTGTGATAAATAATATCTGAGAACAGCAAGCATTTTATCTTGTACATCTTTTTACACCTCGATTTTACATCTTTCGCATTTACACTGGTTTAATTGAAACAATATTTACGACATCCACGGAAAAGATAGATTAACTTCACGTGCGTCTAGAAAATGGCTGCGTTCGTTTCCAAACTTGAAAATGAACGATTTTGTAGACAGGTAGATGAAAACAAGTATTAAAATCAAACGAATATATACTGAATTTTTATCGAAACAAAAATTTCCTGGGCTCACTGTGCGACGCAAAGTTTAATGTTTTCTTTTAACCATTTGTAACTGTTGAACAAACAGTTGAGCAAACGCTGTGACGATATTCTTAAATGTTTCTACGATTTTCGCAGTGTTCTACTTCGTATAATTCAGTTTATTCAGTTTCGTTCTAAATGTATAAAATTCAATGTCTGCTAATGAAGATAAGTTTGTCGGTTCCAGAAACGTATGAAATATTCAACGTCCGAAAGTGAACCGACAGAAATTCGAAGAAGGTTGAAACAATATCAATTCGGGGAACATCGATGTTGCGTATCGATATCAGTTCGTGGAACGGGGATGCTTTGGACATGTTGCAAGAAAAACACGCAACAAAAGTTAGACGATTTTTGAAGCAGCTTGAAATTTATGTGCAATCTCGAGTTCAAACGGTAAAAATAAAGACTGTCCCGTGAAGGAACAGCAGGGAATGATAAAATCGTTTTTAATTTTGTTGCAACTTCGCCGCGGACTTGCAGATGGCATAAAATGGAATTAGTGTAGAGCACAAGCGGTGAGCAAAGTCGTCACGTATCCGATAATCACAGAATCGAAAGAACGGGTCTCGACTGAATATCGTTCCACAGTTTCAGTCTGGGCCAATTAAGGAGTAGCAAAAAATGATGGTGGTCGTAAGGCTCTCGCTTCGATAATTTCGATCGAGCTCCATCACGTCAACTCACGTGTCTTGGCAGACGTGGATTCGAATTTGGTGATTGGGATTCGTCCGACGTGGAAATTGCTATTTAAAATCTGCCTGCGAGCTATTACAACGCATACAAATTCTGTCGAAAATCCTACACTTGTTTATATTAAAACAAACACATACACAATCGCAATCGAACGTTAAAACATAAGAGAACGGACGATTTCAACGCTTCACATTTATTAAAAGCAATTTGTGCGTAATTGCAGATAGAAATAAATAAATTCTTTAGGTTCTGCAAGAATTAAAGACATTATAGAAGCAGCTGATGTAATACATCTTGTATTTTCCGTTTTTACATAATATTAATAAAGAAGCTGCTCTGATTTCATGCGACTTTAATTAGTACAAATGTGCCAGTAAACGAGCTAACACTTCGAACGATAAAAGCCACGGTAGAGATTGCCAAAACGATATCAGCACCGCTTGAGGATGAATATTTTCTTTAATCAGCGTTTAATTTCGACGGGTTGTATTTCTTTCTTCTGTTTTTGTGAAAGGAACAATTATTTTCTGCATCCATCCGCGTATCCATCAGATAGTATTCGTGATGCGGACATTGTATTAGAATATTCACAGCTGAAGGCGCCGGAAACAGCGGTAGAGAAACGCGCCGTCGTTTTCGCGTTTGGAATTAAGCAGAAGAAAGGAAGAAGGAGGAGCTGCGTTCTGCACCATCGAATTATGTACACGGCACACACAAAGCGATCCTCGAGCAGCTAAAAACCACCTTGCATTGAAAAAATGAACCGAAAAACGTCCGGAGGAAATCACGATCCTCGACTATGGGCGACGCCAGAAAAAGGTATACAAAGTATTTTACTCTAGCGAGATAATTGACGCCTCCAATAATTTCATTTCGATCTTGACGACTGTACACAATCATGAAAACTAAAAATTTATCACAAATCAGTGGGCAGAGTGGATATCAACTTTCAGGTCGATCGGAATCGAATTAAGGAAGATACTCTGGTCGGAGGAATCCGGCAACCCTCAAAGAGGCGATTGTAAAATAGGAATCCTCAAAGTGGGTTGACCCATGGACCAAAAATTTAGTTTCTCCGATTCTTTTGCAACTCTGGCTACACCGAACTGGACGCGTAGGCAGTGTGTATGCCAATTTTCAGGTCGATCGGAATGAAATTGCGGCCGTAGTACGATTTTGAACATTTCAAGACGTTCGAAATCGTGAAAATCGGCAAAATGGGGTTGATAAAATAAAGCGTCCTGAAGTCCCCTGAAACGCTAGCCTAGAAAATGAGGGCTCTTCTTAAAGAGGAAGGTTATGGCAAGATTTTAGCGTTTGAATCATGTGGATATGTCAATGATCTTTGCTGATTTGGCGAAATTCTGTGATTAATTCGGAAGTACGCTGTTCTGATCGAACAGAAATTTCTGTAAAATTAAAACTCATCGATTAACTTTAAGTATCGCACAAGGATAATGCCGCAGTCAGATTTAGCCCAAGAAATTGCAGCGTTCTTGAAATACTCATTAGGGCATCGAGGCGGAGAACACTCAGCAGGGGACGAAGGTTCGCTAAAAAGAAGAAGATACGTGAAGGCAAAAAGGGAAAATAATTAGATTAGGAAAATTGATTGGTCGATAGGTGCAAGCAACCTTCCTAGCTGCGCTTTCGAGCTGCTCCACGACTTTATTAGGCTTGCGCTACTTGAAGGAAGGAGACTCGTTCATGGGGAAGGACTACGGTGCGCTCGTAGCTACCTGCCAGACTAGCTAAAACAGTAATTAGGCTGGTTCAACCTTCTCCCCCCGTCTGAGAGCAGTTTCAGTCTCATCTGTATCCTCTTACAGGTATCCTTCTATAATGCGGTAGTCGGGTTCTGAAAAAAGTTGTATTATGCAAATGCATGTCATTCGAGGCACGAAACATCAGTTTCAAAACACGAAGCCGGATTCAAAAAGTTAGCGAAAGTGTTACTCTCGTACTTACGAGCACACAATCGTTTCTCAAGTTCTGTCCTAATCCTTTTACGTCCTTCCGTCCTTTTCGAAACCTGTTCGCACGTTTGTTTCTTTATGCCATGGTTGCGCAACGTTCTTCGACCCAGTACTTTGTTTCGAAAATGATTTGATAGTTTTAGAAAATGGTGCGAAGTTTGCAGTCGATGCTTCGTCCCCCCTTTTTCGACCTATTTCAGATGTACGATTTAGCGGAGGTGACAAGTCTTTCGGTGAAAGGATCCAGATTTAGAAAGTAGAACTTTAATTATTCAGCCGAGTTTATCTCTTACTCCATGCTTTATGACATCGATATATTTAGCAACGATTTTATTGTGTTTTGAAACGAAACCACGCTGGGCGAGATTCTTGCAAAACAGCAGCTCCGGGCAGCACTGTCAACAAGAATTTAGTCCAATCCTCGGAAACTAACGTTCTTGCGAAGCTAATCCACCCGCTGCAAGGACAATTTGCATCCTAGATCTCTATTAGTCGTCCACAGAGCCTCTTATAAACGCGATACCATTAGTCATACAAAGTACGCCGTTAAATATGCAAAAAGATAAAAGCCAGTATAGAATTTTCTCGGCGAAAAGTATAAACGATAATAAACTAATATTAACCTACAAAATTATTATTACAGTTCAATCGTTCCATTTCGTTCGCGTTCATTCAATCGAATTCGATGCCATCCATTTTGGACAAAATTTAAATCGTCTTCGCATCGATAACAATAAAACATCCCCTAACTTCTTTATGTATCGTCAAAACATGGTAGGCTCGTTAATAGATCGTTGACTTTTACGTAAACGTACATCTATGTAAATCAACTAACAGAAATAACACGCATTTTGTTTCTCGGTGAAAAAAGTTTGAAATGTTTCAAAAGGTGTCCCATAAATCATACCTTTGGCATACCATAGTACTTGTTCCACACCTTTCGATAACTCTCCTCCATGAAACACGACGAAAGTTCGACTTCGCGTTTCATTTGTGAAATCGACTGAATTCGGAAGAAGGATTCTTCCCCAGCAGTCCAGACGGTTTAAATCTTTTCCTTTTCCCGCGAAACGTTTTACCTAGCCTATTTTACCGACTCCGACCCCTTTCGATCGCTGCGACTTTGATTTACAACACATTATTCAAATTGCGTCGCGCTAATTGCGAGCGTCAAATAATAAAGCAGTTATTACGATCTGATTGTATAATTAATAATAATTACGGGAGGTCGTTTTCCACCCACATTCTCTTATCTTCGTACATCAATCTACCATCCTGCACTCTAGCGGGATCACGAGTAATCATACCGTCAATACTCCATGATAAACTATATCGAAGATAATTGAGCGAATATTTAACAACGTCCCTCGAAAAAGGAATTATTGTAATTGTTGTACAGCCTCGAACAATAACCGAGGAATATAATTACGGACACGCTAAACCCATCGATCACCGTGCTTCGCGCAATTCTCTGCGCAACTGAGCGGTGGAGGGCACCCCTGTCTATAAAAGAGGGTGGAAATCCACAATTTTCTGCACACAACAGATAAAAGCTCGGCCCTCTCTCTCTCTCTTTCTCTCTCTCAAGGATCGTTATTTACAAACATAGTCGGGCCATTGACGCACAATTCCGATGCTCTTTTAGATTGCCACTTCGAAGGGGTGAGAACAACCCTCGAAGCTAGCAACGAGAAACACTAAATTTACTAAACTAAAATCACTTTAAGGAAATCTTCGAGCGATAGCTTCTTCCGCAACGCGTTCAAACGTGGGACAGAAATTATTTTCGACAGCTTCGTTGATAAAAGACGTTTCAATCCCCGTTTGTCTTCGAAAACGAATCCACGGAAGTTGTTTCCATGATTTTCGCCCATTTTGAAAATCACACTACATTGATTCAAACGAATAAGAGATTTTGTAACATGTGAGAGGAAATATGAAGACGTTTTCACTCGAGGGTTGAAAAACACGGTTATTTTATTTAACACCAGGTTTTTCTTTCGCAATTATTTGCAGTTATAAAAATGTTTTCATCAGAAATTTTCGGATGTACTTCTTTAATAACATATACCTTACAATATTATTATTATTCGTTATTATTATAAAGCAATATATATCGTTGGATTTATTGTTCGGTAGTTAAAGTGTTAACTAGATATACTATACGCGACAGAGATTAATTTTATTTATACAGAAAAAGGATTCCTCTTTATACGAAGTCCTGAAATGAAAATGAGAAATTGGTTAAACTGATTATCCTTTGCCTTATTTTATGCAAAACGTATCTCGGCGTGGTTTAAAAATACGGCGATTCTTAGCAGAGTTTGCATGATCGAGATTATTTATTTATACCGAGCAGTTTCGACCAATGACGTCGTTAGTGCACACACAGCACGATCGTCAACGAGCACCGCAAATAGACATAGTTTGTTATTAGACAATTACCCAGGCCGTACACTAATGTTCTGCTGGGCTATTTTCAAGGACGCCAGGAGTCACGTTCGAACTGTATTATCCTTTTAAAAAATGTCCTGGCAGGTACTCTGAGATCGAACGGGGTCAAACTGATCATATGGAAGCTCGGGTAACGCGATCGACGCCCCCTAAGCTGGAATGAACAGAAAGTGACGAAAATGGTTGTTTCTGCAAAGTCGGTCGTGCTCTAATGACCCAGCATCAAGATAAAATTGAACGCGAGGGTCGTATTGTAAGAATTCATACATATTCAACATGTTTTCCACAGTCATCAGCTTCCCAGACGATTAATACTGAAATGACCAAGCGATCGAATTACCTGAATTCGACCGTGACAATTAAATTACCAAAATTGCATTTATCGAATTTCTAATTGAATTTCATTGTAGTCCGATGTGTGGCGAATCCACGTAACATACAGGGTGTTCCAAAAATGGAGTAGAAAACTTTTCTCTTGGCCAATTAGCGATTTCTCGCTTCGTTTAAAAGAAAAAAATTAAATTTCGTTTAAGGAAAAAATTTTCTGGAGTAACTCGAAGAATCATCCCCTTCGAGGAGCATGAACATTTTCGGGCACCCCGTGTTTATTTTTAATAACTGTGATTTTTAATAAACCGGAAATCTGGAAGCCGTCGGTTCGATTAGAATCCACTGGCACCGGTAGCGTTAATTAAATCAGCGCTAACAAAATCAAGATCCTCGGTCTAATCATCTTTCCATTAGCTTTCTGGCGCATCATGGATGGTAACAAAGATCTGGTTCGTTCCTCCGGAAATGCACCCTCATTAAAATTTGAAAGTCTCTAAGCTACGTACTGTAACAGCCGGAGCAGATAATTTGAATATCAGCCGCCTTCTAATTTGAATATCAGCGGAAAAAATTCTGTTTAACGGACTCAGCAGATTCTCGTCGAAGTCGGAAATTATCAATTGACTGATATCCCTCGCCACCTTACATCCTGGATCAGTAGGGGTAACTAGGAAAGCCTGATACTTACAGAAGTTTTGATACAGTTTTATGTTTCTTGCTAAACGAGAAAGAACCCTAACTTACGGTACAGAGAACTCGCCGAAGACTATTTCTCTCGCGACAATTGTCTCGGACAGGAATTATTACGATATTTTTTAACATGTTTTATTTGAAACGTGGATTCTATAGAATTTCAACGTAACTCGACGAAACTGTACGAATATAGAAAAAGAGAATAACAGAAGGAAGCGTACAATATGGAAACCAGATACTGCTGTAACAAACGAAGAGTATACATGAAACACAATATACTACCTACAGAATGATAAATAACTACACCAAAACATAACTCATCCAGATTCAATGTCGTCGATGCGACATAAAGCACAGACGATGAAGAAGGATATACGGGATTCTATTTTAAATGATACAGATGACCATCTTGCGAAAAATGGCACCGGAAAGTCCTCGATGGCGTCAGATGCGCTCTTCCAAATAACGTGAAACAGGGGAATAGAGCAAGAAGAAAAAGATGATGAAGGAAAGGAATAATACTTAAGATTCTATTGCAAAAGTTCTGGTATCTTCCTCATCTTCTAAAAAGCAATTCTGTAAGAAAATTACTTGACACCCCTGCGAATAACATAAACCGCAGAAACAGAAGAAGAAGAAAATGAATAATACGCAGGATTTTATTTTTTTTAAATTTGGTATCTTCCTCATCTTCTAAAAAGCAACGCTGTAAAGAAATTCCTTGCCACTGCTTCAAATAACATAAATCGCAGAAACAGAAGAAGAAGAAACAGAGTAATACGCAGGATTTTATTTTCTTTAATTTGGTATCTTCCCCATCCC
>CM052093.1:19353513-19372356 GCA_028453745.1 Agapostemon virescens | reverse complement strand
TGCCTTGAAAATCATATTTTTGCGGATGCGTATCTAGAAACGCGTTTGTTTTTGTCGTTTTCGCATTTAATTGTCACAGTTTTGTCCCAGATTGCTAGAATATTACCAAAATGTGTAAAATGTAGTCCGGAGATCTACGGTGGTCTAGAAAAAGTGACAAGTTGCCTTGAAAATCATATTCTTGCGGATACGTATCTAGGAACGCGTTTGTTTTTGTCGTTTTCGCGTTTAATTGTCACAGTTTTGTCCCAGATTGCTAGAATATTACCAAAATGTGTAAAATGTAGTCCGGAGATCTTTGGTCATCTAGAAAAAATGACAAGTTGCCTTGAAAATTATATTTTTGCGGATGCGTATCTAGAAACGCGTTTCTTTTTGTCGTTTTCGCGTTTAATTGTCCCAGTTCGGTCCCGGATCGTTAACGCGCAGTGAAAGCTATAAAAATCGAGACTTTCGTTGAAAGCAACATAATCGTTAGGCCAGAGATTCTAATAATAGGTCTATAGGAGAACCGAGGAGCGAAGGTTTTACCATTTATATCTGTAATACGATCGCTGTTTGGATTCGGCCTTCATCAGTCATAGCAAATATGGATTTGGATTGTGAGCTGTCACACTGATAATGGCGTCGATAGCGGCTGATTCATTGTACTATCACTTTAATTTCGGAATTTTATCATTTACTGGTTATTCATCTTTAGTTGGAAATTACGACATAAATTACTGTTTCTTAATGTTGTCGTGTCGCTTGTCTTGCGAGAAACGATTTTCTTCGTTTAATTTCGTCGCGATTACCGCAACACCTTGTACGTGGCTCACCCTCGGCGAATGATATCACACGATTAGGTGGTCGTTTAGAATCTTCAAGGACATCATTAACTCCTGCCGCGCAGAAGTAGTCTCGCGTCCTTCGATTTTTGTCTTCGTTCGCATGCTTTGCATTTGTGCAATTTAGGTCGTCGCCGTCTTTTGCCTCTCCTCGTTTAACTGTCCGCTTCCTAATTTTCTAAAGGCCAGCTTGGAAGCTTAGAAGCTTGACGTTTCGCGTATCCCGTTGACAATTTGTTTCACAGATTATACGTGAATTTCAGAATTTCGCAAAGATCTTTGAAAGCTCGAGAACGCGATATGATTTTCTGTCTTCGACGATTTGCAATTTACGCGATGCAATCACGTCGCGGATGATTTTTCAGGTTGACTCTCTTATTTTATGACATTTTATTTTAAATATACCGGTTGGATGCGCGATAACATTATCGATAAACTTTACGGCGGAGAGCCGTGCGACGATAATTAACCTGGACTGTCACTTTCAGAGCCTACTTCTTTTTTTATCTGTTGGCAGATACTAGAATCTATCCCCAATTTTTGTCTGTCAGGTACACGCCGTTCCTCTTTATCTGTCGGCTCCCCTTTGTTCATAGTGGAACAATAGGTTTCTAGATATTGGCGTATAATAACCGAGCGTAATTGACGTACTTATGTAAGTTCGCTAGAGAACAGTTTAGGTATTATACTTAGGGAAGACGATTGTTGGAAGACCTCGAGAGCGTCGGATAATCGAAAAGATACACTCCGCAACTTAACGGTTGCGAGGCTATAATTCGAATTCGACGACCACGATTAAAAATTATTTTCACCGAGGAACGAAGGAAAGACATTTTCTGACCTAAATAAAAATTACGCTAAGCAAAAGAAGTCGCGGAAACGATGTTGGACGCGTTTAGGCGACCGTAACATTACCGCATTTGATATCTTTTATTGGAAACCATTTCGAGCCAAAATAGGTAAAAAAAAAAGTCAGTACAGACTGTTCAGCAACAGGTGGCAGAAAGATAGAGTGATTTCCTATGATAACAGAAAATCAATCTACAATAATTGTTAAAACGTTATTAATCGATCAGATTTATATTTTATTTCCAACGAAGCGACCAGAACTGTCCCGTTCTTATTTTTACCATAATTCACCTCGCCGTTTCAACCCCCGAATCGTCCACTCTCGCAGTACACTTCTTTTTAGCACTGCCTGTCCTTCCCACATACTTTCTGAAACATTAAACCTTCAATTTACGATGTAAATCTGTAAATGTAATTCTGATTCCGAAACTTCGCAGCTAACTAAACAAAGTATCGAAAAATATTCGACATTCATTCTTTTTTTTTTATAGCCGTCTATTTACGCGTTTAATGCTTTAACTGCCGAACTAACAACCTCGAAAAATTCCACAAAATCAAAGTAATTTATTTAACAAAGCAACAATTTAAATTTAAAAATGTATCACAAATGGTAGACTTTCTTAGGATCTCAACTAAATTAAGTAGAACGAATATATTAATTTAAAAATTTATTTTTAATGATGGACAAATAATTCTGTCACCCACATACGGGTTACATGGCAATGAAAGTGTTAAGGGGTGAAAATAGCTTTCGAAGTTGGGGTGAGAGGAATCGAGTCCAAAGAAAATATTGTGCAATAAAATCGCGGGTGGTTGGGTGACGAGCGAAACCGTTCCGCGCGGAATTTGTCCGATTAAAAAATGCTGTCAGTGAACCACGGAATTGTTCGTTTCGATTTCTTCGATATCTTTCACGATCAATCACCACCCCCGGCCGAGATTATTGCAAGACAAGACAAGTCGACGACGTCTTCGAACGTCAAATTCGAATTTCCTTCAATTCAAAGATGTCCATTCGTACGTCCCACCCCGTATATTTGCGGCGACACAACTTTGTACACCTGACCACTGTGCACTCATGCATTCGTCTATAAAATCAATAATAATATAGTAAGGGTTAGACCCAAATATCCATCAACATTTCATCTAATATTAGACCCCACGTATACTCGGTGTTCGACGTTGTCGTTCAAGCAATGTGGCGCTCGGTAGAAAGTTTTCGAGCCTGCATGAAATAACGCGCGGTGACAGAACTTGTCTTGCAGTGCTCACAATGCCTCCTGGTTCTACCGGAATGGGTCAGCCCGTCCGTTTCAACAATAACCGCGCGTTGCGTCTACGGCCGATTTTTCTTCGTCGCTGAATTCCGTAATAAATCGATTTCTGCGACTGCGACTCCACGTTCTACAGCAAAAAAAGAAAAAAAAATAATACAGCCTACTTTTTAACCCTTAGCACCCCCGTGGCTCCTCTGAGGGGACATTAAAAATTCGTAGAATATTATTTAAAACAATTTTTACATTGCAATGTTTGTATTTAAGAAGCTAGTAAAAATTGAAGTGTTGCTCGTATAATTAATAGTAACAAATTTGATATGCACGAAAGGAAACGACCAAGTGCAATGGAATTATTGGAGGACAGAAAAATGTCTCGAGTTATGAATTAAAATTGCTTGGAGTGGAAGGGGTTAAAAAGAATTTTCACATTGGCAACGACGATGTCATTTTCCTCGATACTCGGCGACGAAGTATCACGATGTATCGCGACGATGTGTTAACCTTTAGGCGACTAAAAAAAAAGTGCCACAGAAGGCTAATATGCGTGTTTAGCAGCTTTTTAGTTGTAATAATGGAGCGTAGTCGATATCGTAGGTCGTCGAAAGGTCATCCGAAGGTCGGCCTGTAACACATCGATGAATTTGCCGATGCAGTTACAATGTTGCAGTTTACGCGAAACGACGGTGTTTATTCGTTCGGACGCGCGACGTCTGCGAATATTCTTTTGCGAGCGTAACGTCGTGTCAAAGCTGTGCCAAAATCTTGTTTGCGGCCACGCGAGACAACGATGGCTATGTTCGAATCGATAGAGCGTCGGTTTCACTGACGAGGGAGCATATTCCAGTCGTACAAGTCGGTTTTCGCGAAACCCGTGGCGAGCGATGGTTCATCGAAAAATATCGGACGGGGTTAAACATTTCCGTCGAAACGATCTTCGAAATTAGGGGTTGAAACACCACTTCTTGCGACGTCTCCAAAAACAAGGGGTGTAATTTTATCTTAACCCTTTGCAGTCGAAGCTGTTTTAACTAAAACGCCAAAGCATTTCTTTAACGTAAAATATTTTCATTCTACGTGAATCATTTCATCTTATGAATACGTCTCCAAATGCAACGGGTGTAATTTTATATTAACCCTTTGCACTCGAAGCTGTTTTAACTAAACAACCAAAGCATTTATTTAACGTAAAATATTTTCATTCTACCTGAATCATTTAATCTTGTGAATACGGTTTTTTAAAACTGTTACTTGTTCTTACAACCGTTAAATTTGTATCAATCTCTTAGATATAAAGACAGCGATGTAAATAATAGTATGGCAATTTTTCGTGGCGCCTCAGAGTCGCCCACTCGAGTGCTAAGGGTTAAATCGCTTGGTCCGCAGAAAATCAAAAGAGGCACCGTTTGTTTGATCGAAACATCGAATATTTTAATTCTTGCATTTTCTACGAATCAAAAATAAAATCTAAAAATCGTATTAACACTTTACCGACCGGAAGCCTATTAATAGGTATTTCGATAATTGCCCCATAACAAAATGAGGCTGAGAAAACTGCTTTGACATTGTAATTTGTAACGAAATTATGGCTGTGTTGATTTGCAATAAAAATTGCTGTCGGCGTTGAGGGATCCATTAAAAAGTTTTCAGTGATGGATTACGAACTTGAGATATTCTGAAATAATCGCCGGTTGGTAAAGTGTTAAGTTTTATCTCTGGAAAATTGTTTTCCATTGGCCGCATTCGCGTCGTCGAAACATTGAACGTTTTAATTCTTTCACGATTCTCCTCGCACACGTGCGTTCTAGGATTTAAAAATAAAATATAAAAATCGTATTATATTTTATCTCTGAAAAACCGTTTTTCATTGGTCGAGTGAAATGTGTGATATGTCAGACGTTGGACAAACAGTCTGCATACGTAAATCGTGAATTTCGAGGTTGGTGCGTATTCAGTTTTCCAGATTCCATTATCCGTAGTTGGTTCAGACCGCGCGCTACCCTTCTTCTATATGCGTTGAGGTCGCTCTCCCTTTATTTTCTATCTTTATCTATCCACTTGTAACTGAATCATTGGATTCCTGTATTGATGCACTCTGAACGTAACTAGAGCGTATAGGATAAGTTAACAAAGGGATGCCCTGAAATAATTTACCCTGGTCAGAAAACTGCTCTCACTCGACCCTATCCGAGCTGCCAACTAACTATAGAAAGATCTTCGAGCTGCGCCGACGAGTCGGAACGAATTTAGGAAAATCTTTATCGGTTCCTGCGCCGATTACTCTGAACTTTAAGCATTTATTTAAAACTCAGTCGCATAACTTTTTTCCACAACACAATTTCTTCATAAAACCATAAATTCTTTCTCGAAGCTCCGTAAGTTTGTTAATTTTATATATTTCCATTCTGTGCTAATGGCGGCAAAATATGATCAGTTTCTTTCTTTTCTAGCAAAGATTAAGTATTCCCTCTTTGAACTACATATTTCGAAAAATTGTGCATCGAAACTGACACGCAAATCATCTTATTGCTTTAACGCTTTAACTGCCTAATCAACAGCCTCAAAAATTCCGTAAAATCAAAGTAATTTATTTAATGCAGCAACAATTGAAAAGATAAAATGTCTGACACATAGTTATTCTTCAACCTTCTTGTAGTCTTCATATATGAACTAAATTGAGTGCAACGAATATGCTAGCGTACAAATTTATTTTTAAACATGAACAAATAATTCTGTCACCCATATACGGGTGACATGGCAGTCAAAGTGTTAAAAAAGAACCACAAACAATTATTGTTCGGAAAAATTGCAATAGCAATGATTTTAGCGCTTCGATCAGGCTTCCTCGTCGGCAGTTTCAAAGATGGCGCCGATCGTGGTTTTGCACCCTGCTTAGCGAATGGGTGACGCGCGTTTCCATGACCGCGAAGAACTTTTTACATGTTGCGTCGATCCTCGTCGTGATTTCAGGTGGGAAGAACTCGAGATCGTTTAGGGTTGCAGCAAACGCCGGCGCCAGCAGGCGATTCGCGTTAGGATCGTTGCGTCTTCTGTTCTTTCGCAGTGGACCATTAAATAGGATGCGCGCGGGCCCGGCTACGTTGCATCATCGATGGTAACCATGGAAGGTTAATCTCGATTTAATTCTATTCAAGGATTACGCTTGAAATTCCGATACGAACCGTTCGCTGTAAAGATGACCGCGGTGTACAACCGATTTTTAACCCTCTGCACTCTGGAGCATCACTAAAAATTGTAACGCAATTATTTGAAATAATTTTTACATCGCTATGCTTGCATCTAGGAAAGCGATAACAGTCTCGCCGTTGTAAAGACGAGTAATAGTTAACCTGTTAACCAGGGAATAAACTTTTGTTCAACTCGTTTCACAATGGGGACTTTTTTCTTTTTCAATACTTATTGTTTATATATAATTGATTTACTTGAATAAGAACTACATAAAATGTAATGTGTTCAAAATATTACGGCAAATTGCCATGCCGAAAAATGTCGTCATGATCGTTCTAGTAGTAGTTCGTGTATGACAAAATATTTCGTCATACCCAGTTAACAGGTTAACACCTGAGTATACATAAGAGGAAATAAATCACGCAAAGTGAGATTTTCGGAACCAGAAGACATGCGTTGGTTTTCGAAGGTGAAACAACTTCAAGTTGCAAAGAGTTAATTTTCTGTTGGCAACTTCGATCATGTCTTCACGACAGGACGACCGAACCGCGAAGATAGGGACGTTTTCATACCTGAAAAACGCAGTAGAATTATTATCGTTCACGAACGTTTGAGCTACGAAAGTTCCGCGTGAAACGCACGCGTCCCGTGTTTTTCATTTTCGCTCCTGCCCGCTGCTGAACAATGGGCTTCCTCGTATTGGCATTTTCAGACTATTCGCGTGGCTGAACGCAGAAATAGTACGCTCAGGGTTGTTCCTGGACGAGTCGACGCGAACATCAGCCTATCATCCTGTTTCTTCGTCTCTCATAGCCATCCCCGGCTATGTTTTTCTAATGACTTTCGCGGAGCCGACCGCAGAGAACTGAATTTCGAGGCTGGGAGCTTCGATTACCAATAATTTCGTTTTTAGAGTTTCCGACATTTTTTAACGCATCGACAACCGGCCTGACAGCCGCGTGTATTAGATGAGATCGAAGTAATTTATTTAACATTCATGTACGCGTTCGATATCCGTTAACGAACGCATTTTTACCTCGACAGAGATTTATTAACACGTCGAACGGTGTGTCAATCCCTGGTGACTGGCGGTATCAAATTTACATATTAATATGTTATATATAATTTATGTAATATTCAGAAATATTCACACTATTTTCATAAATTCGATTGAAATTTCCATGTTGTATTCTTGCCATTTAAAATTAAATAAAGTGTAACGGGAAAGCTAGGCAAAATATTATTGCAAAACTTGATACTTATACCGATTGCCATTTGAGTACCTAGTTTGATGAAATATTTCTTTATTCTATGTAAAATCTAAAGGAAATATTTCCTTGATTGACTAATAAGCTCTGAATTTATAGTACGAATATCGTAGATAGATTTAAAAATACCGTTGCATTAATTTCGACTTATTGAAATGATTGAGAAATTAAGCAAACATACGTGTGTGCTTTCCGTGGCTTGCAATGTATGCAGACAATTTCAATTTCGCATCAACATTCGCAGTCTAATTATTAGCTTTGCTTAAAACGCCCGGCTTTCGATCGTTCGCTCAGCAACCACAAATATTATCTAATCGTAAAATGGCTCAAGACAAATACTCGTGGAAAGTTCAAGCTCCACTGCAAAATATTGCGATCTAAAGATCTGAAAGATCTCACGTAGAGAATTATTTGGGGTCTTTTAATTGTCTCGCGTTTCGTAAATCGTAAACTATAATTTAGTATACTCGATGGACGACAAATCGTTGATTATGCGAGGCCAGCCGACGTGTAAAAAGTTTCACGATACTTGTCTATTTTTTCGATTTCGTTGTTGTTCATTTTTTCGCGACCCTGTCTAGATTCGAATTGCTATTTTTGAAGATTCGTTTGACCTTTCATGTGCGAACGATTGTTGATAGAAATGTGGGTCAAACACTTGCTAGTAGCTGGTGGTGCATCGTTCTGCACTATGCACGTATTCTCCACTTACTATTCGGTGAAGAGACTAAGAAGGCCATGGGTAGGTACCTCTCACAGCCTTTTTGGGTCTCCTTGCAGCGCCGTTGCATCGGATGCACACACGGTGGGCCGAATAAACCGCGACATGTCCTTCGAGACTTGAGAAAATTAACGTTAACTTTGCGGAGCATCAATAGCGTCTATTTTACATTACTTTAGAAAACTGAACTAACTATCCAAATGTTCAGCCGTATTTCTATTACGTTACCTAGAAAAGTTTATCTATTTACGCATTTCGCATAGATGCATCCTTACAATTTCAAAAAATGAAAATAGAAGGTGTTAGGCTACGTTAAGGATTTTCAGTAGGGATTTTCAAAATAAGAAGTTCTAGTTAAAAATGGAATTACTGTTTTAACACTGTATCTACCGAGCATTAAAATTGGCTACTGTACGTATAGTATATGTAGTATACATATTTATATAATTTATATATCCTTAAATTTAAATAAATCCTTGAATTTATATAAGAGCGACAAGATTTCATTAATTTAGACTTTGCTCGATTTTTACTAGTAAATATAATTAAATAAAGAAATCCATTCACTCGATTTCTGCAAAAACAATTTTATAATTTTAATAATTGCGAAATAAAGAACTGTGATAGGTTCAGTGTTAAGTCCTCTCAATTATTGCCAGAAAGTCGATGCTTTCTTCATTTCACAGATTATTCGATAGAAACACGAAAATAAAATAAAAATGTGCTTAACACTTTGACTGCTACGTTACCCTTATATGGGTGACAGAATTGTTTATCCATGTTTAAAAATAAATTTGTACATTAATATATTCGTTGCACTCAATTTAGTTGATATCTGGAGAATACAAAAAGGTTGAAGGATAACTATGTGTCATACGTTTTAGATTTTCAATTATACATTAATTAAATAAATTATTTTGATTTTGTGGAATATTTCAGGTTGTTAGTTGGCCAGTTAAAGTGTTAATGGTAACTCAGACAACCGTCCCCAGCATTTTAACAGTTTACAAGTATAATCACGATTTTTAATAGTTCCAGTTAAACTGTGAACCTTGTACTGCACTCAATTCGTAGATTAGCCATTTTTAGAACAATTCGCTGCTCTATTTATCAATTTTTTCAAATACATTTCTGGCGACACTTCTCGCAGACGCGTTAGTCTTTCTGTTGATCTTAATACAACAGTCACTCGTTCAATTTAATCGGTAGAATCTCTGTAATTTCATAACTGTTTTGACGCGCCGAGTTAAAATAGATTCCGCAGTCGGAGGATTCATCGATGAAACGCAAAAGGAAAATGAAAATATCTTCGGTGTACGTTGTCGCGAATGTTTGCAGTTTACGAATTCGCGGCTGAACTTTATAATTAGACTGAGTTTCACAATCGTTGAAGTACAAGAATAGAAGAAAGATAGTCGTCAAGTTCGCCGATCGCAATTCTGAATATCGTGTGTCCATCTATGAGATTCTCATTTTTAAGATTTCACGATTTTTCGATTCGGAATCCCATAATTGGACGTGCTGCAAACCATTAGTTCTCGCGTGCAGGAACGTTAGATTTTCATCTGAACCGAAATAAATATGTCGGAAGAGTAGTTTTTCCTCCGAAGGCGTTATTAGATATCGCAGACGATAAATTCGTGATTTGGAGCGCAAAATCAATCGTTACATGGTCGGCTGCACGAGTCGCCAGCCACGTTCATGATGTGCTTACGATGTAGGTCCCGTAAATCTAAAATTTCGATTGCCGCCTTAAAACGTTCAAAGTAGCCTCTCGACGTTCCCGAACGCTTGAAAAATTACTCCAACGAAAAATAACCGTCCTCCACGATATCACAAAACCCGTTCCCGAACGACGGCAGTTCGTGAAACAATTAGATGATTTTAACTCTGATAGTAAATAACGCCTAAACGAGGAACGGGGGCACGAACCTGCTGGCAAATTACGGCAAGATTGAAATCCCGATTAGAGTTAGAGTTGATTGCATCTACTCTCGGAAAAATCTGTTTACAATCAACGTTTCAATTTTCATGCTGCCCGATCGAGTGTGTCGTAGACTTTCGTGAAATTGATGCTCGCGACTGTCACTGTAATCATTTTAGACTTTTTCGAGCCGCCTGTTCGCCGAGAAAAAGAAAAAGAAAATAGAGAAGCAGAACAGAGCAGCGTTTTGTTTCGCCAGATAATCTTTGAATACTAAATGCAATCAAGCGAAAGATAATTGAGCAGATATCTACAAGGCCGGCACACTTCTTCCTCGCCACATTAAAGTAGGCGCCTAATTAGTTGGCCGCTTGGAGCCACTTCCCCAACTGTGAGTGACGTCACAAATTATTTCCCCTTCTGCAATATAGCTGCGATCATCACACTTCTTCAACCCCTCGCACTCGATGTCGTTTTAGCACTGAATTTACGGAAACCTTGTCTCGGGGACCGGGGAAATTGCAAACAAAACTGGGTCTTCGCAATAAATCAATTAAAAAAACAAAACGGGGGTTAAACAACACTTAGCCCTCGTCTAATTGATTTCGTGTCACTCGCGACCCTTCTCCCGAGCGTATCAAACGTGCGCTTGCACTCGTCTTTATATTCTTTCGCTTAATCGCATTTATCAAACAGATCGTTCACTCGAAAATTTAATACACGATATTTTATAACGGTAGGAGAAATTTTAACCGTGGAGGCAACGGCAACTTTCCAACAATTTATATATATATATATATTAATTTATAAAAAATTATTTATTTTAAATAGAATTTATTTATATAATTTAAAATAACTTTATATATATATACAGAAAGAAAGAAACGAATTAATAATAATTTTCAAATTTCCAATCGATAGTTTCGTCGCGTAAAAGACTCGATGTAAAAGTAGCATAATACTCTCTATTTCTACTTTCACGTGTTTCACAAGCCACTTTTCCATTAACACTGGAGAAAATAATGTTTCCTAATATTTTTTGTTTGAGATTGTTAAGATTATTAGGAGGCATCCTTAGTGCTACGAGTAACCTTAATAATAAATAATTAATAAGTAAATAAGTAACCATATTTGGTATGAAAATAAAAATTATTCTTAAGCCATTTGATCAGATGACGATCTGAATTTACAACGCGAGGAGGTTGCGATTGTTTATTACGTTACTAGAATTAATTTATTTGTATTTATTCACAAGACATTTGCTTTAATTACTGCTCGACATCGTTTCCGATTTACACAGTTCTTAAGGATGGCATTCGCAATAAGATAATCTTTCATTGAACAGATTTTCAGTACTCTGTTAAATTAAATCTATTGTTAAAGCGCAGAGCGAAGATGAAAAATGAGATTTGTTGTTTAGGAAGGGTGAAAAGAATTCGATCGTTATTCCTGCAGCAGCCTACCCTATCTCGCGTTTCGCGCTTATTCTGTCACTCGTCGGTTCTGAATTGGATTAAACTCTTTTTGGAATCACTCGGTACCTTTAGTATCCGTGACACATTTTCCCATTTTCATCTTGCACGATAGCAAAGTGAACACGGGAACACAGAGTGCGGGAAGGAGGCCCGATCCGCAGAGTGTCTCCTTCAAAGGAGCTCTCAGCCTTACGCTTCTGTTTCTTTTTTTACTCGTTTTAAAGCAAACAATAAGGTCGAGCGGGGGCGAGCAGAAACAGAGCGCAAAGGTGAGAGATAGTATGATAGAATTTACTCCTCAGAGTCCTTGACCGGCCAACTAATTTGGTACCTACTTTGCCAAGTAGTTGCACGCGACCAGTGAGTCTGATAGAGACAAATACTGCACGCCCAGTGCCTCTCATTTTTCTACCTTCCGAAAGAAGCTGTTCAAACATAAGTCATATAAGCTAGTCTGCTAGCTTATTTTACCAGTTATGCTTCCGTTTATTTGAAAAACCAAAAACAGTGATTAAAATCGTAAGATGAAATTGTGAAATGTAGTTCGCAATTTGCTAAAAGGAAAAAGAAAATTTCCGACGTACATTAACGATAACCAAATGAAATATTGTTTAGTAAACTCTATTCGGAATATTGGAGAATGTTCTAGGATCAGGGGTTAATACTACTTAATTTGATTTAGGACATAGATATTCTCACAGAATATATTCCTATGAGAATAGATGGAAGAAAGTTTTCCAGTGTTTCAATTTGTACGAAACTTGTGTGTACTTTATACTAAACAAGTGTTCAATTATTGTGACAAACAGAATGAATAGAATAGAACAATATGGAGTAGTTATTACATGATTAAGCGCTTCGATCAGGATTCCTCGTCGGCAGTTTCAAAGATGGCGCAGATCGTGGTTGTGCACCCTGCTTAGCGAACGGGCAACACGCTTTTCCATGACCGCGAAGAACTTTTTACAAGTTTCGTCGATCCACTTCGTGATTTTCCAATGGACGTACATTAACGATAACCGAATGAAATATTGTTTATTAAACTCCATTCGGAATATTGGAGAATGTTCTAGGATCAGGGGTTAATACTACTTAATTTGATTTAGGACATAGATATTCTCACAGAATATATTCCTATGAGAATAGATGGAAGAAAGTTTCTCGATGTTTCAGTTTGTATGAAACTTGTATATATATATTGTATATATATACTTGTATATATTCTTTATGCTAAACAAATGTTCAATTATTGTGACAAACAGAATGAATACAATAGAATAATATGGAGTAGTTATTACATGATTAAATTGATATTCTGAATATGTTATGCATTTGCAATGATTGCGCAGATTTTATATAATTCACAGTAGGAAACTTGTTTGTATTATCATTTATGAGAGTTTTCCGATTAATGTTTCTGAATATTTGATGTTTCGAATCGCCGACACGTTCAGAGTGGTATTCGTAAGATACTTCACATTAGGTTTAAGCTAAGACACGTGGTTCTAAAGCAGGGAACGATTATCATTGCTTCACAAAACATAGTCGAGTCCTCTTATCCCACTCAACCCTCGAAAGAAGCTCAATCAGCTCCTCAGCCAGTGTAATCTTCTCTTCAGTTTTCTTCGCGGAGCTTAATTAATTCATCAACCCTTTCGTCATTTCACGCAACGTATTTAATATTCTATATTAAACTCGTTCTCCCTTTCACCCTAAATTTATTCAACGGGAACCGTTAATTCTTATTAATATGCAATTTTTATTGTACCTTGGAAATTGGTTTGAATGAATGAATACGAATAATATTGAAACATCTAAAGGATTTCGGTCCAGCCATTTTGTAAAAGAAGAGAAAACATGAATGCATAAATTCTCCCTATATAGCGAAGATCACATTCAATATTTTCCTTCATCTTAATTACGTTGTACAAAGAATTAGAAATGAATAATTATTAATTTTTGTTTAATTATTTCCAAACAATGTAATGTCTAAAAACACACCGACTAGTGGAATCTCAAATGACCTTGAATGTCCTTGGGCATCCTCTATCGATGATTTACTGGAACTATCTCAGAAGTATTATTACACACATTTATTTTGTAAATGCTTACATGTTGTATTTGGACAACTATTTGACTTATATGCTCCTCAGACAGTTGCGCAATTGCATATAGTTCCAAAGCACCAAACTGTGCTATGCACTTTAAATTAGCAAGTTGCAATTTCATTTGCGGTGTCACGATTTGAAGAAACACGTTTTATATCACACCAACGCGAAAAAGACGCATAGCCATGTTATAAAATAGAGAATCAACTAAAGACTGTATTTAAAGAACTATTTGACTCACATGTTCCTCGGATAGTTGCGCGTAATTGTGCGAAACTGTGCATATGTATTAACACTTTGACTGCCATGTCACCCATATACGGGTGACAGAATTATTTGTCCATGTTTAAAAATAAATTTGTATGCTAATATATTACTACAAGAGACTACAAGAAGGTTGAAGGATAACTATGTGTCAGACATTTTAAGTTTTCAATTGTTGCTGCATTAAATAAATTACTTTGATTTTGTGGAATTTTTTAGGCTGTTGGTTGACCAGTTAAAGTGTTAAATCAGCAAGTTGCGTTTCATTTGCAATCCTATGGTTTGAGAAACGTTTGTTATAACGCAGCGAACAGTCGATAATAATCTTAAATTGTCGGCGGACAGAAAATGGAGGAATTTGCATCCCGAGGAACGAAAGAGGGATGAAACACAGTTTCGAACGTAGCAAATTGATTTTTGACGATCGTTTGCAGGCTGTTCGAGGAGAACGAGGAGCTGTTGAACATGTTCACGCAATTTCGCGAATTGAAGACGAAAGAGCAACAAACCAATAGCATGGAATTGGCGCAGCACGCGGAGAAAGTGATGTCGGCTCTCGACGAAGGTATCAAAGGGCTCGACGACATGGACGTCTTCTTAACCTGTCTCTATCAAGTCGGTGCGACGCACACAAAAATTCCTGGCTTCAATCCGCAATATTTTTGGGTAAGCACCCTGTCTTCCTCCCTCACATTCTCTCTCTCTCTCTCCCTCTCGTAAAAATTCATTATTCAATCCCATTTAATTTTTCTGGCCTCGCTTGTCCGTGTTCCGAATTACTTCGCTCTATAGAAAGTCTCCTCACAATCGGTGCTCAAGAAACAATTTACTCTTTGTTACCAAACTAAAGTACCATAGCTCCAAGCACTCCCGGCTCAGAGACTTTCTGGATAAAATTCTCTCCCTCCTTCCTTGACTTTCACGTAAACGCTTTTTTGTCCGAGCCGGCACAAAAGATCCGTTCATTTTTGTCACTCGCATTTTCGCCTTTTAAATGTCATCTTTAGAACCCTTTTGTGACCCGATGCATATAGACGGCCCCAGACGGAGGAATAACACATTCTGCCGTAACTGGAGCCGGACTGTCCTTAAACTTCAAAGAGAGAAATCGGAAAACCTCGTCGCGTCTCTTTCTCGTCGAAATAAAACATTTCTGCTTCTTTATTGTAGAGTGGAATAATTCGTCGCGCAATCAACAACGCTGCGAAACTTCGAATCGTTTCGAGTCGCCGCCATTCACGTTTTATCAACTGCACTGGTTACCGGAAGTTGAAAAGTCGAATCTGCTCTTGATTACCTTTATAACTTTCGGACGGTAACCTGAGGCACCGATGAAAATTGCCACGCTATTATTTAAAACAATTCCTACATCGCTAAGGGATGATAAAAATTTAACCGTTGCGAGGACGAGAAATAGTAAACAATAATCTAAGAAAATATTCTAGGTCTGAAAGTTTAAACAGCTTCGAGTGCAAAGAAATTAGAAATTAAAATAATATTTTCCGGAATTCTAATTCCGAAGAAAATGGTTGGGATTTTTTAAAGACGTAGGTTAACGCAGTCTCTGCACTTTGGCCGAGATTTAAATCACATTTTCTTGCCATGCAAGGGGTTGCAAGAGGGTAGTACTCACTACGGTAGATTTTCCAGGTTTGTTTTGGGAAACTAAAGTATTGTAATTTTATGTATTTTTTAAGGATCCTTACTTTTACTGTTGCCATAGAAATCTTTATTTTTAAGGAAGCATACAATCAATACTGGTCAATGCATGATTAGTAATCGAACAAATAGAAACAGTTTGCATTCGTTTCAAGGAGCAGGAGCCAAGTTTGCGGCTTTCTCAAATAATTCTAACAAATTGAAAATAAGGTATCGATATTTTTAAATGTTCTATATTTCACTTACTGATCGTTTATACTTGTTCAACAGCCCAAAGTCGCAAACGCTAAACGTTTCCGTGCGGTTGATCCGTGAAGATTATATTCGCACACGGATAGAAGCGAGCAAACTGTGATTTCGCAGTGACGTGAAATCGCGGGGCACATATTTACATGGATTTCCCCGTTTCAGAAAATCGAGAAGCCGTTCCTGGAGGCGGTGGAGCGGACGTTGGAGGATCGATACTCGGAGAACGTGGAGAACATCTACAATTTAACAATCAAATTCATAATCGAGACTCTGATCGACGGCTTCAACAAAGCCCAGAAGGAGATAGCACAAACCGACAGCACCAAATCCTAGTCGTCTCGATCATAAGGAACCAAACTACCACAAATGTTGAACGCTCGATCGAGACGGATCCCGAGACCGAAGGATCCCGATCGAATTTCTTGAGCGGGAAACGATCGATCCCACGAGAGAGACACGTCGATCGTTCGATCTCGCGGTCGTTCGTTCATTAATGAGATAAGAAAAACCAAAAAATGAAATGCGTATCCTCGTTTCAAGAAAGAAAGAAAGAAAGAAAGAAAGAACAGAACAGATCAAGAGAAAGACGAACTCTATAATGTATTCACGTCGAGTAAACGTTCTTTTTTACAGAGGTTCAGAACGACGCGTCCGTCGCCGGTTAGATTTGAGATGATTTCCCATCGAGCGGGTCTCGATCGTGGGAAATCGCGCAGGGAAAATGACGATGACGGGGCGAGTCGTGAACTCTGTTGACGGTCAAAGACGATTGATAGCGCGGCCATCCGAGTACAGTATTCCTTCGATAAAAAAATCTCTAATCATTCCGTCCGGATCTGTCGACTAATTTCGAAGGCGGGGAACAATTTCAGATCAAAAGTGAACTTTTTTATAGCTATCCTGGCCCCATAACGATAGCGAATCAAGAGACGACGAGTCCGATTAGTTCCTGAGACTTCGAACCGATGTCGATCGACGCATCCGGCTGCTTTCGATCGTTTGCGATTACAATTTCGATCGAGGTTAAAACGTTTGGTCGCGGTTCAACGCGACGCTGTTCGGATAATTTTAAGTCGTTGTTACAACATGCACATTGTTAAATAACGCCGTGCGAAGCCACGCATTTGTTATACCGAATTATTTAAGGACCGTTACGTTTTATCGTTGCAATCCCGAATATTTTATTGCCGGCTCCTTGTAACCAAAGAATTTTAGGCGATTTTACCGTTTCTCGTTTCGTTCTATCCTAGTCGTATTGTTATTATTAGAAATATTTATTTTAGTCGAACTTGAATTGGTTATATCGCTGAACGCATCTTTTTAACGCATTTAAAAATTTATTTCGGGAGAACGATGGAATCCAGCGAGCTGAAATTTTACATGTGTGTTTGTACGTGTCTGAAATGACAGTACGATTTTTTGTAAAACATTTTATTAGAAGTTAAAAAATGATTGTGTCCGACTTGACAGCTTTTCCGTAACACGGTCCTGAATATTTATTTATAACTTCTACGATTGTTTAATGAAATACCGTATGAAAATTTGAGCTAGTAGGTTGAACGTGTACGAATACACATAGAAATTTTCGATTTACCAGGTACGATTGTTTTCTCGAAATGAATTTTCAAGTGCATCGCTAAAAGCGCGCGTCTAGATTAGAATACCTATTTTGCAAATGCGTATAATTTGCAAAGGCGGCCACGTGAATATTCTGTGTAAAAATTGTTTATCAAACGGTTAGATAGATCTCGGTTGTATCGTTGATATGCTTATCGGTTCCTATTGTTCGCTGGATTCGCGTGAAATCTGTTATACCGATTGCGTGACGCATCGATTCCCAAGTAACGAACAATTATTTCTTATTCGGAGTAAAACAATTCCCGCACGATGAATAAACCTATTCTAAATCTGTCGATCGACGTAGACGTCTATTATCAATATACTGTGTACGATAATTTAATATTTACCACAGAATAATTGTAATAGGTTGGTCAAAAAGGTTGCAAGAAGAATTGCAAATTTGGCGAACCGTTTGGCCAACCAAATTCTCCCCCAGAATGTTATTTTGCCGTTCAATGTGATTTCTTTTCGACGTATCGAACGATGTATGCAATTCTATCGAAGGTTCGGAGTGCAAGTAGGGGGTTAAACATAAATTTTCAAGATGTTCGAAGGCAGAACGTTAGAGATTTTTTTTAGCGAATACTGTATAATTCATCGATGAACTTCTTTGTAAAACTCACATCTATCGATCACCATGATCTTGCATCACCTTCCAAAGAATTTTCTCCGAACGAGAAATGTTTATCACGGATATTCGCGAGACGATTCAACAGAAAGCAACACTTGATTTGCTGTTTCCTTTTACCGTAAATACCGATTGTGAAGTCCAAACAATATAATCACAATGTGTGGATACTGTGAATTGTTTCGAACAACTGCCAACAAATTATTTACTATAATTATTACGATATACTTTCTTCGTGACGTTGTTTATAATTCACGTTAATCATTCGCACTGTGATGCTGTCGAATCCGTAAGAATAAGTAAGATGAAAATTAACAAAACCGTTTCTTTCGTTAGCCTTAGTCGTAAACGTAAGAGCATGTGAGCATTTTATTGGGTTGTTCGGAAAGTAATTTCGTTTTTTTTTTTTCTGAAAATGAAAGACAATTTTCGTATAATGAACAAATATTTTATTAAATTACATATTGGCCATTTTGGTCCAATACCTTTTGCCATCTTTCTGCTAGTAGCATAATTCCACGAAGGTTCTACCGTCTAAAAAATTTTGCAGTGACCGGAACAAATAATAATCCGAAGGTGCCAGATCTGGAGAATATGGTGGGTGTGGCATTGTATCCCATTCAAGCTGTAAAAGCTTTTGGCGAGTGACCAAACTTGTAAGAGGTCTCGCATTATCTTGGTGGAACACTACACCTTTTCTGTTAATTAATTCTGGCCTTTTCTGTTGAAGTGCATCATTCTGTTTGTCCAGCTGATGACAGTATACTTCCGAATTAATTGTTGTGTTA
>CM052093.1:19340242-19353413 GCA_028453745.1 Agapostemon virescens | reverse complement strand
TGTATCCCATTCAAGCTGTAAAAGCTTTTGGCGAGTGACCAAACTTGTATGAGGTCTCGCATTATCTTGGTGGAACACTACACCTTTTCTGTTAATTAATTCTGGCCTTTTCTGTTGAAGTGCATCATTCTGTTTGTCCAGCTGATGACAGTATACTTCCGAATTAATTGTTGTGTTATCCGGTAAAAGCTAAAAAAAAACACGATTCCTTTAAAATCCCACCAAACAGACAGCATCACCTTTTTTGGATGGATATTGGCTTTGGAAATGCTTTGAGCCGGTTCATCTTTTTTGCTTCATGATCTCTTGAGTTTGACATTGTTATATACAACCCATTTTTCGTCCCCAGTAATGATGCGCTTCAAAAATGGATCATTTTCGTGACGTTTGAGAAGCGAATCACAGGCGTCAACGCGACGACACAAATTTCTCTCCGTGAGAACATGGGGAACCCATATATCGAGTTTCGTGGTTAAACCCAGGCCTTTCAAATGGTCATAAACAGTTGAATTTGATAAATTTAACCTCTCACCGATCTCACGTATTGTTATTCGCCGTGGTTATATATTATAAAACGTGGTGCATCTTCGACATCAAAATTACCGGATCGAAATTTTGCAAACCAGTTCTGGCACTGGCGTACTGTCAACACATCTTCTCCATACGCATCGGTTAATTTCTTTCTGACTTGACCAGCATTTTTACCTTTTCTATAGTAAAAACGTAAAATATGACGAAAATGCTGCTTATTGCTCCCCATATTTAAAAGGGCATCAACCAAAAACTACTGCGTAGAATCAATTGGACTTTTTCACACGCAAGCCTTGCTATATCAGCTCTTAAAACATATAATGATTATGCGGCTTAAGTGTGAAGTTGGGTGCAAAAAAATACAATTAAATCCTCTGTCGGGAAAAAACGAAATTACTTTCCGAACAATCCAATACTTTATAACGAGAGGACACAAGAAAAATTACAGGTCTTTTGTTACTTTACGATAACGAAGTACACTTGGAAATCAGGGATGTAACAGATTGACAGAATTTTGCTAAGTTTATCTAATAAAAAAACTGTACACAAATAGACTCTCAAGAACTACTTGCTGTCTCCAATCTACCATCACTAGGATCTATCAGAATCATTTGCATATACCCATTACACGTTCAATGTAATTTCAAAACGTTCACGTTCAGACTGCACTGTCCCATGAAAGATCCATCGAATTTTTCTTACTGCACATTTAGAACAATTTGAAAGTTCCTACACAGTACCATGCGTTTACAAAAAGAGAACAAAAAAAGATTTAAAAAAAGAAAAAATAGAAAAAAGAAGAGTAACAAAAAAAAGAAGTTGTTCACACCACACAATGTTCCCCTCCAAACCAGACAACTTTCATACTAAACTTTGTACGTTTAACGGTTTACCAGACATTCCAGGGTTTCCGGTCGGGACATTTTCGTGCGGAACAAAATGGCGGCTGTTCGCGTGCTCGCGATCGACGTTAATTCGTGTGTCGCCAGGCGTTTCAAAGTCGGTTGCACCGGTGCAATATTGGAAAGTGCCGCGGCATCTAACAAAGAAATCGATAACCTGCATTCTCACAAAGTACAGAACCCATTAGGCCGCTTACAAGCGTGGCAGGATGCAACGGCATGTGTGCGGGAAAGATTATTAATAAAGGACCCATCGATTTCTTCGGCGAATGATCTCCGTTTCGATGGAAACGAATACATACAGTCGGACCAATAGAAACATCACGGCATCGCCGAGATTCGAAACGCTGTTCAGATAATGGAAATACAGATGAAAGCTAGAACACTCCGCGTCGGTCTTTGCGTACACAAAAAGCCCGATAGCTTCGACCGCTATCGTTTCCGACGCCAGAGAAACGCAACCCCTATCAAATCTATTTTTTCCACGTTGATTTCGTAACATCGTGAAAAGACGTATCGAGATACAGAAAAGAAATAATTGCGGAAAATAAATTGATGTTGTTATCGTTACACGGCACGACAGAGGAGAAAGAGAAAGAGCGAAAGAATCAGAATGAGCAAGAGAAAGGCTGCGAAAACGACGTAAGCGAAGGAATAAAAGAAGAGAATGAGAAAGAGAAAGAAATAATAAATTTTTGTCGTGGAGCATAGATGTTGCATCTTCTGGGTAAACAATCATGTTCGGTCTGTCGAGGAGAGAGGCTGGAGTAAAAGAAGAAGTAGCTTAAGTCTAGACGTAAGTAGGCTAACGTGAAGTAAAAATGTATATATCAATGGATGCTGTAAATAGGAATGTGTGCGTGCAGTGTGCGACAAAAGTGTGACGTGCAATATAGCTTAAGAAAATTGTAACTCTCTAAGGGTATAATAATGTGTCATTGTTTTTTCTCATGATTACTATCGTTGATAAATAATCGTCGTGTGGATTTCGGCAAGCAATGTCGCGGATTTGAGAGTGAATTTCGAGATTATAAAAAATACGAGATATCGTTTAACCGGGATTTTTTACAGTTTTGCAAAGGAACACATACCAGACTCCCCGAATATGATTTTTCACGAGAGATCTCTGTGTACCAAAGTAATAAACGCATCGCGTTCGCAGAAATCATTACGGGGGATACTTTTCGATCGTGATTTGTATAGTGTAATAATCAAAAAAGAATGGTGTTAGGAACGCGCGTCGTCTTTGACCGTCAGGAGATGATTATATAGATTTTTACTCGTAACTAAGAAAGAAACAAATAAAAAAAAAAATAATGCGATCGTTAGGGTGTATCCCTTTACGCAATGTCAATTTCCTAGGCGGTTCTTACAACGTAGAACCCCTTTGTCTCTGTATCTTCCTCGACATATGTATCTACTTTCGTTTCTCTCTGAGGTAATTTTAATTAGGTTGCTCGGAGGCGAGGATGTCGTATCTCCGGCGACTAAAAGATCTGCCTGTAGACGATCACAATGGACTCGCATAATCACGTGTGTTCAGCCCCGCAAAACTACAAATAAAACTTGCTAATCACGATTACGTATCTTTTCGCACGCGTTTCTGCAAATTATGATTAGAGTGTGGATTTTATGCATTCATGGTAAAAATTAAGAGAACGGACAAACTGGTACATCGATTAGAACTCGTTGCATGTTTTGCAATTAACGCGAAGAATTTTCATTTTGCATAAAGATCCACAGTCTGATTGTGACACGCGCAGAGTGTAATGTCTTTTGTTAGACTGTCGAACGAGGTGTCTCTGATTGATGTAGACGCAAAAAGATTTCCAATAGCCGCTTGATGTATCGTAACTATTCGACTAACGATTTTATTTATCGATTTATGGCAGTTAATCGTGTTGTAAACGTTGGGTCACCTTCGCAAAACTATATTAGAAATAGTACCGATGAATCGGACAGGCCTACTTTTCCGATTAAGAGTGTAAGGACCGCTAACCATAACGCATAACAACAGGGTTCATTGTGAGACGAAAGCTGTTCGTCCTCGATTAACGAGGCGCGTAACGGCGAGAAGTTTTACCTCAGAGGGAAAGTACGTGTTCAATGATAAGAGAGAAAATGAATATGTATCTGTCGCATTATACACGATCGTGTCACACCGCAAACACACGTAGATCATTTGCAGGGGGTAGCATAGCGATTGGCAAACGGGAAAATGATCGACGAAGCATCCAGAGGAAATCTCTCATATTTTTAATATGGCCGCGCGTTTGTACGAAGCTCGTCAAAACTCCTAGACACCGATGATTAACCGTAGACGATAAACGACGAATTTAGAATCGTGTACAATGTGAACAGACCTCTTCTTAAACCAGAAGTAAGATCGATCGACATGTTAGGTAAAAATACAGCGCCTTCGCAGTTCGATTGAATTGAGAACAATTTCAATAATTAAATCGTCTCGATAGGATTCCGTTTGTTAATTAATGTGTACGTGTTAAGATGACGGGGGCTGTTCGGTAGAAACATAAAAGACGGAAGAGAAAGCTTTGTTCGATCCGAGATAGGAATGGAAACTAATACGGTCGTGTAAAAGGGGAATATGTTTTGTATCGCTTGACTATGACGTTCCTGCGAAGTATTATTAAAATAGCAACACTCCGGAGCGTTATGAGAAATGTTAATGTAATTTGTACCTATTAAGATAAAATAGTAGACATTGGGTTAGCCGATGAATAACAACGGATTTTTCCTGGAGAAATAATAGTTTCTGGTGCTTTCGAAAGCCGAGAATGTGTTACCCGTACAATTTTCAAAAGACATCGGATCGGTTTCGCATTGACACCGATTCGAATCTGCGCGACGACGAACTTCGTGGAAATGTTAGAAATATTAAAGTCGATCATTTGCGGTTTATTTCATCTTCGGAAGTGACCTGCATTATTTGTTGGCCGACCCAATGGAAACGTAAAAGAAATTGATGCTTTGTACGATGTTATTTTACCTAGAACAAAAGAAACTGTAGAATTGTTTTAAAAAAAGCAAAAAAGGAAATGTGTTTTTGTATGAATCATTTTCCTTGATGTTCCTTTGAGATAGAATTGAGAATGCGACAGTGTATAATATCGGAGTATCGATTGGGTAACGAATCACGACGGCGCTGCGATAAATGTTGCATGAACTGAGTATTAACAAAAAAAAAAAAAACAAAACCTGTATGAAATCGTTGTTATACAGAACGACCGTGGATTTTTACCGGATTTCGTAAAGAAAAGTCCGCGAGTTACCGTACACACGGCACATTGGATGTGTATGGTAAGGAACCATTTTGCTCGACAACACAGTAGTTGGAAACCTCCTCGGAAACGTTTTTCTTCCGAACTAAAACACCTCCCTCCTAAATCACTATGAAATTTTTATACATTAATACACCTCCGTGGCGACGCGAAGCTGAAATTACATGTAAAGGAAGATCGAGTGCCTACATCGTTTTTTCAATTCACATTTTGATTTTTACAAGACTCTTGGGACACCGTGCTGTTGTCGCAAAGGTTTTCCGTTCATCTCCTTCATAGATCGTTTTGCTTCGTGCACGAGTTTACAGAGTAAAAGAATTCTTACCGTAACCGTCTCGTGTGAGACAGACCTTAGCCGTAAAGAAGAAGACGATGTGAAGAAGAAAAAAGAGTTTCGTATAAGAGAACAAAATGCACAAAAAAAAGAAAGATAAAAGAAACGTGTCGTACCTTCCTTTCGTGCAAAAGAGATACCTATTTAATCGAAAGTTTCCACCAGAATAAGAAAAAAAACACACACACAAAAAAGCACACGAGAAATCTATGTATATTGTATACATTAATTTATAGTATACTTTACAATTATGCGAACGTTGCATTATCTGTCTGTTTGTTCTACACAGGCCAAATGTATTATTATATCCGATGGAATATAAAAATTTGAAAATATGTATGCATATGTATATGTATATATTAAGAAGAGAAATATATATGTATACATATAGAACGATTACATGAGCGTTTTAATACCCCTAACAAGTTTTAGCAACGTCGTTGGCCGTGTTAGAGGAACTCCAAACATTTTAGGTTTAAATTCTTTCGAATCTTTCAAAGTCAATTCGAAAGAATCCCTTTAAGCTGTACCTTAAGATTTCAAATTTTCTGCCGAATCTAAATGATATTGTTTCGATACTGTATTTAGAGTAAAGGAGAGGTAAGATCACTACTAATTTCTATAAAAATCCAAAATCTACTGAAGCATTTCTTTTGCCTCCAACTCGATTCAATCGACAGCATCGCGCAGGCGCTAAAGATTCCCTTTGTTCCGAATAGAAGACCGCTAAAACAGCATGTGGCAAAACAAATCAAGAGGTTTGACAGCATTATGCACTGTACAGACCTTAATATCGGTGCAACGAACATCAAAATGGTACCGTAACGATTGACATTAAGAAATTTCTAAATAATTATAATGGAGAATCAAAGTATATTAACCTCAAAAGCGTATAAGCGCGCTGAGACAAACTTAAAGGACAGGTTAAAACCGACCTTTTTGAAAAATTATCCACACTATCTGGTGCCAGGATATAATTTACATAATAATTTCTCTGTGGATGATGTTGACTTGGAAAATACAGTCGAACAGTATCAAGATTATTCTTACCACTGTGATTTACCACGGCCTTTATTGCCTCCTGCTAGAATACCAAGGACTGGTAAGCAGTTTCTTTGAACATGATAAAATGATATTAATTTATTATGAGAATGTCTGTTTGTAATGTCTATCTGTTTATATAGTATTACAGAAGGAAGACCCTGTGCTAGAACTTCTTACACTGAAGAATCATATACATAATGATAAAGAAAGACTGAAGCATTATTACCTCAGACACCAAAAAGGTGAGTGTGTCACATATGTACATTTGATCTTATTGGTTGTATGTATCTCTAAATACAAATTTTTGTAGAATTAGGGAAAACACATAAAAGAGATGTAAAATGGCAACTTATAGACAAAGTTGTAACTGCTAAAATGCCTAAATATGTAGCTGACATAGCAGACATTATGGATCTCGATCCAGATTCGTATTTTGAAGGAGTATGTTTAATTAAAAATATGGAAATTACTTTTATAAGATGAATTTAATTAAGATGACAATTTATAATATTACTTTCAGGCTTATAATTGGTATTATACAGGTGGAACCTTGAATCATATACAGTTATACAATCAAAATTTACTAGTGTTTCCATTCATGGGTGAATTAGGTATTTTCATTAGATTAAAATCGTTTTCTCCAATTCATAGGGCTGGTAAACTGATTTAGTTACATTTATAGTCGCCACACCTCTTGTTAATGTTGATGATTTCTATTGGAAACCCATTCTTCAAAAAGCATCTAAATGTGAGCTTGATGGTTCACTGTTTGAATTAAAATACAATATTAATTCTGCTTCGTGTAAGTTCCTGTACTATTTAGGGTATCGTCGTAATTAGATCAATTTTGGAGCTTTATTAATATTTTAGGCACAATTTTGGGTAGATACAAAAACCACTGTAATATTTATACGTTATCTGAACTTAATGAGAAATGGAGTCTGGCCGAAATTCATAGGCAACCATCAAATATCCCACTAGTTAGCACAGATTTAAGTTTACATACTACTGGTCAGTATTGCACAGCAGATGCAGAGAGGAATGTGAGCCATTGGGATATTACTAAAATGTAAATATAGATTACTGTGATAGTGATTAAATAGAGATCTTCTTAATAAGCTATATAGAACTATTTACACTAGTCATCTTTATACTTGTAGGGATTACATAAGCAGTAACACTGTGATGCAAAGTACTGTAGCAGACGATTCATGGGGAATAGTAAAATTTGAGACGATGGATCCAAATATTATTTTATTTGTAGATAGATGCTGCATTCATTATCTTGATATTAGAGTAAGCTTAATACTACTTTAATTACATGCTTCACACAGAAATCAAATAAGTATATATTAAATGTTTATAGATTCCTTATGATCAACCAGCATTATCATTGTGTCCAAAACCATTTTTGGAAAAATGCGAAAATATTACATTTGATATCGAAAGTAGACATAATTTTTGTAGATATGTAGGGACTTCTCATAGTATTTTATTGTGTGACAAACGTTCGCCGAAACAATGCGTGCAACAAAAGTGGACACATCAGTTTAAGAGTCCGCCGCTAGTTGGACAAGTTGCAAACAGGTATTAATTATTTTAATAAAAACTTTAAGCTAGTTAACAATTAAAATATAAATATTTTGGAAATAGAGTAATTTGCGTTCGCTTGCAGAGAAGACAAAGAATTCGTTGTCCTGTCCAGTCAGGTGCCTACAGAAAACATAGTAATTTTAAATACATGGACAAGCAACGAAATTTCGCACTCTTTTAATCTTCCGTACACTCCTCCCCATATTACGGAAACATTAAATAAATCTCAGTTGCAAGGAATGTGTCTGAACCCATATTTAAGAAACAGGTTCGAATTGTGCAATATTGGCTCTGCACTTATAAAAACTGAAGCCGAAAATATATTCCTGTTTCTTCAGAATTCAATTGGTATGAATATCGTTAATCTACTCCAAATATAGATTATTTTATTTGACGATTTCATTGAGATACATCTTGTAGGGGATGTATGCTATCAATGCATAACACATGACACTGAAGTAGACAAATATTCAGATGTTAATTGTAGATCATATTGTATATTGAATGCTTGGGAAAAAGCAGTGTCTTCGCAAGCAGACATAATTGTGCCTTTAACAGTTTCAGAAAAATCGAACATGCACCATGTTTATAAATGTAGGTTCACACTATACAGTATTAATACTTTATCTACTGGAAGTCTATTAATATGATTTTCAACAATTGCACTGTACCAAAAAAAAAAATTAAAAATCATATTTTATACTATAAACCTAAATAAAACTTAGATTACATTACCGGGAGTGTGTGTAGATTTACAATTGAATTTGCTATAGCTGATGAAGGAGGAATTAAAATTTTGTTAACCATGAATCACAGATTTTTGAAAATTAGAAAATGGTCGCTGGTAGATAATGTGAATTGTGAAGAATAATTTAAAGAATACTAATATATTAATTTCATAGGTTTCACAAATAAAACGTTGCGAGTAACACGTAACGAGCACGATTCGGATAATTGTTTCGATCCAAGCTGGAAACAGTCTCTTGAGAAATTAAGTTCTTATATAGACATATTGGCACCAGAACTACTGTCTGTATGGGAAATATACGAGGAGGTATCATTACCGTTGACAGCAGCCCCTCATCAGAAGGTTTTAAGCTGGCTAGAATCTGCAGACAGGATTCCTATTTTGTCTCAAGAAGATTTAGAAAATGAACCAACACCAGTTAATACACAAGAATTGATAAGTGTGTCGCAAGAAGTAGATCTAACTGTCTTAGAAGATAGTAATGTGTTGCAAGAGCTACTTCTACCGAAAGTGAAATCTTATCCAAAGAAACAAGTTAGAAAAAAACAGAAATTATAATATATACAAATTTTCTTGGAATAATTATTTTTTTACAGTATTGTGAAATAAAATGATAAATCAACTACTTTGGCGCGTCAATTACTTGTGTATTTATTTATAACAAAAATTGTACAATAATTACATGTAATGTGCAATAGCAGGATGAATGAACATGTTTATGATGGTTTACAAATTTCTCATATTTTACATAATCTTGTATTTTGTACCTTGACTTAACGCTTCTGGAGAGAGGGCTTCCACTTAGAAAGCAGCATTGTACTATTTTCTTGCTGCGCCTTGTTTTCTTCCATTTGCATCTACAACAATTTTTATTAGTAGATATATATCGAAACGCATTCAAAGCGAAAATGAACGGGAACTGCTTACAAGTAACTTCCTCTGATTTTCTCTAAAGGCTTGTAGAGGATTATCGTACTGACTATAATAGCTGAGGACTTCTCGTACATCTTCCACATTTGTCGCTGCTATGGCTGCAAAGAATTATTTACGTAAGATTGAAATAGTCCAAACAATTGTACAGTATGGTATAAAATCATAGAGCAAACTTACTTTTGAGGAATGCAGCTAAATCGTACAATGTCGTGTCATCATCGTTACCCAACCACTGCGCTAGTCTTAAAGTATTTTCAGGATGGAATTTTGTACTCTTCGGATTCCAATCAACTACTATAACCTAATGAAATCACGTCAATGTATTCTTTTATTAGTGTTGCGTAACAATTGAGATCAAGACGAAACCAACAATTTATATAATACCATAATTTTCATATAACCTTGAGTAGTTGAAACTTACTTTACTAAGATCACGATTAAGAGCATCTAAATCTTTAACATGATGTCCATCCACGAAACGCGTTGTATCTCTTACCAATCTATACATGATATATCCATTAGGATCCAAGATATTCAAGATAGGAAAGACAGTCTGAAAATAATATTAAACAAATGAGATGCAATGCAAAATTTCAACAGCAAACAATATATACTTACCAAACCCTGTTCTGCTGTATATACCACAATTTCGAATTGTGGTGGGGCAACAGCTTCTAAAAATTGGTCCACACCAGGTCTCTTTTTAAACCTCCAGCCAGTTTCATACTTGTAATTAATTAATCAAAATAAGTAACTACTTTAATTTCAGTTAAGAGATCAATTAAATTATTTCTTCTGGTTGTAATAATAAAACCAAAGGAAATATTTGAACAGCCTTTTTTGGCAGGCACATCCTGCAGTTTCATAAAGATTAAACGTACCGTCCAATCAGGATGTATAAGAACATCTGTCAGCTCCAGAACCAAGGTGTATGGGGGTTGAATGTATGGGAATTTGAATGGATCTGGAAGCAACTTATCCCTGCTTGGTTCTTGGACCATCTAGAAAATCAAAGATATATGAAGGGTCTAAGAACCAGTTACTGGTCAAAATGGGTTCTTAAAAATTTCAAGAGCTTGGATATATCAAAACTTCCAGGAATGATTACAAAAACTTTCTGATAACCCAAAACAATATATTCAGATTCTCACATAATTCCCTAATTCTCTAGCAATTGCCATCTAAAAGGGTCCATACCTTGGTGTAATAAGTATATTCCCTTTTAAGCCTTCTGAATGCTCTCTCATATACTGGTAAATTGGAGTATTCATCTTCTATGATGTTCCCATTCTCGTCGACCTGTGGTCTCGACAAATCATAAATAAGATAAGATAACCCAAAGGTAAAGAACATTCCAAAAAATGCGAAACTATATTTAAGCATTTTAATTGAATGTTCCTTCCTCTCCTTTTCCTCTGCATTTTCTGTCTCTTCTTCATCCAGCTTTTTCTTGTCTATAGCATCTGGTGCTAGCGATTGAACAGTGCCAACGGTAGATTGTATATTTGTTAAACTACCAGTTATTTTTGGTCGATGAGCTATACACAAAGATAGAAATAGTTAAAATATGATCATACAATCCATTTTGTTCGAGGTACACAACAGTTCCATAAGACAATAATTATTATTACTGTTAATGTATTTAAACCTTTTGTTTTGAAAAATTAGTTATAATAGTATTAAACCGTTGTTGACTAAGATAATATTATCAAGATAAATCAAAGGGAACGTTATTGTATGTCATTAATGATAAAAAGTAAAATCCAATTATATATGACAACCATAGCAGTTTCTGGTAAATACCGAGCATGCGGGTACACGCTTTGGTTATTCGAGGTTATGTTCCTACGATTGTACTTACATTCGGTGTTGTAATTAAACAATTGCACTGTCCGACAAATGGAAACTCTAGTAATCGGTTGCCGAAGCGTGGAATATAATGCTCCTGTATTTCCATTGTATATCTTATAGAAATGCCGCAAACTTCTTGTCGCAAATGCCATTACTTTAAGCAGGTCATAGGCTTTCTGGCAGACGTACATACGCGAGAAACTCGTGCTCGTATTTTTCGGTATGATACACTCTGTCGGTATTTCAGGGATATAACTTTTCAGCGTTCCTTCAGGGAGTTTCCAATGTCCCTTCTCGTAGCGATAGGCACTATCGACTAAAAACTGTCGACTTGGTCGATAGTAGCAGTTACTACTTTTAGACGAGTGGTCATTATAGTAGCAAACTTTACAATTTTTAATCGATTCCTTTATGGGATCAGACATTTCCCCTTTGAGTAAATTATCGACTGATTTATGCAGTGGTAGAGCGAGTCGAACTATCAATTAAATTTAACACTAGACTACCGAGCATTGAACTAAATATACATATACAGGGTGTCCCAAAAGTAATTTAACAGCGGGAAATGAGGGGTTCCTGAGGTCATTTGAAGCAACTTTTTCCTTAGCGAAAATTCAATCTGCGGCTTTGTTAACGAGTTATGGTCGAAAAATGACTGACCAATGAGAGCGAAGCGCGCGACCCAGCAGGCGTTCGAACGAGAGCGTTCGACTGTCCGCCGGCCAGGCGCGCGAGCAGAAGCGAAGCATCGAGCTGTGCTCGAGTGAAAGAACAAGTACGCGACGATAATAATTTTAAGAAAAACGCTGTTGGTTCTTATTTCAGAATGTCTAAAGAATAATCACTAATTTTTTAGATCCGAAATAATAAACAATTTAGCCGTGTCAGCCGTTTTAATTTTCTGGTATGCATGCACATCTCACGCGTACCATATGAAATTTTTATACGATACGTACTCTGAAGATAAACAATAAGTAACCCCGTCGAAATACCTAAACGATATTTAAATTTAAATAATTCTGTGTCCGAACAGAATTCAACGAACGATTCGCAAAACTAATTTAATAATAGATAATCGCGTTAAAGAACATGCAGGATATGTGCGTTTAAGAATTGTTAAAGAATGTCATTAACAGTACACTCACCCATTCAGTTGTAAATCCATTGCATGCTTGTAAATCTGGACAGCAGGACAGTAGGACAGGGCGTTCACCCCTTACAGTGTACGGTGAACTCATCAGCTGATCCCAATTGCATGTTTATTCCTATTCCATGGCGATGAACGCAGGTGACGGACGAAAGTCAGCTATTCCAATGTTCACTTTCATTGCACTGTCACTAAACACTGACACCGTTAAAACTGATAACGTTTTTAATAATAGTTGAAACGATGTTTCCTTCGTTTCAATTTATGGCTCTGAAAAGAGCCGATTTTTTTAAAGAAATACCTAACAGAATGCCTAAAATACACGTTTCTCACATTTTTTATAAAAAGATTTTTTTTCATAAAAAGATATTATAATGCAATAACGCGCTCGCGACGTCCTTTCCATGGGAAGAAACTGTGGTCGCGTTTTCCTGCAAGGGATCGTGTAACACGAACTGAAAAAGGACAGAGAAATTCCTTGTCTTAAGAAACAGAAAAGGAAAATACATATGTTTCAATAGAACCGTTTTCGGATTAGGTCGTTGCCTGCGACGGTCTTGAAACCACCGGCCGCCAAACCCTCGACTTTGTCATGTTTATGACCCACCCTTGAGGCCCGGTCGCAAGTGGCACGCACTGGGAACGAGGCCCAGTCGAGAAGAATGTATCGCGTACGATAGAAAACACTTGTTTTCCAGCGACCACCGTGCCAATGGTGGCCGCTGGTGGCCACCGTGCCCCGGTATTGCCAATGGATTTTCGTTGATTCTTGCGTTATAATTTGGTGGC
>CM052093.1:19317597-19334794 GCA_028453745.1 Agapostemon virescens | reverse complement strand
GGACTTCAGGACGCTTCATTTTATCAACCCCATTTTGCCCATTTTCGCGATTTCAAACGCCTCGAAATTTTCAAAATCGTACCACGGCTGCAATTCGATTCCGATCGACCTGAAAATTGCTATACACTCTGACCGAGCGTCTATAAACGTGTACACAAAATTACAAAAAAATCGGAGACCTAAAGATTTTTCGCGATTTTTAGAAGGGGGTTACCTTGAATATTTGCCAATATTTGGCAAATCTTTGAAGTCGTGCTCCGGCCAAACTATTAGAGCTATCGACATGATTCCAACGGGAAAATCTTCCTTAAACCTTCCTCTTTAAGAAGAGCCTTCATTTTCTAGGCTTGCGTTTCAGGGGACTTCAGGACGCTTCATTTTATCAACCCCATTTTGCCCATTTTCGCGATTTCAAACGCCTCGAAATTTTCAAAATCGTACCACGGCTGCAATTCGATTCCGATCGACCTGAAAATTGCCATACACTCTGTCTATTTGTCTAGAAACGTGTAACCAAAATTACAAAAGAATCAGCGATCCAAAATATTTTTCCAATTTTTTCCACTTTTTCGACAAGGTGGGGGGTCGTCCCTCCAAAATTAGCAAATCTTTGCGGGCACGCCCCGGCCCGATTATTAGCGCTATCGACATGGTTCAAACGCTAAAATTTTCCATAAACATTCTTCTTGAAAGAAGTGCATTCGAAGATTTCTCATACAAACATTTTTATAATTGCAATAATTGTGAGAGAAAAAGTTAGGGACCAGTCGTTTTGCTTGTTTTTTGCTAGCTCTAGCCCCAAAATAGTAGTATAACGAAATATGAGATAAAGGTATTGTTATTTCAATATATTCTCTTGCATTTTGAAAACTCGCGTGGCCGATGTGTTCGTTCGGGCGAAGAGTGGACAAGTAGGAAGACGCGGAAATAAACCGGGAACGTACGAAACACATTGTTCGTTGCATAATACCTTAACAAAATTAGTCCGGAGATGATGTAGCTGGTCGTAGCAGAATATCGTGGCGCAAACGGGTTAAGTAAGTATGAAGATCGCTCGAGGAGGATTAAAGATGTTGAAAGAAATCGGCGAAAGGAAACGCGAGGCACGCGAATGTACAATGTAAATCCGTCGGTTAAGAGCCCGGTCTTAAACGGGCGATCGACCGCTTCGAAATGTAAATCGTCGTCGATTCACTTCACGAGAAATGAATTGGGAAGAGGAACTCGGGCTGTCCCGTGAATAGAACGTCGCCAGGAACTTGAATGACACGACTATTCCAGGCTTCGACGAGAAATTCCGTTCGGAAATCTTTCTACGCGGCCGACTGTGTACAAGCTCGTGCAAATAGCGCAGCCTCGAGACACAAGTATCGCCTGAAATCGCGTTTTTTCTTTTCATTTTCAACAGACACTCGTGCGCGCAAGCCGACGAGAAGAAGCATCACGAAAGCTGATGCGAAGCTTCGAATACCGCAAATGCGAGCGAACATCCCCGTTCGACGAACGTAACATCCGAACCTTCGTGAAAGCGAATTGTACTTCGCGCACGGTAAAGTCGCTTTAAATGCTCGAGGCAATTGCGGATTAAATAGTCGCGACTTATCCCCGCTTCTGCGGCGAATTTAACGGCTACGATTTCTTTAAAAAAATAAACCCATGAATAGTTCGAGCCGGCGTCGCGTAGTTGTAAAAATAGCCGCTGTCCGAGGGTGAAGCAATATCAAACTTGATTAGATCTTTTCAGCGCACAGATTAGGGTTGACGGTGACCTGATCGAGCAATGCGATCGCAGATAGTTTTTCTGCATTTTCCATGCGGCTGGTTGCAAGATGTTGGACGTGGGGGAGGTTTCGGCGGTTTGTGACAGTGAAAAAGTACAAATGCTTCGGCTTAAAATATACCGGGTGTCTAAATAAAATCCAGGGGAAATTGTGTGTGTTTCGTAGTACGTCTAAACGTTGTTGCGACGTAACAAATACCAATGCTGAAGAAAAATTTGAACCGACGGCACGGAGTTCGGCAACGATCGTGGACCAAGTGTCACGGTGGAACTTCGGATCGCGAACGTCGAAAATAAACGTTTTCAGCTCTCGGAGCGGCGGGGAAACGGGTGGAAAGGCGTATCCGGATAAGGTCGGAGCGGGGGTGGAAGTCTGGGCAGCCGCGAAAGGGAGCATTTGGCGTAATCGAAGTATCGCGTGCGCCGGTTCCCGCGAAACGATAATTCCATTACGCGAGAGAACAAACGTAGCAACATACGTACCGCGAAGTACAGGACATTTTTATCGCGAACGATCTGATATTTTCGTCGATCACCGGGGGCTGCCCGTCGTCGTTGCGAAAGCTTGTGTGCGTGAGATACGCGAGTAAATTCTGCTCGCGTGGGAAAGCAACGTTTCGAGCCGCATAAATATAAAACTGGAGGCTTGCGACGCGCGGCTCCGTGTAATGGAGGCTCCGCGATCGTCGCCGTTCGCAAACTATTAATTCACCAACGTCGCTGCTGCCGAAACTTTTTTTCACCGAGGGTAATTCGATGCGCGAAACAGGGAGAAAGAGAGAGAGAGAGAGAGAGAGGTCTAGAGCGCACCCCAGCGCCAAATCCGCGGCTCGTTATTATGATTCCCCGGTTTTTGACACAAAAACCAAGCCTCCCCGGCTGAACTTTCTTAATCTGAAGTAAACCAAAGCGCGGATAATACGCCTCCTCCGGCCATTCAGCGAGTTTAATAATCTAACTTTTCGCGCCACTTCGCGCCCCACATTTTCAACCTAAAAATTGCTTTTCGCCCCTGCCCCCCCGTCGACCGGTGTATTTACACGTCCTCGCGCGTGTCCCTTTTTTGGAGCAAGCTTTTCATTATAATTTGCCAGGGTCCTCATCAATTGTCTCGCGGAGACAGAACGAAAAGTAGATTCGACCCTCGAGTCGGAGCTTGCATGAAACTTTTCGAGGGAGTCTGGTTAAGCTAACTCGGGAAACGATGGCTCGCTTTTATTTCGAGTTATCTGTACATCGTTAATTTCATCTCAATGCGTTGTCTTCTTTTTCTTTGTCGAATAATTTTTTTTTAATATCTTAAAAAATTTGTTACTTTGCTGACGTATAAATAAAAAGTAAAAACCTTTTTTTTTTTATTTGTGCAACTTGCAAGTCGTGTTCGGAATGCTATAAAATATTTTAATATCGAAATATTAAGAATATATACGAGACCGACTTATTCTGTCGACAGGGTTGTTTCACTTAGAATTACCAGCTAGAAACCAGAAAGTTAAATCTTGTGTTAAAGTTTCAGGTTCTGAGTGAATATAAAAATACCTATTAATCTTACGTGACTGCAATAATTAATTCTTCGCACTCGAAGCTGTATTAACTCAAACCTCAAGGCATTTTTTCTGACCTAGAATATTTTTATTCTACACGATATATTTCATCTTATGCATATGAAATTTGTTTACTATTACTCGTTCTTGCAACAATAATATTTTTACGAATTTCTTTTACACATAGCGACGTAAAGATTGTTTTAAACAGTGCTGCAGCTATCTTCAGTGGTGCCTAAGAGTCACCGTTCGAGTGCAAAGGGTTAAACTATATTTCTCGCAACTTTGAAGACTGATTGACGTCACCAATACGACGACATTCTTCCTCAAAGAGTTAAAATCATTAAAATTAACCCTTTGCACTCGAATGATGCCTCTAAGGCGACACTAAAACTTGCCATACTATTATTCAAACAATTTTTACGTCGCTAGGTTTGCAGTTGAGAAATCAATAAGAATGTTAATGTTTTATGTACGAGTTGTAGTAATTAATTTTATATGAACGAAAGGAAATTAACTATCTATAATAGAATTATTATAGAGAGAAATATTGTTTCGATTTTGGAGTAGAATTGCTTCGAGTGCAAAGGGTTAAACTATTATTTGCTTTCTGGTAATTAATGCAATATTTTATACTGCATAAAGTTTCGCAAGCGTAGTCACTCTACTTGATCCGTTTGCTTGTATCTTTTGTTTTCGCACGCGAAAACTGTGCCCTTTCTAAGTACGTGCCGTAGGTGGTCGAGCCTCAAGGGTTGGCCATTAACGCGACGTTGTCCAGACCCGAGGCCTGGTCGTTGCGGAGTCCTTGAGAACAGGACTTCCCCAGATGTTTTCCCGAGAAAGGACTTTCTTTTTCACTTGGGAAAAGGGAAATTTTCCTCTGCCTTAAAAAACATTTCGGGAGGTCCTTAGCAGGGATTAGAAAACCTCCGGACCAGCAGAATATCGTGGAGACAACATCGTGCTCGTTGCTCCACAGCTTTTTCTTACATTCGATTTGCGATTTTTTATTTATTAAGTTACAAATAAATATTTATCGTACATTTATCACATTTCCAAGTACAGACTCGTTATTCGAATCTCGGGAAACGTCGCCGGCTTGTATTAACCTTTTGCGCTCCAAGCAATTTTTCTTCTAAAATCGAGACATTGTTTGATCTTCAATAATTTCACTGTACATGGTTATTTTTCCTTCGTGCTCATAAAGTTCATTACTATTACTCGTTAAACGAATGCTTGCATTTCTATCGATTTTTAAAATGCAACTGTAGCGATGTAAAAATTGTATTCGTTGCCTTAGATGCGCCATTGCAGTGCTAAGGGTTAAACCGTAAGATTAGGGTTGAAGTCCGTCTTCTTGGTCAAAGGTTATTATAAAAACGACGCATCCTCGGAGCAAGCTAGTCCCGTAAACGTTTAGTTTTCATTGTTTCGTGTGTCGCTCCGAAATTGTGGAGGCCGTAACGGCGCACACCCTGTAGAACTGTCGCTTCGCAAGAATTTGCGGTAAGCTTTATGATTCGTAAAATAGCGGCCACCTAATTTACCCTTACGACCGTGTGGTTGCCTTTTGCGTCGACGGTCTAATGATTTCGCGCGAAGAGAGGCAGCCCGTTGCATTGTGCAACCAAAACCGCAGCCGCACAATGTATGACGATGACCATCAAACTGGGAATAAAGGTGCTCTAAAAGAGACTGAGAGAGAGAGAGAGAAAGACAGAGAAAGAGAGAGATTTAAAGGCGGCCTGTGAAGGAAGTTATCGGTTGCACAACGTCGTCGATTTCGAGATTTCTCCGGAACTGGGCGTGACTGTTTAAAACTGTCAAAAAATCGCCTATTCTCTATCGAGAAACACGTTCAGCTAAGTTTACGAAGCTGGAAACCCGTTCTCGTTGAAATCTAGGTAAACTCCGGTTCGCGTTGCAACCAATGGCGACAGGGGAAAAAGTAATTGCTATTTTTATCGAGGAAAGTAGACAAAATTCCAGCGGATCGCAAATGTACCGAGTCGACCCTGAGTTAACCCTCGGCGCTTCGAGCAATTTAAAATCCTAAATCATTCTTTGACTTGAAATAATTCTATTGCACATTGTTCATTTCGTTTCGCGTATACGAAGTTACTTAACACATCGTTGACCTCAACATAGCGATACAAGAGTCGTTTCGAATAATAAAGGGTGTCCCAAAATTAACGCAAGATTTGAATTTGCCGCCATTTTTGCAGTAAAGTGTTGGCGACCCTGAAAAAAACAACAATTTGACAGGTGAGAGTTTAGGGTTAGTAAAAATGGAGCGTTATACGATACAACAACGTGTTTTCATTATTGAATAATATTTCAAAAATTATGAAAGTTTGGCGGCCGCAGTTCGAAAATTTTATACAAAATATGGTCAAAATCGTGTTTTAACCTCGTCAACTGTGAAAAGATTAATTAAAAAATTCAGGGATACTGGATCAGTTGGCGACACTAAACACACCGGTCGTCCAAAAACAAGCCGTTCAAATGACAATATCGAAGCAGTGCGTGAGAGTGTTGGTGAAAACCCAGGAACATCAATTCAGCGTAGTGGACAAGAATTGCAAATTCCAAGAAGCTCTCTACAGCGTATACTCACAAAAAATCTGTGTCTCCATGCTTACAAAATTCAATTAACACAACAACTGAAGCCTAATGACCACAAACAGCGAAGAGAGTTCGTGGAATGGATTATTGAACATCAACAAGTGGATGCCGATTTTTCGAGCAAAATCATCCTAAGCGATGAAGCACATTTTCACCTTGATGGCTTTGTTAATCGCCAGAATTGCCGTGTTTGGGGTTCGGAGATCCCACATGTGATTGTCGAACAACAAATGCACCCACAACGTGTCACTGTTTGGTGCGAATTTTGGGCTGGAGGCATCATTGGACCATCCTTTTTTGAAAATGAGGCTGGTCAAGCAGTAACTGTTACTGGTGCTCGATATCGCGACACGATAACACAGTTCTTTCTGCCGAAATTGGATGCTATTGATGTGGCCAATGTGTGGTTTCAACAAGACGGTGCCACATGCCATACAGCCAGTGAAACAATGCAATTACTGCATGAGACATTTCCTGGTCGTGTATTCTCTCGTTTCGGTGATCAGAATTGGCCCCCTAGATCGTGTGACTTAACACCATTAGATTTCTTCTTATGGGGTTATTTGAAGTCAAATGTCTATGTCAACGAGCCCACGACCACCCGTGCATTACAAGAGGAAATTAAACGCTGCATCAACGAAATTGAGCCACAATTATGCAGAAAGGTCATGAAAAATTTCGACAGAGGTGTGCGTATGTGCCAGCAAAGCCGTGGAGGCCATTTGCCCGATGTGTTATTCCATAAATAATCCTATCCTATCTAAAGACTAAAAACTGTGTTTTCTATTTAATTCAAACCTTGCGTTAATTTTGGGACACCTTTTAGTATTGCAATTTTTAAAGTGGCCTTAGAGGCGCCATAGAAGCGTCAAGGTCTAAGTACGCGTACATCGGAAAAAATTGGTTCCGGAGGACTCTGAGCGGTTCAAAGGAAGCCCTGTGTTCCTTAAAATATTGAAGTTGCCTTCAATCATATAATTGATAGTGAGCAAATTTTTGCGCGCTCTTGTTCGAGTTATTTTGACGGCGGGTGGCACGCTTTTTCATTCGACGCGCAATAAAATGGGAACGAAAAACCGTGCGTCAATTTTTCAGGTATGGTTATAAAGGGAAAGCTTCTACCTACAACGGAGCTTTAAAATGGATCGGCCAAAAATTGTTTGTACTCTCTAAAATTGTTAGTATTTTTAAAATGCTTCTGTGAAAGCTAGGAAGTTTATTTTTTCATTCAATTTCGTAGAGTAAAAGGAAACTCGCGGGAAATAGGATCGAGAGGAACGGGAGCCGAGATTTCACGGTTTATTAAACAAAAAAAAAAATTAATTTACTTCGATTCGGTGCTATTAAAATATACCGATCTAGTACTGAAACCCGTCGAATCGATTCTCATGATGGTAACTCGAATGAAAATTCTTTACAAATTGGCAAAAAATCTGAGAGAAGTCGATTGACCCGTACCCGAAGCGCTTTGCCAATTACCAAAAGCTAATATTAACCCTTAGCCATACCATTTTCTCTGTAACCAATTTATTATAGCATCGTGATCGCTAAAAATGTTACAGAAGAGAAAAGACAATTTATATCCTTTACTACAATATTAATTAAAAATAAAAAGGCATAATGTTCGTTAGATTTTATTTAATGCAATGTCCGAAATAAAATTAAACGCAATGCATTTAAGTTTTGGTATATATTCATTAAAAATAAAAATTTGACGAGTTCGACTCGTCATAATGTGGCAAAGGGGTGAAACAAAAATCACAGGAGGACCTTCGATAATTAGGGTTAAGGGAAAACGAAGCGGAGCGGTACAAAGGGGGAATAGAAAACAGACAATTGATATTAGCCGGGCGCGGATTAAGTAATTTTACAGGTCCGGGCTGTTGTTGCAGCGCGAGAATATACGATCCACAATTCATCCGTTTGAAAGGATAACATTTTACTAAAACCGATCCGTTAACAAGGCCGCGGCTCGCGCGCGCTCGATAAATTATACCGTAATATTGGAATGCGCGGTGCCGGGGAACAATGAGAAAGGATCACATTGCAATAACGCCCGGTTTGAATAAGTTCCCCGCGAGATAGGCGAGCTCGCAAACGCGAATTCACGCAAGACTTACGCGCCCAAGAGAGAGAAAATACTACATATGGCGAAAGCATCGCGAAATCGCGAGAGCGCGAGCAGGATCGCGAAGCGTGCACTGCGAGCGCAGCTTTTGTCGGCGCTCGGAGCGGCGCGGCGGCTACGAAACGAAAGAATGAAATTCGCACTGGCCTGAATGGCATTGTCCGCAAGAGCACTGTAATCGATCGTTGCTCGATGAATGCCATTCGAGGCGGCTAGGGAGGAGAGGAGGAATCGAACGGCCGGAGGAGATAGGGTGCGTGCACCGACAGATACGCGGACCCGATTTTTATTACCAGACCCGACGCCCGCGCGCTTCGACGAGCTTTGTAATCCAGACGATCTATATGAAATCTCTCGGCCACCTTTATCCGTCGCATAAAGCGCCAGACAATCGTTTAACGTCGCCAGCAAGCCGGCGAGAACTCCCTTCGCAGTTTTGCGTTACGACATTTCAGAGAGCATTCTGATGCAACCGGTCAGGAATATTCTGTTTTAGAGGAAGCTTCTGATTATTTTGCATCTTGGAATGATTTTTTGGAAACATTTCGATGGGATCTCAAGTTTTATGAATTTTTATTTTTGTTATTGTCTATTGATCATATTGTAGAAGAGTCAACATTTTCTATTGTTTATTTGCGTTGCTACGTTTGAGAGGCCATTTTTGTGCAACTTGTTAGAAGAATTGAGATTTAGAGGAAATTTGTATTTTAGATTTTGGAATGATTTTCTGAGAAAATTCAATTGAATTCGTAGAGTCGTGTATCTCATGTTTTATGAATCTTAATTTTTGTTATTGGCTATTGATCATATTGTAATTACAGGATTTAGAAGAGTCGAAATTTTCTATTCTTTACTTGCGTTGCTACGTTTGAGAGGCCAATTTTTTTGCAACCTGTTAGAAGAATTAATTTTTAAAGGATATTTGTAATTCTCGAATGATTTTCTGAGAAAATTCATTGCAATTTGTAGAGTCGTGTATCTCTAGTTTTATGAATTTTTATTTTTATAATTGACTATTAATCATATTGTAACTAGAGGATTTAGAAGAATCGAAATTTTCTATGGTTTACTTGCGTTGTTACATTTGAGAGGCAATTTGTATGCAACCAGTCAGAAGAATTGATTTTTGGAAAAACTTGTAAGTTTGGATCTTAGAATAATTTTCTGAAGAATTTACATTAAAATTCATAGAGTCGTACATCTCGATTTTTATGAATTTTAATTTGTATATCCGACTTTTAATTATATTCTATGTAGAGGAATTATAATTAACTTTATTTAGAGTGAGAGTTATTTTCTTTTTCAATACACCTCTGTGCAAATCGTGGAATGCAATTTTTAATACTTTCAATGATTTAACCGTTTTAAGTAACAACTCATTTTAGTCATAAATACACAAAATCTTTGGTCTACTTCTAGTAATCAGAGTCGAATTAAGGAAACATGTGACTATTTTTTGAAGAGTCATTCTGATATGGCTTGTCACAATGCTCGATTTTTGAATAGCGACTTTTCATTAGTTAATGCACAACAAAATATTCGAAAACGTGCACCTCGTGAAGCAGCATTTTACAAAATGCCCCCAGTTATTTAATCTCCTCTGACTACGTACTAAAAAAGCTTTGACTACTAATGCGCACTAAACTGTTCAGAAAAATTATACTTCCGATTTACATACTAATCGGTGATATTACGTAACGGTTATAGCGTTCGAAACAAAAAGCATGTTCAGATTAGATTAAATTACAACGTTAATCTCGATCGAACCGTTTCCTCGCAGTCGCGTCGCTTGTTGGCGAGCCTAGAGAATAAATCTTGGCGCGCCTGGAGCGATAAAAAAATTTGATTACATTTTATGCTCAATAAAAGCTGTTCGGCATGGTCGCGACACCGTTAACGAACGCGATATAATTTCTTGCCTAAATGCGTCCCGGTGTCACGATAAATTTCGCGCGGCTCGAACAATGCTCCCATCCCGTTGTCAACGGGTTGGGTATCTATTCTTCGATTGGCTGGCTTCGCAGTCTAACGTTTAAGTTATTGCTGCGGGGATGAGCAAGGGTATTGTTCGATCGGGACGAGCAGACGCGTGTCTCCTGGCCGCAAGAATAAAGTCGCATTGTCTAACCGAAACGGGAGTAAGACACCATTCGTCCTGCCGCGGAACAGTGAACGATGATGGACCATTAGTCACCGTTTCTCGCCGGAAAAATCTCGGCTTAAAAATCCCTAGCCGTGGGTAAACCGATAAAAACCACTTGAAAATCTGACATAGGCCATCTCTCTTCCACCGACCATCCGTCCCGCCTAAACCCTTTTAATTAATACCGGAAAATCTTCAACCGGAAGCGAAGAGGATCCTTGACGGAACCAGTCGAAGACATCGAAATCGAAATCCGCCTGGTGGAATTTTTCGAATGAAGCGATAGCGATTTCGATCACGTTCGACGTAGGATCACGTACGGTAATCGGTCACAACCATCCGTTATTATCCATGCAAATGTTTGAAATATACGACAATTAATTTTGCCGGTAGGACGGCGGAAGTGTGCTCTGAATGCGTTGATGGATGTACGGACGAAATGCGGAATTAGGGTTGTCAGAGAGTCGCTAGGTGGTTCGTCGCTCCGGTAAAGTTTCATCACACTGCGGACTGGTATGCAAAATAAAAATTGTCTATCTCAGATTGCACGAAACAGGAACCGAATAGATTTTATTCCTTAAATGACTCTTAAATTCGTTTAATATTTCCATTCTTCCAATTTACAGCCACTCGGTTTTGTTATAAATGTTTACTATAAATTATTTTATTCCAGTCAGATTCCCACGTGGACAATTGACGTATCCTTGCGACGAAAATGGAAGCGTAAAACTGACAACGCTAAAACCAATTGAAAGTTTAATATGATGTAAAAAAAATCTCTCTACGGTATTCTAAATACATGATTACAGTATTTGCGCGTCTCGCGAGCAGTTTATACTCTGTCACAGAATAAAATGTGACAGCATCACGATTTTTATCTTATGTCAAAATTCTCCTACACAATTCGACGACCCCCTAAAAATAAATATTAGTACAAAAGTCCGTGAGATAGAAAACACATCCAAGACGTCTCAGAGGCCGAGTTCAAACATTCGGCTGACCGTGAAGTTTTTCTAGAAACGTTCGCGTAACCCGGTAATTTAATAAATTGCTATTTACCTGGTGATTACTGCGATCCTGCTGACACAAATTCGAGCGAAGTATTATTCGGGACATTAAGTTATCCGGAACAACGTCTGTTGGTCTGTTCGTGGTCGAAAAGTAACCTCACCTCAGAAATAGGATCATTATTTCTTCTTTATTAGCAATCATTCTTCCGAGATCCGCCACCTGACGTCCCTGACAAGAAAACGTATATCAAAGACGAAAATATGCTCGTTTCTCACCCGAGGCATTGTTAGACAGGCTTAATACGCTAGTAAAACATTCGGACGGGAACGCGCAGTGTTGGTCCATATTAAATTCTTAGCGGGTACCGCGTGTCGGCCTTGATGTCCTTCATTAATCAATGCATTGTGGCTGACTCAGTAAGTGGGATCCAAATGTTTCGACACCGGCCTCCCTTTCTTTCTTTTCTTTTTCTCTCGTTTCTCAGTTCTCTCCTTCTTTCTATCTCTCCTCCTTCTGCCGATCCTCGTCCCCCGCCATCTTCTTCTTCTTCTTCTTCTTCTTCTTCTTCTTCTTCTTCTTCTTCTTCTCTTCTCTCATCCTTCTTTTCTTTTCTCCGAGCCCTTTGTTTAGTTTGTTTTTCGTTGGACCGAGCCCACCAGCTCCGACCACTGTGTACAATTGCGCCAACAACCATGAGCCAAGGCGGTCGTTCCGTACACACCATCGCGGTGTATTACCGCCACGGTACATTGTAACTTATGGGATCCCATTATATGTAAAGCAGGACGCGTCGGGTCAACCATATTGGCCGGCCCTCCTATTTGTTTGACCTCATTGGACAGCACGGCGCTTCGATGGGTGGTTAAGTGAATTGAGAGGCGATGCCTGACGAATTGACTTCGCACTGGAATTATATAAGAGAAAACGATCCCGTGCTGTTATTATATCGTAGGTTTCATCACTTATCTAACACTTTACCAATCGGCAATACTATCAGGATTTTTTATGATGTACAATCCATGACTGAAAACTTTTTAACGAATCTTTCAACATTGACAGCAATCCTCCGTAACGTTATCTAATTGCTTCGTTAGAAATTACAATGTAAAAGAAGTTATTTTAACTTCATTTTGTTAAATGCAATTGTTGAAAGTCCTATTAATAGGCTTCTCAGTCGCAAAAATAAATATGTTAGAAAAGGTAAGCTAGAAATTTGGATGGACAGTTATTTTTATGAAGCTACGCAAAATGGTAGCTTGTTGCGAATCTAGCATGATCACATAAGAAGGGATTACTGATACAGCAAATTATGCGAATTAGACAACGTACAGGAAGTAACTTTACTTGGTATGAAATTTGTGAAAAATGTTTTTAAATCGTTCTTTTTTAACTGCCTAAACAATAGCCTCGAAAATTCCACAAAATCAAAGTAATTTATTTAATTAATGAATAATTGAAAATTTAAAATGTGTGACACAATGTTATCCTCCAACCTTTTCCTATTTTCTAGATCTTAAATAAATATTGGACAACGAATATATTGATGTACAAATTTATTTTTAAACATGGACAAATAACTCTGTCAAACTGAATTTATAATGCGAAGAGGTTGCAAATGTTTATTATTTTATTAGAATTAATTTATCTGCATTTAATCTGTACGTTCTTATTATTCAACCACGATTACTCGAATCGTTGCTCAATATTGTTTTCGTTTGACATAGTTCTTCAAATATTCGCGTTAAGGCAAACTTTCATTGAAAACACTTTGAGAAATCGTAAAAATGAACATTTCTTCTATGAAAAAGTAAGATACAATGCTAGAAATTTATTTTGTTAATCGACCAACTTCATAACGAAACGATCCAGTGAAAAATCATCGTATGCAAACGACCGCGTTCCTTCCAAGCAAATTTTCAACTTGAAGCGCGCCTAATTTTAGCAGCCGGTCATTAAAATTACAATAAAATTACGACAACTTGCAAAGCAGATAGAATCTCTATTGTTTGCCGCTTCGAAGCAAAGATTGTTGCTTAGCTACGAACGCATAAAATAGTCCTATCGAATAAGAAGCAGACTCATGACGCTAATTGGTTACTTCGTTAGTCGCGTGAATCTAGTTTCTGCTTTCAAACAAAAGCACCTTGGAATTAATTAATCCGTAGAATTGCGATCCGACTGCAGGACACTTTCAAGTAGACATATTCGTTATCCTTACCGATGCCATCATCAAAGTCGACTGTAAAAGTCCCAAATCCCGTGTCCCCAAAACTTTAACCCTTTGCACTCCAAGCAATTTTAATTCATAACTCGAGACATTTTTCTGTCTTCCAATAATTCCATTGCACTTGGTCGTTTGATTTCGTGCATATCAAATTTGTTACTATTAATTGTACGAGCAACACCCCAATTCAAAAAAATTGTTTTGAATAATATTCTGCGCATTTTTAATGTCCCCTCGCCATTGAAGTGCTAAGGGTTAAATCCCACCGAAGAAAATGAAAAATATAAATTTATTTACATCACTTCCTTTCGTCGGATCCGCATATTCTAATATTAACACAAATACTATTGTGCCATCGCCATTAACAAATTTAATTCGTCGATAATCTGATTCTCTCTCGTTATTTATTTATAAAACAGAACGTGTCGTTCAGAGTGGAAACGCAGCGAGAAATCGATGAAGCAGTTCGGCCGAATGCTCAGAGATGTCGGTACACGTACGTTTCCCCGCCGACTCCAACGGAATGAATTTTCAAACGCGAAAATATAATTTTTAAAAAACATTTCTCTAGCATCGTGAAGAGAGCACTTTCAGCGACGTTTCGTCGCGCACGCCACGAAAGCGTTAACCTGGATTTTCATTCGCCAGCGAATGACGAACAGCCGCAATTTAATGCAACGCCGATCGACGCCGGGGCCAGACATATTTTTTATTCCCCATCTGGTATTTGCGAACGCGGAGAAAGGTAGCAAGTGGTCGGTTGTTTCAAGAATAGGTACGCGCACAGCACGCCAACTGACCATTATGCAGATTTCTAATGATTAGATATATCGGTCGTTTGGCAGTGAAACGAATGCAATGCACCCTTGTAGGATCCACTGGCTGCCCCGATCGTTCCATCATCGCTTCCTTAATTTGTTATCTTGACTAACGACCCCTTGCCCAGCGAACCGTGCTCGGAGAGATTGCCTCTTATCATCGGGAACAGCTAAACTATTCCTCAAACAAGTGAAACAAGTCGTACATTTTGCTTGGACAAAAGATCGCAATCCCGTTGCGAAACCAACGAGCGAAAATCGAGCAGTTTCGTCGTTCAACCCTCCGGCGATGGCATAATTTTGTAGATACGTGATTGGTAATGTTTAGAACCGCCCGCTGCTCTAGGAATCGATTTTTTTAAACATTATCTTGACGATCATGCTTCTCTCAGACACGTCCATCGTTTAATTTAATTATCAGAAATTGAGTAATTGAATGTTGATTTCAATTAGTGGAGGTTGAGAGAACCTCCATTGTGTAAACTACTTAGATCCTTAATCGAATAATCATTTAGCACGAGGATTATGTAACAAACTAAAGAAATTTGTTAACCTTATCGCTAGCGGTTATCTGTAAGAATTGTAGGAAAATTTAATTTATGCGAAACAGCTGGAAAAGTACCCCTTTTTAGCTATTTCTGCACAGCGTTGAGTTCATAACCCTTTGCTTTGTTATAACGAGTCACATCGTGTTGAAACTTTTAAACAAAGTCTAGCATATATAAATATAACACTTTTCTTTTTATTTAAGCATTGAAGCAAACGTAACAGCATAAAAGATATAAATTATCTGTTCTCTTCTGCAACGTTTTTCTGCCATATATGGGTGACAGAATTGTTTCTCCATGTTTAAAAATAAATTTGTACACTAATGTATTTGTTGAACTAAATTTAGTTCAGATCTGGAGAATAGAAGAAGGTTGAAGGATAACTTTGCGTCGTACATTTTAAGTTTCCAATTGTTGCCCTGTTAAATAAATTACTTTGATTCTGTGAGATTTTTAAGGTTGTCGGTTGTGCAGTTAAAGTGTTAATCGCAAAATCGAGACATTTCTTTATCTGGATCATTCTAATCTCCTTTCGTGCAATAATTTTTTTACCGATCTTTTGAATGGAAACGTAAAAGTTTCTTCGAGCAATAGCATGGAAAATTTTTCGTGTCGCTTCGGAGGCGCCATTGTAGTGGCAAGGGTTAATTTTATTAAAAGTTCAGCGGTGATGGAAGACGGCGTATTCGCAACGGCGGTTATCAAGGGTTTCGCGTTTGATGGTATCTATATTATTAATGTTCCCATCCGCTTCAGCGCGGAGACGAATCCTTGTCTTACGTTTCGCTTCTATTGCGATTAGATTCGCTCCATCTAGGAGGAGAGGCTGTCTAGCTCGTGGAGAAGCGCAGCCCGTGGTAGATAATCAACGCCGCTCGTTGAAATTATTTTATTATTTAGCGTGGCTGACGCGGAATGGGGCGGCACCTTCGCAGGTGTAGCAGGGGCCGCGGGGATTATTTATTAGCAACGAAGGAAAACGTTTCGCGACGCCTTTGCCGACGCCCCGCGAAAGAAAAAAGGAGACCGTCGTCTGTCGAATATTAAAACGCCCTTAAATATTCATGAATGTCTTATTTCTCGGGGGTCCCCGTATCGATATTTTACGGCGAACCGGTTGCCCGGCCGGGGATAGTCGTGAACAACATAACCGCGGCGCAAGATCAAATAATTGTACCGCATTCTTCCACTCTAGAAACGATCCGGTGTTACGTTCCGACGTGAAAACCAAACCCGTACTCTGTTCACTGTTTCGCGATCGCCGAACACGTGTGCAACTTTCCAAAAAACGTTCAAACAAACCGCAAACGACGAGTCAATTCAACGCACTTTACGATATTCGATATTTTTCGCAGGTTCTATCGTGGTACCGGGCGGTCCGAAAAGTTCGTGCCGCGTAATTTTTATTTTTAACTCTTTGCACTCGATGCTATTCCATTCCAAAATCGAAACAATATTTTTACCTATAATAGCTGCATTGTACATAGTTGAGTTTCCTTCGTACCAATGAAATTAATTACTATTACTCGTACTCGAATGTTAAAATTTTTATCAATTTCTCAACTTTAAACGTAGCCATGTAAAAGTTGTTTAAATAATAGTATGGCAATTTTTAGTGGCGCCTTAGAGGCGCCATTCGAGTGCAAATGGTTAATAAATATATGCCAAAACTTAAATGCGTTATGTTTCAATTTTCTGTTAAAATCGGCAGAAATTTTCTGGACAGTTTATAATAGTTTATAAGACGCTTCAAGTTCTTCACACGCGAATGCACTGCACAACTTAAAAAGTAGATGCGTATTTGTATTCGAGATACTCGTACACTCGGTTGCAAGAAATTCCATTGTTTGTTCTAATTGTGCATAGAGCTTGGAACTTTTTATTTCTAGGATATGTGAACGTGCATATCAGTCGCTGCACGGTTTCAAGAATCTTTTTCGGACGTGCTTTTTGAGTCAAGCAATTTACTGTTTAGCGTAGTTTTCTGCCATGTTACACAAACTTCTTGCTAAAATGTACGTTGAAGTGGAAACTTTTTATTCGAAGAACGAACGCGCGCGAGTTGCTATACATTTTCAAAAATCATTTTCAGACGAGTGTTACTGCTAAATGAATTTACTATTTGTTCTAATCATTATGCATCTTTATGCATATTTATTCTAATCATTGTAGATTATAACTAACAATTTTCAGTCCACCTCAGTCATCCAAATTTTATATATTTCTTGCTAAAGCGTGCACAGAACTGGAAACCTATTCGAAGAATAAGCGCACGTGAGTTACCATACATTTTCAAGAACTTTTTTCAGACAAATAATAAAACTGAATGAATTTATTGTTTATTACAGTTAACATGTACCTATTGCAGATTGT
>CM052093.1:19288258-19302244 GCA_028453745.1 Agapostemon virescens | reverse complement strand
CCGGGGCACGACTTCAAAGATTTGCCAAATATTGCCACAAAATCGCTGAATATTGAAGGTATACCCCTTCTTAAAATCGTGAAAAATCGTTAGGTCTCCGATTCTTTTGTAATTTTGGCTACACGTTTCTAGACGCGCGGTCAGAGTGTATGGCAATTTTCAGATCGATCGGAAGCGAATTGCAGCCGTGGCGCAACTTTGAAATTTCGGGGCGATCAATGGCGAAAATGGGAAAAATGGGGTTGATAAAAGGTAGCTTCCTGAAATCCTCTGAAACGCTACCCTACCAACAGTTTGGACAATTTTTAGCCAGATTAAAGCTACTTTAATGTTTCGATTTTGCCCTGTACACATGTCACTGTAAGCTATAATGTGTCTTTCACTTCTTAAATTTTGAACATGTTTTAGGATGCATGAGGCTATTTTTTGAGCACCTCTTGATGCAATAGTTTCATCCCAAACGTACATGTGAACATTGTTAAATACTAATCAATTAAAATTACCTTCATCACTGCCTTCGGACATTATCAATGATAAATATCTTAATTTAAGTATAAATGGACTTAGACTATGCTCAAAATAAACGGCTCAATTATGAACTAACTCTGAAAACTTATGTGTCCAGAATTATCGTATTTACTCGGAATAGATAGATAACTTGAAGTTGTACATCTAACCACGGGCAACCGGAAATAATTGACAAATGGACTTAGGCCACTTTCAAAATAAACGGCTCATATTATGAGTATATTATTGCCTGCGACAAGTTAACGTTTGTTTCTGGCCAGCGAGCTTCGGCTCGCTTCGTTTTGCTCGTTATTCGACGATCGATCGCGTTTGATCGGTAACGAGACGAACAGAGGCGAAACGCGAGATGTACATCGATAATAAAATAAAATAAAGAGAGAGAAAGAGAGAGAGAGATGCCTCCGATACTTTTGCCCCCGGACAGTCTCTTTTCAAACCTCATTACCTACCCTTTCCTGAAATGTTCAACCCCGATAAACACTTGACGAACAAATTACTTGCCGTTAGCAATCCCGGCCCCGGGGATAAATTATACGGAACAGACAATTTGATGAGCCAACGGCGAAGCGAGCATCCCGCGATAAATTTGTCAATTTTAAATAGGATTACGATGTCTGGAATATTGCCTTCGCTAATGGTACCTACAAGACCGGTAGTTGCAGAGTAATTATTTCCAGGAACTCTTGCATTTCTTTCCCGGTCTTTCTCTCGTCCCGTCTTTTCCCCTTTATTTCTTTGTCCCGTCGTCGAGAACTGCCTCGATTCAGATCCTCCTCTATTTTAACATTTCTTGAACTACCAAACAGTTCTCTCTTGTCGACCGGCTGCTTCTTGCTTGTAATACCGTCTGGATCGCATTGTGAAATCCCCGTTCAATGTAAACGGGACACAAAAAATTGCTAAATCAAGACACAGCCGCTGCTACAATATTTTAATTAATCAAACGAGCTCTCGATATTTTTCGGATACATCTGCCGCGAAATTCTTCTTCGCAATGCACATTGAGCACGAAGGGCAGAATCGCTTCGAACGTCGCCTCGTGCACACCCTTTCTTTCTTCGCTAGCGTAATCGTTTTACTCGACGCCCGACAGTTTTCGTACGCTATTCGTCGTTTATTATTTATCATTTGTGGCTAGTATTTGGGTATTAATTATCCCCAAATTATCCCCAAACTGATTTACAAAAATTTCATCCTTTAAATTACAATTTGTCAGAATCGTGGACCAAATTCTAAAGGCTGCCTTTTACTATTTTACTACTTTTTATTCAAGCATTTTAAAATGTACTTTAATCTTTTATCGTTTCCTCAGGTTTTACGTATTCTACTGTCCCCTCTGTTTTCCCATTCTGAATTTCACGTTGCGCGTACCGCAATCCACAAAGTTCAAGCAAATTGGCGAAACTGAAATTGAAATAGTAAAATATTGGGTTGTCTAGAAAGTTCGTACCGATTTTCGAATATATTGGAATTACTGAAAACAAGTGACATGCGTTTTGTTATGCGAAATTGCCTGAAAGAAAGGTTGCGGAACAGAATGGCACTTATATAATTTAATAAATATCTACCAAAATGTAAATGAACTTTCCGGACAATCCAATAGTTTAAACTCCTCTTTGTGCAAGTATTCGATTAAAAATTTAGTCTACGCGCACAAAAATTAGTTTGAGAATCTAGGAGCGAAGGATAAAGCGATCCACAAGTTGAAGAGATGATTGAGCGAAAGAATGGGTCAATAGAGGCTCCGAAGAAAGCGCCATGCTCAATCTGCGGTGCTAACGTCGCGCTCAAGGTAAACGATCATTAGTTTACGATGCATATGCAACAGCGTCGGCCAGCCGGCAGTCCTATATGTTTGTTATTAAATTAGACTGCTTGTCCATGGCAGAGTACACGAGATTAGTGTTTGCCAAGGTCATATGCGTATGATGCCAGCGCCGTACCCTTTCTTCTGCCGAACACTAGTCGACGCGAGCAACGCGCTGGCGTTCATTAACAACACTGATTTATGTGAGAATTTCTCGTTACACGACACACGGATACCACCCACCAAGAATCGACAGTTTCCCCGAGGGGTCTTTGCAATAACTTCTACCGCGCAAATTAACGAATGAGTTGCAGTTTCTGCTTGCCGGAGCGATGACGCTTGTCTGGCTTGCCACTTTGACGAGCCTTCGGAAGACGCTCATTTTGGTTCGGTAAAAAGCTTCCTTCGCCGATTCTGCCGTCGACATTGAACGTGTTTACACATCGCAACACATAAATTAGATGAAACAAGACGGAGCCTGTCTAACTGTTTATTCCTGCTTGGTCTTTCAACCCTTTGCGGTCGAATGGCGATTTTTAGGCGTCGGTAAAAACTGCCATATTAATGTTTAACATCTTAAGCACGATGCGCCACTATAGCGGCTTGAGCACACTCAATTCTATCATTAATTGTTACAGTAAATTATTAATATTAAAGTAGTTATGAAAAACCTCATTCCAAAATTATTAAAGTTAAATCCACGTATGTGGATTGTTAAGAGGCGGACTTTTCTTCGTAGTTGTTTTTAAGGGTTGAAAATTATGAAACTATTCAGGGACTTTTGACAAGAGGTGGAAGAGAAGTAAAACAATGTTTGGAACTTCGATTGTAGTGTAATTTTTAGAAATACAATCTTTCTGGGATCACTAAGGCTTCGATTCTTTGTAAAATGGTATAAATTTTGAAAGATTCACAAACTTCATTCCAATATGCTCTGCCGTACAGAGAAACTGCCCCGCACAAAATTCAACTGTGCCTAAGAGGTTAAAACAATTTTTACATCGCTGTGCTTGTGTCTGAGATTTGTAAAAACGTAACTGTTGCAAGGACAAGTAATAGTGAAAATATTCATATGCATAAGATGAGATAAATTATGTGGAATAAAAATATGCTACGTCAGAGGAGATGTTTAGCTTTTCGAATCAAGCAGCTTCGAGTATAAAGAGTTAAAGCAGGTGTTGAATGAAACTGTATTGACAGTTACAAAGTGTTAAAAATAGAGATATGGTATTATGCTAAAACGATTTTAATTTGTTTCGGCTTGCTGCTTCAATTCATTTACTTTTGCAGTTTTCAGTGAACGTTAAAAGGATTCATCTTTATTTTTACTAATGTAGTTTATGAAAATTGACATTTCTTTGCTGTATTGTGAAAATAACGAGAAAGTTATTTTGTGCAAGTCTTCGAACAATTCTGAACATCAGTTCGAATAGGATGATTTCATTGGCTGACTTAAGAGGCGCAACGCATTTAACACTATAGTACACTAACACTACTTTAAAATAATGGCTACTTGTAGCGACCATCGACTTGCGTTAAGCTTCACTCGGAAATCGCCTGATTGGCTTCAATGCAAAAGTGGCATTAGCCAATTAGAGCGCGTATCATTATTTTCTGAGAAGCTTGCTGCTATTAAAATGCGATGACGTTCATGCTGTTTCATATCTGCATATTCATAGTTTCATTTGCCTTAGTCTTTTGTTAATCTTGTTAATTTTACACGTTCCGTAGTAATTCTCTTATTGCACTCCAATGGCTCCTCTGAGGCGACACTAAAAATTGCTATACTATTATTGGAAACATTTGCATTTAAACATTTGATGAAAATTGAAGTGTTGTACGCACGAATAATATTAACAAATTTTATATGCACAAAAGGAAATGAACCATGTACAATGCAACTATTCTATGTAAAAAAATATGTCTCAATTTTGAAATTAAAATTGCTTGGGGTGCAAAGAACCTCCAAGCAATAAGTAATAAGTAATTTCTAACAATAATAAAGAAATCAATAATAATAGATTAATAATAAAAATAAGTAAATTCATATGGATGCGAAAGAAACAAACAATATTCCCACCTCCCATGTTACATTAAAAAATTAACATTAAAGAAGCACTTTAGAACGCGAAGAGTCCTAATTGAAAATTGATTGCACTCAACAGGGATGTCGAATCGAAGTGTGTCAAACGTAGAAACGTTTTCTACGGTCGGAAAGGAAATGACAATTAAATTTGCAAAGACGTCCGATTCGTCATTTTTCCCGGTGGACGAGGCGTCGTTATCGAGTGCGTTAAGTGCATTCGCAGGACGATTGTTCCGGCCGGGGTTTTCTCGGTCGTTGGAAACGGGTCGCACAGAACTCGAATTATATTCCGCGTTTCCATGGTTCTCGGTGCTGGGACAATGTCATAAAATCAGAGGGCGCGTCGTCGGGTGGCGAGGCAAACGAATTCAAAGTACACCTGGGTGCAAACGGCACCGGGGCGAGATTCTCGTTTGTTTACAGTCGCTTGTTTCCGCTGTTTTGTCATGGCGGACGCACGAAAACAGTCATCGTTCGAGCCGTCGATGTCGAATCGCGCGACTCTCTCTCTCTCTCTCTCTCTCTCTCTCTGTTTTTCTCTTTCTCTCTCGTCGAGGAATTTTTGATTGACGGAAATTCCGGAGGATCGAAGACACGAGCGACATTCGGCAAAAGGGAGCATCGATGTTTGCAAATAACACGCCGGTGACACGTGGTGGCAATTGTTTCCGACGGCTCGGCGCGATCCCGTAACCTGATCGACCGGAGCACTCCGAAATAAGTATCGTTAACGTCCACGCTCGTCAAGAAACATGAACGACTCCTCGATCTGGAAGTTCGTTTTCCAAGAGGACAACGCGGGAAATATATTTTTCGCATGGATCATTCGGATATTGATGACGTACGCTGCTCTCTACCTGATCTGCGTCGTCATTTGGATTATTTACTATCACGCGTCGTTATACATTATCTGCGCCTGCACGTAAAACCCTCGGACGCGTACTATGAACCGTAAGTACCGCAATCGCCAGGCTGACATCTTTCTGCGTGTCATTTATTGTTTTTTTCTGCATCGTGATTGCAACCCCGAGTTGTGCACCTTTTTTCTCTCGTTAACCTATCAGCTGTGCGCGACGAGCAAACTGCGAATTTTATGCGTTTATCGCAAAGATGCATTGATGGAATGACGTTGGTATATTATTTTGGAGTTGTTGGAATCGTCAGAATTGCATTTTCATTGTAATTTCCGTTTCACCTAAATTTTTTGAGCTAATTTTTCTTTTCAGATTCGCGATTTAGGCGGTGCCTCGTGATTGTTTAATTTTTGCAATAATTCGTCGATGTGTATTTTAAATATCGAGCTGTGCAGTTAAAGGGTTAATAATTTTATTAACTGCAGAATTATATAGAAATATTTTTGTATTGTTTTAACGTTTCCGCTGTTATTGAATTTTATCTACTCTGTTTTGTTATAAATGCGTAAAATCTGCAATCAGAAAATCGATAATCCGTTTTTGCTCGTTCCGCACAGTGACATTTTAGCAATTTAATGGAACAAAATTATTGCGCCAAAGGAATATTAAATTTTATGGATTTAGTGATTTTTCATGTACTAAAAAAACGATAATTTCTAGTTCATTGTTGATCGTCGTATATTCGAAATTGTTTCATATTTGTATAAATAAAATAAGATAGAATTGTTGCTGACATTTTCTTCTTTTTTGTGACAGTAAACATACGCGTACTCCGAATCACAATGTTACAATATTTCATTCAATTTTACGGTTTCTTCGATAATTTTAATTACGCGGAACTGTAATTAATTTTCACAAGAGTTCACTGTACTTTTACATCTATTTTGAATTGTGATTGGATTTTAAATACGTTCTTTACAATATTCGTGAAAAATCATTACTGCAAAGCGTGACGAAGAAAAATTAATTTGTACAATTGGAAATCTAGTTCGAAGTGAACATTGAATCGCATGTTAATTGCTGCGAAATTTTTAAGTAACAATTGCATACTATTTGGTAAAAGGAGCTACAGAAAATATCGATACACGATTACAAAATATCATTAAATGCTGGTACGAAGCAATCGTAAAACAATATAAAAAATTAATTTAATTACAAACTGTTTCTTCCGATTGGGAAGCTTCGAAAAATCAAATATTTAACAAACGCAGATATTCTGTCATTGCCGTCCAATTTAATTCTCACGTGAAATTAATAATATCCAGTTAGATTGCTGAAATGTCACGCTACGCCTTGTTTCGAAATCAACATAAATTTCTCGTTTTGTCCAGTTATATCGAGAATAAATACTGATTCATCTCCAAGGCGAGAGTTGCAGAGCTGAGAATGACTTGTTCAGCCACGACGCCATTGAACGCTGAGGATGATTTTTAAAGAAATGTAAATAAAACCACGATTCTATGCACGTCAGACGTCTCACGGATATTTTGCCCTCTCGAAATATCCCACACTACCAGATTTTAAACAGCGAAGAAAAGTTAACAACAAAACTAGCACAGATCTTAAAAATGATTTCAAACAGCCATTCTGCTTCACGTGGCTGCTGCAATCATAATTTATAAAGCGCGTACAATTTGCTCAAACAACGATTATAAAACCTTAATCTAATTATCGAGCTGGCAAAACTGAATCATGAAGATTCTGTATATATATTATACTCCTAAATAAATCCACAAAATAATAATTTCGTATAAACGTTTTCATTAAAGAAATTTCAAGAAATGCAATCTTGTCATTCTTTTAAAGCAGCGCGTAATAGTTCAATTTACTGCTTGCCAGTTGTATAAACAAAGTGTTGGCCTTTATCTATCCAGAATTGTGTGCCAACGAATATACAGGGAAAAAAGCTGACAACAAATGTACAATTTCATTTAGTTTCGCGTTATTTTTCGCAGGACTTTCGGCGGCGCGCGAGCGCCTCGAAATTGATAGGACGTTGCATCGGAGCGTTATCGGTTGAAACGCAACTTTGATTATCGCGGAGTCGCGAAAAGTTTTTCCAGCAATGCCCGGAATGGTTCGAGTAACCCACTGCGATGTTTCAGTTGATTACACGGTAAATTATATCGGGCAGAATCGTGGAATTAAAGCGAAAGCCGGCCGCTTCGCCGCGGCGGAACGGCTCGCTGCTTGAATTCTTTCTCACGTCCGTTCGACGCAAGTTAAGAAACAAGTTTCTAAGTTCGCGGGAGGGTTGAAAAAAAATGAAGAAAAGAAAAAGGGGAGAAGGACCAGTGCCCCGTTTGCCGGGGGCGAAATTAAATTCTTCCCGCGTTCGGCCGAGATTTCTTTTTTTTTTTTCGCCGCCGAACCAAGTCAAATATCTAAAATCGAACCGGGTCGAACGTTTCAATATTTACCCCGCGTTGATTACTCGTACCCCCGAAAAATTGCATCCCCCTTTCACCGGGCACACCCACGCTCGAAAATTTACTCTCAACTTTGTGCCGGCGAACCGCTCTACGAATTATAAAATGTGTTTCAATGAGATATTTTTGTTCAAAAACTAGAAATTTGCAATTTCGATCTTAGATTGACTAAACGTTTCGAGTGCTATGATTTAACACGCGGACTGTGCGTGGAACGTTCGGATCTTGTCTATTTCATTCATACACGCGATCGGAGTTATTAATAATTATCATTAGTTGCTTGATAATGGAGTTTGCACCTTACTCTGTAATTTTGTTCGTTTCAAAACCTTATTATAATGTTAATAATTTTATGGAAATCATTTTTAGCACAACCGATAGTCTTAACGATCTTGGCTTGAGGTTTATTGTTCGAAAGGAAATTACTGAGATTTTTCAAATAGTAAAAATGTTTTTCTTAGAGAACCAGGTTGCAAATGAACACTTTAACTGCCATGTCACCCACATATGGGTGACAGGATAATTTGTCCATGTTTAAGAATAAATTTGTATATTGATATAATCATTGGACTAAATTTAGTTGAAATTTGGGAATACGAGAAGGTTGAAGGATAACTATGTGACATATATTTTAAATTTTAAACTGTTGTTTCATCAAATAAATTACTTTGATTTTGTGGAATTTTTAAGATTGTTGGTCAGGCAGTTAAAGTGTTAAAGTTCTCTTCTATTCTCCAGATCTCAACTAAATATGAATGTACAAATTTATTTTTAAACTTGGACAAACAATTCTGTCACCCATATAAGGGTGACATGGCAGTAAAAGTGTTAAAAAGTTTCTTTCGAAAGAAATCATCGAAATAAGATTACTTGCAACAGTAAAATTGGTAAAAGAGGAGAGGTTGCAGAACAAAGTTTGACTATTTAATGTGGCATCGAATCGAATGGTTGTTTGTAACAAGTAGACACCTCGCATTGTTTCTTCTTCGCTTCTATACCTTTGGTTGTCGATCGTTTCGGCAGATGAAACAGAGTTTAGCTTTCTATAAAGAGATTGGGAGTTGAGTGCTCCTTTCAGGGAGGTTTTTACGAAGTTCAATCGGTTTATTTGATATCGAGGGGTCTAACTTTGTTCTTGACTGGCTCCGATGATGAAACGGCTTGCCACGATGGCAACTGTCGAACGCAGAACCCGCGCATACATTTCCCTTCGTCTAGGACGAGAGAGAGATCACGCGTTAATCGTCGAAGGCGGTTTTGTGCGTTCGATGGCAACAAGGGTAGCTGCCAACACTGTCATAGGTACGTGCTACCGTGTTCCTCAAATTGATTTTCAGCAGAACGAACTTCGTTTAATTGGATCGTACCATCAGCAGTGATTCATTTTTAAACGAAGCAATAGTTTCCTCTCTTAACACTAGAATTACCGAATAATAAATCCAACGATACTCTATTCATCTATTAAAACTTCATACTATTCTTAGTGTAACGTTTACGTCATTAACACGTTGAATGCCACACGAATTTTGCATGCTTCGAACAAGTTTCATTTGTTTCATTTATAGAAATGATCAGCGTTCTTGAACAAAATTGTTAGTTACTAAAAACTAAAGTTCTCACCTCGTACTATAATCTGGTTAATTTTGGCAGTACTGCGTTAATGTTCAATGCTGTTAATTTATTGATAACCGTTCTTAAACAATGTAACGAGAGAGTTAAAGTATGTGCATCGTATCTTTAAGAAAAATTATAAATTATTTATCAAAAACTTAATTCCAATGTGCTCTGCCGTACAGAGAAATTTTGAACTCTTAATTGGGCTTCAAAAATGCAATGCATTAAGTAACACGTTGAACCGCGGAGCTATTTTACCTAGCTTTCATGTCACGTTTTATTTAAGTTTAAGTGGAAAGAGTACAACTGTGCATAAGCAAAAGACAAGAAAATAGTGTGAATATTTTTTAATATTATAGACATTATATTTAGCGCATTAATTTGCAAATTTCATGTTTCATGTGTTAAATGTGGCATAATGAAACGACTTCGTGGAATTCATATAAAAAGTAAAAGAAGATGTAAGATGAAGACACGTAACTAGTTTGTCCAAAGAAAGTTCAACACCAAAATCTGATTGCATTTTATTGAAACGTACACAAAATTAAAAAATGCGTCAAATTCAACGAGTCTATTACAGGGGGTAGTCAAAGTTTTGAGTTAACTAATTCTGCAGGTAAAATGCAGATGGCGTTAGTAGCACGTCTAAAAAGATATTAATAAACTATATTAACTTTCCCTTTCGTTAAAAAAATCTTAGCAAGTATGAACAGCGAATTAAACTCAAAACTGCGACATAAAGAACAGTCAAAGGTTTATGTTAACCAGTTCTCCGGGCGAAATGAAGATCGCATTATTATCTCGCACGAAAAAGTAAAAAAAAAAAACAAGATCTAATCGAGGCTCATGGTTACATATTAAAACATTACGACAACCACGAAGAACGTATTAAATTTAAAAGTGCGACATAAAGAAACGACTTAATGAAACTCGACAAACTTATTACACGAGACGGTCAAAGGTTCGCGCGAACCATTTCTACATGCAAAATGAAGACTCCTTTACGAGTGGACCTGTCGAAAATTCAGGAATAAAACTTAATCGCTCTAAATAAATGTAGGATGTACCAAAAGACTCGAATCAACGGGTAAAACATGGATTATGGCACTGATTCGTCCTGGTAAAAATTGAATTCGGGGATTTTTCGAACCCGTGCACCATGCGATCGAGAGCGCATGCATGGCGGCGATGTGTGATGTTTTCGAGCGCAAGGGCTAACCCTGATTCCATGGCAATTTCCGGTTCAACTGGTGGTGCATCGTCACCGTGCAGAGGGATGGTCGAACGAGAGGAGGTCGCAGTAGTTGGAGGTCTACGTAGGAAATAGATAATCATCGGACGTTTAATTACTTCCTAGGCGGTGTTGTTTCGTATGTAGGTACTGCTAGGCGCGGAATCGGGCACGCGGATTCGAAGGGTTTCCGCAGCTGCGCAGAGCTGAACTAATTAATTATTCGTTAGGTAGCCGTGCTCTAACGGTTCAGGATTATACGAATACGTAATATTTTCCCGACGCGTCCGTTGTAATACGTTGCCGCGGGATTACCACGCGGTTCTTATTAAATTTGCACGCAGTTTCTCGTTCCCTTATTTTAATTCCAGCCGGAGGTTTGCTTTTCTGGGTCAGAAGGGCGCGGATGTTCCGCATTTACGTTCCGTTATGACGGACGAGGAATTTTATATTGGAATTTTCCTTCCGGGTAAACCGCGTCTGCGAACTTTTAAGGGCTGCGGGAACTTAAGTTAAGGGGCGTAATAATAAACAATTTCACCGCCGATGCCGCTTCCTCGCCCTAGGAATGTTTCGAGCTTTATGCAAGTCGTTAGGCGGTTCCATTAAATGTGCGAATAAAATTCCAACTGTACATGCGCTTCCGTTCGTGTTTCATCTGTTTCTAACTGCTTCGTCCACGCGTCGAGGCATCAACGAAAGACCTTCGGATAATATTTCACTAGTCTTTGGTTTACAGTTTAACGTCTTAGGCACGGCTGAATTCAACGTGAAGTACGTGTAAATGATACAGCACTGCAATGTGTGAAGGATAATGCTGTTCTCTACACGAGTACATTGGAATAAAGTATCTGATCATTAAATTATAATTTTTGTTAAAGATATGATACACGTATGTTGACTTCAACAATTTACTTTAATAATTAATAATACAATTGAGATGACATCTACGAAAGCCACTATAGTGGCGCATAGTGCCTAAGAGGTTAAATTCACGCTAGCCTTCACCGTTTTATATTTTGAAGAAATATTTATCAGGTTTAATTACTTTAAATTCAGGCTAGCCTTCATCGTTTTATATTTTGAAGAAATATTGATTTTAACACGTACAAAAAGAACTCAAACCTTCTACATTATTAGAAACAAGAGACACAGGGAATTTCAATATTTCGGATGAAAGTGGACTGATTAAATAAAAATTAGTCACCTATAAATATTCTAAAATTCTTCGTTTAAGACCAAAGCTAAATTCATCGAAATTTCCTTTTCTATTAAAATATTAAAAACGACTGACACATCGTGGCAATCGATTAACCGTTATCCTGTACATTGACCTTTATATACTGTTTCAACCTGAGTGTAGAATGTTACACAAAAATCACGACGACAGGAAAATATGAATCTCTCCGAAACTAATCATCTTAGATTCCAATGAATTGAAGTATGCTTGCCAGAGGCCCACCTGGGTTCGGATCGTCCTTGTTAAGCGGAGCCCGGGAAAAGTTATGACAAGATGCAACGATCATTCGAGCAGGAAGACGCTGTAAAGCGATCCATGATTAATAGGGACAGGTGAATTGGCCGAAAGCATTCTATAGGATCGCGAATTGAATATTCGTTCGGCTAAACAGGCCGACAATTTGTAGACTTTGCTGGCCGAGCGTTCGCTGGCTAAAGGAACGTTCGTTTATGCGAACAGGAAAAAGTCTGTGCCCACACGCGAGCCTGGTCATAGTGGATAGGCTAGACAGAAAGTAAAGAGAATTTATGCACTGTGTGGGACACGCGTGTGCACGCCGATCCGTTTACCTTATAGCTGTTTAACTCCGTTTACGTCGATTTATGGTTTCCCGCGCTTGAAATTGGGAATTAGCGTCGCGGCTCGCCGGTCTTGCTCGGTCCGCCATCTTTAAACGTTGCGGGGAGGTTCGAATGTCTTGATCGGACCCGCAAATATTCTTATTACGTGCACGAACGTGGGACAGTGAAGTGTTAACATTCCTTCTATTCAAAGTTTTAAATTTCAATTCTTATTTCTTCAAATTTCTTATTCAATTTCAAAGTTTATAGCTAATAGACGACGACACGTATCGGAACAAAACTTGGGACAGTTTAGAGGGTACGCAGCCTACTGCATTCAATGATGGAACTTAGTTCAATAAGCTGTTGAGTAACTATTCGAAAGAGTATTTGAGGCGGTGCATATTATACGAGAGCCAAAGTGGAACGAACGCTGTGCGAGCTGCAAAAGTTTGTGCGTTTGCCTAAACCGCGGTAACTTCGAGAGACTGTCAAAGACGATTCGAAAATTTGGAAATGCTGATTTTTCATTGAAAAAGAAATCCAGTTGAACGTGCTTGAATTTTGCCAAGCCAACAGCACTGGACGACGTAAATAAATAATTGATATCCCTGAGTATCTCTGATGTCCGAGTGTCAGCTATCAGAGCAGCGATAGAAAACGGGAACAGGTTCGAGGATGGTTTGCAGAACGTTAAACGTTTGTTTTGGAGCATTAAAATTCGGTTGTAAACGGTCGCACACGAACAGCGTCAATTTTCATTCACGGCGTTGGTCCTCTCGCAATTTTCGTCCTGACAGGTGGGTGTGCTTAAGTGAACGAAGGTCTTACATTGCGGGGGCGGGGAGGTGCGAGAAGGGGTTCGGTCGCGCGACGGCTTTACTCGATTTTAATAATAATGTGATAATGCGTTTCGGGCTTATGGCTCCGTGCACCTTAATTGCGAATTCTAAGTCCATTTTGGCGAGCGGTCATCCTCCGTGTAAATAATTCAGGGCGCACATGCGACCGAGCTAGGCCGTTTCCGCATGAATGTATGCGTGCTGTAACTAGTTTACTGATTATTAAATGGCCCACCCTCTTCATCCACGATGCGCACACCGACCCTTTCAACGCCGACACGTGCTACCGTGACGCCTCGTCAACACATTCCCGCCAAGTGGCCGAATACATTTACGATACTTTCCATAATCTTCCCCTTTGATACCACCACGGAAATTCGATGGATCGGCCGCCATACTGTTTTCGCCCTATCGTTATGTCATACCCGGCCCGGAGCCACCTACGATTACCTACCTAGCGTTTCTATGCTTTTAAAAGTCTGTAAATATTTCACGGAGTTTTCTTGTAACTTGTGAATGGCCAACCGGTCCATAATTGATGCCGCTGGACGGCGTTGCATAGTCGTTTTTGCTTCGCCACTGATAGAAATTATAGTGAGTCCGTTAATATTTAATAGCTTCCACTACACCGCAGCTGGTCACTTGGCAACTATAGGATTTTCATTTGAATGTTCCGCGACAGCTTCTACAGTTTTTACAATTTGACTGTTGCACAGTGTTCCGTTTTCTCTTCGT
>CM052093.1:19251958-19279570 GCA_028453745.1 Agapostemon virescens | reverse complement strand
TGATTTCATAATTTTTACTGTATAAAATTGCACATTGCTCAATACGAAGTTTGCGATCTGCATTTTCAACAATTATTTCACTATTTTCAGAAATTTACAATTTACAAATTTAGAATTTCTTGCTAAACTGATAAAATAATTTTTTAATACGTTTTACTAAAATTTTCCAACACTGGATCTCAACGTTTGCTAAATAAAATTGCACGTTCTTCCATATGAAGTTCTTGAGCTGTACTTCAACGATTATTTCATCGGTACCCGAAATTTATGATTTATAGTTGGGAATTTCTTGATGAACTAATAAAATGATGCCTTGGTACATTCTACTAAGGTCTTCAAACATTCGCTTTTGAGTGCATAAAATTGCACATTGCTCAATGTCTTGATGAACCAATAAAACGATGTCTCATCACTGACATCTTTTAACATCGATGCCAGTAACTTTTTCCAAAAGAAATTGCACATTGTTCTTTGTGAAATTCTTAAGCTGCATGCTTAACGATTATTCACTGATTTCCAAAATGTACCATTCAGGAATTCCTTGATAAACTGATAAAAAGAGGTCTTTATCATAAATCTGAATTAACCTACTACAATTTCGCACAGTCAAGTTATTTCTCAAGCATCGTGAAACGATATTACCGGAGTTCCATGCAATCTAAGAGTACAAACAGCATCATTAGAGAAATCGTTTGTTCATAAGAGACACGCCCGAGATCATTTTGTATCGTCCTCTCATTTTTCTCTAAAGAATTGCTTCGTGTATCGTACGCTCCACGGTTGTGTGTATTGAATAAATAATTCACCGTCGATCGTCCTCATTGACGTCGGTCTCTACCACCGTATCCAGGCTGGAAGGATCTAATTTCACGAGCATCTCGGACGACTGTGCCCCTGATAAACGATCGACGTGTCTCCCCTGACAATCGACTCGATCTATTTCACATGAAACGCCTTGGACGTGTCATGGCTGGTCGCGAAATCAAAAGGCACACGTTGCCATGACCGCTTTGATGCTGCATCCAGGTCCCGAGATTGATCTCCGAGGAACTCTATTTCTAACGAGAGCCACACCGTCGACGGTGTGGGAGACACGTATGAAATAGAGGGAACAGAGAATCGTGTATGTGTATGTGTATGACAGAGAGAGAGAGAGAGAGAGAGAGAAGAGGTGGAGGATACATAGAGCGTTTCTCCACGCGGGTAACGACGTTTCAAAAACACTGCTGGGGCCTGGCTAGCGAATCGATAATTGGCAGCCGAACGGGCACACGCGAGACCCTAGGTGGCCAAAAGGTCGCGGAACTTGATAGGCAAATGTTGGAAAAGTGAAACGTACCGCCGCCAAACGGGGACGAAGATTAATGGGATCCCCTAACGGATTAACCCTCTCGGATTCGGGATCGTCTTCGTCTTCGTAACTTTTCCCGTGGTTGACGCACGGTCTCGAGCTTCCGGGAAAATGGCTCCCGACACCCATACGATCCTCCGGAAATGGAAACTCATCATCGTTTTACAGCTATCGGAACGTTTAAAAGTTTCTTCAGTTGTGTATCGTTCCTCGACGTATTCGTTTTAGCACATCAGCTGGACTCGCGCATCCGCTTGCTCGATCAGCAATCGAACGATTAGTAACATAGAACTTGCATAATAGAAATTGCGAACAGACAGAAACGAAATAACATAACAGAAATCGCGAACCGGCAGAAACATAGAAGTTACAACACAGAAATCGCGAACACTCCGAAGCTAAAAATAAAGAAATCGCAAATATTATAATTCGTGTAGTTATTAAGCCACCCAGGTGCATAGCGGCTTTCCTTGCACGCTGAGAAGAAGGTATCACCGACGTGACACCTTCGATATTTCAATAAAAATTCAATAAAAATATATTAATATTAAACAAAATAATATATAAAAATAATTCAATAAAAATATTTCGAAATTGCAAAGTTAACCAGAAAATAGGTGGATGCCACGAAGTAAAAAGATTGCAGGCAACTCGCAAAATTGCATACGATTTGGGTGGATTGTACTTTTGAAGACGTCGCTGTTAGTTGGTTTTCAGGGAGGGTTTTTGAAAAATTAATCCGGGAAGTTCCTTATCAGTTTAGCAGATAACGATCGGGTTGCCGTAAGCGATTTTTCTCGAGGTTCGCGCGATAATAACGAGCGTTACCAACAGTTCCAACAACTTTTACGAGCCGTCAGCTCGTTGGAAGTTGCATCGGAACGTTTTGTCGGCGCTCAGAAACGAAACGCCAAATACTATTTAATTGGGAGCGTAGCTCGCGGAATTTCGGGGCCGAATAATTCCGCGATGGAACACACGCGTGCCGGGTAATTCACCGCGATTCGAACATTTCAAACATTTCCTGCGGATGTGCTTTAACATTTTCTCCGACCACCGGGCTGTATTCTGGAGTCGGTACGTTAAAGACTAAGGAATTTCTATCGGGAACCGACGGGGACTCGTTCAAAACAGATATTTTAATATTTTCCAGAAATATCGCCGGGTGCCGACAGACATTCGGAAATTCGATATTTGCATATTTTAATATTCATCGGACAAAACATTTTTGTTTCTCTCGAGCTACATTTTTTCTAATATCTAATTTCCTCTTTTTATCCGATTCGTTTAATCGAAGTTGCGTCGATTCGTTGGTCCTTAGAGAACCTATTCAAATACCGGTAAATTGTTAAACTTCATTCAAATAATGATTGATTTTTATTAATTTTATATTGCTTCTATATTGCATAATTTAGGAAAGTCTTCTTTTCTGGTTTCTTTGGAGGGAAAACTTTCGCAATAGTAAAAGGAGTCTCATAGATCAATATTGCGCCCTCTTGTCACGGTACGATTACAATATTCGATTACAGGAAATTATAAGCAATATAGTTGACTATACCAATATGTACGCACTGCAATGCGATCCAACAAAGAGATTTCAAAAATAAAATGTTTAACGTCAAGTGAAAATTGTTTTATGGAATTCCACGCTTAAGCTTTTATGCACAGAAGTGCAAATTTTATAGGCCGTTGTTACCTGAAAGTCACATAGCAAATATATTCCAATAAAATTGTTTAAACGGAAAAATTCTTTTTCATTTGCATATATAGGTTCATAATTTCTGATTTTTCATTCCCCAATTGTTTGTTGATTAAAAACAACAATTCGGCTCATAGAGGGTTAATTTCTCCTATCACTGGGTACACGATCGCAAAGAGTCAATGCCAAAAAACAGATCGATAACTTCTCCGACGAAAGCAAACGGAACGAAACGTATCCACCGAATGAAACGAAACGTAGAAACCGTGAAAACCGCGTGAAATCTACGGGAGGAAACGGCGGGGGGAGGGTGGTAAACGAAGCGTGGGTAATCTGGCGAAACGGCGGATTTGTATGTGTAAACGATAGTTCTGCTAATTGCAATTAGTAATAAATTTGTCGGGGAAATTGCCCGGTTTGATTTATGCGGAATAAATGATACACCGTTGCCGGACGCGCGGTTCGAAGAAAAAAGGAGGCGATATTAAAGCGAAGATTCTCATTCGGCGCGGGCCGCAATGGGCAGCGACTAAAATTTATCGTACGAAGAGTCGACACACGGGCACGCTTAATCGTCAAACCGGTCTCATTTCTCGTCAGATTGGTTTTCGTGCGACACCGCGTGTCCCAGGTAGCCGTGCGCATCCTGCGAGAGAACCGGCGCGGCCGACGATCTTCGGCCGGCGTTGTTGCTTTTCCGTATCCACGGACAGCTTATTTGAATGCATGGCGATCGTTACGCGAACACCGATTCCGATTAAACCGCGTTGCTTAAGGCCAATTAATTCGCCCGTAAATCCGCGCAATTTATAGAACAATGTTGCTAGCGCGACGATCAACGCCCCGCCGCCATTGACAGAACGAGCGAGGCTCGTCCCGCGTCGCGTACGTCCAGCCAGAAGATATTTTCCGATGGTAATAGTCCCAGGCTGCGCACTTACCGCTCGCATACAGATAGCGTTATTTACGTTGATGCTCCGACTTTGTTTAATTTCCGGCAATCAATTCGAGCACAGGTTTATCGAGGGTTTATTAAAAACATGGAATTTATGGGTTATCACTTGTAGGAGAAACGCGTTACGGATTAATGCGAGTAGTTTGTTTGAAAGTCGCGCGAGATAACAAGATGGCTGCCCGTTTATCTCTCGACTAAATAGTTGTGGAAATATTGTGAAATATCTGCCCACGCTATAAACTATCTTGTTTATTCGTTTACATTGCGCTATTTTACCGAGGTGTTGTCGTTATAATTGCGTATACGATGATTACCATTAATTTGTACGCGTGCCTATAAATTTCGAGGAATCGTACGTTATTGTACTGAACGTCCATTCGATTATAAATGGACTGCGATTGTTGGGCTTTGTAATACTTTTGCATTGTTTTCGGATTATTAGGATTAGGATAGTGAGATATATTAATATTAGATTGACGAGTAAGTACTAATATTTTAACGATGCATCTATGAGCGATTTATTCTACCTTATTTCTTCTTTGAGTGGCAGTTTTTAAATATTGCTATCGAGGAAAAAAGTAATGGCCATGATTATTAAGTTTTTTTCATCGGTGTACTATATTTTGTAGCAACCTTGGTCGATTCCGGTTATTTTAAAAATTTGTGAAAGCATTTTTCTAAATTTTTATTACAAACACTTCACTTTCTTTTCTCTTCACCTTTACTTTTTTCTTTGCAATTGCAACCTATGCGTCGAGGGATTCAATATCTCCACTATCCATTCCATTACCTAGTCAAATAATCCTTCGAACATCTCAAAGTAAAAGCTTAAGCCATTTTTTCGAATTCTAAAAAAGTTATTCGGTTTTAAAAAGCGTACGAATACTATTTGCATTGATCGTACGTTTGTTTGTACAATAATAAACTGTAAATATTTCTTGGTACATCGCGACGAGAGAAAGGCCCCGAAACGAGAGACGGGGAGGGAGGAGGCGTTTTATTTCTCCGGGGACCGCCTTGCTCCCGTTCTCGTCGTCATTTTTGCAACGGCCAATAGCTCATTTGAATGCGCCGCGGTTCCGTGCATCGTCGCGATCGGCGGACGTTAACGATTCTTTTGTTTTACGTATACGCCCGTGGACTTGGCTCAAAGTCAGTCAACAGTTGAAGGGCAGAGGGACTTGATTTAAAGCCGGTACGATATCTCGAGGAATCGCACTGCGCTTAACGAGCGCTGCCCCACGTGCGTGTACGCGACTCGTCCGACCGTTCGATCCGGCTCGCCTCTTCCGTTCTTCCTCACGGCGGATTTTCAAAAAATCAACCATGCCTCCCTCTCTACCCTCATCCCGCAACTCGTATTATCTCGTCTCGCTACGTAGACGATAGAATGTGGGTCGACCTCGCGCAACCTGCGTTTCGTCCCTGCTCGACGCTGCGATTCGATCGTCGAAAAATTCGAAAAGCTTTCGAACTCCTTCGATATCCTTCGAATGTTCACTGTTCTGAAATCTGAGTTGGAAATTTATCAAATGAAATATGAAGCAGATAGTAATACAATTGGCAATGATAAATTTATTTAAATAAAATTGTTGTTTAAGATTCTGCTTATTTGTCAGGTTTTTAAAATATGTCAAAATGTTCCAAAATGTCCAAAACTTTGGACCGATTAGGATTGTTAATTTGTGACGACTCTACCTCCTGCGCTCGCCAACAGATGGACAGTAAGACGACTTTCTCGCTGGTACCTGATCTGCTTTTATACATATACTGACGGTAACCACCTTCTGATATCCCAGCGTCTAAGGCAGAGCCTGTTAGAGAGCCTTTCTCTCCTCATCCTCTTCTAGAAAGGTTCAGAACGAAACGCCCCATTCCAAATCTACCCCCACTCCACTTTTTCATCATATAAGCGCAATTGAATAAATGTATAGAATAGTGGCGGAAACGCGCAGGAGCTCTTGCGTTTTAGACCTTTGCACTCCAAGCAATTTTAATTCCAAAATCGATACATTTGTTGACCTAGAATACTGCATTTGTATATGGTTCATTTCCTTCCGTGCACATAAAGTTTATTACTATTACTCGTGCGTGCAGCACTTGCATTTTTAACGATTCCTTTACTGCAAACATAGCGGCGTCAAACTTGTTTTGAATAATAGTGTAGCAATTTTTAGTGCCGTCCCAGAAAAGCCATTAGAGCGCTAAGGGTTAACAACTTAACAACAAATTATCTTCCTGTCTTTTTGTAAAGATAATTTGTTAAAGCGAGAAATAAAAATGCAAATCTTTTTCGTTGATCGAACGTTTCTTTCAATAGAAATAGAGTACAAGCGTCACAAGTATTTGGCAATGTCAATTTTCTCTAGTCAGAAGTCCCAAAATTAACAGTGAAAATGGGAAGATCGAAATGCCAGTCTTGGATAAAATATCCTTGCAGCTTCGGTTCAGCTTTCTGGGGCATCGTCTCAGGGTTAATTTGATCTTCGAGATGAAACCCTGGGGTTGCACTCAGGGATGAATCTTTCGTCCCACGGGCAAACTTCGGAGGGTCTGTTCCGTTTCCGGCATCGACACCCTTCTTCCATCCAGTTCCCGTCGAGTAAACAATAAAAAACAGTTTCGACCGCTGGGGACCAGCCTGCGGGACAAACATATTTTTGCGGTTCGTTTATTATTCGAATATCAACATCCACGTTGCCGCCTCGGCTTTCACGGATGAAGACGAGACAACGGGGCTGCGGTTACGGGTGGTTGCTGACGTTTAGAGGGTGGAAGCGTCACTGCAACCGTAGGAACTCGTACCTTTCGAATGTTCCTATATTTCCGATAGTTTCAACCGATATTCTTTTACAAGAAGACAATTGTAAAAATATTTACTGGCCGCTGCGACAAGTTTTCAGATCGAGGAAATTGACGTTGCTTGAAATCATACACTGCTTTATTTATTAATCTCCTAAAATGTACTTATCAAGGTTCCTCTTACAGCCTCATTACTCTTTATGTTGTTTCTCGTGTAATATTTCATTCGTTTAATTTTGTAGTCAGAAATTGATTTATAATAATAATATAGAGAATATAGAAAATAATATAAAAATAATATAGTTGACACGAGAAAGTTTCCTTGATCGGTTTTACTGGTGTGATGATGCATTTTCATAAAGCAAAATCACTCTGCGTTGCCTTTTAACCCCATTTTCCTATCTATTGGATCTTTCCCACATGGCTTTCAAACGTATTTCGCATTTAATTAATCCGCTAATTGTTGCGTTTGAGGCTTGCAATTATTTTAAACTAAATTATTGTTTCAAATAAAACTCATAGTTCTTTATTGCTTTAAGTCATTTATAGGACATTCAGTTAATTTTGAAAATGGTCTAGGTCAGTTCAAGCTTTAAAAACAACATTTTCCTATGAAATTCACGCAAAATTTCATATTCATAATAAATTTCCATTAATCAAGACTAATAAAATTATAAATTAAAATGTCGCATAATGTAAAAATATTTTTTAATTTCTTCAAATGCAATTCATTAAATATCTCGAAACAAGAAATATATGACAGACCACTTTCATAATTATGGGCACATATATATCGTCCTTAACCGCCTTCCAGTATCCCAGGCGTCTAAGGCAGGGTCCGCTAGATAGCCTAATTGTCGAGTCCTTTAGGAGACCCAGGAAGAAACGCTCCTCCTTTTCTCCTTTTTCTTTTTCTCTCTCCATCCCACTAGATTTTCTGCCACCGCAAAAATATTTACAGACCCGCTAATCGAATCGTTGCTTATCGAAACTAGAGGAATACTAACAAGAATCGTCCACAATTTTCGAAGATCGCGCAAGCGTTGAAATGAATCGAATCGGAAAGTTATCGCTATCGGTCCATCGTCGCCAAGTTCTTCCTCCGGCATTGACACCCGACACTCGGTGACACCGGCACGACCACCTCCAGACTCTTTACAAAGTCGCAAACAGGAATTGCGCGTCCTCGGGACTCGAAAGACGGTGAAAGGGTGCGCGGTTAGGCGCGAAAGGAAACGTAATGCGTTTAGAGGCTGCTGCCGGCTTTGTCAGCCGTGGCAATGTGTTTATTCCGTGGACAAACAGCACTTGGCGGAGTATAGCTTTACGACGGACGTCTCGGGGATAATATATGGAAAGTATAAATCGAGATAGGGCCGAGTCGACGACGATCGCGACATCGTCGCGCCCTCTTCCACCGATCCCCGTATCCAAGCCGATAGATTCACCTATCTTCGATCAGATTTGTACCCGGGAGGTCGGGGGTTATGTATATTCTGCCGTTGGTTAGGCGAGTATATACGTATTACCGTGTCCCGGAAGCGAGCCACGTATGTCCTTGCTTTTCCTCCTCTCCGTATTGATTATGAAACGAAATACTTCGCGTTGACAGTGAAAAATGAAAATTGTTGCCACGGCTGTACCCCTCCTCCCGTCCCACTGCGAAATAGTCGATCAGGATCGCGAACGCGATAGCATAAGCTCGCATTACCCCTCGACGTACGATTTTATTTATGGCCACAGTGATTAAAACGTCTTTATCCGCAACAATGTTGCAGAAATGAGAAGAAAATTCATATTCTCTGTACGACTATATTCTCTTCGACGTATAAATATTTATTATGATAGAACAACGTTTTATCTTGTCCGAAAAGAAATTTGCGACCGTAACACCTATCGCATTTCGTTTGGAATCTTCGTTAGGGGTGTGACTCGTCGAAAAACAAGGGAAATTAAATGCATTGCAAAAATAAAAGTCAAAGAGAGTCGTAGACCCTTTGAAAAATGTTCTCCGTAAGACGTGCTACACGAAACTTGTTTTAGAAAATGGTTTTGTAATGTAATTTCCGATGGGGATGGATAAAGGGAGATCCTTCTGCGAGTGGAACTCGAGAAATGGAAAAATTTCTAAATACACGGATTTTAAAATACCTATCGATGTGCTTTCTGCCAATTTTCCCAGGAGAATTACGAAATCACGGGTGGAAATTTACAAAGAGGAAAAACGAAATTGGGGAGTTTCGAAAATCCCAGGTTTTCGCGTTTCGGCGAGGCTAATGTCGCGATGGCGACTGCGGGGAGGAAGGATTGCGACCAACCAGTACATGATCTACCTGTGTCCTTCGTGTCTGCAGTTAGGATAATTAAATTATCGGTGCTTGATATATCTTCCTTTCCCGGCACATTCGGCGATGGCCGAAGCCGAAGTTCGCTCGAGTGCTTTCGCTGGAACGTTCTGCCGGTTTCCTGCTTTGAAACGTGTCAATTTTCAAATCGATCGCCGCCAAGTGCCCTTAAACGATCTAATGAAACTAATTCCTTGATTGCCGTCTGACGCAATATCCGTTCGTTAACGGTCGTCCCCCGAATCTCTACGTTCCCAGGATTTTCAATCGTTCGTGCCCGCGCAAAAGTGCTACGTGCTTGCTCAGCGTCCCGTGGCCCGTGACCCCCCTGCGGACTCTCTGCTCCTTGATTTCGTCGCGCCCGCTTTAGCTGCGCAAAGAAGCAAACTTTTAATTAAACTATTAATTACGATGCTGTTCCAATGCACCCACGAGAATCAGATTAACCGTTCCACGGATTTCGCTGACACGTTCCGCGCGTCTGCCCTCTTTACATCAACCGTTATTTTTTCGAAAAATTTGTTTCCCCGCCGAAATTTTCCTTTACGAGGCTATCCGCTCTTTGTACAACCGGAAGCTCGTCGATACGATTTTTTTTTCTCATTCACTTTTTGTTTTGTTTAATTTATATATTTATATTTATAATTTATATTATACCGCGTCAGAAAGGAGATTAAAAATTTTGTTTTACGATAACCTCGCGTGATCTCGACGAATTTGAAGCGTTATTAGCTAAATTTATGGATCAACGTTGCACGCATGGTTATAAATGACAAATTTTCGAAAACACTGACATAACCGCTTGTTTCGTAACGGTTAGCGCCGTTCATAAATCCCGTGTTGCGTTCATAAGAACATAACTGAACTATGAATTTTATGCATTTGCGATGAGAGTGAGTAGATGAGTTATAAAGTAGCGGATATGTTTAAGGCATTTAAATATAATGTTGCGTCATTTTTATTTTACATTTCGTAAGGGAAGAGACGAATATAAAGTCCGGTATCTTGCAATAAATTCAAGCAATTTTAGTTTTTCATGAAGCTGCAGTCTAATCGTAACTAGACTACGAATTTTATACATTTTATACATTTTAAAAAAAATGAGTAGGTGAATTATCAACCAGTGAGGGTGAATATGTTAAACGCGTTTAAATATACTGTTATATCATTTCCATTTTATATTTGTTAAGGAAAGAAACAAATGTCTATAAAGTCTGGTGTCTTGCAATAAATTCAGGCAATTATAATTTTATAGAATATTTATAACAATTTTATACATTTATAATAAAAACGAATAGGTGAATTATAAAACAGTGAGGATATTTAAGACATTTAAAGATGCTGTTGTATCATTTTACATTTATTAAGAAAAGAAACAAATGTCTATACAGTCCGGTGTCCTGCAACAAATAGAGGTAATCTTCCTTTTTCGATGTATGCACAATTGCGAAGGTAGTAGAAGAATTCGAGGACATCATTACACCGTTTCCGGCTCGTCAAAATGGCGCTGACTAATTCTTCCAATTTGCCAATATTGAGATTGTAAAATCGCATCTATGAAAAATTGTTCGACAAATTTATTTCTCGATATGTATATTGCAATAAAGTTTCTAAAAATTTGGAATGTACGCATTCTCGTTATTCTTACAAAATAACGTAAAATATTTGCGTTTACTGCTCCGTAAGCCTCGACATCTTCGAAAACAATTTCGAATTCGAACGATTCGAGTCTGAGGAAAATTCTGCACTCGATTCGAAAGGTGTAGCAAAGTATCTGTAAAATTAGCAAACGAAGAGATACAAACACAAGGTGCATATCCATCGACGAAATCGTCTATTTGATATTTCTGTGGACTTTGTATCGTCGGTGGAGGATCATCGACTCCCAGAAAGCCGATAAGATCAACCGCTTCGATTCCAAGATACACGAATAAAACGCACGAATTCGTTTCGAGGAGTATTCCGTAAAGGAGGGCCAGGAACATGGCCGATTTACAACCGGGCGGTACTTTTCACAGGGATCGTAAAGAAAGGACGGCCTGGAATCGGTACATGATTAAGAAAAGCCCCCGAGTGTATTCAGTTCTTCCTGTCGCCGGCGCGTTGTGCATCTCTCCCGGGGCCCCGTTCGTTTGTATGCAGGGGACCAGTGTCCTTGACGACTTCGATGTATGACTGGGCATTGTTAGCGGTGTCTCATCAGTTGTATGTGAAATTCACGCGAAAGTATGATCTTTAAGTGCTGCGGTCGCTCGTAAAATTGCCAGGGCCTCGCCCCGAACCACATACCTCTTCTTCCCCCGACCGTGCCCGACTCGTGATCGAAATAATCGATTTTTTCTGCAACCTTGAATTGCTAACCAAACGGCAGAATGTCTACTAGCCATTCGCAAACATTCCCTTTTACATTCAACGCTCAACCCTTTGCGCACCGAGCAATTTTCATAACGAAATCGAGACGTTTCTTAACCTGGGATAGTTCCATTGTACAACATTTCCTTTCGCGAATACAAATTTTGTTGCTATTATTCATAAATGTGCCCATAATTATGAAAGTGGTCTAAATTAAAATAAAAATAAAATGAGTTTATCAGTTATTTCATATCACATTATTTTAAACTAAATTTATTCAATGTAATTTTTACGATATCGTCAAAAATGAACCATTAGATAGTGGTTGTAATTTCAACATTATACGGAATTCGATTTTTAGCAGCGAATTTATTGGTGTGCGAAGGGTTGCGCATTGCTTTATAAAAATGAGTGTAACTAGACTACGAATTTTATACATTTTTGAAACAATGAGTAGCTGAATTATCAATCAGTGAGGGTGAATATTTTTAACGTGTTTAAACATACTGTTGTATCATTTCCATTTTATATTTGTTAAAGAAAGAAACGAATGTCTATAAAGTCCGGTGTCTTGCAATAAATTCAGGCAATTATAGTTTTTCATGAAACTGCAGTCTAATCGTAACTAGACTACAAATGTTATATATTTTTGAAACAATCATCATCAATCATAGAAAAATCATCATACAAATTAGCCTATTGGTTAACCTTCCGAGTGCCCATTTTGACGCAGAGTATAAAAATCCTCAACCTATGTCAAATAAAATCGAGTGATTAAATTGAGGGATGAATTCGTCGAATGCGGATCAACGGAAAGGTGAATTTCATCTATAACGAGTCTCGCGAAAATGTATTCGAAACAATCGATAACCGGATCAGTGATTAGTCGCGAACGTGACCAATTATAAATTAGCAAAAATAGTGGGTCGTCGGAGGGTTAATCCGACATCGATGTCCCATGATGGATCGACTTTCCAATCCATCCGCAGCCAGCAGGTAACCCATCCCCAACCGGAGGATTAATCAGACTCGACTTAGACTCCGCGCAGTCTTGAATCCTCATCCGGCATTTCGAATGATTTGCATCGTTAAAATGGCGGCGGTGGGGCCGCGGTATTGGTGCCTCGGTATCATGAAATCTGCGCCGAAAGCACGAAAAGGTGACGAGGTCTACGTGCCTCGGACCTTCGGCTTGTCCGCATTTGGGAGTCGTTAGTAGGATCTTCTGGAGGAGGGTCCTGGATTCTCTTTCTCTCTCGGCAGTTGCAAGCGAAGGGATCGCTCATTTTGGAAAAGCCTTAATGCAATCTAGACTCGGATCAGCGGATGGGTATAGCGTGCCCCTCTGGGCGTTCAATGGCCCGTCTTGGTCGCTGTCGTAGTCCTCGTCCTCCTCCTCTCGCTCGGCCCCTCTTCTCGGTCGTCCTCTTCGTCCTGCTGCCGGTTCGTGGTCGTCGTCTTCGTCCTCCTTGTCGTCTTGGTCGTCGTTGTCTCTGCAGCACTCGCCCGTTTGACAGAAGCCGATGCATTCCGCACGACATCGCGACTGTCCTACTGCGTCTCGTCTCCCCTTATTTATTGCCGCGGGATCACGAGCGAGCCGGACAAACGGATCGATGGCCAGAACGGGCACAGAAACGGCGATCGGGACCCGGGGAGGACATTTGGCATGTGCGTATTCAAATCCGTCCGGGACGACTCCCCTAACTCACCACACGACAGAAAAAGGGAAAGAAGCATCCCCGTGCGTGCTCCGGTGACGTTGATTGAATTAAAAATAATCGTGATCCACTCTTGACGATCTACCGCCACCGTGGCTCCCAATGTCCTCTTTCCCTCCCTCCCTCGTCGGATCATCCCGATAGTCATGATTATGCGCCATTCGCAGGGCTTAATTAGGCGGGGCCCGTGAGAACCGCGCCGGTCCGCGGTCACCGGAGATGAAAAAATCGTGATCGCAAGACGATTACGTGAGCGGAATAAAAGCGGACGACTCGCTACTGCTCGCCTTCACGGGCCAGGCCCTCCCTGACCACCGGCTCCTTTGCATAAACCCTTCGTTTAATTGTGAAATTGGGGGATGGAGGGTACATATTTAATTACCGCCACCGGCCGCCGCCACTGCCACCGTTCACTTTCGCTCGCCCAGGCTTGTTAGCATTTTTCCGGCCGTCCACGGAGCTGCCAGAAGATGCTGACTTTCGATGCACCACCCGGTCCTTGAACGTCGAGGTTTCAGCCTTTCGTAGTCGCCGAGAGTTTTCTCAAATAAGTCTACTTGAATTTATTCCTGAAATAATGAGCAACGCTTTAAAGAAAATTAAATATCGTAAACGTCGATGCGAACGAACGTAGCACACCCACCTTCCGAGTCGACTGTACACCTGTAAAAATTAATTAAACATCGTATAAACATTTGCAGAAATAATTGGATGCATCTGTGATTTAGTGAAACTCTATTTTAACTCTTAACACTCGAACGGCGAGTGTTTGTTAATGAATAATGTGATGATAATAGATTATGCGTAAAAGGGAGTAAATCACGTATGATGGAAATACGTTAGGCCAAAAAGTGTATTCGACTGCAAAGGGTTCACTGTCCTCCATTTTCCAACCCCTGAAAAATGATTTTCGATTATTTATGGATTTATTTAATTTGCACAAATATTTACTTTACTTTGTACATTATACAAATAGATAGATTATAAAAATTTTAAAACACGAATATATTATTTCTAGATTATAAAAATCACCGGAGGAGGAAGGAGTCTTCTATTTGATTCCTAAATCTTGTAACTGACGCAGGCGAGTTTCATTTTAAAAATTTGCAGACTAACTACGGTAAAATTTTTGTAAAGCAACCTGTATCCGGTTGCGTTCAGTGCTCGGTAGTTGCGTGAAATTAAAATATCGAAGAATCAAGTGAAAAGGAAGAACGAACGTGGCGTGGCGTAGCCTTCGACATGTTCTCGAAATCAGGTTTCGATAGTTGAGTTTGAACACAGCTTCGAGAATCGGTAGAATGTTTTTCCTCGCAGTGCACATGATTAAATTGTGAAATGTTTCGGAGGCACGAGCCACAGCGAAACCACGGATAATTGTAGTAACTTCTGTCGGCGAAATGAAGTTCAGCTTCAATTTACGATCGAATGCTGGGTTACACACCGTCTGACGATCAAATTGGCATGGGAACAACTTATGCTTCCAGGTAATTAATCAAATCTGCGTGCGGCAGCGAGAGGGTAAACTTTAATGAATGAACGATACTGCGATACCCGTTAAAATCTCTTAACCGCAAATATGCTCCCGGAAACAAGCATGTTCTGCCGACGTACAATGCTCTCTAACTTCCGCCTAAAAGCAGCCAATGATCCGCCTCGCGCGGAATAAACAGTTACTGTTCCGTATTGTTTTCGTTCGCTCGTAATAGTCTGCTGCCGTGGCTAATCCAGTAATTTTCTGTTCAATCCACCGGTTAATTGTATCGCGAACTACGTTAACTTCAGACCTGCCATGCGCCAAACATGACCGGTTGGTGTGAAGTTTCGTAAAAATAATAAAATCCAGACCGTTTAGGCTTGGTACCAGTTGCGTCGCTATTTGTAATTCCACAGAGAAACTTCTTCCGTCGTTTCTCATAAAAGCGACTTCCTTTTAAACAACTTTTCAAAACAAAGCAACTGACACGTAAAAACTCTGAAAGTCCTCTTATCCCCCTAGCTAGTTTAAGCTCTTCCACTACAAAGACATCACGGACGCATGATTCTTTCTCATGGTATTATAAAAATTTACGTAAAATATTGTTTGAAATTTATTAAGCAACATTACCAGCAATATGCTCATTCAGCTTCCCCAATAATAAATTACAAAATAAAAAGGTATCTTTTTACCGCTATTTCTATTACCACTACTGTCATTATTATATACTAAGACAATCGAAAGGTGGTAGAATATTTAAAATATTGTCTCGAGAACATTTAAAATTTTGTCTCGAGATATAAGAAAGCTAGAATTCCTCGAGCGTCCGAAATTTAATTTCTAAGGACATCCTAGGATGTCCAAAATGGACGCAGGACGTTCGGACGTAAACAGGACACGAAACGGACGTCCAATGGACGTACAAAGCTATCCGGATAAATTATCAGTTTCTTGGAAACGAATGCAGCGACGTAAAAATTGTTTTAAATCATAGTGTGACAATTTTTAATAGCGCCTCGGAGTCCCCATTCTAGTAACCCCGTAAGGGTGAACAGGTTAAAAGCTGCCAAGGCGATCGCGCTCATTTACCGATCCATTGAGCCCGGCAATAATAATCGTCATTAATCGAGCTTCCCTTGTGTACCAGATTTTTCTGGCGTTAATCTGATTATTTCGATCGCGGATCTTCCCGGAGGTTTTTCCTTGTGCCTCCGCACCGGGATTGATAATTCAATTAGACGGCTCACACAGTTGATTTAACTGGCGGGTCCTTCTGTACCGCCGCTCTAGCATTGGGATTCACAATTCAATTAGAAGTTAAACGCCGGTAGGTCTGTACAAGGTATCCGAGTTACCCCCTGCAACTCCTGTGTACCCAACTCTCTCGTTCTTCGTGTTCTCTGTCTCTTTCCCTGTTCATCCTTTCGCTAGTTTCGTCCTTGTTCGCTTGGCGCGGGTCTCTCTTTACCTCAACCGAAGGTTTCCCTCTGTCTTCTCGAAGCTCTTCAACCATGCCAGCCGTCTCTGTCCCTTCCTTTAACACCGTCAAGGGTGAGAGGCCATCTCATAATCTTGCCGCGTATGTCTTCGTTCCAGCCTAATAAAGTATGCAGCCTGAATAAGCAATGAGCCACGGTGTCACTCGTGAAACTAACTCTTTAATAATCGCGCGTCACACTGATCGTCCTCCCGCTCCTTTTCTCCTCGTTCATCATTCCGCAGTTTTCCAGGCCAGTTCGGTGTCGCCTTCGATCCACCTTGCAGGTGAGCTTCCACCGTCAGGACAGGATTAACATCGATCCACCGAGGCGGCACTTTTTCTTACCTTTCGGAAAATCCTCTTCTACGCGGGACGATCCAAGAATTTGTAGACAAGCCAAACCGCCTTTCCGTTATCGTTTGGCGAACCCTGATCCAAGTTGCTTCGTTGTCTCTGATCCAAACGATTATGCGTTTGCAATGAAAGCGACCAAGTCGAACGCAATGAAGGCGGAATTAGAAAAACTTGAGAACATCGTTGCACCCTTCCGACACTTCAAGAGGGTTAAAAGCAAAGCTATATTTTTAACCAACGTCTGTTTCTTACAATAGACCTGGACAATTTTTATTTTGAACAGAAATCCACAATCTGCTGTTTACACATTGCAAACATATGAAGGCAACATTAGAAAAACTTGAGAACATCGTTGCACCCTTCCAACGCTTCAAGAGGGTTAAAAGCAAAGCTATATTTTTAACCAACATCAGTTTCTTGCAATAGACCTGGACAATTTTTATTTTGCACAGAAATCCACAATCTGCAGTTTAAACATTGCAAACGGATGAAGAAAGCATTAAGAGAATTTGAGAATATTGTTACACCCTTCCGACGTTTCAAGAGAGTTAAAGACAATTTTTATTTCGTCCGTATTTTTACTTCAACCATTTTTGTATAAATTGTTACTTTGATTTAGTGGAATTTTTGAGGTTATCAAAAATTGCTTCTTTACTTTTGCTTGCCTATTTGCTTCATAAATTGTTAAGTCGAAATAAATTTATTCTTTCCAACGTAAGTTTCGATCTGCATAATCAAATGTTTTCACGCGGTAAAATTACAGTTGCAATATTCGAAACCATAAAGGGATTCTTAGTTCGGAAATTTCTCGTCGAGAAGATTGGCTGTGTTTCGAATTCGAAAGAAACAACCATGCTCCTGGTTGTTTAAAAGAGAATGTAATCATGCTCCTGATTGGTTTACATTTAAATGCAAGAAGTTCTTTCTTGTTCGAACTTCAAAGGAAAAAACGACTGTGTTCCCGATCGATGTAGATTCAGAGAAAGTACGACCACATTCCTCGAAATTCGACATATAAAAATCCGAAAATTTTAAGGGTCTTGTTTTAAAATCAACGTCTTCGAAGAATACCCAAAGAATCGTCCCGTTTCTGTCAAATCTGCCAACGATCTCGGCGCGATCGTGTCGAAGCTGATTCACATCGTTGTAAATGATTTTTCTTTCGGTTCGAGGCGTTCGACAAAATGGCGGCGCGTTTCGTTGAACGGTGTGCGCACGCTATCGGTAAAATTGGTATCGTAAAACACGCGTATTGTTACTTTGTACGCGCCGGGGGAACAATTAGTCCACGATCCCATGACAGTTCGTCATTAACACCTTCGCAGGCTGTTACCCCGGAGAACTTCAAAGGGCCTTTCCCCGCGTTCGACCCTACTTTTCGTGCAATCAAGTCGAGAAAAGGTAACAAACACTCTTCTTACGGCTCGGCTCCGCTGTAAAAACGCTTTTCACTATCCCGCCGCCTTCCAGTCCTCCTTTTTCCCTCCCTGTTAGCGCAAACATTCGCGACATGTGCTCCCATTCGCCTATTACCAGGAGCTTTGTGCTTCTGACGCGAAATACGAAAGGAGAAAAGCGTTAATTACTGTGGTAAAAATTTCATTGTAATCCCGGCGAACAGGCGAAACGAATATTCGTTATTAAACCGGATTGCGGCTTAACTACGGGACCGGACTATGAATAAAGCTTCATTACTATGCGTCCGGTCAAAGAGTACCCAGGCTAGCAGAAGTTTCAATGGCTTTCGCGAGTATATTTAAAATTGTTTCGTTCTCTTTGCATCGCGGGGAAAAAGCGGTTCATAAATCAACGGGGAACTCCCAAACAGCGATTTATAGATCCGAAAGGGATCGAACGCGTCGAGGTCCTTCGGACGCCTCGATTAATTAGGTCGTCTCATAAATCGTAGCATTTCTTGTGCCACTCCGTCTCCATGAACGCCTGCATTTTGTACGGCCAATGTCTTTAAAGAAATTCCTCCGTGTGCCTCTTAAGAAACGCTTTGATTATTTCTGGCTACAAACTATCGTACGTGTTCATTATAAATTTAAAAAATGTCTTCCTGCGTCTCGCGATACGTTGCAATCGATGAGAATTTATTGGCGAACTTACTCGCGACTTTATAGGCTCTAACCTAAACGATCAACTGTACTGCGGATTTTATATACGTATGATCAAATTTCTCCGATTTCTTAGAATAAACATGGGCAATTTTTATTTTGCATAGAAATATGCAGTCCAGCAATTGCAATGTTTAAATTGTACAATGCGACTTATGTAAATTGTATAATTGTATAAATTATTATTTAAATAACGTAACAATTTATTTTTAAACGTCGATAGATAATTCCGTCACCCATTTATGTCTGCGTTTTTTAACGGTGACTCGGAATCACCGCTCGAGTGCTAAGGGTTAAATACAAACATTGCAATGCAACAATTGTTTTAAATAACAGTCTGACAATATTTGCTGCCGCTTCAGAGGAGCCATTGGAGTGCTAAGGGTTAAATACAAACATTGCAATGTAACAATTGTTTTAAATAATAGTCTGACAATTTTTGGTGTCGCCTCAGAGGAACCACTGGAGTGCTAAGGGTTAAATACAAACGTTGTAATGTAACAATTGTTTTAAATAGTAGTCTGACAATTTTTGCTGTCGTCTCAGAGGAACCACTGGAGTGCTAAGAGTTAATACGCTTCTCTACTTTCAGTCCACTACGAAGAGCACAGTACCTCTTCTATAACTGTCGCCTGTCAAAACCGAAGATACGACAGTTACGGAGAGGTGGCCGCAGCGCGGTGCTATTATGAAAACCATACCGGTTCCGAGTCCCTGTTTCAAAGTGCAACAACAATGACTTCCCGGTTAGAGACCGTGCCAATGGCAGCACGCGTCGATCGCGTTAATCGTGCGTGAAAATACCAGTCTCTACAGGTCGCTTACAAGGTCCACCTGTCCAATTATTACGGGGCCGGACGATATAATACGGTCTCGATATTTTCGCCGGACGCGCACGTGTGCGCACCGTTAAACTAGAACGACTGCGAGATATAAGAGCGCAGCGGCAGCTTTTGTTGCACCGTGAGAAATGGCCGTAGCAAATGTCTCGTTTTCCACGGGGGGAGGCGAAGGTGAACCGGTGCATGGAAAAGGTAAGGAACTTCGAGGGGCCTACTCCGACACGTACCCGCGGCCGTTTATGGGCTTTGCGGTATCGATGTATCCGAGTATCGATGGCGATTCGGCTTTACGTAATCCTGTTCCCCTGGCGAAGTACCCGGCACCGCAATTGTCGCCAGGACTCGCCGATAAATATTTTCCAACGTGTCCCGCCTTCTCTGCATTAGCGAACACGTGTAGCCCGCTGCCAAACACGCTGTCATCTGCGAATTTTCATGCGAATTCCTATTCTCGCGTCGTTTCATACTCTTTGGAAACGAGAGTAGTCTGCAATCGCCTTGAATCTGATCGCAACGTAGCCGAGAAAATGCAGATTTGTCCTCTAACACGGGAGTAGTTTGCCTGTACTCAATTTTAATCATGAATATAGGCACTACTTGTAAATCTTATACTGTATAAATCAATAAGAAATTCAGTTTCCATTTCCCGGTGACTGCCACGCAAATTTAGCGCGTCTTGCCCTGATGCCACGGTTTTATTTTAATATATTTAATTTAATATCTAGTTTTAATAATAATTTTAATAATAAAAATTGATAATCAATATGTTCTCTACACTGTATACATTTTTCATTCATCCTTTCTTATAGTTCCTAACTCAAATGGCCATTTGTAGCCAATCTAAACTTGCAGCATCCACTACGGGATATTTCGTAGTTGGCAGTCAATGGGTTAATGAAAAACCTGTGTTTCTATTAAAATTATTTTTTCCATAAATTTTGGGATTTACTTTATTGTAGCTGCCGTTTTAGTTTCTGGTCATTATTAGATATAAATAAGTCAATTTATTTAAGCCATTGAAGTATTTCAGTCAGACGCTTAAAAAACTTAAATAATCAACTTTAAAATTAATCAATTTGCTAAAATTAATCTAGAATGTCCATTAACGTATTCTTTACTATTTTCTGTTATTTCAGTACAAAAAGGAAGACCAATGACATTTTCCACATTTTTTATTTTATAATTATCAAAGTTATAAAATAGCTTTCATAGGATAATAGGGGTGCGTTAATTTCGGAATTAATTAATTAATTTTCGTGGGGAGGAAATCGTAGAGACTGTGGCAATAATGGTTATCCAGAGATACCGATGGAAACGAGACAATGTGACCTGAACATTTAACCTTCTCGGTACTAGCGTTCTGTCCGCCATGACACTCCCTCTGTAGGAGGAGCCGCTCCGAAAATGCACACAAGGCGCATAGTCACAGTCCTCTTTTGTCTGAAGATTTTCCTGCCGGATATATCCGACGCTCGTACGCACAAGTCATCAGATGGACGTCGGATGTATCCGGCGACCGTATCGAAAGCGCGAAAGAGTCCCAAGGCTAAAAATTTTTAATCTGCGGAAAGACACGGAAGGTGCTCGCGCGCGGGGGTGAAAAGTCGATGCCGGGGGATGCGCAGGTCAGCTGAAAAACCGGCGTCGACCCGAAAAACCGGTCGGCACCGAGAAAGTAATCTGTTTGGACTCTTGTCGTTCGTCAGTGACACGTATCGTCGACGGCGAATAGCGACGGGGACACCGTCAGCGTCGAGTTTCCATCGGAAGAAGGGATGAAAGTGCAAACCTGCGGGAGGTGGGGCTCAGAGCGGAGCAGAGCGTCGGTATTTGCCGGTGGCGAGGTTAGAGAAAAATGTATTATCGATTTCGTCGGGTATCGATATCACCGGGCATTGTTCGCGGGGATCGGACACACGCCGGCTGGCTTTTGCTGTTTTATGTCAGCGACCCGCACGAAAATATGCGCTAACGACGGGTTTTTCGAGCGGGCTGCGAGGGCTCGCAGTTCTCCGAGGCTGAGAGCAGGACGCCTGGGAAAAAAAACGATAGACGATAGACAGCTACGGCAAAACCTGATGCCGGGACAAATCGTTGGACGCTAGCTATGATGACAAAGTACGATGAGCCGCGGCCGAACGATAGCGCTGCGGATGAACGATGCGATGAACGCAGGGGCCCTGTGAACTATATATCTTTTTCCCGACCCACGCGCTGTTTTTCCACGTCTCTAAACACCCGTCGTCCGATCGAATACGTTTTTCCACGCGACAAATGTTTGTTAACAAACATCTGATGCGTTTCGCTCGGCGAACTATCTTCGAACTGCGGAAAGCGAGAGGTCGCGCCGCGCTGACCCGAATACTCGAACTGGCAAAATGTTCTACCAGAGAGGTCCGGCAACTAGGAAATTTGTTAGAGGTAAGTAGATGAACATTTGCTGGTCGGAATTCAGCGTCGTCCTCTCACGCGTTCGTTAATTTTTAACACGGCTCCGAAAGGGCTTTTACCACCTTGAAACTTCAGGACACGGAAATTATTATTTACAATCCTATTCGTTCGTTTAATTGATCCAATTTTCGGCGGAATTCTGTCCGTATTTAATTTTTATATCTCTTATGCTTGAAAAGATACACCTCTTTATGTCTCGATTTTTAAATTGCAATGTATGGAAGATAGTAAAAGGTTTTTAAAACGATGAGATGATAATTAATTGAATAATTAATCGGAGTAATGAAATGAGCAATTCGTGCTAATTTATGGAATCGATGATGTATAATTTCGATGTCGTTTCGCTTGATCGAGGAAAATTGTTATTTTTCTGGGACGCTCGACAGAGAAGCAAAGTGTGCTACGAAGGAAAGAGTGGATAGAGATGTATTTAATTTATTAATCGTAACGTCATTGAAAATTTCAGGGCAAGGACTGCGAAAGGGCCGGTTAAGGGGACAGTAAATTACAGTTCGCGGTCCTAAACCTCGGATTTTGGTTGGTTCGGTTCGCAGGAATCGTCAGGCGTTTATTTCGGTTGTACTCGACCGCGAGGGTCTCTCGTAAACTGAAACGTAAATTTTCGGCGTTTAGGGGAGGCGAACAATCGATTATTACTTTGTGCTTACGCTCGCCAGAGCGATAAAGAACGAATGGCCATCGTGAAACGGCGCCTTTTAAGAAGCCATAACTCTTTCGCCTCCCTTCATTTGCGAATAGATAATTCGTTGGTGGCAGAGGCGGCCCGAGAATCACCGGACAACCGTGACTCAAGACCGTAAAATGACTTATCGCCGCCATCTTGAATCCGCTCTTGGTCCACGATGTTTAAGTTTAGCGGGTTTCGTCCTTTTTCTTTTTTCACGGGCGATTTAACCGGCGAATTTTTTTGCCGGCGCACAATGTGATATTTCAGCGGAACGAAATTATTGCGTCAGAGGAAGATTAAATTTCGATGGTTTTATTCGCTTCTCAATCAATAAAAAAGGTAATGCTCGATTCAATAATCCTTCGAAACAGTATCCTCTTCTCCAGCGAATTAAGTCGTTCGAATAACGTAAAATAATTTCCTTTTAGTCTCCCCCATAAGAATTACTTAAACGTTGCACGGTCGAATAAGATGGCGTCGATAAAATCTAAATACTCGATAATATGTAAAAATAAAATATAGGATCGGCGTGTAAGTCGAGAGATGATGAAAGATTGCAGGTTTACAAGCTACAGGTAACGCTTTAGTTATTGCAAGTCTACTAACGCACTCTCTGATTATTTTACTATATTATTTTTACTATATTATTTATTTTACTATATTATCTTTACTATATTATTTCTTTTACTATATTATTTTTACTATATTATTTATTTTACTATATTATTTTTACTATATTCTTTATTTTACTATATTATTTTTACTATATTATTTCTTTTACTATATTATTTTTACTATATTATTTATTTTACTATATTATTTTTACTATATTCTTTATTTTACAATATTATTTTCTTTCAAAAAAATAATCCGAAGAAACCTTCTTGAACGATATTATTCAAGACTGTAGCTGCGCGAGCGACGTTATTAAACAATTTATTACAAATCGTCGATTCTGCGCATTTAATTTCTACGAACAGTCGAGTTGGTAGTTGAAATTACGAGATTACGATTGTTTTTAAAACAATGACACGTGATTCGCCGTAGTTCAAAGGATTGTATGGCGTTCCAGGTTTTGCTAGTTCGTTATTCGTTCGTAATCATGTTTCGTGACGCGCGCGCAAATCGTTTAAAAGAATAAAAATAATGAACGCTATTGCGTACGAACGTAATTCTTGGCCAGTGGATTACAAAAGGAGAAATAATTGCGCGACATTGAATTCGCGAAGGGAAACGGCCGATTATTAGGATGAACGAGCTCGTAATGTTTAAGAGGAATTGACGTTTGTATGTAGGGAGAAGCGCTCATCAACGCTCGATTGTGGCGGGAAATAAAAAGGAAGGGAAATCCTTTTGGAAGGTAGAAAAACCGACGTTTAACGCGGCGAACCGCGTTCGACGTTGCGCAAGGATAATAGAACGGAAATCGGAGAAGCGGCTTAAAGAAATTCAAACGCAAAGCAACCTGGCTGGTTGCGTTCTAATTCGTCTTTGTGAATTTCAAACACTGCGCGATACTTTGGCAATCCAGGGGAAATTTAATTCCGATAATGATCCAGACGAATCGAAGCGACAAGAAAACATTATTTATATTTATATTAATGCATAGAACGTTTAACGCTAGAGCAACGCTAAAAGCAACGTTGCATTCGTTAAAATTTCCTACAAATTTTATGTTAACCCTTTGCACTTGAACGGTGACTCTCAGGCACCAGTGAAAATAGCTGCAAACAAACAGCCTCAAAAATTCCAGAAAATCAAAGTAATTTATTTAATGCAGCAACGATTGAAAACTTAAAATGTCTGACACATAGTTATTGTTCAACCTTCTTTGTAGTCTCCAGATGTGAACTGAATTGAGTGCAACCAAAAATTGCGTACAAATTTATTTTTAAACACATAATTCTGTCACCCATATATGGGTGACATGGCAGTCAAAGTGTTAAAACAATCTTTACATCGCTATGCTTGTGTCAAAGATATTCGTAAAAATTTAACCATTGCAAGGACGAGTAATTACTCGTTATAACTACACTATTAATTATTTAGCACTTCCTATTAACTAGCACTATTTATTAACACTTCAACTGCTCAACTAACAACCTCAAATCTTCCACAAAGTCAAAGTAATTTATTTAATGATGCAACAATTGAAAACTCAAAATGTACCACACACAGATATCCTTCATCTTTCTTATATTGTCCAGATCCCAACTCAATTTAGTGCAACAAATATATTAATGTGCAAATTTATTTTTAAACATGAACAAATAATACTGTCACCCATAAATGGGTGACATGGCAGTCAAAGTGTTAAACTGGTAAATTTCTTTTAATCTGCATATATAGGTTTGTAATTATTAATTTTCCATTGCATGTATTTTCTTATATTAAAGAAAAAAATGCGGCCCATAGAGGGTTAATATCAATTTATTAATCCATCTGAAATTAGCTAGATTATAATATAAAGTCCGAGTAAGTTGGAAACGTGATTTTGCGAACAGTTCACAACGTAGAACACGTTCTGTGATCGAGATACGCGAAAGTTGCGTGAAATGCTTATGATCCGAAAAATTCGGAATTAAATCCCGTATGTTTTACGAGCAGGTACTCGGCAGTAATCAACGATTTTCCGGGATCGACTTGCAGGATTCTGCGAATCCTAACATCCCATAGTTAGCTCGTGAAATCCACGGCAATCCGTCAACGTGGGACCCCGCCGAACTACAAAAGATGAAATACCCTGGATTCCGGTTACATAGGTTTCCGAGATTTGATCGGTCCATCCCGGTCCATCTTTCCAGGTAATTGGTCACTCCCGTTAACGAATGTTTTAATCATCCCGGTGGCTCGCAGCCATTTGAACCCACGACTCCCCTAAGAACGCGCGGGGGCACCGACGACGATCCGGAATTCTTCTCGAAATGAAACGAATCCCTGCGGAAAGTGGCGAAATCGTGGGGCCCCACTCGATACCCGGTAAGACGGACGTGGAATCGAGGAGGAAGAAAAGGGAGACGACGAGAGACGGTATGGAGGCGAGGGGGACACAAGCTCAACCCTCGCAACAAGCCCGAAGGGGGCCGAAAAGGGGGTTCGGGAACAGGTTCGTACATTCTAAAAGGACGGCGTGATTCGACTGCGTGGCCAGTGTCGCGTCCCGATCCCCCGAATTCGGGAGCCGGTGTGTAAGAGACCGGCCTTTATAATGAAGCGATAGAATGTGAAAAATTCGCTAGCTCGACAAGCGGACGCGCGTTCGAGCGTTTTCGAGCGCATTGTAAAAAGGGTGGAGCGGTATATAAGAGTCCACTGGAGGGAGGCAGAGGGGGGACGGTTGAGAAAGAGAATGGCGAGAGAGGGAAGAAGAGAGGAAGAGAGAGAGAGAGAGAAAGAGAGGAGAGGACCAAAGATTGGAGGCGCGCACACACAGGCTGGAAAGGCTGGAAGGACGAGGATGACGAATTGCGTGGAAGCCACGGGAGAGCCTCGGGCGATCCGTGGAGGCATTCATAGAAGACGATTTGCGGACTCGGTTCGTGAATCTTTGGTACCTTTTTACCCTTTTCCTTGGCCGGCACCGGGTGAGAGCAGGAGATGACGGGGAGGACGAGAGACCAGATGAGGCAGGGATGGTCGGGATGGACAGTAGGCAGGAGGGAGATGGCGAGGAGAAGGTGAGGAGAAGGGCCGGAAGGGCCGGGGGGGTGTTATTAGCGAGTCGACCCTGGCGGCTGCCACGAAGGACCACACACATCGTCGCGTCGCGAGGAGAGAAACGGCGAGAGAAAGGAAAGGGAGAGGGCTTGGAGGAACGGAGAAGGAAACGGGAGAAGAAGGAACCGAAGGAGAGGAAGACGGAGAGAAGAGACGAGGGAAGAGGAAAGAGGAAGCAAGACAGAAGGAGAGGAGGATAGGCTTCTTCTTTGCCCGTCGCATGAACGTCCCCGACGTCTGTTGCGTGCACCAACTGGACCTTCTTCTCCTTTCTTTCTTTCGGTCAACTCTGTTTGTCCGCTTCCTTCCTTCCTTTCTTCCTTTCTCCCTTCCTTCCTTCCTTCCTTTCTTCCCTGCTTCCTTCCTCCAATCGGTTTTCAACCGTTTCTCCCAGCCCCGGCTACCATTATGCACTCTCTTCACGGACGCCCGTTACGTTTTATGTCTTTATCCCCGCGCCACTGTGTCGATTGAGATGAAAGTGCCGACGACACGAGCTCTCCTATGACCGCGGCTCGTCACCGTCCGTATTCCGGAAGACCTGTCTGTAATTCAGGGGAAAACGGGCTCCGCTGTTCGATTATCGAGCACCAGCGGAACGCTCTCCGCGTTTTAACACGGGGAATTAACATCGCGGTGCTGCGTGATCCCGAGATCCTTCGAGAACCACGATTATCGGTTACCGACGTTTTTCTACGGCGTGATAACGCGATCGAGCTGTTGCGACAGAATGATGCAAATCGTTACGCGGACACGTCGCAAGAACGGGTCCATCGACCCTGCTGCTGTGATATTTACATTTTTTTTCCTTCAGGTTTGTCGTTTTATTTCGTTTTAATCGTTTCGATTGTGGGGCATTTTTATGCAGAGGCCAGAAGATTAATAACGCGTTGCTAGCAGCTTAACAAAATACAATTTTCGTTAGCAGCATGTTGGAAATGGACTTCGTGCTTCGCTTAACCGCATGGCGCATCGGATTGCTCCGCTCGTTGCGTATCTTCCGCTCATTAGTGGTTTTATTCGTTTTAAACTGTAATCAGTATTTTTTAAATAACCCGGTTTTCCTTCTTCAAACATATAGGTCAGAAATACGTGTGAATATTCTAGTATTGCATACTAGATTTTAGTCTATTCTAGTATATAACTGTATATTCTAGTATACTGTAGTACAATATGTATACTGTAGTCTAGTCTGTTCTACTACATCGTACTATATTCTAGTACATTTTAATATATTCTAGTACATTCTAGTATATTA
>CM052093.1:19171693-19203471 GCA_028453745.1 Agapostemon virescens | reverse complement strand
CGCTATCTCTGTACTGCCTTGGTGGGCGTGGTTTCGTAGCTCCTCGAGACAAAATCAATCTCAAGTTTTATAAATTTTAAAAATCCATAATCTTCGCAGATTGGATTCAACTACGCAGATTTTGTATATGGAACGAGCAGAAATGAGTTTAAATTCTACACATTGCAAAATTGTTGATCCTCTTGAATAAAAATCCATTATCTTCGCAAATTGGATTTAACAACGTAGATTTTGTATATGGAACGAGCAGAAATGAGTTTAAATTCTACACATTGCAAAATTGTTGATCCTCTTGAATAAAAATCCATAATCTTCGCAAATTGGATTTAACAACGTAGATTTTGTATATGGAACGAGCAGAAATGAGTTTAAATTCTACACATTGCAAAATTGTTGACCCTCTCGAATGAAAATCCATGAAGTTGACAGTGTGAATCCAACTACGTAGATTTTGCTTGTGGGATAACTAAAAATGAGTTTTGATGTTTCGCGTTGTGAAATTTTGAATTCTATCGAAAGCAACGAAGTCGTCGACTAGTTTAACTAACTCGTGATCACGGGATGACTTAATGTTTCTTGAAAACGATAATCACGCGTGCTGATTAGCGTCCATTGATCTTGATCAGTGTCGTCTCGCGCAAGGAACCAATTAAACCACTACAAAAACTAGATTAAACTGGAGCCCAGCCGGCTGGTTCCGTGGCCGCGCAATAAATCTCGTTTTCGGTTTGGTATCAGATAATGCTGTAGTTGAAATCCGGAGCATTAATCGAGAACGTGTAATTAAACGGCCGCGTAGCGGCATTACCGTGGCTCCATGTGCGTTAGAATCCTGCAGTCCCGTATCAATTGAGATCTGCATCGTCCCGTTCCCGACGGTTATTAATAGAAGCCTCGCGTAATCGATAATCCGCGTTCCGTTTTCGTTGGGACAATGGCGAGGAGAAGGCATCCCGGATGGAGAACCATGAGACGCTGGATCAGGCTTGCCACTGAGCTTGCCCTGTAGAGCAGTGACCTGGCTCCGGCGAAATTCGGAGCAGCGAAACCACGCCTACTCGCCTTTTTCCCACAGGGAGCTTCGCTGCGGTTAGTTACTTCTGAAATAATAATATTCCATCGAATATATCAAGCATCTATTATTTTATGTGTACAGACTGAGAAACATTATGGCATACTTGCAAATTCCTAGGTTATCGGAAACTGTGAGTATTGATAAGAATTAACAGTATTTTTATTTCAGTTTCGCCATGACAAATTTTGTCGGTGAATCGGAAATTTTAAGAAAACAAGAATAAGAGGCAACCACTGATTTAACTTTTCTCAAATGTTGAAATTCGTTCGTCGAACTCTTAAGGTAATTTTTAATTATCTTTCTAGTAAATTTATTAATAAAAATAAAATAAAATAAAATAAGAATAAAATAAAAATTTCTTTCGCGCTAAATAATAAAGCAAAGAATTTCCATTTATCATAGACAATTGATGATATTATTCTCGCTGTTGGAAGAATTATTACGTAGAACGACTATCGGTTGGCGAATAAAGCGCAAATGGAAATTGAGGCTGTATTGACTCTTTTTGAGCTTCGCTGACGTCACGATTGCTTTAATTATGCAGGAGCAATCTGCTCGGTTGTTATTCGAGACGCGGTCGGAAAGTTGCTTTACGATATGCATGTGCGTATCTGGAAGAACGTCTCCGTCTCGTTTCCACCCTCGGCAGTCTTCGTTCCACCCTTAACTTAGTCTTGCTCGGCGCATCCGGAGTCTCTCCGGTGATTGCGCGACGGAAACGTTTCCTTTATTTTCGAAACTTCCAAGCTCGTTCGCCTCCGCGATTCTCCCGTTTCCGGCGAGCATTATGATTTCCTCCAACTTTTTTCCAATGGGGTATGGGGGGACGAAGAGGGGCTTATCGAAACGTGACGCATACGAGAGACGAACGATCCTCCTCTTGCAGAGGCTGCCCGGATCTTGAATCTTGAGTAGCATTCGACAAGATTGGCCAGACGTAACGTCTCACCGTGGGGACAACTGTAAAAGCTTTCCCAGTTACGGTCGTTAGAGATAGTTTTACGACATGGCCGGCCCGATAAGATGCAGTTACTGCATGATGCGCCGTGCGGCTTCGCGTGGCAGTGAAATCGAAACGCCGGAATGCCGGAGGATTCGAGAAACAAAGAGCAGAACGAACGGCAGTGGGAAAGTTGATAATGGGAACCGTCTGCTCGACGGTCGTCAACGTTTTTACCCCTTTTAGCGCCGACCGAAAAATGCCCATCCAAAATGCCACTAAAAAGGCATCCGCAAATCGGAATAAAACATCGACGCTCTTACTACTCGGGGTACAAATAAGTCTCCGCCATTTAAAATCAGATAAGTCAACCAGTAAGTTATGGCGGCTAGTTTAACCCCTTGCCCTACCACAACGAGTCAGACTCGTGATCAAGATTTCGAACTGAATCTTCTAAATATGTATTTCCTTAATTTTCTTTAAACTGGAATAACATTTTATTCAATTGTTGATCGTATACGGTCATTGTCTTTTCTTTTTGTCGTTTTGCGGAGGACAAAGAATGGCTACACACTATTATTGTAAAATAAGTCGTAGGCCAAGGGGCTAACTTCATTGTTAACACTTCTGTCAACAATATAACCTCAAAAGTTTTCACTAAAAAGATTTTTTTCATGCGAAAATGTCGAGTTTTAAACATTTTTTGAGGCACATAGAAACCTACATACTCCTCGGCTCATTTTAAGAAACTTCTCCCGTTGGCAATTCGCAATTTGTCGCTTCGTTACCGAGTTATTAACCGAAAATGGCGGACCAACCGGAGTTCAGCGATGGCGGCCATCTTAACAGGACTTGTCCGCGTTTTTCATTAATAACTCGAGAACGGGGGCGTTTATGACATTTTCGCAAACGGACGAGTTTCTTAGAATAACTCTACGAGTATCCTGGTTCGAGGAACTCAAACATTTTCGGCACAACCCTGTGCACGTTATAGTGGAACAAGGTAAAGCAAGGATGTGTCTCTGTTGGGTAACAGAAATAGTAAAACCTTTGGTTCAGCGTCGTTTTCGAAACGATTTCAATGAAAACAGTGCTCCATTTTGCGAGTTAGGAAAATGGCTGTCGCGCTCCCCCCCTCTCTCTCTGTAGTGCCTTGGTGGGCGTGGTTTCGTAGCTCCTCGATGTAGAATCAATCCCAAGTTTTATAAATTTTAGGAATATGAAAACCTGGACGATTTCTATGAAATCGAGGATGGCTAACGAATCGGAGAAGCTACGTCTCGAATGGAACAGCCAGGTTGCTCCGATGAAGATCTCAGAGGATAAATACAAATAAGAAGAATTGAAGGATCTCAAAAGTAGGTGGCGAGATACGTATCCGCGAGAGCGTAAGCGCCGCCTTCGCGAGCGCGCAGAGATTAAACCAGTAAAATGCAAGTGCCCATAAAACCGGTAAACGTTGCGCCCTCATCTCCAGGGCGCCAGGACGTCAGTTTAATGACGGGAATAATTTTACTAGTGACCTGGCCGGCCGAAGAGCAGCGGCCGGGGAACCGGTTTTGCTACCGCAATACGTCAATAACGCGGCTATGCTTTGCCGGCGCAAAACCAGGAACAATGCAAAATATGCATGACAATCGTGAAAACAAATGAATCCCCGCCAGCGCCGGTCACGGCCCGAACTTTTCGCGAAAACAACCCCAATTTCCTGCTACCGCGCGCACGGATTAAATAAATCCACTGTTTTATATTATTTTATATCAGGTTGCCTAACAAGTCCGTATACCGTCGATCAATGGATATAATAATTTATGGGAATATTGTAATAATTCGTTCTTTTCTATACTCGCGATTTTTTAAAATTTCAGGTAACAAAGATTGGTGAATATGTTGCTTAGAAGTTTCGCTTTCGGTGACTTTTATCTTTGCATTTGTTGCCTAGCGTTACTTGTTTATTTGTTTGTTATTTGTTACATATTGTCTTGCGTGACTTGCTGAATGTCTTAGCCATCGCTCAATTATTGTTAAATGATTGTTAGGTCAATGTTGCATGTAAAAAGGGAGATGGAAATGCACGAGAACGAAGAGTTCTCTGTTTTAAGCATTGACAATTATTAAATATTGTTAACCAGTTTCAGTCGAAACAATTTAAATTCCAAAATTAAGACATTTCTCTCGACATTGAACATTTTTATTTTGTGAAATCCTTTTTACATTATGCATTTAACGTTAAACCTGTTTTCTTGTACGACTGTTGAATTTTTAGCAATTTATAGAATACAAACGAATTTGATAATATGAACACGGTTTCAAAAAATGGTATTGCAATTCTTACGGACGCCTCAGAGTCGCCATTCGACTGCAAAGGGTTAACTATTTACAAATGTTACTTCGTTGATAGATTTCAGAAAAGCAACGGTGTCCTTCTGAACAATATTCAGAAAGATGTCCTCGATAACTCATGAATAGAATTTTTGTTAAATACCACTAATATCCTCATCATGTTTATAATCACATACGCCATTATGGCGTCCTATAAAAAAATCAATAAATCTACAGAATCCATTCGCACGAAGGCAATTTCGTAATTTCAATAATTGTGATACATAAAATCTGAAACGAGTGATTCAACCGGCTGTGATAGGTTGGTGTTAAATATGCCAAAACACTGTCGAGTAATTAAAGAGGGTTGAAATAGGATCAGGGTGGCTGAAACTTGATGACCATCGGATTCAACAGATCCATTGCGCGCTTGTAGGTCAAGCAATCGGAGCTACACGTTCTATCCATTTACCATAGAACTGTCCGACCTGGTAATACCTTGCTTGACGACTGAAACGGGGCAGAGTGTTGTTGTGAGTAAACTACAGGTGATGTCTGTCGTGTGGCACACACGAAGGAGCTCGTGCGTGTGCGGAACTGGTTGAAGACCAATAAAGCTGCTCCAGCTCCGTAAGACTGCATCCATAAAAGAAATATCCGTTTCCAGAAAAAATCTTTTTACACGTTCTCACAAGAATTAGTTTCGCTTGATGTGCAAATTCTAAATGAGCAAGACAATCTTTAACGCTAGATCTACCAAACCAGTCATTTTGACTGGTTCCAAGTTCTATCTTTCGCAATCATTAAAGTTATACAAATATTTCATTCGAAATTTTCGGATGTAATTCTTTAATAATTTATACCTTACAATAAGAATTGTATGAAGTTTTAATAGATACGTTTTAATTAATCTGCTAGGCGACGTACAACAGTTGTAATGTTAACACTAAATTTGTCACAGGGGTGAAATGATCGAAGTTAGAAAATTGCACTCATAGGAATCGGCTCAATTGAATTTTTGATGCAAGCATATACAGGGTGTCCCAAAATATCGTAACAGCGGAAATGAGAGGTTCCTGAGATCATTTGAAGCAACTTTCTCCTTTGTTTACGAGTTATGATCGAAAAATCACTGGCCAATGAGAGAAAAGCGCGCGAACTGACACGAGCTCGGTCGAGCGCGCTCGAACCGTCTGCCAGTTATGGCAGATTTCGGTACATTTAGGATAAAGCTTGTGCTTTCTCCTGTTTTCAGATTTATACATCATATACCCAAAATATCAATACAAAATCAAATAGAAATAACAGAGGAATTAGAATTAGACGCCTTAGCGGTAATAGATCCGATGATTCCTTATTAGATTCCGAGTCCGATGAAGATGTAATAGTATTTCCCCGACGACGGATAAATGTCATTGACAGTGACGAAGAATTTAGCACTCGATCCTCGTCAGATGAGGAAGATGCAGGACCACAAAGAATTGTTTGGCAACGACTATCCCAGACAAATAATAATAGTTGTTATCGCCCTTGGAAAGGAGATTGCCCTAATGTCTCCGAAGCACCCCATTCTCCTGTGACCTATTTTCGAAAACTATTTGACAAGGAAATTATAAGCAATATAGTTGACTATACCAATATGTACGCACTGCAATGTGATCCAACAAAGAGATTTCAAAAATAAAATTATTAACGTCAAGTGCAAATTGTTTTATGCAATTTCACGCTTAAGCTTTTATGCACAGAATATATTACAATAAAATTGTTTAAACGGAAAAATTGTTTTTCATTTGCATATATAGGTTTATAATTTCTGATTTTTCGTTCCCCCAATTCTTTTTTGGATTAAAAACAAAAATTCGGCCTATAGAGGGTTAACAGCGATCGCGACTGAAATGGACGGTTAGAACGCGGAACGGTAACGAGAAGAATGCGGTAAATAAAGTTTGGTGTAATCTTGACAACCGGAACGGCGGTGATGAAAAATCAAAGTTAATGAGCGAGTCTCGGCTGCGAAGGGGGTGGAGGGTGGTATCGATTGCCGAACGACAGAATCGGGGAACGCAGTCGAAGCCGCAGCCAAGATTGAGGAGAATGTCGCGGATTCAGCGCGGTATGACGGCTACGTCTGTAATCAATTGTAGGCATAGTCGCGGGCATCGGTTTACCCTAGCATTTCGTAATATTCGCGTCTGTCCCCCGTTCCGCGGTGCGCACTCATGTCCGTCTATTATGCGCGTACGCGTGCCCCCGCCTCTGCTGTATGCGCAGCATGCGAAAAATTAATTCCGTTCATAATTTGCATATACACCTTGTCGGCGATACGTGTTCCTTAACGAACTACGTGAACGGCGCCGATGCGCTCGCGACGCCCGGGTCTAGATTAAAAAGCGAATATCATTTTTCGCTGTTTACTGGAATCCTGCTATTACCTTCCGGGGCTCGACTCTGCACTGCACTACACTGCACTGCACTGCACTGCACCGGCGCGTTGTATTCTCTCTCTCTTTCTCTGTCTCTTCCTCTCTCTCTCTGCCTGTCTGCGTATACGTGTGCGTCTCTCTTGGCCGCTCTCGAAATTCCACGCGTTCTCGGCCCATGCAAATCATCGGCATCGGCCCGAGAATCTGTATAATTGGTACCGACTATCTGCATCTTCTTCCGGGTCGCTCGATCGCGACCATGCACGCGCGAAAACGAAATTGGTCCCATCAACAGTATTAAAATACGAATTCATTATATTGTGTATGTTATTCTCTGGCGAAAAGATGCCGGGACTCTTCTCCGGCACGTAAAACGCAGACCCTTAAATGGACAGGATGTAACGGTACGTTACGTTACGACTTCTTCAAGTGTTTCTGCATCGTCGGGTCTGAAATTAAGCAAAAATGAAAATTTCATCGAGAAATCGGAAGACCGTCCGCTTTTATCGCGTCGTATAATACTCGGTAAGGGAAACGAAAGTCTTAAAGGTACCGTGCAAATGAACTCCATGTAGGAACACGATTATCCGAGAAACGATAAGTTTCGAAGTAAAATTTCAATCGAAGTAATACATTCTTCGATGTGTCTCTATTTTTCTCAAGAACCTACAGCATCGTGCATGATACATTTCATTTTATTTCTAAACCGATATGCAATCATCGATTAAATAAATAAGATAAAGTGACGTTTGGGTATTCAGTTTTTCGCTAATTTTAAGAGGAATGAAAGCATCTCAGAAATGGTAGTTTCAAAATAAAATTGCAACCGAAATGATACTTTGTTCAATGTATGTCTATTTTTCTCAAGAAGCTACAGCATCGTACATGATACATTTAATTTAAGTTTAATGTAAGTTCCCAAATTGCAGCTGCGATTACTTTATTAACCCCTTGCACTCGAATGGTGACTCTGAGACACCACTAAAAATTGCAAGGCCATTATTTGAAATAATTTTATACATCACTGTGCTTGCATCTAGGAAAATTATAACAGTTTCACTGTTGTAAACCTGAATATGCATAGGAGGAAATAAATTATGTAAAGTGAAATTTTCGAGACTAGAAGACGTTTTGTTTTCGAAGGTAAAACAGCTTCGAGTGCAAAGGGTTAAATATGTTTCTATTTTCCCGAAAAAAACTACATCATCGTTTCATAAAGTGTCTCAATTCTTTTCCTGCGTTCGACAAGCGAACGTTGCGCCAATAATTAATACAAAATTCTGTTTGTTCACATAATTTCGATTCTTATTGAAAATCCCGATTTCCATTGCGACCGCGGGCACGATAACGAAATCAGTTTGATGGTTTTAGTCGAATCGAATTGTTTTCAGTCGGTGAGCGTTTTTAGTTGCGAACATAAAAGCCGCGACCTTTGATCCGCTTGCCTCGCGACGTGTAAATAATTCGCTGTCTCGTAGGACGGTTTGTTTGTAAACGATCGATAGAAAGCCGCGTTTGAAAACGATTTTTCGGGTCGCGTGGTCGATGATTCTCTTACCGAGCACGGTTTGTCCGCAGCCGGACGTATTACGCACGATTATGATGATTATTTTCTTGAATGTATAGCTGGCGGTCGCCCAGCCATGTTATTAATACGGAGGAAAGCAGGGACACCCTGCTGAGGTCCTCACGATATACCATGGCAAGGCCCTGACCTCGGGGCCTCGCCATCACCCAGGGTCCAGGGAATGGTTCTCGGGGCCCTATGCACGGCGTCACATACGATCAGGGACCCGGTCTGCTTTTCATTGTTTCTCAGCGACTCGATTTTGCTAACTTTCAGCCGGCTTCGATAACACGCTGGCATCGAAGAACGCAGTTTCATTGCGTTCGCAAGAACTACATTACGGCTGCATCTCTTTGCGCAAAAATTATGCACATTACTTACATTTATTTTAATCCAAAGTGCATATTTTTGTCAACATTAACACTTTGACTGCCATGTCACCCATATATGGGTGACAGAATTATTTGTACATATTTAAAAATAAGTTTCTACGCTAATATATTCGTTGCATTCAGTTTAGTTTTATATTTCGAGACTACAAGAAGGTTCAAGTATAGCTATATGTCAGACATTTTAAGTTTTCAATTGTTGCTGCATTAAATAAATCACTTTGATTTTGTGAAATTTTTTAGGCTGTTCATTGGGCAGTTTAAGTGTTAATAATTCAGCGGAAGTACACTCTTACCGGACTTCGTACCACCGTACAATCGATTCGTATGCTGCGAACGCTTCAGAATGCGTGGAACATCGTTCGTCGTATCGATTTCTTAGTCGTTTCCTTTGTTTTGAATCCCCTGAACTGTTTCAATAATTTCGTCATCGTTTATGTAGTTCATTTTATCCGTCTATTCCCCATATCACTATCATCTCCCTCGAGATGGCAAAATGTTATTAATTTCCATGAAACCGAAATGAGATTCTATTTGGCGTTATTGTATCTTTAACTTTCTTGTTCTACCAGAAAATAAAGAACTACGATGAAGTAAGACAAGTTGCATTATTACCGATTTCTGTGCGAAGTAGAAACTGATCAGCGTAGACTAAAAGCAGAAGGGAGCCACATAAAAATTTCTTCGTTCTCGAAAAGTTTTGTGGCGGCTACTGAAAGTCTCTGGTAGAGAGAGAAAGAAAAGGAAAGAAGGAAGGGGGAGCGTTTGGTCCTAGGTCTGCTAGAGGACTCGCCAGTAAGGCTGACTAGCGGACCCTGCCTTAGACGCTGGGTAGTAAAAAGCGGTTCAGGACCAGGAACTAGCGGGAAAGTCTCGTCCTACTGTCCCTCTACCGGCGAAAGTAGAAGGTAGAGCCGCCACAGTCATAATGAGCATACATGTACCCTAATCATTTTTTATGTAGAATGAACAGAAGAATCGATCTTTGTAAAAAAATATGCATTTCTATTTAAAGAAATGATACAATTGTTAATTGCACATGCACTGCTGCATCTAAAAAAAAAGTAAAGGCCAACAGATGCAGTGCTCTTCGAACCATTTATCTTTCTCCTTTGCATTTTTTCGTAAATGCAATAATAATGGAGTTATGACTTTAAACATTTGCGTGGACCACTCTGTATATATGAACTGGAGGCGGATCAGGAACTAGCGAGAAAGTCTCGTCCTACTGTCCCTCTACCGGCGAGAATAGGAGGTAGAACCGCCACAGTTTTAATAAATTGCTAGCATAATATCGATTTTATCGCGAGGAGGGTTGGCGGACAGCGCGCAGTTCTTTTTCCTGTCGGCGTCTGGAAACGGGTCGGAAGGGTCCGTTCTCTCGACGTATAATATCTTAGTGGTCAGAAGAATAGGTAACGCACTCGAGACTCGACGTGCTATTGTTCTAAAAGCCGCTCTTGCCTGTAGCTCGTACTCGTGTGCGTCCGATGCGGGCAGGTCCCTCGCCCTTTCTGCATTTTCGCAACCCCGACGCGCAAGGGCACCGGCGAACGTCGACGACTCGAAATCAAAGGAGCATCCGTCGGAACACCCTCCGGGTCTCTGTACAATGATGAAATTCGTTGCTAATTTATCCGAGAACCTTTGGCAACCGTTTTTCGCTTACTTCGCTCGGCCATGGACCTATCGGTGGCTGTTCAATATTTGAAGGTTTACGGACGTGCACCCTTTCGAAGCTGTTGCATCGAACATCCGCGCACGTACCCTCGCAATCGACGTCGCGATACGACAGCCAATAACATCTATCTTTTCATTCTTCCCTCCCGAGAACTTTTACGAGCGGATTCATGAATTGACTTCTCGCGAAACCGACTTCCCCGCGGATATATTCTCCGCCGCGACGTGACACTACACTTGTAACTTAACCGAACCCGGGCTGCCTCACTCGAGGCACTGCTGCCTTCCGTGGTCTCCATTTTACAGAAGACCCTCTTGGTTAATGCATGAATCGAGCAAGATCAAGAGAAACACCCACGACCGACGGGGCAAAGGGTTTTTCCGACGGTAAGCATAATTACTCGGGAAATAATCGAATTGCCGAGGGTTGCGTTCCACCCTTTTCCATCAGGCGCGTGCATATTCGATCACTTAAACAATTATCCTTGAAATATCGTGTCCGTTCTATTACACTCGACGATCGTGTCGAACAACATTGTTGGAAATCGTTGTGGATTTGTTTCTTTGGGAACGTGCTGGTTTAACCCTTAGCGCTCCAATGGCGTCTCCGAGACGACACTGAAAATTGTCGGAGTATTATTCAAAACAATTTTTACATTACAATGTTTCTATTTAAGAAACACTTGAGTGTTGCGCGCACGATTGATAGTAACAAATTTGATATATACGAGAGGATATGAACCGCGTACAATGGAATTATTTTAGGAATTAATTATTTTATTATATACATATAAGCTTTGCGTGTAAGTGTACATATTATAAATTAAACCACCAGATAGACAGGACAAACGAACACCGAAGAAAGAGAGAAAAATAGAAAGAGAGATTGATAGGCTAGAAAAGTCTTGACTGATAGACAGGAAGATCTTTTCACAATCGGAACCCAATGGTGAACTTGTCATAGTGAAAATAGTGTCCGCTATAGACTGGGTCTTATTCAATAGTTCCTGATTAATATAAGAGTGGGAAGCATAAACGCTTAATTGCTGATTCTCTTATTTTAGGTTAGGCAAACTCGTGTACATATTGTAATTAATTTACTTAGTTTTTTAATAATAATCTGAATTCTCTTATTTTAGACGAATCAATCTGTGTTTATTTGCTTCAATAAACCTCCACATATTACATGTATATATATATCTAAGAATCGAAGGCGGATCAGGTACTAGCGAGAAAGTCTTGTTCTATTGTCCCTCTGTCAGCGAGCGCAGGAAGTACAGCCGCCACAAGCTGTGTTAACTATACTTCATACGTTGTTTGTTCATTTTATAATTTAGAGTAACACTGTAACACACGGTAACGGTCTAGTCAGGAGTGTACATAATCATTAAAGTTCACAAGTTTAGAAACAAAGTTCGTGTACCGGTCGTCTGATTATCGCCCTTTCTTTCCTCATACCACCTTACAAGTGCGGCGAGACGTGTGTTAGACTGCGGTTCACAAATAACAGTCGCACAAAATCCAGTTACATGATTCGACTCCTATGCTCGCGACTCAATAAATCATCGATTACCTGTATCGTTGTCCAGCAAGAGTATCTACGTCGAATAAAAAGCCGGTCGATAAGCGCATCAAAATAAAATTGATACAAAGTTATCAAAGACGATCTAGGCACCGTGAAGTTGTCAAAAGGCACCGGGAGACTGCGACCGAAAAATGAGTCGACCGATCGTCGAACCAACATCGATTTCCAACGAACAGAGGCACCCCACCGTGGAATAATTACACGAGCGAACTTAATCATCGGAGCCGTCACGAAATACAAATTGTGGCATTCGGAAAATTGTCCTTAGCCTGGAACGTCGCGAGCCAATTTCTCCGAGAGCGTCGTACGAGACGAAATAACTGGATTGCGTCGGCCGTCGTGCGAAAATAAATGTTCTGCATCGATAACCAGAGACAGGAGTTAATAATGCCACTTCTCATCTCAACAATATATCCCCCGTGTCCTACCCGCTGGTTTCGCTCGCGAATGCATAAAATCCAGCGATAAGAAACGATAAAACCGACGGGGCCGTGACTTAATAAATGATTATTTATCCGTGCCGATTCCCGGACAAGAGTATCAACGTCGATCGTTAAAAGAGTCCGTCGGAAACGTGTAAAACGGAATCGGTGTGTAACGATCAGCGGGTATCTAAGTGCTATCAAGTTGTCAAAAGGCGATGGGACGCTGGCGGGCGCGCGTACACGCGGGTACACGCGGCGATTAAAAGACAACCGAACCTCCTCGGCCCGGCTCCGAACGGATCGTATATTTCCCGGCGAGGTTTTATTCCTCGCGAACAAAGTGTTCGCCGTACGGGAACGGCAGTTACAAACAGGAGTATGAACACTTGCTATTTAGTGTTCGGTCAGGTGTAAGTGTAAATAATCGTAAATCGTTTCGGGGGGCCCCGTTGTCCTGCGTCGTCGTTTCGGGTTCGAAACCGAGGCGAAGGACGAATGTGAAAGCCGTGCGCGGGGACGGGTTTCGCGGGGCGCAAGCGAGGCGGGGGATGATGGAAATGATATAAGTTTACATAGAGGTAGGTATGTTAATGCAGGGCATAAATAAGGAGGCACATTCGGTGCCTAATAGGACGCTAATTGTGATTATATACAACACAGCCGCGCGGATGCAGCCTGAATTTTATATACCTATATAACATTTATTGCCGGCCGTCCGACCGGTCCGTTGCGGAGGAGCAAAAATCCGCAACGCCCGGGAATTTATAGTAATGAAAGGGTGGAGATTTATCGGGCGTTACTGCTTTACAAATGATCCGATATCCTGGCCCGCTCCGCCGGTACTTATAATGGTTAATTCGTGCAAGCAGGATCTTTCCAATGCTGCGTTCGAGTTTCGCCATTACACCGGACGAGCCGTGCACCGGGAGATCAAGGTTTCTTCCATTCCCATACGTTCGCCGAGTCCTGAAACATTTGTTTGCCGTGCTCGCTGTCATAATTAACGCATCGGCTGCCGTGCCGGGTATCCATAAAATTCTACGCACACCCGACGACGTCTCGGCTTTCCTATCGCCTCCGATCCGCCTGGCCTGTTTACGTTTCCACCGTATTTTTATCATGAAATCGTAGTCGTCCGTCGCTCGCTTTACCACCGCCACTGACTCGTTCGACAAATCAACTGCAACGATCCGTATCGAATTGTTTCTCGATTATCAACTCTGAAACTATCGAGCTAAACGCGATTAGCGCGGATTCCTTTACGACAACAACGTTACTTTACGTACAATTTTAATAATTGTAAAAGAAGGAACAAGAAACAAATCGTTTCGATCCGTTGATTTTCTTAATTCAAGGATGATTTGTTTCAGTCATAGCACAGATGTATCTAGCTTCGTTGTCTTGATTTCTAAAAATAAATAAAATAGCACTATGAAATTGTTCGTTTTCCTTCAGTTTTGAGCTCGAACCGAGTGTCGAAACTATAAAAATTAAATGAAGCGAAATACTTTGTCATATCTCGTTAGAAATCATCTAAACTGTTTCGTAGAGTAAAATCTATAATTTCTAATGAAATTAACATTCTCTTATTCACAGTCGTTATCCAAGTTCGTTGTATCTCCTGAGCTTTCGACGTTTTATACAATTCTGATAAGTTGTTTCATGGCAGTTGAGAAATTTGTATAAACAAGTAAGATCGTAAGTTTAAAAAATGCTTTTGTGCGACAGGTGGACAGAAAGATCAAGTTCCATCTGCTAAACGCGATTAGCGCAGATTCCTTTACGACAATGACGACATTGGATTTATACCAACGTCGCATGGTTTTGAGCATAACGTGTGTTTCAACGAGGAAGTTTGTACGAGCATTCCTCGCGAATATATTAATAATTTACGATTTTAATAATTGTAAAAGAAGGAATGGAAAACGAATCGTTTTGATCTGTGGAATTTCTTAATTCAAGGATGATTTGTTTCAGTCATAGCACGGGTGTGTCCAGCAGACTTTGTTGCTTTGATTTCTAGACATAAATAAAATGATTGGTTTCATCCATAGCAAAGATGTATCTAGCTTCGTTCCTTGATTTCTAAAAATAAATAAAATAGCACGATGAAATTGTTGAAACTATAAAAATTAAAATCATCTAAACTGTTTCGTAGGGTAAAATCTATAATTTCTAATGAAATTAACATTCTCTTATTCACAGTCGTTATCCAAGTTCGTTTCATTTCCTGAGCTTTCGACGTTTTATACAATTCAGATAGGTTATTTCACAGCGGTTGAGAAATTTGTGTCAACAAGGAAGATCGTAAGTTTAAAAATTGCTGTTGCGCGATAGGTGGACAGAAAGATCAAGTTCCATCTGCGAAGGGATGTTGGAACTTTGCGAATCGATTACAGACACGGCAACAATAGGAACACTTTATTAAGTCCACGGTTCGGTTGGGTGGATATTTATTACTGGCAAATAGATGCTCTTTACAACGGTGTGTCGCCCGATACAAAGCTCGGTGCACGGTTAATGAATAGCCGTGTCCGATAATTCTTTGCACAACACTCCGGCGTTCGTAGCTTAACAATATTCAAACTAATTACAGTTTTGAGTAACGAATTGTTATTGATTTCGAATAAAGCGGGTAACAAGCACCGTCGACCATTCAGCCATCCGCGGACGCGCGGATTCAATGGACGATAAACTGTGCCACCGACGAAACTCCGTGGTTCTATCGCCGCAAAATATTAACAGTGTTCGTAATAAAGCTGTATTAATTGTTTTACCGTATTCCGCGATTTACGGCGGCGTTCTTCCCCTTCTTCTACCCGAAAACCCGCAAATTTCCGCATTCCAAGCAATCGTACAGCTGCGTTCTTCACCGAGGCAAAAGCAGCTTCTTGTCGACCCCTTGTTTTCTTTGCCAGCAACAAGTATCCCCTCTTTTGTTATCTGTTTCTGTTCAGAACGGCAAAAATAAAAAGAGAAATGTGCTGGGAACCCGAAACAACCGAACCGTGCGTCGAATTGGATGTTTGCCATTTTTCTGTTTTCCAAAAAATTAATATTCTAGCATCCTCTGGTGGCTGACCATACGTTTATCGAAATCCTATTTGTTTTACATTTATGAAGGTGCGCATTTGCAGAAACTTTCGCATTTTATTAATGTTTATCCCTTTGCGATATTGACCTACTACATTGTTAATAATTTCTTAGTATTTACAATATTTGTAATATTTATTATATATTGTATATTTACGGATTAACCCTAGAACTACCAAACCAGTCATTTTGACTGGTCCCTAATTTTTCCTTTCACAATTAGTGAAGTTACAAAAATGTTTTCATCAGAAATTTATAATTTAACAGATGCAGTCTCGTTATTATTACAAAACAATATACATCGTTGGATTAATTGTTCGATAATTCTAGAGTTAACCTCTTAGGCACTATGCGCCACTATAGTGGCTTCCGCGGATGTCATCTTTTTGTACGACGCGCCACTATAGTGGCGCACTCTACTAGCACACTCGCTCACCGTTTAAATAAAATAATCGTTTTCACACATTGTTTCACACTTATTTCGCCTTCATATCGATTGATAATTGTTTTAACAATATACAGCCAGAATACACAGTCTTTTCTCTATCTGCCAGTGTCAGGTATGAATTGTTGCCTTTTATTTAAATAAATATACCATTTGATTTTAATGTACCAGATCCTCCTTTTATGATCAAACACTTCATTCCAATGTACTCGTGTAGAGAAACAGCATTATCCGTCACACATTGCAGTGCCGTATCATTTACACGTAATTCAACAGCCCCGCGCAAAATTCAACGGTACCTAAGAGGTTAAAGCTAGTACCGAGCGAAGCCTCATAAAACCAGATAAAATTGAAACGTTCCTCCGATCGTATAGTTTCCGTTCCGACAAAACGTTTCTAGAAGTTCGTCGAGAATGTTAAAAGCTGTTTGAGAATGTCGCGTTCGAAGGCCCAGCCTGGCAATTATTTATGCAGGCTACGAGATGGTACAGTTAATCGAAATCAACGCAAACAGCCTATTTATTCAAAAGTTGCAGCTCGCGGTCAGACATATTCGACGTTCGTTGAATAAATGGTCGCGAATAAATTAAAAGACGAGTGGTACCGCAGGGTGAAAAGAGTGGTGGAGGAAGGGAGAATGGCGTACGACCAAATAACTCTTGGCGGGATGGAAAAAGGAGCGTCGGGAACCGGAGTCGGCAGTTTATGCAGCCATTACCACAGGTGAACGCCGCAAGCAATACGTTGGGCTACGCTGATTTAAAAGCGCTCTTAGATTCGGTCTACTCTCTTCTTCTGCTCCTCTCCTCCCTTCCTCTCTCTCTCTCTCTCTTTCTCTCTTGGTCGTTCTTCCACGGTTACAAAAGATCCCAGTATCTCTCCATTTTGCTCCACGGCTCCCTTTGTTCTATCCTCCGTACGAATCCGCTAACGGTTGTTGGAATAAATCTATCCTTTAGCGCACTTATATTTACTCGCGGGCTCGTTTATGGTTAACGCTCGACCCTTACCGCCGGTGTGTCCCCTCCCGGTGTAAATATCTGTGGCTCGTCCTCTTCTATATACCGGTTCCTTGTTAACAAGTTCGTTAATTCCGCGGCATCGTCGAGGAGTATCGGAATGGCTCGACTGCAGTCCCTCTTCTTGTTCCCATTCGCTGATTTCTTTCATCAGATTGTTTAAAGGCTACCACCGAACGGCCGGTGGAAACGGATATCGGAACTAGTCTCTATCGAGCAACTTGGCATCTTTAAGTAGTCGATACCCCGGCCGCATCGTCCTGCAAGTATCAATTTTTATGAACCATTTCATGTCGGCCGGAATCGAACAACGAGCTACTCGTGTAACGCACCGGACGCAGGGTAGTTTTCAGGAAATTTTATTGTGGAAACTGTAAGCTGCTTTTTTCTATTAGGCTTGCAGGTGCATTGATATGGATCTTGTTTGTTAATCTGCAATTTCGAATAACGCATTAGGCAATTGGCGTTGCGTAAAATATCAATGGCGGCCGAGCGCCATTAGCTGCCCCAAGGGAAATAATTTATGTAACAAATTGGCTGCAGGTCGCAAATATGTTTAGCAACTTTATATATAAATATTTTACACCTAATCTTATTTAAAATTTGCACACGTCTCGCTTGTTAGTCTTCAATTTCTAATGGACTATTGAGTAATTGTAACTTAGCAAGGTACGATTAAAAGTGAATTGTATTCGTGGAGTAGGCTGAGACCAACTTATAAGATTTTTTTTAAAAAAACTGTGCGTCATACTTTTTTGACATTTTTAGACTATATTGCTGCACATCTTAGAAAGTGTAGAACATTTTTTATTTGAAAAAGTACGGTGCTTATACAAATTTGCACAGGCATTTCGCCAAGTACTCCAGCGTTCGTGTTGCACTTGCAACTAGAAGAATAGAACAATTTTGTAGTTTTTAATGAAAACGCGAGATGTGTAAAACTAAGTTTGTATTTTCAAGACGGACTATATCTTCGATTTTCTAGCTTAGTCGTTCTATTTTAAATAATTTGCATTATTATAAAGATCAGTGCGCGATTCGGATGAACTTTGTGCAAGCACGGAAACGGTTCTGCATTAACCCAGTGCATATTTCAATATTCCGACTTCCCCTTCGAGCGAGCACCCTTTGCCGCAAAAGAATGCAATCTCCAGGCCGGTGCAACAATGCAATTTGAACCGAGATTTGCGCGTAATCTCGCCGCTTACGTTCTGCGATTGTTGGGGATTAATTGAAACGAATTGCCCTGGTTTTCTTGCGCTGGCTATTTTTCGCGGTTGTATTTTCCACGGTTCATGAGCAGAGTTTCCATGAACGATCGAGTGTCGTTCGTTCTCGATAAATCCGCCGTAGCGCGCGCCGTACGCAATGCAGATAAGGTTTATTACATTTTAAGGTGAATGCACCGAACGTAAGCAAGAATATCAATTTTCCCGGGCAGAGTTTAAAGGCCAGGCATTCGCAGCGCCTTCGAACTATTTGTATTCGTGCCCATTGCACTTGTATCCGATACAGGGGAACATATTGGATCCTCGGTACCCGGTGACGTCGTCGGATGCTTGTTCTTTATTGGATGTAAGCGCACCGAGCGTAAATAATCTTTTGTGCTCATTTTATTACTGCGTCCGGCCCCGTATTTTTACGTCCTATTATCCGCGAAAGCCTATCCGCGGGACAAAAGGATTCTACGTCGAGCACTATAGCCCGAAAAACGGCCAATCGAAATCATAGTCGTCGACCAGAAACTGTACTCTCAATTATTAAATCTTTATGCGAAATCTGTGCGGCGACCTCGAATTCGTAAAATTGTATCTCGAATTTCTCGTGGTCGTAAATCCCGCTCAGCTCGATCGACGCGGTTGCCATCAACTACGCCTAAAATTCGTTTTTAATACAAACAGTTTAATTAGCAATCGATGTATAAGAAGACGCGTTAATTGTGAGTTTCGTGCTTTCCGTGTTGCGATGTTTGCGAAATCTGTTATTGCATTTTGGCAGGGATTTAAAACAGATTTAAAACGCTTTAATTTTTGCATCGCTATGTTTGCATTTATAAAGTCGCTAAAAATTGAAATGTTGCACGTACGAGTGATAATAATAAATTTTATATTCACGAACGAAATAAATCAAGTACAATGGAACTATTTTAGGTCAAAAGAAAACACTTCGAACCGTCTGTTCAACAACGAACAAAAATTACAGAAGCAGCTCTATAACTTCGGCTGCCTCGAAATTTAACGAACAGGAAAAAGAATATGCACTCTCATTCGCCGATTAATTTTTTCCTAGCGAGATCGCCTGCCGGACGAAAAGTAATAATATAATATAATTGTATAACCGTAAGAGCTTTAAAATTTGATGGACAGCAAGAAAAATGTGCATCCTCGCTCATTCATGCATTTTTCATGAAGACATAAGAATTTTATGGTATTAAGTGCCTTCAAATTTGATCGACAGCAAAAATAATGCGCACCCTTGTAAATTAATGTGTACGCAGAACCACTTACGGGACGAGAACTAAAAATTTAATGACAATTCTATAAATTTAGCAGCCACGAAATTTGAACAACAATTTGTAACAACGATACGTACTCCTGTCAAATCATTTATTTCTCCGCTAATCATTCAGACGACGAAACAAAATTCTTCCACGTTGGCAGACTTAACCTCTTAAGCACGATGCGCCATTATAGTGGCTCGAGCACACTCAATTCTATTATTAATTATTATATTACAGTAAATTATTAATGTTAAAATATATGCATCATATCTTTTAAAAAAATTTATATTTAGTTATCAAAAACTTCATTCCAATGTGCTCTGTCGTACAGAAAAACTGCCCCGCAAAAATTCAACCGTGCCTAAGAGTTTAAAAGTTGATCGACAGAGAAAAAATGTCTACGCTGGTACACCGATTGATGTTATCCGCAAAAGCAAATAACAATTCCGCGATCACAGACGCTTCCGAAGCTAATCAAAATTTCTTTCAGCAAAAAAGGATCGCTTGCTAGCCGATGTATTTTCTCGTGGCACTCCTCGGCGAAATAAAAACAGCATCCGAAAAATGTCCCAGAGAGAAGATCGAAGAATTACGGTCGACCGTGGACAGATTTAACGCGACAGACAAAGAGGAAGCAGTTAACACGCGATATTCCCTGTTCGTAAATCACCGGGGGCCGATTATGTCAGTCCAGGTGGTTTCTCAAACAAACGGGGAGGAGGGACGTCGCGTCGATGGAGAAGGAAAGAAAAGGGAACGAATGGGAAGTGGCAGGGTAGAGAAAGAACTTCTGTGTGTCCCGTGGCGCGATAAAACGCAGCGAAAAGGCGCGCCCGTAAGAAACCCGCGAGGGAGTGGGAGATAGGTGGAAGACATTAATTTCTAAGCTTTATGCGGTTCTTATTAGAATCTCCGTGGAGACGGTGCAGGCGCAGCTGCCCCCAGAAATATGACTCTATTTTTCGTTGGCCGTCGACTTATTTGCACGGGCCGGCGGAAAACCGTCGCCGAGCACGCCGCCGGGCCTTAACAGTTTATCAGTAACATAAAGGAGAACAAAGGTCGATCATAACGTCACCGGCTTTCCCTTTATCCGGGCCGAACGATCCCGATTTCTTCTCCAAAATATTCTGTTATGCTGCACGTACAGGAGGAAGCTGTGAAATACGTCGTTTCGGTTTTCGAACGGTTTGTTTGCACGTTGTAACGAACGGGAGAATTTTAGGCATTATCGTGGACATGAGTGGAGAAAATACGGAATACACGTTTAAAGAATTTACAGGTGCTGTTGCGTTACGTTCGACTATGAGATAATTGAAAAAAGCTATCGATGGATATTTATCCTGTGTGTTCTGGATACTATAAATAATTTGTATCTTACTGAGGAAGCTGTGAAATACGTCGTTTCGGTTTTTTAACGGTTTGTTTGCACATTGTAACGAACGGGAGAATTTTAGGCATTTATCGTGGACATGAGTGGAGCAAATACAGAATACGCGTTTAAAGAATTTAGAGGTGCTTTTGCATTGCGTTCGACTAAAGGTTAATTGTAAAAAGCAATCGATGTATCCTTTGTGTTCGAGATAGCATAAATAATGTGTATCTTATTGAGAAAGCTGTGAAGTAGTCATAGTCTTAACTCTTGACACTCCAAGCAATTTTAATTCGAAAATTGGTTGTATTTAATTTTATACGATTGGTTTAATTCTAAAACATAGTTAATTTCCTTTCGAATATAAAAAAATTTATTACTATTAGTCGTACGCGCAACACTTCAATTTTTACGAATTTCTTCAATACAAATATAGCGATGTGAAAATTGTTTTGAATAATATCATGGCAATTTTTAGTGTCGTCTTGGAGGAGCCTTTGGAGTGCTAATCTAACATTTTCTGTATTAGAAATAAGGTTCTCCGTAATTGTGGTGTTCCAACAATTTATTGAAAAATGTTCTTGTAAAAAATGATTATTATAATTTGTTAGAGAAAGAATTTATTAAGACATCCTTGGGCGTGAATTATGAATATTCAAAAATTACGAGATCGTGAGATAATTGCTGTACGTAATGTGTTAAAAGCAGTTTAATCGGTGAATAATATTAACAAACTTTAAATCTCCAACTCAGATAAACTTTTATAAGAAAGTAACTGTAAGCAGAAATTAATTAAAAAATTATTTCATAGGATAGTAATAAAACGATCTAGATAGTAATTATTTTCACGTGTAAATGTACCAGTGCACAATTACTTCGAACTAATCGGACCGCGATAAATAAATTTTTTAACGAAACGACGAATAACGTTGTCTACGTACAACAATTTCGTATTACTGGATTTCGATTCTGAAGTTGTTTCACCGTAAAATCGCCAAGTTATTTAAGCGTTTCTATCGATTCGATCGGGCACATTTGAACGATACCGAAGTCCATTTCGTATTAGTCGATTATTCCACATTCGGTCCGTTTCCCCTAACTTTCGACTGTTACAACGTATTCTCAGCATGACCCCCCCTCAGCCCCCTCTTCGAGTACGATATAGAGGCGGTGCCGGTAGCATTTTAAAATTCCCTCTGCCGCGTGGCTCCTGTAAAAATGCCAGGATAAAGTGGCACGACTTAATTAAATGCATTAAAGTAGCTTTCTTTTTGTCGCTGGCCCGACCCTGCCCGTTTCTTATATTATCACCATATTCGCGAAAGTAATGGTAATTACATACAGGAGTGAAACCGTAAAAAGCGTAATTTTTCACCGGGGAAAAAATGTTTCCCTGATAAAGTGCATCGGCCACCACCACCGTCGCTGCCACTACCACCGCCGCTACCACCGGCTACCATCCTCGTTGTCGTGGATCGTTCGCGATAACCTTCTTCATTTCTTTTCTTTTCTTTTTCTCTTCTTCCTGTTTCCACGGTGCTCCCTTTCCCTTCGCCCCGGCTCGTTCTCGGTGTCGCTGCGTCCGAATGAAAATATTTAATATCGAACTCGCAGAACCGGTTGCTTTTTCAACAGGGGCTCCCTTTCTACTCTTTTCTTGCGGCGCTTCATCCCGCGAGCGTTCTCCTCCGTCGTTCTCTTATTTTGTTTCACCTTGTCGCGTTACGAGGACGACGTATCTATGCTTTTACGCTTATCCTCTCTCCTCCCCCTTCTCTCTCTCTCTCTCTCTCTCTCTCTCTGTTCAAGTTATATACCACCTTCTCTGTCCCCACCCGTGCTGTCCCTACAGCCCTTCCTTATCTCGTTTTGCCGGCGTTTTATCCATACATCGAAGACGTTCTGATATTGGCAGTCAGTCAGGCGAACGGGTCGTATGAAATTCTGGGCCGTCGTTTTCTGCAGTAATAGAGTATTTCCATACGAAGGGAGGAGAATTTAATTCAACGGTCCTTTGAATGCCGCGTCTCCGTTGCGTCGCGGATGAAAAGTTCGAGAGCTTCATAAATTCGGTCGCGAGCAACGAGCGCCGTCACGTTCCGACGAACAATGGCACCGCAGGGACGTTGTCGTCGTCGGACGCCTCGGCAAAATGTATTCGATCGAGCCTCCCGCGTCTCCTGGAACCGTCGAAAAAATCGTCACTAGAGTACCCCTTCGAAAATTGCACCCCCGCGAATTTTACTTTCTCGCAAGAACCGCCGCGCATCTCCGGAAATCGGTCTCCGCGAACACTGCTTGCTAAAACTGTTAAGAATTCCCTGTTGCACACAGCTTCTGCTAATAATATTCTACATACTGTAAGACAAGCGTGTCAAGATTCAGACAAAGTTTGAATCGAATCGGAAATTTTGGTTACAAGTTGCACACGAAAATTCGCAGCAGAAAAGATTCACAGATCGACAAATTGCAAGTCGATCTCTCTTGTGCCGGTGCAAGAATTTAGTAAACGATTCGCTTGATATTTTACGTATACGATGTTAATACTTGCAACATTGTCTTTGACATGCAAATGTAACGTGGAAATGTTTGCGACATAATTTGAATCGAATCGGAAATTTTGGTTACAATTTGCAGATGAAAATTCGCAACAGAAAAGATTCACAGATCGACAAATTGCAAGTTGGTCTTTCTTGTTCCGGTGCAAGAATTTAGTAAACGATTCGCTTGATATTTTACGTATACGATGTTAATACTTGCAACATTATCTTCGACATGCAAATGTAACGTGGAAATGTTTGCGACGTAATTTGAATCGAATAGGAAATTTTGGTTACAATTTACAGATGAAAATTCGCAACAGAAAAGATTCACAGATCGACAAATTGCAAGTAGGCTCTCTTGTTCCGGTGCAAGAATTTAGTAAACGGTTCGCTTGATATTTTACGTATACGATGTTAAAACTTCCAACATTATCTTCGACATGCAAATGTAACGTGGAAATGTCTGCGACATAATTTGGATTGAATCGGAAATTTTGGTTCAAGTTGCACACAAAAATTTGTAGCAGAAAAGATTCACAGATCGACAAATTGCAACTTGATCTCTCTTCTTCCGGTGCAAGTTTTTAGTAAACGGTTCGCTTGATATATTACGTATACGATGTTAAAACTTGCAACATTATCTTCGACATGCAAATGTAACGTGGAAATGTTTGCGACATAATTTGAATCGAATCGGAAATTGTGGTTACAAATTGCAGACGAAAATTCGCAGCAGGAAAGATTCAAAGAAAGACAAATTACAAGTCAGTCTTTCTTGCTTCGCTGCAGGTTCGCAATAAACGATTCACTTGGTATTTTACTTATACGATGTTAATACTTGCAACATTACCTTCGATATTCAAATGTAACGTGGAAATGTTTGCGACGTAATTTGAATCGAATCGGAAATTTTTGTGACAAATTGCACACGAAAATTCACAGCAAGAAATGATTTAAAGATCGACAAATTACAAGGCAGTCTTTTTTGCTTCGCTGCAGGTTCGCAATAAACGGTACGCATAATATTTTATGTATACGATGTTAGTGCTTGCACCTTGCAGTACTTGCAAAATGATCTCCGAAACGCAAAGGTAACGTGAAAATGTTTGCGACGTAATGCTTGCGCAACAAACATTCGAATACTTTCTTGGGCGTATCGACGCGACGGGGCGACTAGTCTGGCCATTACCAGCACTTTCTACTTGTTAAATCATCGACACCGAGTCGCGTATTTCAAGCGTTGCCATCTCCCGGCACTTTGCACGTCATTATCGTTAACGCATTAAAAACCACGATTTTATTATGCAACCTGTCTCGCTCTTTAACCTCGGCAAACCGCAAGTCAATTTGCAAGCAACGTTGATCTCGCGGGGAACTTCGAAACGTTTAATTGAACGGCCAGCGTTATGAAGGACGACTCAAGGTCACCGGTGGTCTCCCTTGAAGACGCACCAGCAACCGGGACCAGTGCACCTTCATTTTTTATTTCTCTCTCTCTCTTTCTCGGGCTCAATCGAAAAATAGCCCGAGGGAGATTTAACGAACGACGAGTACTTTTTCACCGATGTATCGCAGTTAAGAATTTTTTCGTCACCTTAACGACCGAGATACCGACTCTTAACAGGTTACGTGACTCGCCCCCGTACCCGTGCAACTTTTTGCTAGTTTTGTATTCGCAGTCTTTCGTGTTTCATACATATTCAATACGCGGGAACGGACGCGAATATAAAATGCAGTTCAGAAATCGTTACGGGCCGGTTCAAATTGCATTTTCGTGTATAATTACATCAGCTAGCTGCCATAATGATAAAGGAGATTGCATTATCGCGGGAGTCCAGGCCAACATTTCCATCGATCAAATTCCTTCCGCTCTCTGTAAGAGAGAGAGGGGGAGACGAAGGGCGAGAGAGAACGAGGTTATTTAACGGGGAAATGTAATAAATTGTAGAACCTTTCTCGGCCCCGCCGCGAACAGCTAACGACACTCGTCGCATCCAGCAAAGTGCTCGTTCCGAGGCTCGATTCACCTTCGGAGGAAGCTCTCGCGAAATAATTTCAAAAGAACCCCGGCAACAGAGAGAAACGAACCAACTAGCCGGTCTTTGCACAGTCGATCGGATGAGAAATTGAAAATTCATTTAGCGAACCGACGAATCCCCGGGCAACGATGTCCACTGTCCGATTGTAAACTGTTTCTATCGTCGGCCCAGCTATGACTTAACTATTAGCTCTCGACCCGTCGACTCGTCGTTTGTCACCGTGATTAATTCGATTCTACTCGATCTCCCTTTCATCGATTTTCTGGTACACTTTCCGCTTGATGTATTCCCCGCAATTAATCATCTCCTCTTACACGAATAAGTGTCCGCCCGAATTTTTGTCCACGGTGGCGATCCAGATCGAACAAGTCGATGACGTTCTCATCGAATTCGAGGTCTCGTTTATGTGGTCGAATGCTGTCTCACGAACCCGAAACATATTTTTAATACATCTACAGATGCTGATTATACGTTTATTATAGGTCACGATACGTAAAACATCATCGTGAATAGTAAATTATTCTCGTTAGTCGGATTTTTAATGACGAAATTACCATTTCGAAATTTTTCGATCATCTTTGAAAGGTCTTGGATGTTTTTGATGTTTGTACAGTGCCTTGATCATGTTTCGAATCACGCATTGTAAAGTTTGTATTAATACCAAACAACAACAGTTTAGTTAACTAAGTTCCATCGTTAAATACAATAGATTACATATAGCCTCAAACCTGGCGAAAGTCGTGTCCAATATGTACCGTTAATTTATTTAATGTTAAACAACAATATAAATTTAGTAGTTATCGATATACGATAAATACTTTGACCTTGACCAGAGTGCATCGATGCACACGATGATGTTTCAATTTTTAGTTATTTTACCTTTGTGATTTCCCAATAAATTTTTCTGAAAATTACATTTCGATCGTTCGGAACGATGTGCGCTAATGAACCCTGTATGATATATCAGAAGGGTTCACGAAGGGTTTAATCGTTCGAACGAGGTCGTCTTAATGCGAAAAGGGTTCCGCTGCAGTTGATTGTCATTAGTTTGGAGCTGTTCGCCAACATTAATACCATCGCATCGTGAAATCGAAGACAGTAGATGGGTCAGTAGCGGGTCTCACGTCGCACACAAAGGGACACCGTCTAGTTGAAGTTACCAAACAATGGAGCACGCTGTGCTTAGTATCAGCTAAAGTGAAACAAACTTATAATTAGTTATGGGAGCTTGTACCGAGATTGATGCTACTACTTGCATCTGCAGATACGAGTTCTGCGAACCACATAATATTCAACACTTAGAAAGCTTGTTCCCCATAGTAAGTACTCTGTCTTGATTCCTCCACCGTACCTTCGAATTCTACGAGCACCGGCAACCAGCATATTACTTTATTATTAGTTCATATTCTTCGCCGAATCCTCAACTACCGACGGTTCCATTCGCCGGTCCATTTTCCCCAAACGAATCAATCTCTTCCCGTTACTCGACGCAAGCATGACGATAACGCGTTCGTGGGTAAACGTGCATACTTCGTACGGCGATAGAAAAGTTTTAAATAAAAATGAGGTTAACATTTATAATTGTTTCAGTTAGCTACAGATGTGTTCCTAGTCTGTTCGTGTGGAAGAATAGGAAGAAACTGATTAGTTTCTAAGATAGTTTTTGATGCAACATAAATCGTCCAATTTTTTAAACTTAAATTCATTTATTAATTTTATTTCATTAAATTAAGTTCATTTGCCGATCATTTTATTCGACGGTTCAATGTCTTATACTTCTTCTGACCTAGGATATTTTCATTCAACATCATTTATTTCACCTTATGCATTATATGAAGTTCTGTACTGTTACTCGTCCCTACAACCATTCAATTTTTATCAATTTTTAGATACGATGATAGCGATGTTAAAATTTTTTAAATAATAGTGTGACAATTTTTCCTGGCGCCTCAGATTCGCCAATCGAGTGCTAACTAGCGTTGACTACTTGCGATTTATTTTACGGTTGCAGTGATTAGAACTTCTTTGTACTTTATAATTTGTTTAAAGGAAGACAATTTATAACTAGTGTATACCAATATATTTCCCGATGGATGTATATTAACAACCAAATAGAATGTTATTTCTATTTAAGGGAAATTAATGACATACGTATTTAGTAGACTCTATTCAGAATCTACATCGCGCGTCTGACACGATATTGTAGGGGAAGGGGTTGTGGCGTCTGTACTTCCTGTGCTCACCGACAGAGGGACAACAGGACGAATCTTCTCGCTAGTACCTGATCCACCTTCCGATATCACAGTGTCTAAGTCAAAATCTGCTAGCCAGCCTTACTGACAAGTCCTCTAGCGGACCCAGGACGAAACGCTGGATTTATTCCATTTTCAAGTTTGAAAAGACCCAAAGAATTTTCCCTCTTGATAACAATGTTCGATCACATTTTTACCGATATCGCGGCGATATTTTCCAGGGAACGAACTCGTCGATGGTTAAGGAAGGTTCACGCAGAAGGAGGTTAAATCTATTATGTATTTGCCCAGTGGGTCGTGTTATTAAGTAGGTTGAGAAACGCTGGGTACTTATACGGGATCGGTCACGGGTACGTTAAGTCGAAGGGTGGTGGCGATGGGGTACTGAAGGAGGTCCATAAAAAATCATACGAGCGAGAGATCGTATGCATTTTTAAGGGCACTAACCCTGTCGATGGTTCTTACCGAGACTTACTGCTCAGACTTCGGTTTTTATAGGCGATACGGTGCGTTGCGGGAAAAGAGTGCGAGATGCGAGAAAGAAGTTGGGGTCACTGGGTCGTATTACACGAAAAACGCGTACCCAGAAATACGACTTCGATATCCGTGAATTATCCGGCGTGATCGGCCCGACATCGTTCCGCCGATATCGTCCTTTTACGGATAATAAAGTGGCAAGTAATTCGCCCGGCTCGAACACATTCGAGCACCGAGCCTTCGAATTACGAGAGGATCGCTTTATCGAACGCCGGTTAAATGCAAAAGTCACCATTGTGCAGGTTCGATGATCCTTCTCTGATAAAATCATTAAAGGATACTCGTACCGTATCGATCACTTTTTTTATTCTATCGCGCACAATAGAAATTGCATGCGATGAAAAGGCACAGATAGAAAGGATCAAATATTGATCCTTCAGTTTTGGGCGTTCTTTCCTTTGCTTTTGGCATTTTCAGCTGACTCGTAATGCGTCAAGGGGTTGAACGACAATTTTGATATTCTCGGTCAGAATAGACTCCACCACCATAGCCGGAGGATTAATAATTTAAATACTAATGTTGTTAGTTTCATTGAAATCGATATAGGATTTCATTCTTAAAAATATAAATATAAATTTCACAATACAGATTGGGTTTCCAAAACGGTCATGATGTATTTATACAAAGAACAGATATCGGTGAGTGATATATTTCAAACGGTTATTAAACATGAAGCTAGGAACTGTAAACTGTGAAATGGTACATGCCAAACATAGATACGATTAAGTACTTCCAAAAACGAGCTAGCGCCATTTCTGACGAAAAATACGTTATAATTTATTTGCCAACCCGAAAATTAAAATTCAGTTCGGAAAGATGATTTTTGTTCAAAAGAATTGCTGCGGAACCATCGAAGATCGGAGTATAGTTACTAGCGAGAAGAAAAGTGGCGATGTAGGGGTACGTTGCTCGGAACTATGGTCGCGATTTATTTCTCAATTAATGGGCCACTTAATTAACGGTGTCTAGAAGAGGGAGCAAGCTTTAACCGGTATTGCACATTTCTTTCCCATGTGTTTCATCGTTTTTTTAACGGAGGTAGGGGTTAGTTATTAACGCTAAGGGTTTACAGTTCGGTAATCGCTCGTTAAATTTTTCCAATTTCCACTTTGCATAACAATGAGAAAGTAAGTTAGCGGAAATCTTCGTTAAGTCTTCCTACGGTGAACAGAGATTACTTTGATAACCACTTCGGTGATTGCTGGGCATTCAACGCGCAGCTAGCGAACTATTAATTAAAAGAGCCTTCGGTAGAAGTTACCAAGGATCCTTTAAGTAATTTCGTAATTCGGCCGTTGCGCAAAGTAAGGGGGTCGGTTTCAATATCGTGGTTAAATAGAAATTTCGTTGTTTCCAACTACCTGCTTCGTCTCGACGATACAATATCGCCGATAGAAGAAAAACTTTCTAGGGAAGAGCATAATCGTGCAGGATCTTCGCCGAGGCGGAGAACGATCTCTTATTTAATGAATTATGGTGACAAAACGTAGACCGACGGGTTATCGATGAAGGAATTTCTGATTGCCCCAACGTAATTCGATGAAATAAAAAATCCCTTAAATCTTAACAATAGGATTGCAATATCAGGAAATAATAACAAGATAAACGTAGACGTAAAGAACATTAAAACTCCATTTGAGGACGCTCAGGAATTCTTAATAAAAAATATTCGGCGTAAATGGAACCAAAACTAAATTAACCCTTATTACTATTATTTGAAACAATTTTAGTATTCTTATCTTTATATTTAAGCAATTGATAAAAATTTAACGCTTGTAAGGACGAGTAACAGTAAAAAACCGCATATACACAAGGTGAAATAATTCGTATAGAATAAAAATAAACTAGGTCAAAATAAATGCTTTGGTTTTCTAGTTAAAACAGCTTCGAGTGCAAAGGGTTAATACCTAACGTTCCCATATCGTTAACAAAAAGAAATAAAATTGTACTAATATGATTAATAATTAGGACATATTGAAATAACTCCTGAATATCTGCGCTCTAAAAGCAGTAAAAAGAATTTCACAGATTATAGAATATGATCCCACAAGTGGTCGTGAATGGTTATTAAGTAGACAATAAATAAATTTAAATAAAATACAGAAGGATCAATGTTTCAATTACATTTTCTTTGACAACTTTAGCATCTAATCTTGCATTCTTTGTATGCAGACGCGACAGAAGTCGTAGAGAGTAGCTCGCGAGCTAGAGACGCACTGAACACGTACACCATTAATTTTTAAAATCGATTTTCTCGAGGGTAGAGTCTGATTCCAAAAGAGTCTGGTTTTTATATTTTCAATCCACTCTTGCCTGGAAGAGTTGTTTGGTTTCAGTTTGCGTTCCCATTGCTATCGTTGCACGCATGCTGCATCGCCGAGCAACCATTCAAATCTGTCTTTACCTGTCGCGCGGCAGAACTTCGGAAACGGAAATATCGTTTTTGCATTATGAATATACAATTTTTCCGGGACCTCGCGTAAGTATAACAATCCACTTGTCAGTCGCAGAGCTCGCGTGCTTCTTACCATTGATCGGCAGCTGTAAACGATCCAAACGCGCGACGGTATTAGTTGCCACCGAATTTCGTTTGTAAAAAGAACCGTTTTATTTGTTTAGACTAGAAAATAATAAAACAACGGCGCGAAAGTGTTCGACGGGAAATGGCGAAAATAAATAACAGCGATCGAACTTTACCTCTGGGAGTAAAGCATTTTCAATTTACATTCGAAAACAACCGGCAGCAATTAAATTTCAGCCCCTTGAAAAACTGTGACACAAAAATGTCATCGTTAAGAATGACGATTGATATCGATTCGATAAAAAAAAATGCAATCAAAACTATCGAGAGGAAAAAAGTAAAATAAAAAAAAAACAATTCAATAAAATGTAATGAAGAAAACAAGTGGCAATGTATTTTCATTGCTGAAGGACGTTCGATGAAAACTATGGCAAAAGATCAGCAAAAAGTAATGGAGAACGCAGTTCGATACCAGCGGATGACCCATTTTCTCGTCTCCAGAATCCGGAGAGGAAGTTTGTCTTGACCTTGGCGTTTCGCGAGCGGCTCACGACCACCCACTTGATTCGCGAGGCGAACAGTTTTCCACTTTTCCTTGGGTTTCTCGTTCGTTTCTCATTGCAGCGGGCTGTAGGCACACATGCTAGACCTTACGAGGTCACGGCCTCTTGACCTAATTAGACGTTTTCCCGGAGGCTGTAGCGCGGTTCAAGGATAGCGCTGCTGCGCTAGAATATGTGTTCTCTCTCTCTCTCGTGTCCTAGTCCGAGTCTATCTGCGTACAATGTCTGCCGATAATGTCTGGCTACTTACAACATCCATCTGCGTACAATGTCTGACTGCTTACCATATGTGTCTATTCTGATGTCTGCGAACAATGTCTGCGTTCGACGTCTCCGTTCAATGTCTGTGCACAATGTCTGCATTCAATGTCTGCGAACAATATCTGTGTTTAATGTCAGACAAACAATATCTGCGTTCAATGTCAGACAAACAATATCTGCGTACAATGTCTACATTCAATGTCTGCGAACAATGTCTGCAAACAATA
>CM052093.1:19154170-19171293 GCA_028453745.1 Agapostemon virescens | reverse complement strand
ACAATATCTGCGTTCAATGTCTGCAAACAATGTCTGTGTTAAATGTCTACACACATTGTCTGCATACAATGGCTGCGTTCAATGTCAGACAAACAATATCTGCGTACAATGTCTTCATTCAATGTCTGTGAACAATGTTTGTGAACAATGTCTGCGTTCAATGTCTACGAACAATGTCTGTGTTCAATGTCTGCAAACAATGTCTGTGTACAATGTCTGCGATCAATGTCTACGTACAATGTCTACGGACGCGTCTGCGGACACGACAACTGTGAACGTCCGTCTCTCTCGGCCAATTCCGTCGATGTCATCGGTTTTATCGAATTAGAAAAATGATCCCACTTTTCTTGTGTATCCGTACACAACCGGCAAACGGAACGTGCATCGTCACCATACACGATCATGCTGACGTTGCTCGATTCCCCTTGTACCTCTTCTGTCCCTTCTTCAGCCGTGTATAAACGTCACCGCGAGCCGGGCTGTTGCCGCACGTACTTCACAAAGTTTACTCGAGCATTCCAACGATATTCAATCGGAATGAACCGTCGCCGCCCTCTTTCGCACACTTTTCTCCCCGCCCGTCCCTCCTCCTATATCTCCTCTTCTCTCTTAACGATTTTTCGACGTTAACGTTCTTCGAGAAGAAATATTGCAGGAACAACCTGATTTCCTGTAATGCAAATCGACCAACGAATTCTTCTCGGGGTATGCTGTGTAAATATCCTCGCCGGAGACTTTATTGGAATTCGTAGATTCCTTACGACGTGTACCTTGCAGCTTATGAAAATATTAAGGTAGAAAAGATTGCGCGGGAATGTTCGAGAGCACCGATCGATCTTACACCTGCTAACGAATTTTCGTTCTTGCGTACCAAGAAAGTACAATTAGTCTCGAGTGATTTTAAGCGAAGAATATTACCTCCGTGTTGACATTTTTATTTTCTATTTTCTGCTCTTTACATTCCGCGACGAAATGGACTATTTAAATTTGCTAATGAAACACAATTGTGCGAGTGTATTCTTCCTTGCTACGGTGCGCATTTTCGGTATTTGACGCGCATATATTTTCCACGCTTCTTGCATATATTTTACATATTTGCTGCATTTCATACATAATAATACAATGGTAAATGTCGACTCTTGAAGTACGTAATGCGTTTGCTACCAGCCTCTGCAGTTACAACATTTCGTTGAACGCAACTTATGAGCAATTTTAACCCTGTGAAAGGTACAACACTATTATTTTAGACTTGCTAATTGTAACTATAGTGAGAATACGATTAGCTCGGGACGGAGGTCGAAGGAACGTTAGAAAATCGGGTTCTTTTGATTTTAAATTCGTCAAAATTGACTGACAGAGCATTCTCAAATCTCGAAACAGAGCTGCCGATCGTAAGTACGAAAAGAAGACGATTTGCTCGGTACAGGCACCAAAGAAATGCAGAGAAATCGTATTACACGTTTGCCACGGAGAATACATGCCTCGTGTAGCAAAATTTCTGTCACGTTCGTTCGCCCCGCACATTTCTCGCGGGTCAGAGACTCGTCCGCTCGGAAAAGCCGAAAACACTGGTGTTTCTTCTCCTCTGGTTTACGAGGACAGGAAGGAACCGCGATAAGAGTGCTCGCCGAAGGACGTTTCCGTTTCGAGGGACAACACGGGAAATCGTTTGAGAATGAATAAATAGGAAGGCTAATGAGCCTGCGGCCTGGCCGTTCCTCACGGCCTTGCCGGAAATTATTTGCCATTTCGAATAAATGCGACCGCGGCTTCCGCGCAAATGACTGGGGTCACCGATTTCTTTCAAAGTTCGCGCTTGTTGCCGGTCTCCGGAAATAAGAGCAACGTTCCTGTTTGATTCGAAGACGCGGGGGATTCTCGGTATGACAACCTTTTCGGATTACAGCGTGTCTGGCGGGTAACGAAGGGAAACGAGTGCCCCGTCACGTTGAATATACATTAGACCGGTTAAAATAATTCAGGCTCGAATTACGGAGTACGTGTATCGGCGCGCGAATGAATTTATTTGCTCAAACTTCACCGACGCAGACGGCCGCGTATTTCGACGCCCACCAGTGGGCGCAGTGCGCTGCATTACAGGCTGCACCTCGCACCGCCGAAGGTCACAAATTCCAATAGCAACAGCCTGGCGTGCACCGACGTCCAACATCGCCTTTATGAATCATTCCTGGGACTTTCAGACTGTCAATGGTCTACCGTCGCCGAAGAACTTTCCATTTTATAGTCGGATTATCAGCTTCCATTCGATGCGCGGTAATACGGCGACAAAAATCGCACGCCAAATTTTACGAAATTATTGAAACAACATTGAACTTTATATTTACCGTAGTTCGAGACGTCAGAAGAAATGCTCCGCTGTCGTGACAGTCTTATTTTACTCGTTTGCTTGCAGCAAGTATATAAATATTTATGGTGAACACAACTCTTCTTTATTTTGTTTGTTATTAGGTATACAAATATTTATGAAAAATGCAACTCACGCCTGGAACTTTAAAACCCTGTCGATCGTCTACCGATGCGGAGGAACTTTCCATTTTATTGGCGAAGTAACGATGGCGCAGCTTTCATTCGGCACGCGACAAAATGGCGGTAGAAAATCGTACGCGGAAATTTATGAGATCGTTGGAAAGAGGAAACGCCGGGTTTCGCGTTCGCTGTAATTCCAACCGCGAGAAAACGTTTGTAAGGTCTATAACAATTTTTGAATCTAAACAAATTTATGAAAAATGCATATCGTTCTGTGAAATAGTTCAGACAAATCGTTGTCCGATTTTTCTTCGTTAACTTACAACGATCTCGAATAGCAGCAGCGATCCAGCGATGATTCAACTTCGATCGTCTCGTTTTATGAAATTTCTAGAACAAAGACACCAACGAAAACGAAAATGACAATTTGGAAAATCGTAGGGCACAGGTTTGAATTTACTCTCCGTAAATTCGCCTTGATCGAATATCAAGAACGTTCTGCTTTAGCGATTCTTTCATCCGAATTGTGAATGTAGTATTCGAAACAGAATTTCCCGGCGTCTGGCTCGGGAATCACAATTGCAAGAGACGCGAGCGAGGCGCGGAAGGTACGTGTGCGCGAATCCGTACGCGGAAACGCGACAATGCAAATCTCGTTTCTGGCGCGTAGTTGAGTGGCGTAAAGGGCTTAGCGTGGCGGAGCGGTTGACTAGCGCGAATGCAATTAACCCTTAACTGGTAATGTGAAATTTTGATGCAGCCACGTATAATTTGGTTAATTAAGAAACTCGTTTATTTATAGACCCCGGTCGAGGCGTGGAAAACGAGGCCAGACACACACACGAGAGAGAGAGAGAGAGAGAGAGAGAGAGAGAGAGAGAGAGAGAAAGAGAGAGAGGGCCACGGGCAAAGTGAAACCGAAATCCGAGACACCGAGGCGCTCGCGCGGCGTCCTCGGCAGTTCTATTTTATTTCATAATAGTTGCTCGATTATAACTCCTCTGTGCAACGATGGTAACCGGCAATTTTTTTCATCGTATCGGCCGACGATCGGCAAATGGGAAAGTTAATGGAGAACGAGGTCGATGCGCGTACATCGGATTTCGATGAACTTCTAATAACCGCTGATAATGAATTTTCAATTGGCTCATAAAAAGGGATCCGGACAACTCGCTGCTCATCGTCGATTGAAACAATGTTTCCGTTTAAATTAGACCCTTGGACGAGTTTTTCCATTACCTTCGCAACGCTGTCCGTGGACGCGGGGCCGCGGAGCAAGGGGGAGGGGGACGTGTAATTCTTATGTCTGATACAGTTTCTTTCCTCTTCTTTTTTTTTTCGGCCATTTCGCATGATACAGGCGGATCGAATCAACTGAAAAAACAGAACCGATTACTTCCCGGCCTATTAAACGTCTATCGGGATTAAACTGCATCGGATAATTCTTGATTGCACTCGACGCACGTAGCTAACACGTTTCCGATCGATCGTCGCTTTGGTTCAGGCACCGAGCCCTGATATTCGAGATGGCCGTCCAGGAGATTCGTGAAAAAATCACCGAATAATTAATGACCATCGCGAGCCCCGATATTGACAACATATGCGACCGCCGCGCCTGCATCCGAGGCAAATCTGCGGCGACACATGCGTGGAAAATCGCATGCACCGTTCCGGGGGATGCGTGACATCTGTCCTCGCTTCGCCCGGTTCTAATACCGGCATTACACGATTCGACAACGTTATGGCTGATGTCTTCATCTCGCTGCCCCCGCGCGGACATAGTTGCGCGAAAAGTTATCGAGCCTGTCGTGTCAGCGTGCAACGCTTTCGTTCCGGGCCGCTCTAAACGAATCATCATCGAATCGACGGAGATTTCGGAATCGGGATTGGGGCGACGATACGGAAACGGAAAGTTTAATCCGGTTTTATATATTTTTAACACTAGAACTACCGAACAATAAATCTATTGCAATAGAATGCATCTGTACAAACTTCGTTCAATTTTTATTGTAACATGTGGTTCATTAACACTTTGACTGCTATGTCACCCATATATGGGTGACAGAATTATTTGTCCATGTTTAAAAATAAATTTGTTCGCTAACATATTTGTTGCACTCAATTTAGTTCATATCGAAAGACTATAAGAAGGTTGAATGACAACTATGTGTTAGACATTTTAAGTTTTCAATTGTTGCTGCATTAAATGAATTACGTTGATTTTGTGGAATTTTTTAGGCTGTTGGTTTGGCAGTAAAAGTATTAAAGAAGTACATCGGAAAATTACTAATGAAAATATTTTTATAACTTGAGTAATTGCGGAAGAAATAAGTAGGGACCAGTCATTTTGACTGGTTTGGTAGTTCTAGTGTTAACAACGAGTACGCGTTGCGATTCTTCCCAATTATCGTTTTGGCAATACTAAACCTACCGTGGTGGGTCAAACGATCCTTTTTTAGGTTTTATATTTCACTGGGAGGTACAAGTAAGTCTCCGCCATTTTTAATCTGCAATTTTGTCCATAGCTGGCCACTACTTTTTCCCATCTTTCTGGCAGATGTGCAACCTTACGATACGACGTCTTACATCGGACACTAGCCGCCATAACTTGTTGATTGCAATGTCTGGTATAAATACCAATTGAAGAAAATATTTTATAAAACGCTAAAAATCGAGAAATCAGGTGAACCGAGCCAGTAAACTCTTCAAATCCCGAATGCATTCCGTTCAAGTAAAAAATGAAGTTAAAAATGTTAATATTTCAAATTCAAATAGGTAAAGTAGTTGAAACAGGTAAGAAGGGTTTTCGTCCCAATTAGTGCGTTTTTCAAACGCTTTGAACAGAAGTCTGCGTCATCGTTAACAGTTTGCATTCCACAATGCAATTCTGACTGTGCTCGAGTCTATTCCGACACAAAGTTTAAAAATTATTATTCAAGTATTGTAATTTGTGGTTATTAAACTAAATCAATTTTACTGTGGGACGTCAAAGAGACTTATGTGTCTGCAAGAAATATCTTTAAGAATGTACTTAATAAAATGAATAATCAAAGATGCGAAACACTTCTAAGCATCGCCGGTTACAAAATCGGCACCGCATTATTAACACGTTGAATGCCATTCTTTCTGAATGATTACCGTGAGATTAATATCATTGAATATTAATTTATTGCTGTCAAAATTATCCAGATTATAGTATGAAGTGAGAACTTCATCATTAACTAACAATTCTATTTAATAACGCTGATCATTTTTATAAATGAAGTAAATGAAACTTGTCCAAAGCATGCAAACATCGCTCGGCATTCAACGCGTTAAAAAAGGCGAGCCAATGAACGAATATCGATTTTGCGAAAGTTCAACGTCAACGTCTTCGATGTCAAGCATGAAACCAGCGAAATCATGCTCGCCGCGGAATCGCCGAAAAAAGAGTGACGAGCTAACCAATACGAGGATTGAGTCAGCGTCGGTCAGAGCGTCAGTCGGTGACATATCATCCGGCAAAAAGGCGAGCGAAATTCTCGAAATCGCAAAAACAATTGCGAAAATACGCCGTTAGGCCCCGCCCCCGCCGAAATGAATAATTCGTTTGTACCAACAACTGGGAACGCAATTTCGTGATCGCGGCTCCATTACGGGTATCGCGTTCGACGATAAAAACGGTATCTCCTGTCGGCCGATAACGATAATAGAATCCCCCCTGGAAAAAAAGGACGAATTAGAAGGGGAAGGGTAGCGAGTCGGAGGATCGGGAGATTTAAACGACGGCAACGGCGAAAAAATGGAGCGAAAGGGAAGAGGAGAGAAACGCGGAGAGAGAAAAATTGAGCGAATGAGAGAGAGAGAGAGAACGATCGAGAAAGAAAGGGGGAGGGGGATTGCGAGAGATAGAGACAGAAAGAAAGAGAAGGAAGGGAGAGAGAAGCAGCCGAGGAGGATGGAACGATCGTTGGGAGAAGGGGGATAATAAAAGCCGAAGAAAAAAGAGAAAAGGCAGAAAAAATTGATACGATGAGGAAGGTAGAATGCAGAAGGAAGAGACGGATCGGAAAGGAGGAGGGTGAGGAGGTGAAAGGATGAGGAAAGAAGCCAGCGAGTATCTCGCAGTACGGTAGCCACGCCAAAGGTGTATCATAGCAGGGTCCAAAGTGTCGGATGCTCGTGGGATGTTCGGGACCGTGAGGCCCCTTGCCAGTCAGCCGGCTCGATGGAGGTAGAGAGTAGGTGCCCTTCCAAGGAATCGGAGAGGAGAGAGGAGGATAGAACGACCGGCCAAGAGAGCGCGAACCAAAAGGAGAAGGACGAGGGCCGGAGGTGCGGGGAGGCAGTCGGCGTTCCGTCTTACCTTGTAATTTACTCACCGCGGGCCCCAGGCTATCCATCTCGTGGCATAACTCAGGGATGGGCCCATCGGACCATCGAAAATGTCACTTCTCGCGGGGCACCGTCGCTCCCGATGAATTTCGAATCGCGTGCGCCACCCTTCTCGCTCGTTCCACGCCTCTGCGAAATCCCAGATCCGCGGAATCCACGAAATACCTAACAAAATAAATAGTTACTGGGATTTCTAGGCTGTGGAAATTTATGCAAAATGGAAATTTGCTGGTTGAATCGCAACGAATTCCGGGAGATTGATAGAAACTGTTTTGGCAGTGATTGGAACTACTTTGTGGTTTATAATTTCTTTCTTTCTTGACTACGGAAACGTAGAATTTTATTTCGTCGTAAAAGAAAGGAAATGTGTTTCAGTGATCTTCGTCGCAAGATTGAAAAGGGTTAATAGAATAGGCAGTATTTTTAAATTGTTCTAATGTTTTCACGTTTTTGTATTTTACCTACTTATATTTATTATAAATTCGTAAACTCCGCTGGTTCTTTTATTTATTAGTTGCTCGATATCCTGAGTAGCGGATGACTATTTAAAACATAATTTTTCTACGTTTGCTATAAGAAGTCGGAACCAGTGATGATTTATAACATTGCTACTTTTAATAATTTTGGTCGACAGAGTTAGACAAAGACGCCTACTACTAACGCAGAATTGCTCGCTATATTATAGTCTATGGAGCCATAAATCTGTTAGATTATAGAACATTCACATTTTTAGTCTTTTAAGTCCTCGCCACAGTTCAGTGTTTTATCTCATGATTCTACTACAGTACAGAGATCGTAACTTGAATCTAGTCTAATTTTATAACTAATAAATCTAACTTTCATTTAATTTCATTTAATACAATACCTCGGTAGAATACCAAAGCAGTACTAGCAGTGTACAATACTTCATCGTAAGTTGTAATACGTAATTCAAATTGCGTATCAAACTCTTTTCAATACAAATAAAAATTTATCAAAAATTACTGTACTTTCTATTTCAAATTACGGCATGATCGAATAATAGAAGCAGAACTGCCAATTGTAACTATGAGAAGAATATGATTAGCTCAAAATGGAAAACACCGCCTACATTTTAGTTATTCACAAAAACAGAATGGCGGAAGAATAAGTCCCGAAGCAGAGCTGCAGGGTATGAAAACAAGAATATGATTTGCTCAAGATGGACGTCGGAGGAATGCTGAAAAGGGGCCCGCGCGCTGGTTGCGGTGGTGGCAATCGGCGGATTCGGGGTAGCGTGACAAATAGCGTCTCGCGAGATAATGGAATTTATGATAGGATTATGCAGTCTCGTCTATTGTTCGCAGGACCGTGTATCGGGCCTGTATCGTGCGGAGGTGAGCCGATGCTCGGGCCCAGCCGATACGCCGGCGGATAGGGACTTTTATCCGCGTTCGGCCGAGCAATCGCTCAATTACGCGGTGGCGACTAATCTCGTTAGACCCTGCACCACCTACTAACTGTCCATTGTTCCAGAGGAATTATTGCGCAGGAAGGTTGCGAGAGCGCGGAGGAAGATCGCAATGGCGGACGACACGCGCGCGAGCCGAGCAACAGCCACGCGAAAGTGCCGCGGCTAGGCACAGCCCTGGCTTCGAAGCCGAGCTTCAATACAACGCTGCATACGTTTAGCTAAATTACACTTTATACATACCATTATTATTTCATGGGTCCCACTGATGCGTCCTCTCACGGCTGACGCCTTTTTTCACGGCCCTTCACGCACGCCGCCGCGATCCATACGTGTATTTATTTTCTCTGAATCGACGCGAATCGTTTTCTTCTTTTTCGGCGAAATTCGCGAATAGAATGGATCGCGACGAATCGGACCAGTACATTCACTGAACTCTCGTCTCCTGCATCGTCGAATATTTCGATTGTTCTGTTACATATTCTAAATGCATTTCGAACGACGAATTTATGAGAAAAGAGTTTAGTTTTCGAAATCTTTGCCGTTGCCTTTATTACCATCAAACGGAAAATCGCCGGATTTACCTCGGTCCGCCATAAGCAATTTTACAACGTTACAGGCAACCACTGACATTACAATTTCGAAATTTGTGCTGGTTCCTTATGCAAATGGTGCCCTCCGGCTGAACACAAAACGCAGCGGCTGCATTGTTTCATTGCACGCGCAGTATTACTGACAACGGCATCTTTCGAGACATCGAGTAAAGCATAATAACGTGAAATAAGACGTTTCGTTCTTTAACGTTTTTCAGAATTTTTGCTTAATCTGTGCAGGAACAGTAGGTTCACGAAGCACAAAACGGGATATTTTACATTACAAAAATAACGAGAATGTGTTTATCCAAAATTTTAACCGTTCTTCAAATAGCATAAATCTAAAGAAATCAATCCGCTGATTTTTTCCTCGTGAATGCATTTTTGCAATCTCGATAATCGTTCACAAAAAATATTATTATGCGTCGTTTTAATGCATCCCGTAAATTTAGTATTTTTGTATATTCGAAAAAATGAATGAACGAAATAAAGAACCGCAGAATGATTACGGCAATATCGATACATTACGTGCAGCTTATTAACGATAGAACTGTCAAGCATTAATCCTTTTAGTGGCAAACGAAAGTATCGTACCTGTGATCTCATGGCACCCGATACCAAAAATTCAAGTTACGTTTATATAATTTCTTTAAATTTTTTACTTAGACCACTTTCATAATTAACACTAAATGAATTCCATATAATGTTGAAATTACACCCACTATCTAAAGGTTCATTTTTGACGATATCGTAAAAATTACATTGAATAAATTTAGGTTAAAATAATGTGGTGTAAAGTAACTGATAAACTCATTTTTTTTTTAATTTTTACTTAGACCACTTTCATAATTATGGGCACATGTACTTTAACGAAAACGTTCATTTAAAAAGGTTTCGTGGAATCATTCTTGTAGCTTCGATAACTGTCGAAGAAAAAATTTGTTATTTTGACGTTCTAGTTCTAGCGTTCAACGTATTAGCAATAAGGAGAAGTTCCGTTTAGGAGGATCGTTGTTTTCTAGTTTGTAACAGTTCCGTCGCAAGTGCGCGATGTATGCAGATGATTCCTCTTTCTCTCTCCGCTGATTTTTCGACGGTGGAAGGTTTAAGAAAAAGGCGGAGAAGAAATGGGATTCACCGATCGACCGGTAAAACCATTCCGGAACGTCAATGGTTTTTCAGCGGAGGAACTTTCGGATCACAAAGACTCTTTGCCGTAAGTAATCAGACATGCAAAATCCTTCTTTTGTGCGCCCAATCGAGTCCCGTCTCCGCTCGCTCTGTTTCTCCCTCCATCTTGGTCTACCGGTCTTAATCAAAGCCTGCTTCTTGATTTCAACGATACTTTTTGGCTGGACGTTTCCTTAATTCGGGTCAGCGTGTAATTATCGTTAACGATCAATCGGTCTTTTTACAAATATTCGAAGACCTGGATTCCGTTAAAACAAAAAAATAGGAAATTTGTCGAAAATCGAATACACGAGAGAAAGTAAAATCCGTTATAATTTTCAAAATAACTTGCGTTCTCGTACCAACGCAGCCGCGCGTTATTGGCAATTAGGCGGGTGCCTTCGATCGATACATTTCGAATTTGTGAGAGCAGCGATTTAATTTTCAACGAATTATAAATTATAGAGCCGTCGATACTGGTTAGGTAAATTTCATTGCTGCAGATTGCGCTATTAGTTATATATTAAAGTATGAACGTGTACATTTTAGCACCGTTCAGGATTATCCTTTTTTAAACGTATACTCTCGTCGCTAGAACTGCCCGGCAGATCAAAATGCCGTCACTCTTTAGCGACAGTGTTTTTTCGATAAACTTTCATTTTTATCGGAGAAAGCAGGGTAATAAAAATTGTAGAAAATTTGAAGAAATCGAATCGTGCCATATCGTTGAAGAACTTGCATCGATCGCGTTTAAGGCTGGGTTTTAGCGTTAAAGGGTTGCGTTGGGATTCGAGTAGACAAACGAATCTTTCAATAACGAGAAGGCGATAAACAATAAGATGTTACGTGAAATTACGATGGGAAACGAAATAAACGTTGAAAAAAACGTAAGTAATGGTCGTGTTGCATCAGAGTTACATGGTTTTACGGAGGGTTGAAGCCGGCTTCGGCCACGGACGGGCTTTCCGGAGTCATTAAATGGAAGTGCCGCGCCGTATGATGTATGAGCTCTATCAGTCTCCTTTTTGCTGACCGTCCCATGAAAAAAGACTGTATTAATCTGCGACAACATTCTGCTCGCCGCGCCGGTCTCTTCCTACTCCGTTCCTCCTCCTTTCGCGACTTAAAGGAACGTTTCAGGCTAGACTACCACTAAGGTTGTCATATTGCTCCCGATCTCGAATCTGAAATTCAAATGGCCGCCGCGCCATGACTTTCAAATCTATCGATTAGCAGATAGCGCCCGCGAACAAGTACAAATTCACAGTAGCAGACGGGATGCTCGCGAATATTTATGATTTCGTAAACGGAAGAGGGTAATAGCGGCGGCCAAATGAAAAATTTATTCCGGGGAAGGCCGTCTGTCATTTCGCATCCGAGCCCTGCGAAGTTACCATTAATGTTCCCGATGGTATTCCTCAACGATTCTCGAAATAAGCGCTCGATCGATTCGTACTCCATCAAGCGCATTCGTCGATCCGCCATTTCTGTCTTACCGACAATCTCGTTTCATTTCCGCAAATCGCGATGCCCGAGTTTCGATTCGTCGGAAATAAAAATTTAGTCGTCGCGCTGCTGCGATCGCTGCCGGCGTACTGCACCGGGATTCGGTTACGGAAGTGCGAAAGGGTTAAAAGAGTAATTGGTAAACCGCATATCTTTGTGCAAAATAAAAATATTTCAGAATTTGCCCATACGTGATGCTAGCTGTTCATATAGTTACCGTCAAACCGCGTCATGGACGCCATTTTCTTGGTTCCACATCTAATAAAGATTTTCAACTCACGACCATACAAGTTTCATACAACAGCATAGTTTTTAATAGCGTTGAACACCTCGAATTTTGTGCCTGGAAACTACGATTTGCGGATAATATTGATTTTCTGTTATCATTTTAAGACAACTGCTGCAGAATCGTATCGAATGCTTGTCGGAGCTTACGGCCAGCATGCTCTTGGTAAATCACGGTGCTTTGAGTGGTTTAAAAAATTCAAAAATGGCGACTTCGACGCGAGAAAAGAAGAACGTGAAGAAACGAACAAGCATCGTTGGATGAGGATGACGGAACGACAACTCGCGGATCGATTAAATGTGACACGAAAAGTCGTCTCCACACGTTTGAAAGCCACGAGAAAGATCCAGAAAATAGGAAAATGGGATTAAAAGGTAACCCAAAGTGATTTTACTTCATGATAATACACCATCGTACACAGCAAAACCGGTCAAGGAAACGATCGAGGCGTTTAATTGGAAAATACTTTTGCATACGATTTACGCACCAGTCTTGGCTCCCTTCGATTATTACTTATTTGCATCGATAGGACATGTACTTGCTGTGCAGCGCTTTGCATCTTACTAATAATGGCGCGATTACTGGTTTGGCTCAAAAATCCACAAATTATTAGAGAGATGAGAAAAATGTATAGCTACCCATGAGGCAATTTTTTGAATAAAATATTTTATATCATTCTCATACAATAAACATGCATTTTCTATACATTTCTACATATTATTATTATATATATATTTTTTCTATGCTATTTCTATATATTACAAAATTCCGGTTTCATATTTAATTTTGTTTCACCGGAAATGCTTCGAATAAAATGTTTCGTATCATTTTCATACAATAAATGGGCATTTTCTATACATTTCTACGTATTATTATTATATATATATTTTTTTCTGTGCTATTTCTGTATATTACAAAATTCCGATTTCATATTTAATTTTGTTTCACCGGAAGAATTATTTTAACGTTATGAAATATGTATCATAGAATCAACACGGTTTCTTTTATTTCAGGATTCACTGAGAAGTAACAATGGCCGCATTGAGACTGCCAAGAGCAGCATTCTAATTATGGCGATGAAAAAGTGGTATGAATAATTAAAAATCAGATTTTCCGGTGGCCGTTTTCGCGAAACAATGCGACGCAAGCACAACGGTGCTTTGAAAAAGCTGCAAGCCACCTTTGATTTATGAAAAATCATATTCTCGCATGTCTCGCTGTTAAACAAGACCGACGGAAATTCCGAAAATGCAATTTGGATTGGATCGAAGTAAGTACCGCGAACGACGAGCGCGAATGAAACGTATGTATCATTTCGGGGTGCATCGACGAGTCGGGTAATCGTCGGCCGATCGCGCGCAAATCTTCTACTTAAAAAGATTTACTTATCAGCCGTCATGTAAGACGGTAATTAATTATTTGGCCTGGGGCCGAGCGGCGCGGACCGAGAGAGGCCGAAATTAATTCAATTTAATCCACGTCCACGCGAGGCAGGCGCGAAGATTCAGGTTCTTGGTGCTCCTTCTTCGCGGCCGTCGCGGCAAAAACAAACGGGCTGGTAAGGGGAGAGAGAGAGAGTGTTGAAGAGAGAACGTGAGACAAAGAGAGAGAGAAAGTGAGAGAGAGTGAGAGAGTGAGAGAGAGAGAGGAGGAGAAAGGCTCCGAAGGCCACTTATGCAAAACACAACCAGCAGCAATTAAAACTAAGTAACAATTAGACTTAAAGGGCGAGGTTCCGGTTCGAACACGTGACCCTTTAATGAGCCGCGAGTACAAAAGCAGATCCGCAGGCCTTTTCTTCGGGATTCAAGTCTTCCCACTCCCTTTTCTAACCTGTCTTTTCCCACTTATGCGGTTCTCTTTCGCTTTTTGCTTTCGTGGTCGCTTACCCTTTGCCGGAGTGGTCCTGGTTCAAGATTTTTAGCGTCGCTCCCGAAGCGGCGTCGAAGCGAAATTTGAACATTCTCTGAGAAACGATGAAACTAGAAATACTTGTCGATGTTGACGAAAGGCTCTCTCGATTCGCAAAACTCCTTCGGATGTGCAAGGAATTTCTTGTTAACTGTAAAAGGACTTAGATTCTCGTTAGTCCATTAGATTTTAATAGATCATATTCGATTCTGACTTGGAAAGCTAAATAATTTTTCTAAATAACGAAATAAGCAAGTTAAACTTTCACAGTTTTGATATCTATTAACACAATGACTTAAATCTAAATTCCCAAATCAAAATAATTGTATATTCGTTAGAATAAATATTCACATACTCATACTGGTATATATTATTTAAAAAAATAGTGCTCTTTGTAGAAGAATATTAAAAAGCGATTGAATAAGTTTGTTGGAACATCACGAATTAGAAAAGCAATTTCGTAGATGCAAAATGGTGTTCGTCGTGAAATATTTGTTTCAGTGACATTTTCGATTAAAATTCAGTAATTTCATCAATTTGAAATCGTTAAAAATTCAGGAAACTGTGCGCAAGAGTTATCGATAAGAAAGATTTGGTTTATTAGTAAAAATGTCATTAATTTGTTGTACACAAATCGCTGCAAGGCCGCGTGGGCACGACTCCGTCGTGTTTCGTATCGCGAATGGGCTTAAGTATGGCTTTCGGTAAGTGCAGAGGCAATTTGGCGCGGCCACGCTTTGCCGGGGCGCAACCTCTGGTAGCCAGAAACGCGACCACGCCTCCGATCGCAGTTTTGTCGAGTAATAATTAGCGATATCAATTAGATATTTCCCCTCGTCACTGGCAATTTAGCCGGTCGCTCGACTTTTTCGCCTTTTTTCTTGCCTTCGCTGCACTTGCCCCGACCGCCACGGCGGTAGCTACTTCATCTCCTGATCTTCGTCCGCACGCTTCATCCTTTTACCTTGGCCACGTTTTTACCGGCAGTGTGTTTGTCAATTACAATTACACTCGGATTTCCATCGTACCGGTCACGACACCGCAAACCAGAAGCTGTGAATAATTCTGCAAGCATTACTATTTATTCGCAAGAGAAACAGTCTGTCGAGATCATCTTTCCAGTTTGCATGAAATCGTCTCCGATTCCAACGTGTAAAAATTTAACCGTAATACTTTCTCCCATTTCAAAAATGTTTTTACTTTGAATTGCATTATGGCGGCTGCTAAAAGTGTGGTGGAGAGAGAAAGAAAAGGAAAGAAGGAAGGGGGAGCATTTCGTCCTGGGTCCGCTAGAGGACTCGTCAGTAACGACTGGGTAGCGTAAGGCGGTTAAGGAACTAGTGAGAAAGTCTCGTTCTACTGTCCCTCTGCCGGCGAGGGTAGGAGGTACGGCTGCCATAGAACATTATCGAGAAAACCTTGAAGCGACTGAATTCAAAATGCGACGACGCTGGAAGAGTACAATTGCTGACCAGGGACGAATCTCGCGAACGAATCGCCATGCTCGAGTTTATTCGTGCACACGATAGGTCGGATGCCTAGTAAATCGGCGGGAGGTTTAATTTCTGGCAGGAATCGTTCGAATGGCGGCAACGACGACGACGACGGCGAGCCGAGGGTAAGGCTCTGAATAATTCAGCACGGAATAAAGCAAGTTCAGCGTTTTTAAGTGTCGATGGTTCGCGGGAAAAGAAAACGAGCGATGCCGAAAAAACAGCGGCGTAAACCGGAGCAAGAAATAGATCGGATTCCCTCGGTTCCTCTCGCAATTAAGCGATAAACGTAAAGGCGCGTTTTCGCTGGAACGTTTCTCGCGCGGCGAGGCTCTCTCACGGACGTTTACAGGCCTAATATCTGCCCGTTTGAATACGGGACTGTGCACAATTAGCGATACATTCTCCGCGGGATCAAGACGGTTTCCAGCGTGTCTCGGCCACGGCGAGTTTACAATCGGAAACGTCCAGCGGAACGGACGGGAATGCTTAATGAACCCTTATGGATAATCACGCGCTAATGAGAAACCAGCGGTACCGCGTTTCCACGGTGGATGGCCGGTGTTCCGCGTGCCCTAGGGGTTATTAGATGTTTTTCAGCCTCTTCCATCCGAGATAACGTGCCCAATTGCGATTCAAGGTCCTCGAGAGGCGAGCGCGATCAAGGCCGTAACGACACCGCTCGCTCATGCGAACGCGCGAAACATTTCGCGCGCGAGGACACTGCCGGCTTTCGTCGGGTTAAACGAACGACATCCGGTTTCGTGGCCTCATTCCGCCCGAGGAAATCGTGGACGTTGCCGGCGACATCCAACTGTCTGCAAAACCTGGCGACGACGTCGTTCTCGTTGCATCTTCATGCATTGCTTTAGCCAATTTATTTCGAACCTTCTCCCCGGGTTTCGTACGTCGATGACGCTTTTATGCTTGCGCTGGCGGACGTTTAATTGGACATCTAAGTTATAACGAATCGGAGATAATATTCTGACACTCGTTGTGGCGCAAACGTTTTTAACAAATTCAATCGAGCAATATTTCTCGAGCAGCTGGAAGGAATAATTTACAAGGCCGGGATTAAACGTTTATACTTTATTCTATAATTATATCAGGAATGTTGAAAATAATGTTCGTAATTTTTTCGTAAATTTTTACCGCGAAGAGAAGCACAGCCTCGTGTGTTAGCGTCAGTTAGAAAACGTATAATGGAGGGGAGGGAATTATTTATAAATAATTTAAATCTAAGTCTAATACATGTAGAATTTCGTGCAGCTGTTATTCGAAAATAGAATTGGAGATGTTTGTAAATTGCCAGGAAAATAGCGTAAAAGTAAATTCCTGTAAGGGTTGCTATGTTATTTATACGTTCTACTTGATGACAAGCTAGATTGTTAATATGAAACTTGATCGAGTACGACAGCAAATGATTTTTAGTAGACTGCGCTGTATATGGTGCGGCGAGACTAAATGGGTTATGGAGAAGCAATAAACAGCAAAAGCGACTCGCAACTAGATCCAAGCATCGAAACGATTATTTTCGCGTGTTTGGGTATAGGAAGTAGCACCTTAACAAATATGTCGACCGAGACAACCGACTTCGTTCGGAATCGCGCGACCAGAAGTCACGGTAACTGTAATTACTAGTTTTCGATTCGTTAGCGGTGCGCAACCGTGGTGAAATACGTGACCGGAATCCGGATGTTCGCCGGTGAAAAATTAGCATGCTTTCCTGCGACGTACCGCAGTCCGGCCAATTTGCAAAGATGCGAGGAATCGATCGCCGGAAAATCGACTAATTCGAGTTTCCTACAGAAAAGAAATCGAGGGTGCGCTTTGAAGACGCTGTTGCCTTTGGTCGTCAGACTTGACTAAACTTC
>CM052093.1:19137872-19154160 GCA_028453745.1 Agapostemon virescens | reverse complement strand
TTAGAGCTATTCTGAAGAAGTAGCATAACTTTTCTCATTCTTACCACTACGAATTCTAAAGGTATTTGCATTCATTGCCACTAGAAAATATCATCGTTTAACGAATTCTTAATTTTCTGAAAGACCGTTATTCTACGTTAAAGGTTTAAAAGCTATTCTATTAGAGCTATTCTGAAGAAGTAGCATAACTTTTCTCATTCTTACCACTACGAATTCTAAAGGTATTTGCATTCATTGCCACTAGAAAATATCATCGTTTAACGAATTCTTAATTTTCTGAAAGACCGTTATTCTACGTTAAAGGTTTAAAAAGCACGTTTTCTAGATCTGCATCAATCATGCATATTCTGAAAATTTCATGACAATCGGTCAACGTTGCAACGAGCTACAAAAAGTTTAACCTTTAACTGCTCAACTAACGATCTGAAACATTTTATGAAATTCAAATAGCTTTTTCGACGAAGTAATAATTGAAGGATTAAATTGTTTTAGGATTACAAAATTTTAGTTACACATACAAAAATTCAAAACAGCAGTTTTTAGTATTTAGTATTTCATACGTAATCATTGTGCCAACATATTTTCTCGTTATGTAGCAAATGAGTTATTCAAACATCTAAAAAAAAAATCCAAATCGTATAGCCTAATATCAACCCTTTACAGTCGAAGCAATTTTAATTCGAAAATTAAGACATTTCTATCAACATCGAACATTTTAATTTTGTGGATTCTTTTTTACATTATGCACTTAACCTCAAACCAGCTTCCTTGTTCAACAGTTAAATTTATCGCAATTTTTCCAATACAGACAAATTGACTAATACGAATACTGTTTGGAGAAACAGTATTGCAATTGTCACTGGCACCCCAGAGTCGCCATACGAGTGCAAAGTATTAAAACGATGTTTTCTTTGCAATTCCAATAAATTGCAATCTTTTCGCCGTTCATTGTCGCATCGTGCAGCAAACAAATCGTTCTAACTTCTAAAAGAAAAATTAAAATCGTATGGTTCAATATTAAATGTCCTTTTGGATGTGGCCGAATATTATTGCGAGTGATCGTATGTCGATGAATATGCATCCGATTTTAGTATGAAATTTGCATATGTGGGGCTGCATGAGACGCACGATGAGTTTACGCAGTGAACCACGTCACCCACGGTGATAGACATCGCTTGAGGGACCTAGCCCGTTGGAAAAGGAAAAGTAACGGGCGATGCAGCCGCAGACTCCACTCGGACAAGACCGCATCGCGGATAAACGTTCATCATAATTGATAATTAATGGTATTATGGAAACATAGAGAGCCGACGCGTTGTATCGTGCGGAGAGGCAACGGTCCAACAAGTTGCATGACGCAGCAACTGGGAACGGGAATACTAGCTACTACGTAATGAGTCCCGTCGTGGTGCAAACAGACCCGGCAATTAACAAGCGAAGCTAATGTAATCTTCCGAGACGTGATTTATTCGAATCTGCGAGCGTGATCGCGACAGAAAAACGATACGGCACTGTCGTCTTCGTTAAACTTCGTTCGATTCCGAATAAGATATTTTAATATCCTTTAGAGAGAAAAATATCAAGAATTAATTGATTTAAAACATTCCGTACATTCGCATTCCACAATTATCGTATTGTTTGAATTTTTTAATAGCATTCGCTTAAAAATACAACTCGCGAGGACGAGGAACTCTCGTGAAACAAATCGACTCGATCGCATCAGTCTTCTTCAGTTTATGTAACATTAAAATATCAATTAGCTTCCATTTTGCATGTTACGAATTGTTGAATAATTAACTGTTCGAGTTTATAAGTTTTTGATAGAGCTCTTTATCGAGGAGCTTCAATCTTGGAACACAGATTGAACTGAATTGACTGTTTATTAATATAAGTAAAATACAAAATGGCGGGGGCAAAAATGGAAACAAGGAAGATACTAACTGAAACGTGGAAAAAAGAACTTATTATCTTTAACTCTGGCTTTTATGGCTTGACCTGAAACATGAAATTCAGATTATAAACTATTCTCAATACTTTTGGTACTATTTTCTTACGCGAAGATCGATTATGTTTTAGCTAACCGTACGAGCATTCGTTAATTAGCTGCGAGACAACTGTTCCTCGAGAGACAAAGTTTAACCGTCAGCTTTTGAAACGACTGCTGAAACATTGATGTTTCTAGCGCGATCTTAGTCGCGGTCTTCTCTTTATCGTTCAGATCGTAAAGAGATAACCGATTGACAGAAATTCCGCATTAAATCGTGCACAGTTTAAAACGGTTCACGGGAACATGCGAAGTCTTTGTTACGGGGGTTGTAGCGACAGCGAAATTTCGATCACGCATCACAGGCATTAGCTTCGGTTACACGCGAAGCACGCATCGACTTTCTGATTACAATGACAATCTGCATTGCAGCTGATTTTTCAGGACCGCGTGGACGCGGGGCAACGGGAAATGAGCAATTCGACGCGTCCTCCATTTTGTGCAGTTGTCAGCCGGTGTTCATAGGCGAAACGATAGCTCCGGCGACATCGCGGCGGAATATCAGTTTTCGGGAACAATCCTACATACCGGAACCGGCCGGGTATATTTTATGTGTCACGCGTTAAGCTTAAATAACGACGTTGACGGACGCGGGATCGACGCGTTTACATTAATTCAATTAACAAATGCGGATGAATATTATCATTCGGCCGTGGACGGCCGGTAACGCGAGAACCATTGAAAAACAACGCGTCCTATGTAACGTAATTACGTTACCGTAGCCTGGCGACACAAATGGCCAAAGAGAAATTCGATTTCAAAATACCACGCGGTATAAAACAACGCGTTCGCCGCATTGCGAAATAATTTACCGTGGCGTAGAGAGCTCGGGCTCGGGCCGCGCCTCGTGTCATTACACGTTCACGGCTCTGTTCGAGTGTAATTCAATGCCCCTCCGCGGTTTCTGCTTTGTTACCCGGGCTAAACATCATTATTTGTAAACTGCTATGATTGATCGAAACGCGATGAAAGTGGCCGCCTCCGGCGAAAGATAGATCGACGTGGAAACGAACGCTATTTCCTGAACCCCCTGTGCATAAATTTTCGTCCCCGTTCGAAGCGAACGTAACTCGTCTGGTTTTTGCCACCGTGCTCGTCCGGTTTCGCGAATTTATTTTTCACCCCCACGCACACTGCCGACACAACAAATTCGCGACAATGATTTCGAGCCCTATCGCGCGGACTTCGAACGGTTCATGCTACGGCCACGCCACCCGATCGATGTCCCAACAGAAAAGTACTGTTGTTCGTCCGTCAGGTTATACATATACTGGTTATACTGGTCGAACAACCCCTTTCAGAGTTTCTAGTTTATAATTTCTAAAATTGTAAAATTGTATATTCTAATAGTGGCGGATGTACCTCTTGCGCTCGTCGACAGAGGGACAGTAGGACGAGACTTTCTCGCTAGTACCTGATCCGCCTTCGATTCATATACCGTCCTTAACCACCCCTCAGTATCCCAGGGTCTAAGGCAGGCTCCGCTAGATAGCCATACTAGATGGGTTCTTTAGCGGACCCAGAATGAAACGCAGACCCTCCCTATTTTCCTTCCCTTTCATCTCCCCTCCCATCACATCATAGCCGCCGAATAATAAAATTCGCAATAAATGCAAATAAATTAAATCTTGTTTTTATAAAAATGGTCAAATGGTCAAATGCGTGTTTGAAGCCACATGTGCGATTGGGAATGAATTGTGTGGTATATGTCTGTGAATTTAGGATATAGGAAGGTCCCGAAGAGGCCTAACTCTCATTCGTTGCTCATTGTGTGGTTATCCTGTATTTTTACATTGTCCATGTTATCTTTGCATGCCATGTAAGCGCGATCTCGCGTTGATCAGTCAATAAACAGTTACCAGTAATAATACAAGTGCGTGGTAAATTACGTGACGCACTATCTACCTCCTCAACGCCTTCGAGCCAAAACGCAAAGTTCATAAAAATCCCACAAATATATAATAGCCGATTTTAATACAAAGAGTTAAATAAATAACGTCGAAGAAATTCCCTCGAAATACCACAAGTTCCACAGCAACTAATGAAAACTATCGATCCTTAATCAACGAGATACCTTGACCACCGGTGTTCGTTCGTTACCTTTTCCCGAGCAACCAGACCGTATACGAAACAACTAATGGCAGGAGAGTATGAACGATACCATGGATTTCCTCTTCCGGTTTGATGATTCCTCGTTTCGCCTAGGCGTATCGGCTAGGATGTTGTTCTGATATCGGGGCACTGCTGAGAGATGAGTGTTTGCGTTCACACGGGCGCATATGCCGGGTCTCGTCGATTCGTCATGATCAACGGGACCGCGCGTACGATGATCCCCACGGGTTTATTTTTCCGCCTCGGAAAACGCTCCGTTGATGAAATCTATTTTGGGTAATCGAGGATGTATGAGCGATAGGCGTCGGCGGGGCGTCGATCCATGACGACGGCGACGAGAAAATGGGGAAAATATGGGGTTCCCCATATCGGCGATGCCGGGCACGACCAACAGGCGAACTTTCTCATTGGTCCGCGAGGTCTCTCGTTGTTATTCAAGCACCAGAACATCCACGAAGTAAATCGACCCGCGAGTTACCATGCTATTAACTATACGGAATGGGGTTGCGTCGGAAGAACCTGGGGGCCCATGGGTGGTGGAACAGTGGGGAGGATAGGAGGAGGGATGGCGAAGAAGGAGGACGACCGGAGAAGCAGAAGTTAGAATGACAGGCGTGTGGAATATAGGACGCGATATTTCTCCCGGCTTGGTACCGTCCTGCTCGCCGGATTCCCCTAGGTAGTAGGTAAACAGATGCACCATTGTTGCAGCCGCGGATTATTCTTCGCGTTTACTGCACGCTATCTTCAGCCAAAGTTTTCATTGTTCCCCGACGCTGAATCATTCGGAACTGGTGTTCTTCGCAGCTACTTTCGTCGAGCAGATACCAACTTCTCCGCTTCAAATAACAGTATTGCGATGCGCCGGCCGATGATCATTCCGCTGCGAGCCTCTTAGCTTCTGAACCTTCGCGGACCTTCCACCGAACAACGATTAATGCGACAGGGTACTGTTACAACGAACTTTCTCCCTGAATCCACTCGGTTTCTTATCTTTCTCGACTTCTGACGTCGAAACAGCAAACGACGAAGCGTATCGATGGCTAGCATGAAAATTCGCTTCGATCGCTTCCGATCGCACTGAACAAAACTGAAAATTATTGTAGTCCGAATGGCTATATCATCTGGAATGTTAGTTGTTATACAGTAAAATCGAATTAATTGTACAGAGTTTTGCCTGTCGTACGATGAAAAAGGTAAAGAAAATACAGGTGAAGTAGCATGAGCAATATTTTGCGATATACTGTACATAAAAGAACTATTGCTACGGAATATTCTGAATCATCGTAACCCCTGCACCCGAAGCAATTTTAATTCCAGAATTAACACACTCCTTTGAACGTAAAACATTTTGATTCTTCTACTTACTTTTATAATATATTTATATCCCTTTTATAGAATTTAACTTTTAGCAATTTATTGAATACTTTTTTTATTAATATATTTTTAATTAAATATATTATTTATAATTAATGTAAAACTATTTTTAATGATGGTAGAGCAAAATTTACTGGTATTCCAGAGTCGCCATTCGAATGCAAAGGGTTAATTGATACCATGGCATAGGACGTATTAGCGATAAGCATAATAGTCACGTTTCATTCCTTCCTATCCAATTCGACAATGCTATTTAAACGGAAATTCCAGCAATAGTATTTTACTTAAAACAAAATTGTAAACTTGTAAAATGTAAAATTGTAAAATGCATCCAATCTCTTCTGTTCGATAAGGGCTAGAGTGGAATGTCATCGATTATTCCTCATACGCGTAGTTTCAAAATTGGACAACGTGTTTTGAATTGTTGCTTGAATGTTACAAGTGTATAATGGTACTGTATATTCGTCGCAATCAAAGCGAGATTGAATTTATCTACTATTTGATAACATATTTTAACGTTTACATACAACGATCGCACTTTTTATTAAACGCATTCTAATTCGAAACATATTTTTAGGGAACGTTAAGTTGCTACGCCAAGGTACCTTGGTGCGACTTTGAAATTTCGCGTCATCAAAATCGCAAAAATAGCCAAAATAGCCTCGATAGAATAATTTTTCTGGATTCCCCTGAAATGCTAGCCTATCAGCTGAGAACTTTTGTTTTAAAGAAAAGATTGGCGTAAATTTTGGTGTAGGAATCATGTCGATAGCATCGATAGTCCGGTCGCTGCAGATTGGCAAAGAATGCCCAATTTTCGAAGGGATACCCCCAAAGGGAGTCAAAAAATGGCCAAAAAATGTGTAGGTCGCCGATTCTTTTATAACTCTGAGTACACGTACCTGGACATTCAGGCAGTGTGCCAGCCAAATTTCAGGTCGATCAGGATCGAATTGCGACCGTGGCACGACTTTGAAATTCTGTGACGTCAAAATCGCAAAAATGACCAAAATAGCCTCGATAGAATGATTATTTCTAGAATCCATTCAGATGCTAGCCTCCTGTCCCGGTGCAGGTGCATTTTACGTGACTCTGAAATTGAAATTGCAAAGAGAATAATTGCAGTTTCGAAGTTGTGCCAATTCCTTCCGAATGTGGGGATCAATTTCAATGAACATTTATAGTACCGTTTTAATGCGTGAACTTTGCACAATTAGGTTCATTGCGATAGTACATTGGAATCTCGAGTTCGAGAACGCGTAATATGGTTGACGGTGAAGGAGAACTGTCAGGATTATGATGATCGTCTGGCGCCAGTACCCGAATCCCAGAGTTACGATGATCGGTCCTGTACGAACAATGTGGTATGACCGGGCAGCGATGCAGTTAGATCATTCTCTATTACTCTGCGGCTGCATTGATTCTCGAGCGGCGCGCCAGTGGTTGTTTTACACGCACAAGCTTACCGATCCTCTTATCACCAACTCGTTCTCAATGTTCGTAGGTTGGTTCCGTTTACATGCACTCATATCTGGAATAGTTACACGAATGCCAGTACCTACACGTTGAAATCGAACCGTGAATATAAAAGACACGTCTATTAATTATGCCCTGACGAGGATAAATCCCCACGATATGGGAAGACGGTTCTATAAATTTCGATCCATCAATAGTCCACCGATACACATTAGTTAATACATCATGAACCGAATCGATTGGAATTCACATAAGTCTGTTCGAGACTGTAAATACCTCGCTACACTGTTTTGCTCCGTAGGGCACTGTCACGGCTTCGTGAAATGAGAGGAACGGCGAGACTACGCTTACTTCCTGCTTATCAGGCTCGTAATCAGCGGTGGAACCTCAATTTTCTACGCAAGATAAGAGAGACGAAATAATTGCATGTACCTTAAGACAGATATGTGCCCATAATTATGAAAGTGGTCTAAGCCAAATTTAGAAAAAAAGAGTTTATCAGTTATTTCACATCACATTATATTGATCTAAATTTATTCAATGTAATTTTTACGTTATCGTAAAACATGAACCATTAGATAGTGGTTGTAATTTCAACATTACATGGAATTCATTTAGTGTTAATTATGAAAGTGGTCTAAGTCAATAATTTAAAGAGATTATATAAATGAATTTTTGGTATCGGCTCATTCCTTTCTACCGAATGACCGTGATTTTGGGTTGATAGAAATGAAAATAAAAAAAGAAAATTACTTATACAACCCTGAGCATTATTATGAATTTATAGAAAAGTGTAGAAGAAGAAATATTTTCGATAAAACAAATGTCGCAGCCGGATTTTATTTCAACGAAATCACTAGAAGAGTAAAAAATACCGTGGACGAATCTGTCTCTTGGATGCAAATTCAATGGATGAGATTCTTGAAAAATGAACCTTATAAAATGTTCTATAAAACTTCTTTAGATAATTCTAAATTCCACATTTTGGATCTTTCACCTAAAAGAGGAAGACCAAAAATATACGGAAATATTAAATTACTTCCATTATACGCCACCACTAGACCAGTAACGGAAGAAAAACATAAAGATATTATGTGTTTACTACCATACATCCCTCCAGTTTTTCAGGAACATTTTAAGAATCTTAAAAACTCGAAATGATAAAACTGGATTAGTTTTTAAAAATAATTAATAAATGTTCATGAATTATTTCATTAAAGTTATTGTTTCAAGTAAAACTCGTAGTTCTTTATTGCTTCAAGTCATTAATAGGACATTCAGTTAATTTTGAAAATGGTCTAAGTCAGTTCAACCTTTAAAAACAACATTTTCGTATGAAATTCACACAAAATTTCATATTCATAATAAATTTCCATTAATCAAGACTAATAAAATTATAAATTAAAATGTCGCATAATGCAAAAATATTTTTTAATTTATTCAAATGCAATTCATTAAATATCTCGAAACAAGAAATATATTACTTAGACCACTTTCATAATTATGGGCACACATATGAACGCAAAAGTTGTACGAAATTTCAATAAATGCAGTCTTGTTGTTATTGTAATGCAGTGTATATTATACTAGTTTAACCCTTTTAGTGCCGAGCGACGATATATCGTCGTTCACAACACTTGTGAAAAGTGTTCGCATTGCAAGCGAACTTTATCTTAAAATAAATTTATAAAACCTTAACGTAAACGTTTTACGGTAACGTTTTACATAAATTAATCGAAGACAGAGAAATTTATTATTGCAGAACTCGATTGCAACAAATGTCTTCTTCTTTAGGAAGAAGAACGATTTTCTAAAACGTACAAGCATGATGATCAATCCCTGCTTAACACTAGAATACATTGCATTATGATAACAACAATAATAATTCAAGTACATCGGAAAATTACTAATACATTTTTATCACTTCAGTGATTACGAAAGAAATAAGTAGGGACCAGTAATTTTGACTGTTAAACAGGGAAAAATATTGTTCTCTTAAAAAGCACGGAAATGCAAAATATTATTGACAGTAATACTAATAAGAATTGTTTTCAAAGATTTCGGAGTTTGATCAAAAAGATTTTGACATGCCGTATCGAAGACAGGCGATGGATCGATAGAATGGAAAGTGATTGAAACATGACTCGAGAATGGATCACACCTGCGATCTTATTAACAACGTGGCTGATCGATAGACATAGTACCGAGGGGTGCGCGGCGCTGTAACATATTCGGCGGCATTTCTATGTAAATTCGCGCGAATCGAGCGCGAGAATTCTACACGGTGACCGAAAGCGAAATGGATCCGCGACCGATGTCCAGGCCTCGGTTGACATGTGTCGTGAGCCGATGCTTGCCGGGACGCGTCGCCATTATCTTGTACAGGTTTGTATTCGCGTATACAACAGGCGGCCGTATAGATCTGCGGTGTATATGGAACGGGCGCAATTACTGTTGCCGGTTTGACACGTATCGACTTTATGCTCCGGTGAAAACGATCGTGCCAGATCCTGTTTATAGCGCCGTTACCTTAGCGCGAGCGATATGTCGTGCGATCGTAAGTGCTTCGGACAGGCTCTTTGGCCGACCGCACGGAAACGGTTCGATTAATCGTGGGAGAGTTATCCGGCTAATTAAGACAACATTATTATTTCGTGCGCGCGCGCGTGCTACCTGGCTGGCTCGCAGTGTGAAAAGTGTTCATGCAGTTGACGCGTGGATATGTTTTCACCGTTCCGCAGCGCTGAGAGCAATATTTCGCGGCGTGCTGTTGCAAAATGCGGTCGAACGTTTCGCGGGAAATTGGTCGGAAATTCGCTGGCGAATTAACTAGCTCGCAACGTCTGTTATACGCGTCCGTCTCGACGCCGCACTAGCGTCCGGTTAAAAAAAAGAAACGCAAACATATTTGTTTTTCCGCGTTTCGTCTTTCGTTTTCTGATTACGCGGTTCCCTACGATTCGTTTAAAAGGCAGGGATAGTAGACACTGAGTTGATAAACTGTGAAACAAGTAACTGAATATATTTTCTAGTTTCAACAAAACTTTAAGAACTTTAACAAACTTTAACGAACGAATAGATGTATGATATGTACAAATGGATCTATGCAACGAATATGAGGTGTGCGTCGAGTGTGTTTGCGTTGAGCGAAGTGTTTAGAATGCGGGATGAAGTGTGTGTTGACGAAAAGGTAACTTCGCTATGGGCGTGAATGAAATAACGAGACACGTGGATTCGTTGACTGCATATTTTTCGATGTAAGTGAGGGAAACGGTAAGATTAACGGATTGGTTCGTTAGTTCGTGTGGAAGGGAAAAATAACCGGCCCAAACTAACGGTCATTCTCAGGTATACTTCACACCTGAGGATGACGCACCCGGAAAATCCGCGTGTCTCGAGAATTCCCCGTAGCAGGCAATAACCCGAAAAGACGCCTCGACTCGGACGAAGCATGTAAAAGAAGAATAGATTTTTGAAGGCGCGGAAAAGGCTCGACTTCTGACCGACAGCCGTGAGTCGTAACGAAATAAAGATATTTAACGTACAAAGAGTAATGGCTTTATGGCGAAATTTCCAGCTACGGAGGAATCGTCGTTGTCTCGAATTTTGGGACCCAACATCTGCAAACCAGATGGGGTCATTTGGCAGTTCTAAAAATTCTATATGGATTGGGGGCTTTTACGATGGTTCCTTCTCTCTCGTGCGAAACAATATTAGATATTATCACTCAATATGCACAATTTGTGATATGTGATATACAGATCACACAATATTATCTTTGAAGCATCTTAGCATGTATGCCGTGTACTATGGGTTGTCAGAATCTCTTTCGAGAGCTTCCAAGGCAAATCTTCTATGCCAACGCCGAAACGTGTCCGCCATAGTCGCCTTTTGATTGGTCCGTATTGTTCGTTTGTAACTCGAAAATGTAGCGTCAAGTCGCGAATTGTCGAAGGGAAAGGTTTCTGAGAATAATTCTGTATACTTGACACGATCAACCAACTAATTATGGTTAAGATTGAGTTTACTTATATCTGTGAAAGTTACAAGATTGTTTTATAATTTTGATAAAAATATAGCATCAAATTTAAGAGTTCAACAATTCTGAAAAGCGTTCTACTTACGATAAATAATATATAATATAAATAGCGGTGATATTTTAAGGTATACGTTAACCCTTAACCCTTTTTCAACCGATTCCAGGACACCGGTGACCCATGTCTTGATTACGCTTAAGATGCACAAGCATTCGTTCGCACAGTTGCATTTTGTTAAGAAGCAGCATAAATAACAGTCTCCGTCGAAAGGATAAATTTAAAACGTATAAATAACCAAACATATAGGTTAGAAACGATTCAACCTCGATTTATTACGTTGATATTGTTTCTCATTTATTCGACGATTGTAGGTGGCATATTTACAATTTTGATGATTCAAAGAGACTTTTATTACCTCGTTACCTCGCAAGGCAAACTAACTGATTTAGTTTCAACAATTTATTAAAACTAGAATTACCAAACCAGTGAAAATGACTGAAGTTATAAAAATATTTTCATTAGTAATTTTCCGATGCACTTCTTTAATGAACCACACGTTACAATAAAAATTGAATGAAGTTTGAATAGATGCAGTCTCGTTATTATCACGAAGCAATGTACATCGTTGGATTTATTGTTCGGTAGTTCTAGCGTTAAGAATGAACAACGTCAAATATATCGATTGAGTCGTTGCACGTTGTACTCCATTTTGGAAGTCCACTCGTGGTTGACAATGTGTCATTTTGTTGTCGAAACTAAGTGATCCTCGACTAAAATAAAGATAATTGCTAGGAAGAGATATGAACCGTACAGTTCCTCGGGTATCAGCGTGACCAATCCATATCGAGACACCGTGCACGGTGCCACAAACACCAGTTAGGGTCGTCGAGGGTTATTTCCACGGGGGGTGAAAATTGCCGCGGGACATCAACGCGACGTGTGTTTTTTTTTTGTATGTTACAAATTGCCAACGAATAACCTTCAATTCTCCACGGCGTTAAAAATTTCACCTGCGCCGCGAGAACTATCGTTTCAATTTTCCTGCCGTCGCTCGATTTTCATTTGCACGCCGCCAATTCCGCGTTATTGTCAACTCGGCCAATTTCTGGTCGCCAATTTTTTTTCTCCCGATTGCCCGCACGAGATAGACCGAAGCCCAACCGTTTAATAACCCCGCGACGAACTACTCGTTTCGTCATTAACACTTTTTCCCGGATCGAGAAAACAAAAATGTCTTCGAAATGATCGCGACGTTAATTTCTGTCGTTCTAGAGAAACGTCGTCCGGCTGAATCGCGAAAATATTTGCATCCTCTCCAAATATTGTGACCTGCTTGCTAGCACGAAAATATTTTTGTACTTTGTACATTTGACGTCGTCTAAACATTAATACTCGGTTAATGGAGATCAATTTTACTTAACACTAAAGTAGATAGAGATTTACGACGGAAATGGGAAATTATTAAAATTATTTAAATAGGAAATGATAGTTGTCACAGTATGGCAGTGTCACGAACTAATTCTGCTGCTTTGGGACTAGTCTTCGCAAGCAATGCCAAGAACGACGTTCAGTGTTGTTCAACGTGTACATTTGTTTTTTAAAAATTAAATTTTGTACGTGATAGAATATTACCAATTTTTTTATTTAGTCTTCAAATTACACAGAGACTTTTAACAAACATAAAGTGTATTCTCTGAGCTCTTTTCTGAATTTTAATTGACCTCCATCTTCGTAGATACTTTCTAAAAATATTTGAATTATCCTCCAATGTGTCTATATTTTTATAATATTTCATTTTTCACTGAATCTTCAAACTAAACTGGGTCTTACACACTTCCTCTTGGTACCTTCTAAATTGTACTTAACTTTCGTCCTCCTAAATAGTATCTATAAATATCTGCATCAACCTCGAATATTTCATTCTCTAAAATATATCACAACACAATGTTTTCTATTTTACTAGACTGGGTTTACCAGTGTGTTGTAACGAGTATAAAACAGCTCTCGCAGTAAATCGTCAACGAAAAAGAAGTTTGGAGAGGTAGCAATGGAGTTCGCGAGGCAACGGTTTGAAAAGAAGCTCACGGTTAATTGAACTTGTTCAGCCCCGAGGAGACTCGTTTCCCTGGTTTTCGGGAATTCCGTTAGGTGTAATGACGCGCCCACGACGCTTTTGCGTTCGTAGTAGCTACGGATGCGTCTAGTCTCCATTGGCGTCGTCGAAACGGTTTGAGTCTGCTAGGCAGAGAGACAAGCAAATGGGCGCTCGCGTCGGGGCTGAACTCTGACTCACCCCTCTGCGGGGATGTAGTCTGCCAGAGCCACCCCCTCCGATGGCTTTGCTGCCCCGAGCTACGCACGCAATTACCATCCCTGATTGGATTAGGCAGCGTCTTGATTTGAGCCCAGCGTCGACAATCTCGCCCATCCGTGTCTGTGTTGTCTCCGCGAGCTACCGGTACTCACTACGAAAATACCTGGATGCGATACTTAACGTAGCATTCGTTCCTTCTCGTGTTATTACAAATCAGGGAGACCGAAAGAGTTATAACACTCTTTGGTAGACTACACTTAACCCTCTGCACTCGAAGTAATTCCATTCCAAAATCAAATATTTTTACCTATATTACTTATTTAATATTTATATTATTATAATTCATTTATTATCTATTATTAATTTATTACCTATATTATTTATACCAGAACTCCATTGTGCATAGTTTCTTCACTTTCTTGTGAAGTTAACTATTATTACTCGTACTTAGAATATTCAAATTTTTATTGATTTCTTAATACTTTGACTGTCCAACCAGCCTCAGAAGTTCCACAAAATCAAAGTAATTTATTTGATGAAATAACAATTTAAAATTTAAAATGTATGGCACATACTTATCCTTCAACCTTCTCGTATTCCCAAATTTCAACTAAATTTAGTGCAACGATTATATTAATGTACAAATTTATTTTTAAACATGGACAAATTATTCTGTCACCCATATGTGGGAATGTTGTTTAAATGATAGTATGGCAATTTCTAGTGGCGTCTTAGAGACGCCATTCGAGTTCTAAGGGTTTTTGGCAGTCGCTGGAAAGGTGATGGTGGAGTGCAAAAAGAAAGGGAACGTTTACCCCTGGATCCGCTAGAGAAGGAGTGGAAGGCGTTAGCGTTCTCATAAAAAATTAGCAGGATGTTTGGAATTCTCAAGTTATGTGGGACACTCTACCTCGATGATAATCGATAGCCACTATTGGGTACAGAGTTTAGATTACATTTTCCAATCTAATTCCCTGAGGCAATCGGCTATGTTTAAGACTGTATTACACATACATACATATGGGTAGTTAGACCAAACTAGTAGCGGATTTATAGACTTCGGTCCTATATCTTTTGGGCGAGACAGTTGCAACAGCAATGATTAGCGTGTTGGACTCACCATGCATACTTTTTTTGGAACAATATGTACAATTCAAAGAAAATTTCTAAAAAGCATCCGTAAATATTTTATCCACAATTCCGTCCTATTGTAATCGTTTCGCATCGCATAGAAATTTGTCTAACTTCTTGACAAAATTACAGAAACGTCCAAGTCCAATCTGAAGAAAGTTATTGCCTTTTTACAAGTATCTGAATACTACTGTGAGAGATTGTACATGGTGTTAGCCAATACGCTCAGATCTGTCTTACTAAATAAGAATTACAATCGATTAGCCACACTCAACCGAGTCAGCCGATTTCTATTCAACGTCCTCATGCAAATGTATTCGAAACCGACGCATCAAGAAACGTAACAACGTTTTCACTTACGTTTGCGCATGGAATCGCACGATGCTCGTTTATGCCACTCGTCTCGAGGCGCCCCGTATAATCGATCAATAAAACAGGTTTGAATATTGAATCGCGTCCGTTCAAGGGTTAGAAATCGTGCTGAGGTGAGTGACCCTGGCCGAAGGGACATTGCGAACAAGCGGCGACGATCCCCTTCACGGCAGCTAAACATCGTTCGTTAGACTTTTCGACAACTTTCATTGTCGATTCGCCGGTTAGCCGAATTCATCAGGCGGGGATCCGGCAAAGCGTAAACTGCCGGGGTGCAACGGGGATGCTCCACATCCCGGTTAACCAGCCGGCAATCCGTCGGCGAGACGGAGAGCTGTCTTCGCCGGTGATACAATTACCGTACCGGGCGCGCAGATTCGTTCCCGCCTTTTCGCCCCGACGACGCGGAGCGGAGAAGAGAAATTATTCAGCTCGGCTCATTATCCGTCGGAGTCAATTTACCAGCAGCGCAGGGCGCGCTGCGCGCGGAGCCTGCTCGTCCGACGATGCGCGCTGCGTTTTCCATGAAACCGGAGATTACGCCCGGTGATTCCCACACCGACCGACCTGGCGGCGGCGGCGGCAGCAATTCGATTTCTGAGTTACTCCTACGTGCCCGATCCCCCTCCGGCAAACCCGAAGGAACGTGCGCGAACACGTCGATATCGACACACAAACCGGGCCTCTTCCACTGGGATGGATATACGAAGTTAAGACCGATCAACGAGGGCTAGGGAAGTAGGCTTTTACCCGGTCATCGAGTTCGAATGGAAACCTAATTATTCCAAGTGCAGTTCGACCAACGTCCATCCACGCTTACGCTACTCGGCTTCGTATATTGGGTTTGCCGTTTGCGTCCTGCGGATAAACGATTTAACGGCCTCGAAGATTTGATGACGTACCCCTAATTGCCGCCGATGGTCTTCGCTTAGCCATTTTTTCAACAACTCTGCTTTCGGAAAGATGCTATGAATCCTCGAACCACGAGATCGTCCTCAAACACGTCCATTATGAGGTCATAAATATTATGAACTACTATAGATATTATGAGATCACAGAATGAAAGAGCTATTCATCAAATACGGAAAAAAGTAAATGTTCGTGAAAGTCCATGAAAGTCCTAATTTCAATGGCCGGTGGCCAAAAATTGAAAAACATTTTACATCAGTGATTATTTTATAATTCTGACTATATACACCTGGATGTATAGGCAGAATGTATACAAACTTTCAGCTCAATCGGAATCGAATTGAGGCAGTGGCGCGACTTTGAAATTTTGGGGCTGGCGAAAATCGCGAATATAGGAAAATGGGGTTGATAAAAAGAACCATCCTGCAGTCCCCAGAAATGCTACCCTAGAAAATGAGATCTCTGCTTAAAGAGGAAGGTTTAGGGAAGATTTTAGCGTTGGGCCCATGTCGATAG
>CM052093.1:19119822-19132872 GCA_028453745.1 Agapostemon virescens | reverse complement strand
GTTGGTAAATGGTAGCTTCCTGAAGTCCCCTAAAATGCTGGCCTTGAAGTGTAGCATATGCTTAATGGAGACAGAAGTGCGAATTGGTCTTCAAAAGTTAATCTTTTCGACACCATTTATGTAAAAAGCGTATTTGGAATGATATTCGACGAAATATGAAAGTAATGGAAATAGTGCTTTTAATTTGAAGTTCATTCATGTAGAAAGCTAGCAACTACGTGGAAACGTATGATCATCTTCTGGCAAAAACGCGTCGAATGCAAAACCAACGGCCAATAAATATCCTGAGCTCTAAACGACGTCGGAGAAAAAGTAATCAGAGGTCGCTCTCGCTTCGTAATACCTTTGTAACGTAATGTGGTGTCGGGAACTTTTCAGCTAGCGGCCTGGAGCGGATAGACTTACGAAGTATTTTAAATATCTTATCCATGGAAATAAGTTTAATTCCGAGTTCCTTTTACCTCGAGGCGACCCGGCTACCACGGCGGTGGATCTGCTTAACTTTGTAGGAATGTACGCCATCATATGCATTTACAAAAAAGAAGTCAACCAGGAGTCGACCAGAAATTGAAGAAATTAACTTACAGAGCGCGGAGGAAAGTTTGATGGAACGAACGGCGACGTGCACGATTCGAAGAACGGAACATGCAGTGCTTTGCAGTGTCTTCTTCTTCTGAATGAACCACGCAATTTTATCCGATGCTTTTCTTCTTTCTGTTGGTCCTCGCAATTTTACACAGTGACTTATTCTTTCGAATGGATCGCACAACTTTACGCAGTGTCATTTCCTTTTGAACTATTCTTACAACTTTAACCCAGTGTCTTCTGCTTTCGAATAGTTTTCGATTAGTTTAATTTTCTCTTTGTATTAGGAAATGTTTAAGAATAAAGAAGTTCCCGTTCTCTGAGACGTGAAAAATACATATGGAAAAGGTTTGGCACTGTACATTATATTTAATTTTGTGTTCCGTATGGATGTTTGACCACGAGAAACGACGGCAGCGTCCGACTGCGACAACCAGTAATTTTCTTGGACCGAATCATGCGAAACGGTGGTGAAGTTATACGAGCTCGTCGTCTTTACTTTGTTGCGCTATCGTATCTGCAAATAACTGGTTCTTGGGAGACTAACAACATAAACCGACGCGTATCCTCGCCGGTTCGGCGTGAACTTCTGCGTTCGCTGTTCATCCGGGGCTGTTCCCGTGCACACGTACACGCGAATGAGGCAAACCGCAGCCGTTATATTGTCTATCGAAATGAAACACCGCTGAGATGGAAATCTGAGGAAAGTGTAACTCGCGAGAGCTAGGCGAGAAGAGGTCTAGGGCGAGAGAGCGAGCATGTTCGTTCGCATCGCATCGTCTCTGCCTCGGCTCTCTCGTATTATATCTGTCTGTCTGTGCTAGACGGTAGATATCCCAGCTTCCCTTGGCACGTCTATATAACCATTCGTTCTTCCAGAAAGCAGCGCAAACCGCCGCCCCCGCCGCCATCGCCACCAACCACTACCACCCACCGCGAATTTTACCGCCTGCATGACCGCGGCAATAAACCGCTATATTTAGTGAGAATTCTACGAATCTCGCCGCCGAAGTAATGAAAAGCTTTTAGAGTGAGAGAGAGAGAGAGAGAGAGAGAGAGAGAGAGAGAGAGAGAGAGTTCCGGACACGAAAAGAAAGAGCAAGGGAGAAATGACCGCTCGCGCGACCATATTTTCGGTTGCATTTCCTTTTTTTCCGATCCGTCACTGCCCAATCACTTAAAGTAACGAACCCGTACAATATGTACCTCGAGGAATATTGTTAACGGCGGTGACGGATGTCCAGACGTCCATTGAATTACACGCTTCCCTGTTTTCCTGCTGTCCCTTTTTCTTGCGGAGTCATCCAATTCGAAAGTGGCAGGTGTCCGGTCAGAAAATATTGTTTCGGTAAAATATATATGCTCGACAATCGGTTAAGGGGTCAGTCCGTCGACGAAATTAGGCGAAAGCAATCATGTTTAATGGCGATAAAAGAAAACCGTTCGAATTTCCGTTTTACGTGTCATCTTTCGCCTTTATTCGTTCCGATCGAGACGTTCATTTAAAGTTACCTCTTTGTGTCACCTTATTATTCGCATAGCTGCCGCAATTGGAACTACTTCGTCGTGAATAATATTCTACACGAACGACATTTATGTTCGTTCTATACCCTACGGTTATAACAATATCGATAACGACGAAATATGTTTCGATTCGAAAGAAAGAGTTATTTTCAACGATACTAAAACGGACTGCGTTTAAGAGCAGCGACACTGTCGCGTAGGCGAAAGGGTTCGTACAGTTTAGTGGGTATGGTTTCAGCAACGGTAAAAAATATTTAATACCAGCGGAGGATGTAGGATAGCCGAAGGGTGGGTTACGAATCGACGGTTTCAATTACGTGACATCACTTTGTACCCCGGCGTCTGCTGTAACGTTCCTTCTGACAGGCTGCCCTTTGTCGGGATGAAAAAGAAACGCGGCCTCGCGTGAAGCGGAAGGATGCAGACTGGTCAGCGTCGGTCTCTTCATCTGACTAGTCGCTCAAAACTTAGCCGAGTAGAACAAACACGAATAACTCTCTACGCAATTAATATTCTGCGTGGAAACGCTCGTTTAAATACTTCATCCGACCTGCACATTTTAGAACTCTTCGCGGTTTTCGTTAAATTTTTAACCCTGTCCCGTATCACCGTTACATATCGTACATTAGCAACATAATGCGCTTACATTACAGTTAGCGCATATATTTGAACAGAGAGTCTCTATGCGCGAAAATGCTCTTTGAACTTCTTACAATCTGTAATAAAGCCAACTAGGTTTAAAGTAAGTATATTCGATAAATTTTATGCGAATTGTACATCGTTTCTTAACGACAGCGTCAAAGAGATATATATTCAATCCTTTCCAGACTAGTTTAGTCTGTTAGTTAATGCAAGTGTTTGTTATTGAAATAAACAATCGCGAATGTTATAATGTTCGTTGGAATCTCGTATCCTGCGAGGTTAGTATTTTTAACCTGTTAACTGGGTATGACGTAATATTTTGAACACATTACATTTTATGTAGTTCTTATTCAAGCAAATCAATTATATAAGTTTACAATTATACATAAACAATAAGTAATAAAAAAAGAAAAAAGTCTCCATTGTGAAACGAGTAGAACAAAAGTTTATTCCCCGGTTAACAGGTTAATAAAAATATCACGTGTCTATTGTAAATGGTTTGTACGAGGTTCGAAACTATATATTTCTTATTATCGAATCATAGTCTTCGCGACTTTCTCTATGATTTTATTGAATGTCAAGCAGTCTGAACTTCACCGGACACCCTATATACCTGGAAGACTAGCCAATGCGATTATTTCTTCGTATTTCGTGTTTGATACGCGTGCAATGAAACCCGCATTACTTGGTGAACGACGTAATAGTTGTCTGTATACGCTCATTTAGTACCTCATCGTTTTTCGCAGTTCCATAAACGACGAGACAAGTGTTCGCGAATCGCTTTTCCATCCTTCGACGTTGAAACGCCGATTTATACGTGCGTCGACGATAAAAGAAAGAAGGGGCGTCTAGGCTAAACATAGTTGGGCTCTGATAAACGTTCGGAGGAGGGATTATTGCTGGAAGGGGCAAAAGGGGGAGGAGGGGTTTGCCAATAAAATAGTTGTTCCGCGGGAATGAATGGCCTTGGACCGCAAAGTTAACTACCGGCTGGAGTGTCCCCCGTACGGAAACTATCAGCGAACAATTTTCGAGCCGCTAAGCAATGGTACCCGCGGGAGGCGAAGAAGGACGAAGGACATCGCGCTCGAGAGGAGAAGGTCGGCTTGTTGGCTTCGAAGTGGCTAGACAAGCCGAAAGAGAAAGGAAGAGCAAGGGAAATCGGTTGACGGTCGATGGGGGTTTCAAGGGGGTGGAGAGAGAAACGCGGTGCTCTGGATAGGAGGGTTGCACGAGACCTATTATCGGGAAATTAAAGGCAGTAACTCATCTTGGGACGACTTCTATTAGACTTTCCCTGGCCAGGCCCGGTCGATATTACTTTCGATATGAACGAGCCACTAAATTAATATCCACAATGCACTGGCAATTATGAACGGCCCTTATACTACGTCTACCGTTTCCCCTAGGCCGCCTTTGTCGAGGGTGAATGGCTGGCGTCGCGTAAATAGCTCGAGCATCTGCGATATTCGGGATAAACGTGGAGACTGTTTGCCTGGAATGCTGTGTAGATGCAATACGAATCCACTTATCTGTATCATTGAAAAACCGCTTCTCTTTCAGTGGGATCATTATTTCGGTAGGCAGCTCTTTAACACGTCGAATGCCGAGCGATTTTTATGTACTTCAGAGAAGTTTCATTTATCTCATTTACAGAAGTGATCAGTGTTGTTAAAGAGAATTCTTAGTTATTGTATAATTAAGCTCTCACATCATACTAGAATCTGGTCAAATGTCACGATAATAAATCGATCTTCAATGCCATTAATATAATGATAATCATTCTCAAACGACGCAATGGCGCCGGTCACCGGTGACCACCGTGCTCGGTTAATCGAGTACTCGGTTGTCTACTTTCTGCATTTCTTTCAGCAATTTTTTAATGCTCTAAAAATGTTACTTCGCTGCGTTGAATATCTATTTGTCCGCTGTTACATCGATTTATAGTGTCGGAGCAATAATTTTATATATCTATTTGTTTCAGTTGTTTATTGCAAGGGTCGGCGACAGTAGTCGGTCGTTTTAAGCGTCGTTATTGTTACTACAATATTTTAAACATTTTTTGTATGACAATTACATACGTCTGTAGTAAAGAATAGATTGGTCATTCTGTTATTTCGAAAGAGAATATAAAAGATTGATTATCGCTGGAACAAAAGCTTGCGTAATACGGAAGCAGTGTGCAAGGATGAAACGAAGAAGATTGAGCGAAGGTCTCCTGATGTATCCTGCATGACCTACGACGCTCGATAGTGGTCTGCACTATGGGTATCACCGAGCCATTAGTACAAGGACATAAATATGCCAGGGTCGTTCCCTGTACATCATTCCCGAGGCAGGGTAGGACATTAACGACACCCTTCGCGACCGCTGATGAAACATACGTGTGCTGCTCCCAAAGCAACCGGAAATGCTCTGGCTGCGGATCAGTCAAAGTGTTCTGCATTGCAACTAGGGCCTTTACTCGTCTTGAATCGCGTTTCACACTCCAGACCTTCTACCTAATAATATCTTCGTGGCTGTAACCAACTTGCGCTGCGGTTAAATACATCGAATGCGAAAACTGCGGATATCTTGAGAGGAATGCGACCGACGTTGGGGGAAAAATCGAAGCCGATGTAGATTTCGCGATATCAAAATGCACGCAACATGCTTGAAGATGTGTAGGGAGCTTTGCAGTGTTCATCGACAAGGGTAATGGTCCATCGATCTCTCTGGCCGATGTTCGAGAGCGTAAATTGCTGTCGGGGACAGTCGATATCGGCGAGTTAGCCCGAATACGCGTCGCGTTCGTGCCGGCAAACTGTATAATTTTCAATTTCTAGCCTGTGCACGCGATACTGTAGGAAGTTGCGCGTCGCAACACCGACGCCGGGCGACGCTCGGCGACGCGACGTCACCGGCAACTCGTTACCGCGTCGCCGAGCTCGGGTAGCTTCCGGAACTTCGGCGTGATAAAAGGACCGTACGGAGAAAGGGCTCCAGGAGCGACGGTTGCCGGCGTTTCCATACAGAACCAGGCGCTTAGAGTCCTCGGTGCCTCTCCTCGCATACATTCGAAGATACAGGGTTCGGCGTCGCCCGAGACGGGGGGAGAGCGAGAGAGCGAGAGAGTAAGAGAGCCAGAGAGCTAGAGAGAGCAAGAGAGAGAGAGAAAGAGAAAGCGTTGTGCAAACGCGCGAACGTGCAAACGCAAACCCGACGAAAACGTACAGTTTCGCGCCGTTGTAATGATTTTCGGGGTGGCGTGGATGTGCCAACCGGAGAAGGGCGCACGTGTGAGTGCGTTAAAACGATTAGGAAGGTGAGCTAACATCGTTGCGTTCTCTCCTGGAACGTGTAGAGTGACTGACTCGGGCCGCGGCGCGGGGAGGTGACAGAGAGCGAGAGATGGAAAGAGAGGAACCGGTAAACGAAGTGAGTGGAAGTCAGCGGAGACAAAGAGGAAACGGGGTTAAAGGGAACAGAGGGATAGAAGAACCGAGAAATGGGACGAGGGATGGAGAAGGAGAAAGAGAGAGAGAGAGAGAGAACAAATGTTCTCGCGAGAGTGGAGAAAGCGCATGATGAAACGCCCCGGCAACTCGGCGGAACTGAATTACGCGTAATTGGCCTAGCCCCGGCAAGTTTAAAATATATTTTTCGGTGATGCGATTCCAACGGTGTTTCCGACACGGCCATTAGTCCGACTTGTCTAATTGTTCGTTGCATTATACGGTCTCGCGCATCGCGACAAGCGTAGGTGGCGACGTCGCCAATCCCATTTCGGTAATCCGACTGTGCCTTGTTTACTCGAACTCTATGGTCGACCCGGCCCGAGCCGAACCCACTCGCCGCCCGACCCGCCACCCGAATCCGACACGACAGCCCCCGGAAACTCTGCTCGGAATTAAAACGCCGCGACGAGCTCTTCACCGAACGAGTTGCGCCAGGAATCCTGAAAAAGTATGGTAATCGTGTTACGCGATTCACGGCGCGCCAGCCATCTTTGCCGCACACGAATCACGACGAACACGAACGAATTTTCGGCAAACGAGACGTTTAACCCTCCGCTACGATGCACAGCCGTGTATTTGCACCGGCAAACCCGGCCAAAGTCGACTTCGAAAATTTTCCGTAAACCGACAAATTTTTCGTACCCGAGCCAGGCGAACGCTTTGCCTGCGAAAAGAATTGGCACGCTGAACTCTCGCCGATTTTTCAAAAATACCTAAAGAAGGACCGGTGCAACGATAAATCTGAACTAGGTTACAAACGTGAAATCTCTACTTTCAATCTCCTGTGATTCGTTTCTTTTGTCTGTGATGTTTCTGCATTATGCAACCAATTGGAAATGGAAAATACGCGTTTTTGTACTCGGAGATGCTGCAAATCGAAACGTCTCTAAAAACGTTAAAAAAACTTTCTTCACAGCTGAATTTACCTCAGACTCGAAGATCAAATTTTCCTTTTTGTAAAGATTTCCTGAAACTTGATCCACGATTTTTTTAGCTGTTTTATACGAAAGAAACGACGATCCAGTGGTATCGTGGAAAATCCTCACGGTGTATCTCATAGTATTGTAAACTTAATTATACTATTTCGTACTTAAAATTGTTTTATCTATAAAATATTAAATGGTACAGATGTCTTGTTAATACCTCTATTTCAACATTACTATTCCACCTGCTTCCGGTATTCTATCAAGATATCCAATATCAATTACTATTACATCGTGCAGTTTGCGAAACAATAAATTGCAATGAATATGCATTTTCGGAGTACAAGTTCTGTTCAAAAGGAGCCAGCGATAAAAGAATGTTTGTTAATCAAAAAACGCGATTGAAGAGGTTCGTTTGTACGAAAATCTTAATTACAGCGATGGCAAAAAGCGCACTGATTAACCGTGTCGCTTTGTACCGGAACAACATTGCTGCGGCTTTATGCGTCCTCCACGTGAAATCGATTAACGTGTTCAAGCATTCCCTTTGCATCCTTTGCAAGTCGTGTTTTGTAAAACAATTTTTTCCCCGGGTGAATACGGTGGCCGGTGGATATACCGTGCAGAGAAATATCGAAGCGCGTGTCGGTCCCTCTTTTTAGATCGCCCACGTTCCCGTCAACCCTTCCGTTGCACCACTTCCCTGTCACTGCCGTTCTCTCGTCTCCCCGATTCTCTTCCCTCTCCCCTCTCTCTCTCACTCTCGCAAGCTATCTCATACACACACACACACACACACACACGCTCTCTTACTCTCTTGTTAATTGTCCCAATTAAATCTTTGTTACAAGCAATTTGAGCCCGACGATTTTTGGGAGGAAGGAGTACGCGAGGGTGCTTTCGATACCGGGGAGACGGCGTTGTCTCCTTCAGGGAGACCGGTCGGTATTTCTGGAATTAAAGGGTGACCCATGGCAACCTGCATCGCGCACCTATGGGGACGATTACGGCCAAACTGGTTCCCCTTTCTTGCGTATCAAAGTAGCGAACCGGAGGCAACTAAAGTAATAAGTAATTATATCTGTTACCGCAGTCTATCAGAAATTACGCACTCCGACCCTCTTATAACAAAATTGAGACTGGCCTTCTGTAACACGGTTTACATAGACCGCGACACAGCCCTCTGCGGTTTGCGACATTTTCACTGTACCAGCTGTTCGCAATTTCTTTCTACTCAGCTATGCTGCCTTCGAGAGTTATGCAGTCAAACTATGCAAAATCCTCTAAATGGTCAAATATAAAAAAAGTAGACATTTTGTGGCTTCGAGTATGCTATAAAATGATCGTTTTAACCCTTAGCGCTACGAGCAATTTTAATTCCAAAATCGAAATACACATATTTTTATATTATATATTTACATACTATATATTTATATTATATATAAATATTATATATTTATATTACATATTTAAAACAGTTGCATCGTACTTGGTTCATTTCAATTAAACATAGCGATGTATAAACTATTTTAAGTAACAGTAAGGGAATATTTAGTGTCGCCTCAGAGGCGTCATTGGAGCGTTAAGGGTTACTGGAATACGTTATTTTCTTAAAAGGACTGTTTGGACATTTCTCTCTCTTCTGATGAATTTTTATTTTGCAAAAAGTAGTTTCTCTTTGAACAAGATTTTCTCCGAAAATGAACCAGAAACTTTTGCGATCATCCATCGAGTGGAAAGGCTGGTGTATTTGGAATCAGTTACGTGGCTCATGAAATTTTTCGAAAGCGTCGAGTATCTATCGCATTTTTCAGGCGTCGTGCAAGCCGCATCGAAGTTATCTGTGCAGAGATATAGGTATACAGGGTTCCCGATAGATTTACAGTACAGTGCGAGACACTCTGCGAGGGTGGAAGTCTCGGTGAAGGGTCCTCCACTTTGCCGAAAAGGAAAGGACTTGAAACGCGTTATTTGAAAAGGGACGTCCGTTCGCAGGGGTCGGGAGACGAACCGGAGAAGTGACCCTCCATGTATTATTCCCTTCGAACGTCATTTCAAAAACGGCTTATCCGCCGCGAGACTATTAATGTCAAGCCTACTCCTCGTCGACGCATAAACGGAGGGAAGGAACCGAGAAGAACGACGCCGACGTCGGCCGAGAATAACGCCGACGTCGATCTGATTTGTCAATGACGCTACTTGACTCAACGCGACCTCGGATTTAAATCCTTTTGACGAGTCCTTCGTAATCAAGCTGACACCGGAATTACCGCGGAATCTTCGACGGGAACGATAGCATTTTGAAAATTATCCACGCGGTGGGAGAACGTTCACCGGAAAAATTAATCAGTCATCATTAGTTCGTGTTAACTGTGCGAAAAGGATATTAAATAACACTGAATCCAGTTTTTTAATATCTTCAACACGTTCGACATATTTTCTATGCAGCAATGTATGGCGACAATTAGAGACTGAACTGTAACTTAACCCTTTGCGCTCGAAGCAGTTCCATTCTAAAATCGAAACAATATTTTTATCTATAATAGCTCTATTGTATATAGTTTGTTTCCTTTTCTCCATATGAAATTAATTAGTATTGCTCGTACTTACAACACTGAAATTTTCAACGATTTCTTAACTGCGAACGTAGCAATGTAACAATCGCTTAAATAATATTATAGCAATTTTTGGTGGCGCCTTAGAGACGCTATTCGAGTGCAAAGGGTTAATAATTTCTTGCAACGAGTCAGAGAAATGGAGATTGCCATTAATCTATGAACAGCAAAGTAAATGGAGGTATATAATTAATATATCTTTCTTTTTGTTATTAAGAAATTATAGACGAAGAAGTGGTATCAATTCTTGAACACTCAAGGTGCATTTGAAAAGTAGAACATCTCGTTCAATTTATCTAATGTTTGAAAAGTCATTTTTATTTATATTTTCAGAGAGGTACATCTTGAGAGATAAAAAGAAACAGTTCTTAACAGTCGAATTAGGGGTTAAAAAAACAATTGAGCAGAATTTTTAATGTACTGAGCTTTTGAATTTGTTAATTGTTATTGACTTTCCAGCATTTATTCCGGAAACCATGTACATGGTTAAGTTTGTAGTAGAGAGGTTTTGAGGTTAGCGAATTAACGAGTACACCTGACTGACAAGGTTACCTTCGAAGGGCCACCGAAGCCCTCGAACTAGCTCCCGAAGGGCCAACACGACCCTCAAGATTTTCCTCGGAGAAGTTCCGAACAGCTGAGACCGTAAATATTGCCCAGGAGTGACCGGAAACGGGGGTCAAAAGAGGTGGGGATCTTGGAAGATGGTGAGGAGCTCTATTGAACCTAGGACCTCTATTTCTCCGGAATCCCCAAGAGATCCTATGAACCCCAACCACGACACGACTAACAATTTTCAACTCTACGGCTCTATTTGTATCCGTCGAAAATAAATAAATGATACCCCTCCGTCGTAACCCGTTCGTCGAACCGAGTTGGATCTTGGTGTGCCGGACATTCGCTGATATCAGTCTGAGTAATTTGAAACTGCAAACATTCGATCCGGGACCTTTCAATAGGGAATTTATAAAGTAACAATTTCTTTGCAATTTCGAATGTAACGAAATTCATTCTTAACTGTTGAAAATAATTATTTAACGAATTTTGCTCATTCTAAAGTTTAGAGACCTGTATTTTTTTATACTAAGTCAAGGTCTGCTAGATAACCTTACTGACGAGTCCTCTAGCAGACCCTGGAAGAAACAAACTACCCCTTCCTTTTCTCCTTTTCCTTTCTCTCCACTACATTTACAACCAATCTTACAATATAGCAAGTTACCACTGAAATATTTAATCTAAACACTTGTATCTTACAAACAAATCTAATACCAGCGAAATGATGACTTAAACCTCTCCTAATTCCCCCTACGCTACCCCATAAGCATACAGCCCTTATAATCTACCACTCGTATCGCTACGAAATGGTTGATTTTATTTTCCCCAATGATGTACCACGTGGAGGCTCTCTGGAAAAATGATAAAGTTCACAGGTTCGTATCTAACAAACAACTGCAAAGCTTACGGAAGGACGACTTATACACTTACCACGAACAACAACGAAACAACAACGATCGAAGAGGCCTGGAATAAACGAAGACGTTTTATCTCCACGTAAAAATGCACGCCGTTGAAGGAAATCGTATTCTACGGGCAATCAAGTTTTATACGACACGCGGCCTGATGATCGTCGAAAAATGTGCATCGGAGCGAATAGCCAATAGACCAGACGTTGCGAATAAAAGGCCACCGCGAAGCATGGCCGGTCGGTGGAAAGAGGATTCGAAGTTCCGAGTAACGAATCGCTGACGAAACGATCGGAACACGATATAAACCGATGCGACGGAGGTCGTTGGGGGATTACTTCTCCTCTTCCTGGGGGCCCAGCCACCAACGGGGTAGAACTTCATAAACGTTTTCATAAATTTCCGGTTACCTGGCGCGGTATTGCCGGCCAGGCGTAAAGTTCATCGAGCTATTTTCCTGAGGGCAGTTATGTGTTATCCGGCAGATTGTCTGCATCGTTTGAACGTTTCTATCGCGGGCAAAGGGTGCAGACAAGGGAGAACGAATAAAAACGCGTCGCCTGCCGGTATCGAAAAATCGTTAGGAGGCGTAACCGAGCGAAGATATACGTCGGGGATTCCCTCGGTCATGTGCTCTTCCGATCACATTTCAATTACTCTTCGTTACAGATCTCGCACCTACGAGATCGCCGCTCGTTCCACTCATTTGCTAGCGATCCTCGCGTTAGGCCGGTCCAAGATGGCCGCCGGAAGTCTTGCTCGCTCCATCGAGGCTGCAGGAAAAGACGTAATCAATTCTGACGTCGCACTGCAAAGTCAATCCTTAATGCTATCGACAAACACTATTTTTTACTCAAACTTGAGAATCAATATTACAATATCCTATTTGTTGTAATAAATCTGGTTATTACTGGATGCCAAGTCATTCCAGACAGGTTTGATTTTCCACTATTAAACTATGAAATGCATTAAATGTACAGGATGCAAAAGAAAACTATAGCATGATTCTACAAAGGTCTCACAAAATTGATTAGTACAAGATAACTGAAAACAAAATATCTTTAGACATTTTGGGACATCAAATATGCTGTAAAATGAACATTTTAACCATCAGCACTACAAGCAATTTTAATTGCAAAACCGAAACGTATTTTTTATTTAAAACAGTTGCATCGTACATTTTCTTTTGTGAATCAAAATCAGCTGAGCGTTAAAAGTAACTCGTTTCTGCCCTCTAACTTCAATACATGCCCAAGTGAACGGACGTATTGAACAACTTCCTGCAAAAACATTTAACTGTATCACGTTACGAGCGCGCGCTATACAGGGTGTCCCAAAAGTAATTTAACAGCGGGAAATGAGGGGTTCCTGAGTTCATTTGAAGCAACTTTTTCCTTAGCGAAAATTCAATCTGCGGCTTTGTTAACGAGTTATGGTCGAAAATGACTGACCAATGAGAGAGAAGCGCGCGACCCAGCACGCGCTTTAATGAGAGCGTTCGACTGTCCGCCAGCCAGGCGCGCGAGCAGAAGCGGGGCGTCGAACTGCGTTCGAGTGAAAGTGACCCGCAAATTTCAAAGTCGTGCCACTGCCACAATTCGCTTCCAATGGACCCAGGAATTGAAATACACCCTTACTATAGGTCCAGTTACTTGTAGCCAGACTTAGAAAAGAATCTGGGAAACTAAGTTTTTCGACCGATGGCTTACCCCCTCAGAAAGTAGCAGATTGAGGGTTGTCGGGTTTCACCGATCTGCACATTTTCCGTAATTTCAATCCGATCGACCTGAAAATTGCCATG